>OX415253.1:19301703-19994256 GCA_948329865.1 Linaria vulgaris | reverse complement strand
AAAAACTAACACTTTCTCTTCTCTTTTATTTTCGTTTCCCAAATCCAAAAAATTAATATAACATAACACTTTCTCTTCTCTTATTTTCTTTTCTCATATCCAAAAAAATACCCAACACTTTCTCCTCTATTTTTTCCTTCCATTTAATTTTATTTGTCATCTATTCCTTTTTATTTAAGCAATTTTCGTCATATTTGCATTCTTTTACAATTTTATTCAATTTCTATATATAAAAAATATATTATATTCCGGTAAGTTATCGATTTTTTTTAATCTGATGAAGGTTATTCGCGACTGTCGGGCGATCGTAGCCTACATCGCAATTGCCCAACGAATGCAAAAGACCCTAAGGTGTTTGCGAACGCCAAGCAATTGCAAATGACCTTATGGCCTTCCGCGACTGCCAGGCGGTCGCGAGTCTGCGGTTGCGAGGCTCGCAACTGCCTGACAGTCGCGGTAAACTTGTTCCGCGACCACCGCTTGACAATTGCCCGGCGGTAGCAGAAGGTGTCTTTGTGACCGCCGGAGGGTCATTCGCGACTGCTGAGGATGTCGCGAATGACCCTTAAATTTTGTAGTAAAATAAAACTAAAATTGGACGATTAACACACCGTGGGACTAAAATTATAAAAAAAAATTATTAGAAAATCAATATTATAAGGGCTACACATTCTAAGACGATTTTAGAAAAAAAAAATCCTGAGATATTTGACCAGGATTGTTCCAACATATCACATTGCCAAGATTTTTATTGAAAGATGCAAGGGTGATTTCAATCTTAGTCTAATATTCATCTTTTTTTTTTCCTTTCATTTTACTAGATTACTATTGTTATTCTCCAAGCAGGTGTTGTCGAAGGTGTCATGTTTCATGGGCTTAGAGTTGGGCAAGTGCTTTGAAGCGCCGGAAGAGAAGTTTCGATTATAAAAAACTAAAAAAGGATTTTTGACAAATTTCCATTGTATGCTTTGTTAAGTTGAGAAATTACTTCCTTGTGATAATAAGTTGGCAATACCTCAATGTGATGTTAAAAGATGGCACACCGCCTTCCTGAAAAATTTTGTATTGTAAATTTATATTGAAAGACCAAAATACCCTTAGTAGTAGTAATATTTTCTTTTGTGTACTTTAGAATTTAATTTTACGATACTTTTCTATAGTTATAAAATTTATATTGGAAAAATTGGTTAATACTAATATTTGACTATTAATTTGCATAAGTTCCATTTAATAAGATTAAAATTCCTCTAGTTTAAAATAATATACGTTTCGAGCAGATTAATCTAGCATATTTAATTAATTAAAACCAATTTGAGATGAATGAGAAATTAAATATTCAAAGTAGCTCGATGAAATAAAGTTGTCTTGAAGAAAGAAAAGATAGGAGGGAAGATGAAAAGTCACCATCCAACATAGAAAGTTTGATCTAATATATTACACCTTATTTGTTGCTTTTGTGCATAAGGGTTTGAACCCATTGGGGTACCACATGTCTTTGAAAGGGAAACATCTAGATGCTATGAGCCATGCTATAAAGTCCACACGTGCTTGTCGTTGTCGTCGTCTGACCAGCCTGGTATTGGGCTTGAGTTTTATTTTGAGTTTGAGCTTATTATAATTGGACTTTCCGTACAAATACTATTCTTTTTGGACTAAAATTAATATAGGAATTTATTAATTGTTCAAAATTAATTTGCAACGAATTAAATAATAAAAATTAAAGTGATTAGGTGTGAGAATATGGTTGAATCAATGTGTCTAGTAGGCTGAAAATTTGGCGGAAAAATTCAGTTAGGGAACAACCACCTACACACCCCGTCAGTAGAAAATAGCCACCTTTCACACGGGTGGGTGTACAGTCAGCCCAAAATTATGTGAAATCTGGCGGGGAAAATTGTGACATGGAGAGGATGTGCCCGTCTAGTCACCCCCGGGGCCAACTCTCAAAATCTATAAATAGACCCCATACTTCTTCATTTTTCATGCAATTCAATACAATTCTTCTTTCTTTCTCTTTTGTTCCGATAGCTCAAAACATTCTTTACCATTCTTAATACTTTAAGTGCTGCCTTATTATGAAGTTAGTCGTTGCATCTTGGGAAACGATTGCCGATTAAAGCGTAACCACCTTGCGGGGTAAATATCGTTTTAAAGAGAAAGAGTTCAACTCTTGCCTCGACTTTAAACTTTAGGTTTGTTTTTCTGATTTACACCTGTTATGTTCAATAATTTTAAAAGGATATTCTGTTTGTATATTTCAGAAAAATGGTGACCATATCGCCTGTTCATAGTATCGGGAAAAAGCCGGAGATGTTTTCCAGCACTGATTTCAAAAGGATGCAACAGAAGAGTTCTATCTTACGACCTTGAACCTGTCAAGGAAGTTGTCCGAGGATGACCCTATGGTGCTAGAAGAGGAATTTGATCCTCGTCCAGCAACATTTGACACCTCGAGTTAGAGTGATTTTCTGTGCGAAAACTACATGTTGAATGGATTACACAATTCACTCTACAACATGTATTGTACCATCCAGGCATCAAAGGAAGTCTAGACGTCATGATGCGTATTTTCTCGTGTTATTACTATTATGCAATGTTGGAATAATACACACATTCACAAGTATACGAGTCAAGTAATATAAAATGGAAAGTAAATTACGTCCCAAGTATCGAATCCCACGAGGACTATGATTAAACCTTGTATTCTCTTACTTTGCCGCTCTCTTGAATGATTGTCACACTTATAAAGATTAATTGAAATGATGAAGTTCTAAGCTAACTAAATTAATCTAAGCTAAACTACATTAAACTACTAACAAAATTTAAGTGATTTGAATTGGGTTGTAGACAATAATAATGAAATAGCTTAGAGATTCGGGTTCAGTAGAAATCCACTATGCTCGTACTAATGTTTCAATTTTCTTAATTGATGTATATGTTTATGCCTTATTTCGAGTCTACAATAGGACATGGTCCAACTTATCTTTTCACACACTCTCAGGTTCAACTATCACAGAGAACATGTTATGTGGTGACGCTAGTGACCAACCATAACTTCAACTAAATATCATGTTGATCAGGATGACAATGCATTGAGCAAAAGATAATAAAATAAACATAAACAATGTGACTCACGCAATATTTGTCCACTGTAGCGCGACTTTATGGACGTTAGGCGTGGTGACATCTGCCTCTCTGTAGGTTGCATGACCTTCTACCTTTTTAGCGCGACTCGTGCACCTCCTATTTATTCTCGGGTTTTGCTCGACCAACTTGGCTATTCTCGAATCCTTGCATTTACACCTCATTTTGCATCATTTTGACTCAACTGAATCGAAAACCTGAAAATACATAAAACCATCTAAAATAAACAGAGTTTTAATATTGATAAATCGAGGGCAAAAGATAGATGTTACATACGCTTATCACGTCCCTTGACAAGAAGTACAAAATCAAAGATGCTGGGCTAAAGAAGTTCATCATCGATAAATTTTTGGACTTCAAGATGAAAAAGAAGACGGTAACGAGTCAGGTTCAAGAGTTGCAAATGATCTTGCATGACCTAGATATAGAGAATATGAAGCTCATTGTATCCTTCGAAGTAGCTACCATGATATAGAAGCTGCCACCGTCCTGGAAGGGCTTCAAGAACTATCTCAAGCGCAAGCGCAAAGACATGAGTCTTGATGACTTGATATTCAAACTTCGAATTGAAGAGGATAATCGAACGTCCGAGGCTAAGAAAAATCAGATGCAGATGGAGGCTAGAGCCAATGTAGTAGAGCACATTACCAACTCTAACAAGAAGAGGAAGAATCAAGGAAAGGGTGGAGGCGAACAAAAGAAGGGCAAGAAGTTCAAGGGAAACTGCCACAACTGTGAAAAGCCAAACCATATGGCTAAAGACTGTCGACTTCCAAAGAAAGACAATCTTAACAAGTCTAACCAGGTTGTTGAAGTTCAGATCAATAGTGTTCTGGTCCACATGGGTGACCTAATGCTCACTACAATAGTCTTAGAAGCTACTTTGGTGGACAATCCACAAGAGTGGTTCGTTGACACTTGTGCCACCCACCACGTCTGTGCTAACAAGGAGATGTTCTCTACATACTATTCATTTAACAACAGGAAGCTCTACAACGTCAGATATTATTGAAAGTGGAAGAGTGGTGTTAAAGATGACTTCGGGAAGAGAGCTTACTCTGGTTGATGTAGTGCATGTTCCATATGTTCAAAATAATATGATACCTGGTTCTGCACTTGTTGCGAGTGGGTTTAGACAAGTATTTGAGTCTGGTAAATGTGCGCTCATTAATAATGGGCAATTTATTAGGAAATGTTATGTAGTCAATAGAATGTAATGATTGATATATTAAAACTATTACTTCTGCTTACTTGGTTGAGTGTTCAAACTTATGGCATGTTAGATTAGAACATGTTAATTTTAATACTCTACATAAACTAGTAAGCTTAGAGTTATTACCTTCATTTAATATCGAATCTCAGAATAAATGTGAGATTTGTATATAGGCTAAATTAACCAAATTACCATTTCCTTATGTAAAAAGAAAAACTGAAACTTTAGACCTAATTCACACCAATGTTTGTGAATTAAAGTTTGTGCAGACTAGAGGTGGCAAAAAATGTTTTATTACTTGTATTGATGACTGCACAAGATATTGCATAGTTTATTTACTAACAAGTCAAGATGAAGCTTTAGAAGCTTTTAAAATCTATGATCTGGAGGATGAAAATCAACGTGGCAAACAAATAAAAACTATCCGAAACGATAGATGTGGAGAATATGGAGCTCCATTGTGCTTCTTCATGCATCATTAATCAAACAGTTGCTCCTTATTCACCACAATCAAAGAGAATTCTTGCATTCTTAAGGAGATGATGAATGTCATGTTGATTAGTTCTGGTCTACCACATAATTTGTGGGTGGGATGCAATCCTCTCAGTAGAATCATATTACTAACAAAATTACCTCACAAAAGTACAAATGAAACCCCTTTTGTGTTATGGAAAGGTTGAGAAATCCTCATATAAATACTTAAAATTGTGGGGGTGTTTAGCAAAGGTAGATGTACCTAAACCTAAACAATTTAAGATAGGACCTCAGACCGTTGGATGCATATTAATTGGATATGCGCACAATAAGTGCCTATCACTTCTTCGTACATAAGTCTTTAATTCATGACATTAATGAAAATATGATCATTGAACCAAGAAATGCAGGATTCTGTGAAAATATATATCCTTGCAAATAAAGAAAAGAATCTAGTTCCCTTAAAAAAACCTCTGAAGTTGCAAGGGATAATCATGAAGAAGCCCATACGCAGTAAAAGGAAAAAAAAGTTTGGTCCTGGTTTTCTAACATAAATGTTAGAGAACGAAGCAAGGACATTAAGTTAAGAGTTGTCCTCAACAGAAGCTCCCTTTTGGAAAAAAAGTTATCAATAATGGAATAGAATCTATTTTGCACAACCACACGTGGGAGTTGGCTGATCTCCCAGCAGGTAATAAATCTTTGGGCTGCAAATGGATACTGTAGAGAAAGTATAAAATAGATGGATCTATTGATAAGTACAAGTCCAAATTGGTAGCTATATGGTTTAGACAGAAAGAAGGCATTGACTGTTTTGACACATAATCACCTGTGACTAGGATCACATCTATTGGAGTGCTCATTGCTATTGCTACGTGGAAAGGTCTTGAAATATGTCAAATGGATGTCAAGACAACATTTCTAAAAGGTGAGTTAGATGAAGAAACACATATATATATATATATGGAACAACCTGAAGGATTTGTTGCTCCTAGAAAGGAGAAAAAGGTGTGTAGACTCATTAAGTTATTGTATGGGCTTACGAAGGCACCTAAGCAGTGGCACAAAAAATTTGACAGAACGATGCTATCAAATGGTTTCAGGATTAATGAGTGGGATAAATGCATATACGTGAAAGACACACCTAATGATTATGTGACCGTCTGTGTATATGTCGACGATATGCTAATCATGGGAAGTAATCATGATGCAATCATGAATACTGAGAAAATGCCGATCAAATATTTTGACACGAACGGTTTAGGGGTCACCGATGTCATATTAGGGATTAAAAATACTAAGCCATCCAATGGGACCGTGCTGTCTCATTATATTAAGACAATACTCAAGAAGTACAATGCATATGGCGGTTCTCCAATTAAAATACAAGTAGATTTAAGTCTATAGTTAGGCAAAAATCATGGCGAACTGGTCTCTCAAATAGAATTGCCAGGATAATAGGTTGTCTAATGTATATCTTGAACTACACTTGTTCGGATAATGCTTACTCATTTAATATTTACGAGTACTCCAAATAGAGATCATTGGAAGATATTAATTAGAATACTTAGGTATTTAAAGAACACCTTAAATTATAGATTGCATTACATTAGATATCCAACTATATTAAATGGATACACATATGCTAACTGGATATCAGATACTAAGACCAGTAAATCCACTAGTGGTTATGTCTTTACCATGAGGTGGAGTTGTGTTGTGGAAGTCCTCAAAATAAACATGTATAGCTCGTTCCATGATGGAATTCAAGTTTATTGCTTTGGATAAAGTCGATGAAGAAGAAAAATGGCTTCGCCACTTTCTTGCGGACATTCATTGTTGGAACAAGCTAGTGCCTACATTGCAAAAACCAATCAGCTATTCGGAGGGACAAAGTGGCATGTATAATGGTAAGTCTAGACATTACGTCGTAGACATAATGCCATAAGACATTTAATCTCTAATGGTGTCGTTTCCATTGATTATGTAAATTCAAAGGAAAATCTATCAGATCCATTGACTAAAGGCCTACCTAGAGATCAAACATACTGTCTATCGATGGGGATGTGTTTAAAACTCAACACTAAAGGATATTTATGATGGAATCCACCCATGTTGAATGGCGATTCCAAGATCTGGGTTCAATGGAATAACGAAATTGTACGGATTTAGAAATAACACTTTGGAGCAAAACCCAACTCATTCCCGTGTTCAATAAATGTGCTACTTTAGAAAGAGTAAGGTTAAGTTTAACTTTTAACGATTGCTAAACTTAATTAAGCAGAGTATGAAAATATAATCTTAATAGGAGATCACCTATGTAGGTGTGAATTTTGGCCGCCTCATAAGAAAACACTTATGAACCCAAGAGTTATCCATGGCCAAAAGAGACACATCCATGAGAATTTAAAACTTTTAGGGGGTTACTGGGTGGATATAGTTTACACC
This sequence comes from Linaria vulgaris, assembly GCA_948329865.1. Taxonomy (NCBI): domain Eukaryota; kingdom Viridiplantae; phylum Streptophyta; class Magnoliopsida; order Lamiales; family Plantaginaceae; genus Linaria; species Linaria vulgaris. The sequence goes on along the minus strand of OX415253.1, from coordinate 19,986,977 downwards.
AACAGATGAACGATTCAAGACATTGTGTTCACTGATCAACTAAGTAAATCCGATGTATTGCACTAATGAATATTCAAAGCTAAAAGTTACCTTTCTTGATGCAGTAAGCTTTAAGGCTGAACTCTCTTGAATGTACACACTGAATTTTCATTCATGGGTATTGTTAGAAAAATTGGTTTATACCAATATTTGACAATTTATTTGCATAAGTTCCATTTAATAAAACTGGAATTTCTCTAGATTAAAGTAATCTACGTTTCGTTTCGTATAGATAAATCTAGCATATTTCATTACTTAAAACCAATTTAGATGAATGATAAATTAAATGTTCAAAGTAGATACATGAAGTAAAGTTGTCTTGAAGAAAGAAAATGAAATGGGTGAAAAAGTGAAAACTCACCATCCGACATGGGAAGTTTGAGCTAAAAAAGTACACCTTATTTGTTGCTTTTTTTGCATAAGGGCTTGAACCATTTGGTACCACATATGTTTGAATGAGGGGAAGATACAGATGCTACATGCCAAGCGACAAAGCCACACACGCGAGCGCGCACGCATCGCCGCCGTTGTCCGTCTAGCCCGACCTCAGCCTGGACAGGGGTCAGGGTCATGGGTCACGAGTCACGGGGTGTGGGCCTGTGATTGGGCTTGAGTTTGAGCTTAAACTTGGGCTTTCCCTATCAACTAGAATTCTTTTTGGACCAAAATAAATTAAGTAATTAATTAGTTGTTCAAAATTAATTTGTAACGAATTAAATAACTAATCAAACATGATTAAGGGCCTGAATCTAGTTGAATCAGTGTGTCCAGTAGGCTGAAAATCTGGCGAAAAAATCCAGTCAGCAAACAGTCATCTACACACCCAGCAGAAAATAGCCACCTTTCACACGTCACAGTTTTTCTGCCAGATTTCACACCGTATTTTGGGCCCTACTTTTTCATTTTTCATTTAGTTCAATACAATTCTTCTTCCTTTGTTTTGTTCCAAAAGTTCAAAATATTCTTTTGGTTCTCCATTCTTAATATTTAAAGTGCTTCCATATTAAGAAGATAGTCGTTGCAGCTTGGGAAACGATTGTCGATTAAACCGTAAGCACCAAGCGGGGCTAATATCATCTTAAAGAAAAAGAGTTCAACTGTTGCCTCGACTTTAAGTTTGTGATTTGTTTTTTTTTTTGATAAACACCCGTTACGCTTAACAAATCAAACTTTAAATAACAAGGCATATACATATATATTTTTTAAATTTATAATTTACTTTTAATTTTAATTCACTTTCATTTTTTGATAGTTTAAAATATAGAAATAAAAAATATTACATATTTTCGTGAAAAATGAGGGTATTTTTGGTCTTAGTTCAATATCAAATCCAATCCAGACTCTTATGGACGTGAGAATGAAAAATACATCCCTACGTAGAGGAGTAAAATGGCAACTTTTGAGATCGCATAGAGGAATTTGGCCAAGTATTTTTCACAAGGAAGCAATTTTCAAATTTAGCATAACACATGGAGGTAATTCGCCAAAACCTCTATAAAAATCGAGATGAAACTATAAAAGTAGGAAACAATAAAACACAAAGAACATTATCACATTTCTAATTTACATGTTTATCTTAGTTGCATAAGGATATTTTCATAGGCCTTCAGTATATTTCAAATGTTGTGAAATCAATTATAGAAATAGAAATGTTCGCGTTCTTGATGATGAGTTTCATTTTTATTATCAAAAATTATAGAAAAACAAACCGATTTAAGAAATGTCCATTTTAAAATTTCTAATCAAAGTATGTAATACCCTTCAACATTCTTGTTAGTTATGCGAAATTTTTTCTTAGGCAGTCAATATATATGCTAGATAAGTAAAATAAAGTACTAATATATTTACATTTTTTTTTGCGTAAGCTCAACTATTTATGGTAAAGTGCTACGACACGACTCAGAAAAATGCATAAAACCCTCTTGAGTTATCAAAACCTGAACAAAAAAGTGTCGTTGTCATTGTTTTAGCGTAGAACCTACGTTGCACGGAAACGGATACGTGGACACGTATCGGACAAGATACGGATACGAAGATACAAATTTTTTCAAAATCACATATTGAGATACGTCAAGGATACGTCGAATATTTAATATTAAAAAAATTATATATGTATATATATTATTTAAGTAAATATATAAAATAATGAATATTAAACACTTATAAAATTCTAAAAATAATCAACATATAGCCATATACAAAGATCCACCATTTCACAAACTCAAATAGTAATTGATAAATATGTTCAACACGAATATTACAAAGTTTCATAATATAACAAAGATTAATATTACAATAGCTTATTTATTGTTAAACAACATCATCAACAAATAAAACCAACTCAAAGTCGGGTTCATCAAGTGAAAAGTAAAAATAATGAACTATTATATGAGTTAAATGAATTAATAAATTAGAAAATTGCATTTTGGTGTTTGTAGTATAAAAAAATTACTTTTTTCACCCCTAAAATTTTTAAAAATAATAAAATAACCTATTTTATTGAGGACACGTATCAGATACGCCTTAGGATAGTATCCGATACGTATCCGATTTATTAAAAAAATAATATTTAAATAGGATACGCGACGTGGCGTATCCGACACGTATCCAAGGCGTATCCGAGGCGTATCCTTATCAGACACGTATCCGATACGGGATACGGAGCCATTTTCAGAGTATCCGTGCAACATAGTGTAGAACCCTCTTTTGTTCCATTTTTTTTGCACGAAACCCCATTGGTTTTGGTATAAATTCCATTTTTTTTACACGGAAGATATCAAAAGTACAATATGAGCATAAAATACACCAATCTATGATAATCTATTACAAGAATTGACTAGCTTAGTCCAGAACACCTAATAAGCAAGTAAAACTTGTTGGATCTTTTATCTGATAATGTTGGATCGTTAATCCAACGTTGGTCTTATATGTTAATAATTATTTAATACAAAATGTCATTAATAATAAGCCCGATAAAAGTGATCCAAATTTCGGTTAAATTATGGGATTAATGTATCTAAGAGGGTATGTGTCTTTAATGGTAGAGACTGTTGTAACTTGTGCTTAAGGTGATTGGTCGAAGCCCAAGTTATGGAATTAGGGCACCATAATTTTTGTGACATAATATTTAAACGTGGACATGGTCTCCAAATCACACGAGTCGCTTTCTACAGTACATCCCATAGGTAGTTAGATCCAGAAAGAATTAAAGAAACTCTGAAGAAGTTCGTGTTGATTTGGAAGACCAACCACATGGCGGTTCATAAATAATTAATCATACGATGTAAGGTACGCTTCCGCAATCCAGCTATTCGGTGTATGTATTTAATTATTGATGATTTGACATGAATTCTCTTGAGTTTTGACTTTGGTCCCAACAAGTGGTATCAGAGCTACTTAAGGTTGTATCATTGAAATTAAAGTTAATGATTTGTAATTCAATGATTATTTGTTTATTCGTATTCTCAAAATTAAAGATTATGTTCATATGTATAAATTTTGAGAACATGTTTTGGCCGTGGTTGAATTCTTCTAGATAATTTTGTTTCTCAAAATTAATTGTCTAGAGAATTGGATTTTTAAAGAATTCTCAAATTTGGTTGTACTGTGCTTGCACGTTATATTCGAGAGTATGTTTTGGTTGAGCTTTTGGTTAAGTTTTGGTCCACATCGTTATCTATTATGTGGTTTAAATTTGGGTTCAAGTTTTGATCCAAATCTCTATGCTCTACGGATGATGATTAATGAAGTTGAAGTTTAGAATAATTGGCTCGTGATTGCTTTTATTCAAATATGCAGTACATTATATTTTCCTTTTTTGATAGACTATATAATATATATATATATATATATATATATATATCCCTTTCAGAAAAATAAGGTAACCTTCTAAAAAGGAATAATTATATACTGTTGGGATATAAATTTAATTAAGAATAAAAAAATAAAGGAAATTGACAAAGATTAGGAGACGGCGGTGAACGTCTTTTGTTGGCGATTAAGCACTTAAGTCGCCAGACCACGACGGATTAAGGAGCTACGGTGGCTCTAAAGTTGCCACTGCAACAGTTAAAAAAATATTTGAGTTCGTAGAGATGAACCGACGCCGACAAACGTATTTTCAGACGGCGGCCATAGCTGCCGCTTCGAGGTCTTAAATGGAAAGATTTGCAGCGCCTGCTTGAAAGAACTCCGGCGAAAGAGATGTCGTTTGCCGGCGAAGGTCCACGCCGGAGGAAGGAAGATGGCGGCTGCTGTAAATTATTGAAGGGAAGAAGTGGTGGTGATCCAGTTGCTGCAAATTTGGAGAAGAAGACGCCTAATATTGCAAAACAGTCCTTCATTTTAATTCAATTCTTACAATATTGCAATTAAGTCTTTTAAAGTGCAATCTGGACCCTGCCAATTGTAATTTCAGCCCATATCCTTTTAGAAATTGGAATAAAGTTCGCAAATATTGCAATAATAGTTCATCTATCCGGCAAATTGCAAATCAGTCCTAATATTTTGTAAATAAGTTTCTAATTACTACAAAATAGCCCTAGAAAATTCCAATTCCAAATTGCCTTTAAATTTTAATAAAATTATATGGCCTAACTATAACTAAAGTTAATGGATATTAAGATTTTATGCATTAACAAAATTAAAGTGTAAATATTAAAAAATCGGGCACGTGTAAAGAAACTAGAGCAAGATCCAGGTCTCGTTTGACCTGTCCAGTCTCGACTTAGTCAAAGGTCAACATTTGACCATTGACTTGTAGATTAAAAAAGATAACCTTTTAAAGGAGCCCAATATTCTCGGTGCAATCTTAAATTATAATATTGGAAAGTTTATATATTTTAAAATATATTAATTGAAGCAACTTCTCGCAAAAGTGAGCTCTCTTGTGGAAATTAATTTCTTTAAAAATATAAAAGGTAATGTGCATGTAACTTATGTGAATGTCCATCGGCCAAAAGGAAGATTGATGTTTATCAGAATTGCATGCATACTTGTGACAATTACGCGATTTTGCATGTGAACATGGCATAGGCCAAAGGCAGATTTATGTTCGACATTTATTATCAAAGTTTAATTACTACTTCAAGATACCACTTACAAGTTAACATTGGGTCAAAGATAAAATGTTAATGGAGTTACGTTATATTGAGATGAGAATTATCAATATTTGGATTTGATTTTGCTTCAAGGTTAATGTGAGCATGTATAAGATTTATTATGTTGTAGCACATGCTACTTGTAACTGCCAACAAAAACTACCAACATAAATTATATTTCGGTGTTAAAGCACTTTAAATTTTTTATCATGAATCTTCATCTGCGTTAAGGATTACTTCTCTACTACATCTTAAGGACAAGATTTACCTTTGCAACAAGGGTAATATAAAGCTGTGGTAGAAAATATTAAACGCATGTGTAGGATGGTCATGAATAAGACTATATTAGTAACTTTCAGGGGCATTATTTTTAAAGAATATTAAAGTTAAGTTCCTTAAGGATATAAAAACAAAGTTGTCCATAATGATAAGGCAAAAATATATACATTCTTGACAAATTTAATTTTTTAAATATGTACGAGGAAAGAATGATATTAGGGAGTACATCTCGAAATGTCCCGTATTACCTCAATACCTAAGGACAAAGAAAATGCAATCTTATAAAAGCTGCAAATATAGTAACTCAGAAGAAACAACAAAAGCCACCAATTAAATTGGAAAAGAAAAAAAAGTTGTTTCTCATTAGAGTCTTAATCTTAAGGAGAAGCAATGCACTAATTGTCATGTTAGGCGTGCCAAACGGTATACTTCTTAATTTGATAATTTCAAAGATTAAATTAATTTTGCCTACATAGACCCATGTGATAAATAGATTAAGTCGCAGTATCTTACATCACTAGTGTATATGAAATATTTTCTAAAATGTCTAAAGTCAAATGATGTTGAAAGACACATCTATTTGCATGATGACAATAAGTTCAAGTTGGGGCAATAAAGAAATTTAGTCTAATATGAAAGAACTATTTTTCAAGATTTATTTTGGTAAAGTGTTTCTATTTTTGTCTTTTGGGCGAAAATTTATTATTTTTGAATAAATTAACAAAATTTATTATTTTTGAATAAATTAACACATCTCTTGATTTACCAAGTTACTAAAGAAAATTGAACTTTTGTAAAAGTTTTGGCTTCAAAGTTTTCGAGTTCTTTCTACAGTTGTGAAAATCAATTTTTTTAAATAATATAATTGCCTCGTAAATCTTTTACTATAGTACTTAAAGTATGTCTGTGAAAAATCAGTCGAGTTATGGTATATGAGATCAAGTCATACCTTCTTAAAGAGAATAAGAACTCATATTACTATAATTCTCAAACATTTGGTGTGTTCAAAATCACAAGGTTGAAGTGGAGACTGAAGAGTTTACTCAATTTAAGGATCAAAATATTATGTGCATTCAAAATATTAATTTATTTGATAGACTTAATGTTTCAAGTGAATTTCACCCAATATAGTTTGTTAATTTCCTATAGAGAAATATAATATCATCTTAAGGTACATGGTACATCATGAAGGGTTAATTTCACTATAATGGTGTCACTTAAAGATGAAATATGACAATTAAAATTTCTCTAAATTGAAACTCTTGAGATTGCAGCTTGCATTATATAGAATATTTACTAAAGTACTTACTTGTTTAGAATATCCAATTAAAAGTAAAGTCTTACTGACTTTAAGATCATACTCTGAATTCAATACCAGTAAGTTACATTAATTATTCTAAAAAGGCCCAAGTTAAAGGTTTTAGATCTCACATTAAAGTCAACTTTTAAGAGTGAAAGAAATGTTTGGTTATTTGAGGATGTTGAGTTTCCGGGGGGAGATAAAGTTAAAGGCATTGTCTTTCATGAGGAACATTTTTGTATTATTATGGATGTAGTGAATAGGTCTTGACTTCTTTGCCAATTTATTCAATACATAGCATGTTAAGACAAAGTCAAGGAAACTCCCGTTTAGAGAGTAGTTTCAAAAGAACAAACTTCAGCATCTCAAGAGCTTATACCATTAAAGATATACTATGAATTTTATGAGATGGATATGATTATTGTCTCTTAATGGCAACATTGTGAGACAATATGTATAGTGCACCCAGAAAACCTTGTGTCAAAAGATGCATGGATTATGGCTTGCAACTTTAGAGAAATTATCTCGTGATATTATTACTCATGGATATAAATAGTGTTTCTCGATGACAACATTGATGAGACGACCTATAAAGGGTAACCAAATTCTTTATATCTAAAGATAGAAAGATTATGGTTTTCAAGCTTTAGAAATCCACCTGAGGTCAGTAAAGTTATGAATGGTATTTCAAGTTTATCAAGTAATTATCTCAATTGATTTTGAGATGAATTTAGTAAATATCATGATGTCCGTCGGAGTAAAACCATAGTGTAAATGCATTACTTTTGGTACACTTTCTTACAAGAGACCAATACAATTTAATTAATGCCCTAAAAGTTGTGTTTGAGCAAAAGGTAATAAAGAATACTCCATATGCGTTAGCAATGTAGATTCTTAGGTATGTTCAGATTATAATAAATGTTGGTAAGATATATGAGTAACTCATAAAAGACCATTAGGAAGCAGCCAAAATGAGTCTTATAGTATTTTAAAGGATACATGCTTACATGTCGGAGGCCAGGTCAGTCTTAGATCGTAATGCATAGTGACTTCGATTTCGGTGGATGCCTAAAAGTATGGTTATACTTCAGGCTATGTTCATCTGCTTGTCATGAGAGTCGTTTTAGAAAGAGTACTTAATCGTCTCGTATGGTAAATCCTTTCATGAAAGCGGTGTCCATAGTGTGTTAATGAGTGTCCAATTATAAAAGTATGACTTTATATTTTTGTCACAGGGCTGCGTGAAGTAGATAGCATTGAAACGTACCACTAAAGTTATCTTGTGACAATAATCCACAGTTATACATTCTAACAATATGATATCGATAATGTCAAATTACACAAGACATCATGTTCCTAGTTGTTGAATAAAGAGTTCAGAGTAAACAGTCGTCCACAAAGCGCATCAACACAAACTCCATATTTTGAATCCAATATTTAAAGAAGTATCATCCAAAAGATTTTATGTGCTGGTCGCTCGTATATGTGACACATCAGTTAAAGAAACTCAGCTTATGCGGGAGTTAGTAGATGTTTTACAATATGGGCGCTTTCGGTTAGTCCGGTTTAAGGACTTTAAGGTTATTTCTGCAGAAATAAAGTTTCAAGTAAAGTTATACTATGATTTCAGTTTGAGTTTTGATCTCGCTAAGGTATAAGGGAGGACTAGATGGAAACAGACATGTTATGGTCATGTTACATGAAGTTTCCATTTTACGCATCGACATCATGATCTATGTCATTCAGTTATATTGATATACATGACCGTTCATGGGTCAAGTCACGATAAATGTGACCAAGACACCTTCGATCCTATGTTGGTATGATTGATGGACGATATTGGTTGTAGATGCATTTAGTAATAACAATAAAGGTGCTCAATTTGGTTTAACATAATTATGAAGTTCACATATTAGCCCAAGTGGGAGATTGTTATCCAATAATATTGGATCGTTAATCCAAAGTCGGGCTTATATGTTAATAATTATGTAAGACGAAATGTCATTTATAATAAGCCCGATAAAAGTGATCCAAAGTTTGTTTAAATCATGGGCTTAATGTATGTAATAGGGTGTGGGCCTTTAATGGGTAGAGACTGTTGTAACTTGTGCTTACGGTGATGGGTCGAAGCCCAAGTTACGAAATTAGGGCACCATGATTTTTGTGACCTAATATTTAGTGGTGGTCATGGTCCCCAAATCACACGAGTCGCTTTCTATACTACATCCCATCGTTAGTTAGATCTAGAGAGAAATAAAGGAACTCTAATGATACTACATAATATGTTAGCGACACGTGTTATGTCACGTGGATGCCACAATTGGAAGGATTGCCATTATTTGTATATAACGAACTAAGCCCTCTATCATATGTCATTGGAAAGCCACGGGTGTCTAGGTCGCAATGCAACAAGCGGATCGCAATTCCGAGGTCCGGAGTAGAAGTTATGCCCAAAATGGTGGGATTGCGCAGAACCTGCACTATATCGAAATGTATATCGAATGTACATCGAATATCATATTCGATATGGGTCCAACGCCTATAAATACTCCTTCCCCTTGGCCATAAGAAAGGGAAAAACCTAGGGATCACCCCGTCACGTCTGTATCGAAGGGTACGTCGAATATCATCCCCAATATGCCATATTCGACATAGACCCCCGACATACCTTCGACATACCTTCTACATATTGCAATACCCGATGTTATATCGAACATAACTACCGATGTACTTATCCATTCGACATGTATAATATATGTATGGAAAGATACACGTGTCAGCTATCCATATGAAGAAGAAGATCGAGGTTTCGATATACCGATCGCGTGATATGGCCGATATGGTGGAACCTCGACATATCTCCGACGTGCCAGAATACCCGATCTTATATCGGGTGTCACTACCGATATACCTATCTCCCCAACATGTACCTTATATGCTTGGAAAGCTAAAGGAGTGTACTTTCCATGTCAAGAAGCAGTTTGAGGTTTGGACCTTCATATAAGGAGATACGGTCAAAACCGTAAAGCTGCACAGTGCAGAATAGACAAATAAACTACGTCCGACTTGATTCCCCTAAAGGGATACGTAGGCAGCTTGGAATAACCCGAGTTCAGTCCGAAATCATCAACGATCCATCTGTTCCCTCACCACGTTGCTTGGAGTACATGTGTGTAAAGAACAAAGCTGGTTCCACCATAGCCTAGGATCAACATGATGCGGAGTGTTTCATCAGCATATGACAACACACCAAATCATTGGCGCCATCTGTGGGAACACAATGGAATGTACTTAGAAACAAGCATGAAACCGTAAGATTCAACCAAGTTCACCAAGAACTATGGCGGATTGGAGCGCCATCGGGCATATGCCTTACATCAAGATAAGTCTGTCAATTACATTATACTAGTCACATACATATTCTGCAAGTTAGTTACGCTTCTCAAGATCGGGAGCTCATCAGAAGTGATGTCAGAGAAAGAGGTTGGGGAAAAGCTTAAAGCAGGACATATTAATGAATTATGTTATTTGGAGTGGCTCAGCAATATCGTCCTAGTTCTGAAGAAAGCAGCAGAGTGGAGAATGTGCGTGGATTACAAAGACTTAAACAAGCATTGCCCACGGGACCCTTTCTCGTTGCCAAGGATCGACCTTCTAGTAGATTCAACAGCCGGGTGCGCCCTATTTAGTTTCATGGATGCCAAGAGTCGTTTCCACCAGATTTTTATGGTGACGGAGGATCAATCGAAAATAGCCCTTGTTACGGACACGGGCGTGTACTGTTATCGTGTAATGCCTTTCGGTCTGAGGAATGCCAGAGCAACGTTCCAGAGATTGGTGGCGAAGATGTTTTATAGCCTAATAGGAAAGTGGATGGAGGTATAAGTGGACGATATTTTGATCAAAAGTTTGAGGGCACAGGATCACGTTGAGCATTTAGAGAAATTGTTTGCAATCATGAGAAACTATGGGATGAAGCTCAACCCCAAGAAGTGTACCTTCGGAGTGGCATCGGGAAAATTTCTGGTATATATGGTTAACGAGCACGGAATTGAAGCCAACCCAGAGAGGCCGTGTTGAATCTCGCTTCCCCACGCTCGGTAAGGGATGTGCAGTGCCTTTTGGGACGTATAACAGCCTTGGGACGTTTTATTGCGACCTCAGCAGAGCGGAGTCTTCCTTTCTTCAAAATCTTGAAGAAGGCCAAGGACTTCCAGTGGACCAAAGAATGCGAAAGAGCGTTCCAACAGTTCAAGAAGTATCTGGTGGCACCACCACTCTTGGCGAAACCAGATCCGGGGGAGACGCGTTATCTATATCTGGCGGTCTCCGCCAACGCCATTAGCACAGGATTAGTGAAAGAAGCAAACGGAAAGCAATATCCAGTTCATTACATCAGCCGTGTTCTTCACGGAGCAGAAAAGAATTATCTGCAAATTGAACTATTTGCCTTGCCGTCGTCATGACGACTCGTAAGTTGAAACCTTATTTCCAAGATCACCGAGTAGTGGTCATGACAAACAGACCGCTCCGCCAGATCATGACCAATCCTGATACCTCGGGAAGATTGGTAAAATGGGCCATAGAATTGGGCGAATTTGGGATCGAGTACCGTCCCCGTACGACCATTAAAGCACATGTGCTAGCCGATTTTATGGTGGAGGCACTAGGTAACAACTTAGACCATTCGTGCCACCATATATTTCCTGTAAGCTAGGACCCTGGTCCCAGTTCGAAACCCGCAGCATGGCTACTTCATGTGGATGGCTCCTCCACAACAAACGACATGGGAGCAGGAATTTACCTGGTGTCCCCAGATCGTAGGGAATTTGATTTTGCTATCAGTCCGAACTTTCCTATAACGAACAATGAGGCGGAATATGAGGCAGTTCTGGCAGGAATCAGAATGGCTAAGACCCTATGTTCGGATCATCTGGAAGTCTTCACGGATTCGCAGTTAGTGGCTAACCATTTCTCGGGATTCTTCGAAGCAAAGCAAGAAACCATGGTTTTATCCTTGGCAAAGCTGAAGGAATTGGCGGCCGAGTTCACTACATTCAATCTGACATAGATACCTCGATCGGAAAATGCAAAGGCCGATGCTTTATCGAAATTTGTTAGTTCCTCAGACATTTTTGTGGAAAAGCGTGTGACTTTGCTAACCACCTCTAGGCCTGCGATCGAAGTGACTAAGGCCAACAAAAAATGCGCCGACATGGAGTTTATTTTTCCTATCGCAAGTACGCCGTGTTGGAAGGATGAGATATATGATTACCTCGCAAACGGAACCCTCCCGGCCGACCTTAACGCCCAAAGACGACTGAAGCACAAGGCATACAGGTTTATCATTTACCAGGGCGAACTCTATAAGAGATCTTTTGAAGGCCCGCTGCTGAGGTGCGTATCACCAATGGACGCCCAGTACATACTGAAGGAGATACACGCAGGTAGTTGCGGAAATCATTCAGGAGGGAGAGCGTTAGCCCAGAAAATATTAAGACAAGGATATTTTTGGCCAACGTTACAACAAGACGCCACCTAGTACTGCCGCAATTGTGAGAATTGCCAGTACCACGCCAAACTGATACACAGGCCAACTGTACTGATGCAGCCCCTAGAGATCACTTGCCCATTTGATCAGTGGGGAATTGATATAGTTGGTCCCCTACCAATGGCCAGAGGTCAGAAGAAATTTCTCTTAGTAGCAGTAGAATACTTTACGAAATGGGTGGAGGCTGCAGCTTTAATGCACATCACGGAGAAAAATATGATAGACTTTGTCTGGAAGAACATCGTATGTCACTTTGGACTACCCCGAGATTTGGTATCGGACAATGGTACCCAGTTCAGAGGGAAGACAATGGTTGCATGGTGCAAAGAATTAAAAATATCCCAGCATTTTGCTGCGGTATCGCACCCACAGGCAAATGGACAAGTGGAGTCCACCAACAAGACTCTTAAACAATATTTGGAGCGGCGACTACACGCCATCGGAAGGAGTTGGATCGACGAACTTCCAGGTATTTTATGGGCATATAGGACTACACCCAGAACATCCACAAGAGAGGCACCGTTCACTCTACTATACGGGTCTGAGGCAGTAGTACAAGTTGAGATTGGCATGCCAACATACATAATAGCGAAATATGACCCGCAGCACGCTGCACGACTACGAAAAATGGACTTAGAAATGATTGGTTCCACAAGAGAGAAAGCTTACCAACGGACAGTGGCCTTCAAAGCGGCAATGGCCAAAAGTTTCGATAAACGAGTGCACCTTCGGAGCTTTCAAGTGGGTGACTTGGTGTTGAAGAGTGTGAAAGCAAGTAAACATGTTGGGAAACTACAAGCCAATTGGGATGGACCTACAGGGTTACCCACGCCAACGCGAAGGGTTATTATTATCTCGAGGACATGCATGTCGAGCCCCTTCCTAGGCCATGGAACGTGCAACACCTCAGGCGTTTTTATTCTTAAAAAAATCAGCACCAATCTATCGTTAAAACTAGCATGTTAAGGGGGAAGGCTCCTACCCAAAAGCGGTAACGGGTCACCTACAACAAGAAAATATTCATTGTGATAACGGGGCCAATCCAAGAAAAAATCCCCTTTGATAACGGGGCCGATTCAAGAAAAAATTCCCTGTGATAACGGGGCCAATCCAAGAAAAAATCCCCTGTGATAAAGGGGTCGATTCAAGAAAAACATCCCTTGTGATAACGGGGTCGATTCACGAAAAAATTCCCTGTGATAACGGGGCCAATCCAAGAAAAAATCTCCTGTGATAACGGGGTCGATTCAAGAAAAAATCCCCTGTGACAACGGGGTCGATTCAAGAAAAAATCCCCTGTGATAACGGGGTCGATTCAAGAAAACATTCCCTGTGATAACGGGGCCAATCGAAAAAAAAATCCCATGTGATAACTGGGTCGATTCAAGAAAAAATCCCCTGTGATAACGGGGTCGATTCAAGAAAAAATTCCATGTGATAACAGGGCCAATCCAAGAAAACATCCCCCGTGATAACGGGGTCGATTCAAGAAAAAATATCCCCTGTGATAACGGGCTCGATCATAAACATTTCAACGGTAGCATGTTCCCTGTCATAACGGGATGCGCCCCTACCCACAAGAAAATTATCCCTTGTGATAACGGGGTCGATCATAAATATTTCAACGGTAGCGGGTTCCTTGTGATAACGGGATGCGCCCCTACCCACAAGAAAAATTTCTCCTGTGATAACGGGGTCGATGCTAAACATTTGAACGGTAACGGGTTCCCTGTGATAACGGGATGGGCCCCTACCCACGTGAACTGTTATGCTAGGTGAAGAGCCTATTGGGTGAAAATCCCATAAATCACGCTAGGTGAAGAGCCTATTGGGTGGAAATCCCATAAAATTACGCTAGGTGAAGAGCCTATTGGGTGAAAATCCCATAAATCAAGCTAGGTGAAAAGCCTATTGGGTGGAAATCCCATAAAAATACGCTAGGTGAAGAGCCTATTGGGTGAAAATCCCATAAATTAAGCTAGGCGAAGAGCCTATTGGGTGAAAATCCCAGGAAACAAACTAGGTGAAGAGGCAGGTCCCTACCCCACGAGCGGTAGATGGTCACCTATCTACAAGGCCCCTACCTCACGAGCGGTAGTGCGGTCGACAATCTACAATCCCCCATCTACAGATCCCCTATTCCCAAGAATAGAGCGGACGACACTATACCACTACAATTTGAGGACAAACGGAGGAACGAACAATGCGGACAACACAAAGGAAACATGCTAGAAATGGCAACATCACCTCTACCCATCAACGTATAGGGTAAAATGCAAGAAATGTCAAGTCATTCCTGCCAAAGAAGATTTACCTATACGCTAACACGCCATAAATGGTAGAGCAACCTCTGCACGTACAAGTTCATAACTAAATTGGAAGGCGAACCATCTTACAACATCCATTACCTACAAGATAACCCGCCTCTTAAGGCGCAACAGTTAGTACCTACATGGTACCTCGACCTCATATGGAAAAAACAAATATCTATGTGTTACCACGCCTTTTAAAAGCACAATATACTGCTAAAACGCTCAAACCCAGTGCGATTGCATGATTAGAAGAATAAATCGTTCATACCATAGATTTATAACAACGTCGTTGCATCCGCCACCTTACCGGTCTAAGATTGACAAATAATCAATGAAGCCGCCACCAGCGGTAAATTCTCATCACCAATGAGATCTTCAATAATACCACTATGACTATGAAATATGTAGTACAAGGCTCAAAATGAACGACTATTATTTAAATGCACGAGGATGCATTTATTTGTTAAACTCGCTCCAGGAAACAAGGGGCGTCAATCGAAAGATTATTCCAAGCAGCATAATAAACGACGCTTCACATCATCGTAAACTATGCGACTCTTTCGAAGGGTGACCAACCTACAATACTCACTAGTGCACACTAACGCTATAACCAGGCCAACGCACAAACATTTTCCCGTATCCCAAATGCTTATGAGGGAAAAATCATAATAAGTGACAACAAGCGCTCCCATCGATCACCCTGAGACTCTCATTCACTCGTCAACCTCACGCAAGGTTGGTAAAAACCCGATTTTCATAAACAATCACGTATACACAATCGCAAGCAACAATCACGATTATACATGCAAGATTGCACGTACAAGGCCCCAAGTGGTCATGTTCATCTACCTCGGTTACATGCTACTGCATGTAGCCTTCCCGCAACCACACATCGCAGTCGCATCCATTTTGCAAGTTGCATCGAATATATGCATGTTACTCCAAATGCACTTCTTATGAAGGTGTTTATCGATTGACGGTGAATCAAAAGATATACGTTTTTGCTAAAACACAAACAACTTTTCTGTCTTCTAACTTATCGAGAAACTTATATCAATATATATTCATTGTCTGCCGCGCTATCCTTGATTGATAACAGGGAACTAGTGGCCTCACCTCAACAAAAGGGCGAGAAATCTACAAATCCTACGGGATATCGCGCACCGTTCACCTAAAAGTACAAAGGTAAGGCTTTGCAGCAAAGCATTGATTGCTTAGTACAAAAATAGCCGAAGAACTGCGACTACCAAATGATAAGCTTCACCGAGAATTCGCGCCGAGAGGAACATTTCTCTCCCAATAAAGACAAGTTTCATAATAAGGAACATTTTTCTCTGTGATAATTCAAACGCGGACCTCTAGGCTACGTAAATTATATTGGGGGTCCACCAACATCTTTGAATGAATTCACATATCCGAGCCCCGTCATTTGAACTGGCGGGACGAGAGGTACATGTAATCCAAGAACTCATATTTGGTTTGCAAATCATTATACTCAGATAATAATCTGCAAACTGGGGGACTACTGGTGTGCATAAATATGGCATCCAATTAGAGTTTGAAGTATGCTCATGTTCCAAGACCACACTCCAAACTGGGGGACTACTGATACTACATAATATGGTAGCGACACGTGTTATGTCACGTGGATGCCACATTTGGAAGGATTGCCATTATTTGTATAAAATGAACTATCCTCTATGATATGTCGTTGGAAATCCACGAGTGTCTAGGTCGCAATGCAACAAGCGGATCGCAATTCCGATGTTCGGAGTGGAAGTTATGCCCAAAATGGTGGGATTGCGCAGAACCTGCACTATATCGAAATGTATATCGAATGTACATCGAATATCATATTCGATATGGGTCCAACGCCTATAAATACTCCTCCCCCTTGGCCATAAGAAAGGGAAAAACCTTGGGATCACCCCGTCACGTCTGTATCGAAGGGTACGTCGAATATCATCCCCGATATGCGATATTCGACATAGACCCCCGACATATCTTCGACATACTGCAATACCCGATGTTATATCGAACATAACTACCGATGTACTTATCCATTCGACATGTATAATATATGTATGGAAAGCTACACGTGTCAGATATCCATAGGAAGAAGTAGATCGAGGTTTCGATATACCGATCTCGAGATATGGCCGATATGGTGGAACCTCGACATATCTCCGACGTGCCAGAATACCCGATCTTATATCGGGTGTCAATACTAATATACCTATCTCCCCAACATGTACCTTATATGCTTGGAAAACTAAAGGAGTCTACTTTCCATATCAAGAAGCGGTTTGAGGTTTGGACCTTCCTATAAGGAGATATGATCAAAACCGTAAAGCCGCGCAGTGCAGAATAGACAAATGAACTACGTCCGACTTGATTCCCCTAAAGGGATACGTAGGCAGCTTGAGATAACCCGAGTTCAGTCCGGAATCATCAATGATCTATCCGTCCCCTCACCATGTTGCTTGGAGTACATGTGTGTAAAGAACAAAGCTGGTTCCAGCATAGCCTAGGATCAACATGATGCGGAGTGTTTCATCAGCATACGACAACACACCAAATCATCTAAAGAGGTTCGTGTTGATTTGGAAGACCAACCACATGGCGGTTCATAAATAATTAATCATACGGTGAAAGGTACGCTTATGCAATCCAGCTCTTCGGTGTATGTTTTTAATTATTGATGATTTGACATGAATGCTCTTGGGTTTCGACTTCGGTCCCAACAAAACTAGTCTAAGTTGACCAGGATCTCCAAAGTCTCGAATCTGGAACTGTCGAATTGATCCAACGTTAAACGTTGAAAAGTATCAAATTGGGTCACTCTCGAATGGAAATGCAATATGAATGCTGAATCGTCGACATGGGAGTGTAGAACTCTAAAAAGTCTCGAAATTCCTCAACTGCGATGTTGCTAGGTGAACGTACAAATGTATCGAATGCTCGAGACAGTGGAATGCTGGAGTATGGAATTTGGCCTTCGATCTAAGAGCGTGATGAGATATAGTAATTAGGGCGAATTATTATTTCTGCCCAATAACTTTGCCAAAAATTACGTTTTGCCCTTTTTTCCGGTCCTCACTTTTTCTGCCCTGCTAGTTTTCATTTTTATATCAAAAATGCCAATTTCAGCCATATTAGATAAATTGCTGATGTGGCAACCCAGTCAAGAAAGTGCTACGCCTAGTCAATAAGTTGTTACGCCACGTCATATTTTTCAGCCAAAAAACATTTTTTGGACTAATCCTCGTAATATTAAAAATTGCAGTTGCACCCCAAAATAAATTGCACTTTGCCCCCCAAAATATATATATTTTTAAATAATAAAAATATATATATATAAACTTATATATAACTATTTGGTAAAAATAATATATATAAATAATAATAATAAAACTATATTTATAGATAATGATAATAAACATATATATAAATAATAATAAAAAAGCTATACATAGATAATAGTAGTAAACATATATATATATATATATATATATATATAACTATTTATAAATAATAAATATTTTAACAATATATAAAAAAAAAATAGAAAAAGATTAAAATAGTTAATTTTAAAAGAAAAAGTCATCACTGTATACTTAATTTTTTATACTCCACGTGTCTTATTGGGTATTGTTTTTCCACTTCGTGAAATTGGGTTAGTATCTATCCAATACAAAGAATAGCTGGAGGAGGAAAAACTATACATTTAGTCAAGTAAAGTGATTTACGCATGGTAATACAATTAACATGCATTTATAAATGATAAATGCTAATATATTACTGAATTTTGTCAGCAGTTTTTAAAGTGATGCAAAATGATAAACATTATAATATTTACAAACTCTTAATAGCGTGTATATTAAAAGTTTTTTTTTTATTATTTATCATTTAGGTTTTGTACATATTTGTGCTATGTCGAATCTTATTGAAATATATCGAAACGTTTCCAAAGTTTCCCGAAACGTTTCTAAAATTGATCAATACGAAACTTATCTGTGAACCGAATTTTTAATCTATGGCGGCGACTGGGCATGAACAGTGCATGAACAGTGTAGGGTTGGGTGGAGGGGGTAGGGGGTGGGGTGGGGTGGGGGGGGGATGTTAAGCGAAGATGATGACATTTTTTATTTTATTTTTATTAATGTGTTTTATTTTTATTTGTTTTTTACAATTTTTGGAAATTATAAAAATATTTATTATTTTTAAAATATTTTTAAGATATAAAAAAATTAATATATATAAAAAAGGGCAACCCGGTGCACGAAAGCATCCCCGCAATGCGAGAGTCCGGAGAAGGGTCCCACCACAAGGGTGTATAAGGGGCAAGTCTTCCCCTGTCAAATTTGACAAGAGGCCACTCCCAGGACTTGAACCCGTGACCTCTCAGTCACACAGCAACAACTTTACCAGTGCGCCAAGGCTCCCCTTCAAAAAAAAAAAAAAAAAAAAATATATATATATATATATATATATATTAGGGGTGCAAAGTGCAATTTATGATGGGGCTCAAGTGTAATTTTTAATAATACAAGGATTAGTCAAAAAATATTTTTTGGCTGAAAAATATGACGTGGGTGACAACTTATTGACTAGGCGTAGCACTTTCTTGACTGGGCTGCCACATCAACAATTTAGCTGATGTGGCTGAAATTGGGTATTTTTAATAAGATTTTTAAAACTAGCAGGGCAGAAAAAGTCAGCTCGAGAAAGAGGGCAAAAAGTAATTTTTGGCAAAGTTATTGGGCATAAATAATAATTCGCCGTAGTAATTAATGACCCGTGTAATTCTCAGGATCCAGGGTATTTATAAATCTTGAGTTACGAGCCCTGTATCTTGGATTTCTTGGGATAAGATCAAATTGGGCATTCGATATTGGCTCAACATTGATTTGCTATTCGATCATTGCTCAGAAGAGTCTCGAATTTCGATGGACATTGTTTATTTGCAAAGCCTAATTCTTTGCATTGGGCTAGCCTAATTAGCCCCCTCCCCAACCCCTCATGTTATATATATTCACGACAAAATTCAAGGCGGTCACAAATGACCCCTGGGCGATTGCAGAAAACTTTCTGCAACCGCCCAGCGGTCTTAGATCAAGTTTTTCGTGACCACCAGGTGGTTACGAATGTCGCAACTGCAGACTCGCGACCGCCTGGCGGTTTTGAGGCAATCGTTACCGCCTGGCGATCACGGAAGACCCAACTCGATGTTCTACGACGGCCCAACGATTACGCATGTGCGATCGCGAATAATATTCATACTATTCCCAAACGCGCAACGGTCGCAAATAACCTTTATTAAACTAAAGAAAAATATTCTAGTAATATACTGGAATATAAAGTTTACGGAAAATTAAACAAACTACCCCTCAACTATGGGGTAATTACACAAATCACCCCTTATGTCAGGGAAATTACACAAACTACCCTTATGACCAATTTTTTGCATAATTTTTGTATATTTTATTGAATGTGAATTCATACTCTTCTTTTATTTTACAATTGAAATAAAAATCCAATCAAAATTGTTGCATTAAACCTCATTTATCTGTTTCAAAAAGACAAAAAAATTTAAAAACAATTAACATTCTCAACGAAAAAATAAAATATCTGCGAGTTTTAGTCTCTCATATGATTTGAAATTGAAAGGTTTTCTTAATTATATTAATTTTTTCAGCTATAAGGGTAGTTTGTGTAATTTCTCAAACAAGAGGGGTAGTTTGCGAAATTACCCCATAGTTAAGAGGTAGTTTGTGTAATTCTCCCTAATTTTTTTTTTACAGAAATTGAATAGAATAATAAAGGAATGCGAATATGATGAAAATAACTTAAATAAAAAGGAAGAGATGACAAATGAAATTAAAGGAAAAGAAAAAAGAGAAGCGAAAGTGTTGGGTGTTTTTTTTTTGGATATAAGAAAAGAAGAGAAGATAAGAGAAAGTGTTGGGTTTTGTTTTTTGGAGTTGTGGAAGTGTTGTAGATTTGGAAAAAGAAAAGAAGAGAAAGTGTTGGGTTTTTTTTAGAGTATAATTTTAGTGTATTGAAAATTTGGGGGAAGAATGGTGGGTATATATTGAATTTTGGGTGAAAAATTAGAATTTTCAGAAAACTCAAATTTCGTCTCGAATCCTACCAATTCCAGAGCCTTTCGCGCCCGCCTGGTGGTCACGACAATGGCTTCGCAACCCCGTGGCGGTCACGAAAGAGGGTCATCTGTGACCGCCGGGCGGTTGCGAATAATATTCATTGCTTTAGTTTATGCATTTCGAATGGTTATTTAAGGCATGTTATTTGTTAAATTGATAAAGTAATTAAATGAGGCAAATTATACGGTTTTATTGCACAATCACATATAACAATTAACACAACTAGGTATATATGATGATTAGTTGTAGAACATAAAATAGGATCTTCGTTCATAACTCGCCCAATCACATCTAATCTACTATTTTGATAAGTCAATTACTAATGTTTTAATCAATTATTACTTCAATTCACATGTATAATGAGATTTGTTGTTAAAAATCATAAACGCATCAATATCGTTCCATAAAATCAAAAATTTTAACATGAATATTATTTGTAACTGCCCGGCGGTTGCGACTAGACAATGGCTAGGTGGCTATCACGACCGTCGGGCGGTCGCGAGGCTGTTAGTTTTTTACTTTTAAATACACCCCTCACTCAATTTCATAATTCACAACAATCTTCACCAATTCTTAAGGTAACTACGTTTTTTGCCCTTACTAGCTCAAATATCTTTTTTCAATACTAAATTTTTGTATGGTATGCTTACTTATTTATTTATTTGTTGATAGATATTGTCGTAAACATGTCGAAGCTACTCGTAGTGGACACAACATTCTTGAGGATCGTTCCTTCACGCTTAAAGAAGTAAGTTGATCAATCTATCACGCGACAACCTTATCCTGCATGATAATTGTTACGTTTTACATTGTTAATTATTTGTAGTAATTATTTGCATTATATTTTACAACTTAGATAAATAATGGATTACCAAGTCAATAGATTAACATTAAATAAGTTAAACTAATAATAATATATTAAATAACCTAACCTAACGATTCAACATGCATTTAAACTAAAACGATAACATTCAAACTAATATTTTAACATTAAATAAGATAAACTAACTATTTAACATATAAAAATATTATTAAAATATTAAATATAAGACATAAATCAAGAAAAGTGGAAAAACTTACAATTATTCGAAATCGCGACTGTCGAGGAGGGGACGGTCGCGGGGGGTGGGGGGGGGGGGGGTTGAGGGTGGGGGGTGGGGAGGGGGTAGTGAGTGTGTCAAGAATGAGAGGAGAGGGTGGTATTTATAGGAAAATACCCCCGTTCCGCGATCGTCCAATGGTCGCGGATGTGCCGCTCTGCGACCGTTGGGTGGTCGCGGAAGCGGCGCCCCGAATTAAGGAGACATGCCCTAATTCAGGTGCTTTAGAAAATACGACGAGATTTTGTGCAACATAGATAACACGAGTGTGTTTTGTGCAAGTTTTTTTTGAAAACACTAGAGTTTTGTGCAAGTTTTTAAATAACACAAAATATTTTGTGCAAATATTTAATAACACATACAACAGGCACTACAAGATTTTCGGGTCATTTCCGACCGCAAAGTCGGTCGAGAATGACCCTTTCCCGACCAATTTTCGGTCAAGGTGGGCCGGTCGGCATTGCTTCTGTCGGAAACATTTTCCCGACCGAAGTTCGGTCGACCCGGGTTTTTCCCAACCGGTCCATCCCGACTAAAAATCGGTCGGGAGTTTCCCGACTGGAAGTCGGTCGGGAGTTTCCCGACTAGAAGTCGGTCGGGCCCATGATTCGCGATCGAAATTCAGTCGGGAGTAATATTTAAATTATTCCCGACCGAACTTTGGTCGGGAGTTTCCCGACTGGAAGTCGGTCGGGAGTTTCCCGACTAGAAGTCGGTCGGGCCCAGGATTCGCGATCAAAATTCAGTCGGGAGTAATATTTAAATTATTCCCGACTGAACTTCGGTCGGGAGTAACATTTAAATTATTTTCGATCGATATTTTGAATTTATTGCCCAATCTAAAACACAAAATTGGTAAAGAATGTTTCAAAATATGTTTGTGGAGATATTGTTGAAATAAAGAAGTGTTTATTTAAGATGAAATAAAGAAAAAAGTTTGTTTAAAGATTAAATAAGAAATGAAGAGAGAATAGGAAAAATTGTTTAAAGTTGAAGAGAAAAATTTGTGTTTGTGGAAAAAAGTGTTTGAAGTTGAAGAGAAAAAATTGTGTTTGTGAAAAAAAGTGTTTGAAGTTGAGGAGAAAAATTTGTGTTTGTGAGAAAAAGTGTTTGAAGTTGAAGAGAAAAAATTATGTTTGTGAAAAAAAAGTGTTTGGAGATGAAGCGAATAAATTTTATTTATGAAAAAAGTATTTGAAGATGAAGAGAAAAATTGAAGAGAAAATGTAAAGTAGATGAAATTGAAGTGAATATATAGAAGTAGTTGAAAAAATTTGAATTTTCGGAGAATTTGAATTTCCCTCCAAGGCCCGCCATTCTTTTCGAGTATTCTCGACAGAATTTCGGTCGGGAATTATTTGAAATTTAAAAATTTGTAAAACTCGCTAATTTTGTTGAGTTTACCGACCGAAATTCGGTCGCCAAAAGTTTTCGACCCAGAATGCCGACCGAATTTCGGTCGGCATTACCTTTAAATATTTTTCCGGACCGCGGATCAGTGGAGAATACGTATGAATATTTTTCCCGACCGAATATCGGTCGGAAAAATGTTTAAATTATACGTTTTTTTCGATCTTTAGAAAAATCTTGATGTGTTTATTAGTATAACTATAGAATCTCACTACATATATGAGTTGCACTAATATTTAGTTGGCTTGATGTTCTTTTAATTATGAAATTAGTATAGATTAACATAAGTTAGTTTTGAGTTCTACATATATTAATTATATCATACGTAGTATAGAGTCTTCCCTCATTAGCGATTATCATTCGTTACAAACGTTGGTATAGAGAAGGCAATTGTGATATATATTAACATATGTTTAGATGTTACATGAAAGTATCATAATCGCAAGTAGTTATTAGCTACATATACCAATCTAATTATAAGTGACAATATGAATCTACGCTTCAAAATTCATCAACGTGCAACTAAATTTATTGTTTTTGATTTTTTAACTATTATATAACTAATATTGATTTAATTGATCATTAAATCAACGATTTATCTAAATTGGAGAGCGAAATTATGAAATTAAAAATATGAATATTATTCACGACTAAAATTCGGTCGCCAATACCCCTAAACCCTAATATTGCCGACAGAATTTCGGTCGTGCCAAAGTTCGGTCGGGAAAACTTTTGCCGACTGATATTCGGTCAAGAATTTTTATTTTTGACAGAAAATCGGTCGGGATTTGTTTTTTTGAATTTCCGACCGAATATCGATCGGGAAAAGTTTTCTCGACCGATATTCTCTCAGAAATGGTCCCGAACGAAATTTGGTCGGGAATTTTCGGTGGGGAAAAGTGCCCAAATCTTGTAGTGAGGGGTTTATGTATATTTCCCACACGGCTCCTTGGAGCTTATTTACCAGGAGACTTATTACACGCTTTGTAATTGACGACTCTCTATAAAGTTAGCTCTTGTTGAGCCACTAACAAGTTTTTAACGACACTGATTTAGACTGACCTACATATTCCTGAAAATTGTTAACTTTACAAATATTCGAATATATCATTGTTTTACATTGAACCTGTACTTTAGATTATGTGAACGTATTAGACTAGATATTAGACTAGAATAGATATTGTGTATATCTTTTGTATATTTGGTAGTTATCTTGATAGATAGATTACTTAGTCACCAAGATTACTTAGTCACCAAGACTACTTTACTTAGTCACTAGTATTACTTAGTCACCAAGACTACCTTACTTAGTCACCAAGATTACTTAGTCACCAAGACTACCTTTTGTATATATATGTCATGATAATGAATGAGAAGGCAATGCCAATATTATAATCTTATATGGTATCAGAGACTCCTCTATCTCTAAATGTCTAACCCTAGCGATCATACCCTAAAGGACTCGGCAGCCACCTTCTCTTCCATGGCCGCCGCCACCTCCTCTCCCTCCTCTAAAATTCTCCCGGCCCTCACGGTCAAAAATATCCGCAACTTTATTCTTATCGTGCTCGATGTTGAATTCAGACAATACAATTCTTGGTCTGAATTGTTCAAGATTCATGCACGCGTCTTCGAAGTCACATATCATCCTCCCTCTGACGACTCCATTGAACCGCGAATATGGAAGCACATTGATGCCATCGTCCTTCAATGGATTTATGGAACCATCTCGAATGATCTTCTTCGCACGATCATCGAGAAAAACACCACCGCTCTCTCTGCTTGGGTCCGTTTCGCTGAAATATTTCAAGACAATAAGAACTCCCGAGCCGTTCATCTTGAAAGACAATTCTCGTCCACTACTCTCGACAAATTTTCCAACGTGGGTGCTTACTGTCAAAAGTTAAAGATGCTCAGTGACCAACTTGCTAATGTTGGTGCACCCGTTTCGAATCAGAGGTTGGTTCTCCAACTCGTGGCAGGACTCAACGAGATATATGGTGGTATTGCGACTCTCATACAACAAAGTGATCCACTTCCACTTTTCTCCAAGGCTCGTTCCATGCTTACTCTTGAGCAAAGCCTCGCCAAGTGAGCCGCATGCACTACCACTGAGTCTGCCCTCATCACGGGACGACCTTTCTTGGGCGGATCCGTGCTGCAGTCCGCTCCTTCTACCACACGTGACAATCATGCTCAATGCTCGCAGGGTCGGGGTCGTGGCTCTTATCGCGGTCGAGGCGGGTGTCACACCCTTCCTATTTGGCAATGGTCGTACCCCCTACCCTTCCTACAACCCAGCATGAACTGCCCCGCCATCACCGTACTCGATCGCACCACGTCCGCCCACATCGCACAACCCCGACATCCTTGGCCCGCAGCCCACGCAAGCCTACTACTCGGCCCCTGCTCCGCCCATGCAGCCCTATGCCCCTACAGACATAGCATCTGCCATGCACACCCTCTCGCTCACCTCTCCGGATGAGTCGTGGTATATGGACTCTGGTGCCTCTTCTCATATGACATCCCAACAAGGTATGCTCTCACCCTATTTTAATACGAGCACCAATCATGGCATAACTGTTGGTAGTGGTCAATCCATCCCGATTCGTGGTAACGGTAATATGGCTCTTACTCCTCCTTTCCCACCCCTTGCCCTAAATAATGTCTTGCATGCTCCAAATATTATCAAAAATCTCATGTCAGTTCGGAAATTTACTAATGATAACTCTGTGACTGTGGAATTTGATCCTTTTGGTTTCTCTGTGAAGGATCTCGGACGGGCACCCGACTTATGAGATGTAATAGCACTGGCGACCTCTACCCCATCTCCACATTGGCCTCTCTTCCTTCCGCTGCTCCGCCTACTGCCCTCGCCGCTCTCTCTCCTACTCTTTGGCACACCCGCCTAGATCATCTGAGAACATCCGTCCTTGATTGCTTACGGCATACAGAATCCATCCCTTATCATAAAGCATCCTCGTCCTTGTGTCCATCTTGTCCTCTTGGCAAGCCTATTAGACTAACTTTTATTTCCTCATTATCTTTTCCTTATTTTCCTTTTGATATTGTTCATAGCGACTTATGGTCGTCGCCCATTTTGAGTTCGTCTGGACATCGGTTTTATGTTTTGTTTTTGGATAATTTTTCTGATTTCTTGTGGACGTTTCCCCTTGCCCATAAATCCAAAGTTTCTCCAACCTTTACTTTATTTAGTAACTTTGTCAAAACTCAATTTGAACGGAACATAAAATCGTTTCAATTTGACAATGGTACTGAATTTAATAACCACTTATTTCATAATTTTTGTGCGAATCATGGCATGCAATTTAGTTTTTCTTGTCCTTACACATCTTCACAAAATGGAAAGTCCGAAAGAAAAATAAGAACAATAAATAACATGGTTCGCATTCTTCTTGCCCATGGGTCCGTCCATCCCTCTTTTTGGCACCACGCACTTCAAATGGCAACATATTTACTAAATATACTCCCCTCTAAACGTTAGGGGAATAAAACTCCTCTTCAACTCTTATATCAAAAACATCCATATTATGCCCATATTCGCGTTTTTAGGTGTTTGTGTTCTTGTCCCTTCCCCCCTCATAAATAAACTACAACCACGTTCCACGCCTTGTGTCTTTCTAGGTTTTCCCTCCAACCACAGGGGTTACAAGTGCTATGACATCTCGAGTCGGAAAATAATCGTGTGCCGCCATGTTCTCTTTGATGAATGTAAATTTCCGTTCTCGACACTCAATAACCCCTCCCCTAACTCTTATAATTTTCTTGATTCTGATTTATCACCACTACTTACCTCTCATCTCTTTACCATGCCGACCCACCCTCTTCCACCTCACGGCCCAAACACCGATATTACCAATCCCGCGGCCTCTCCTCCACTCACGGCCCAAACGCATCATACCGACCCTCCCTCGTCTTCATCTATATCGGCCGCCGTCCCGGCTACCCGACCACCACCACCCCCGACTCCCTCTCATCCCATGACCACACGCAGCCAACGTGGTATATTTAAGCCTAAACAATTCTTTAACTTATCAGCCACCCTCTCGCCTTCACCTCTCCCCCGAAACCCTATCGCCGCATTATCTGATCCGAATTGGAAATTAGATATGGCTCATGAATTTGATGCTATTATTAAAAATAAGATGTGGGAGTTAGTACTCTGATGGTTCTTTTGAGCGGTATAAGGCTCATCTTTGTGGTGATGGCAGGTCTCAACAGGTTGGAGTGGATTGTGCTGACACTTTTTGCCCCGTGATGAAACCCGCAACTATCCGGACAGTCCTTAGCCTTGCCGTGTCCAAATCTTGGTCCATTCATTAGTTGGACGTGAAAAACACCTTTCTTCATGGTCATCTTCACGATACAGTCTATATGCATCAGCCCCTCGGCTTCCGGGATCCCTCCCGACCTGATCATGTATGTCTCTTGAAGAAATCTCTTTATGGCTTAAAGCAAGACCCTCGTGCATGGTACCAGCGTTTTACCGATTATGTTCAAAAAGTGCAGGTTTTTCTGGAATCAATGTTATACGATGTTGGGACAACATTGAGGATAACATTGAAACTAGGGAGCCTGTACGAAAACTGTTCTTTAGTTGCCAAATGTAAGTTTTGCCTTTATTTACCTATTAATCAAGTTCCACGATTTTAGTTGTTTATGTTTATGTCCAGGAAGGTATCTTAATCATAAGGAAGAGATACATAAGATTCCTTACTTTTAGTTTCCATAATTCAAGCTAAGTTGAATAGTCAACTCTACACGCTTTCAAAAGAAGGAAACAAATTGGATTCTCTGCAACTTTGATTCTTTCCAGGATTACTCCGATTTGAAGAAGATGTGTTACCTTGCTAGATCAGTAATAAAGGAAACACATATTCAAGAAAGATATCGAGTTCACAAAGCAGCCAAAATTCAACAAGGAAACAACAAGAGTTACCAAAGCTATGAACATCACATCTTGGTGTGCAAGATTTAAGAAATCTATAAAAGACGTGAAGTTCATCAAGATGAAGACAAGACATCCTGCTAAATAATTTGAGAGATTAATCATTCTTTGTATTGTCTTCGTCTTGCTTTTGCGAAGTTTTTGTATCAACTATCTACTTCTAGTTCATAGAAGTTAAGTAGTTCGTACTTGTCTGATTCGTTGAGTCCGATCAACAAAGAGCGTGAGTGAATTGTTGTGAGGAACATTTTTGTTAAAAACTTTATGGTTATTTGGCTTAAGGCTCGGAAGTTTTTAATAATATTGAAAACTTCTTAAAAATTATATCTTCTTGTTTTTAAATTCCGCTGCCTATTACTTTAGTCAAGAAGATCACAACAGAGTTAAGGCAAAGTCAGCTTAACTCTCAAAGTTATTGTGTCAATCCACGATCCGAAAATTTTGAATTGGCGTCAGAGCCAAACACCGACTACACTGGTGGTTTGGAGGTGATACAACACCATGGACAATGTCAATCCTAATACCAACATGATTCCAGTTTTGGATGGCTCCCATTATTCGACTGGAAGATCAGGATGAGGTTTCACATCAAAGGATATTCGAGCCTGGCGATCCGTGATCAATGGATACGCTCTTCCAACATTACCAAGAGATGGTGAAGGTGATCTAGTACGAAAACCAGAAGGAGATTGGACAGCAGCAGAGGTAAGTCTCTATAACTCTAATGAAAAAGCTCTTACTGCTATCTTTAGTTAGGTTAATCATCACATGTTCAAGTTAATCCAGAATTGTACAAAAGCCAAACATGCTTGGGACATACTTGAATTACATTGTGAAGGAGATTCTCCTGTTAAAGAGTCTAAATATAGCAAACTACTTCAGCAATTTGAAAAACTTGAGATGGATGAAGATGAAAGTGTTGACAGTTATTTTGAGAAAATTCTTGATATTGTTAACCAATGTGAAAACCTAGGTTTTGCTCTGACTAATCAAGAAATAGTTTATAAAGCCATGAGAACACTGTCATCTAACTTTGCTCTCAAGAAAATGTCAATGAGTGAATCTAGGAACCTTGCTAATCTACAGTTTCAAGTCTTGCTAATCTAGAGCTTGCCTCACAACCTAGCAAACATAGGGATGTTTCTTTAAGAGGGTCAAGTCTTGGCAATTAGAAGAGATTCAAACTGCTGCGCTACTCACATAGATTGATTGGACGCCAGAAGACTCCCTGAATTGCTTCGGATCTCAATGTTACCCCAACATTCAGGATCCAAAATCAGAACATGAGACATTCTTTCCAGATTGGGATAAATATGATACTGATACTGAACCTTATCTTGCGTCCTACTTTGATGAATCTAACTTTGATTATTTTCATGGCTCAGTGGATCTAGATGAAGAATGTTTCTTTGAAGGTGAAATGTGTCAGGAGGAAATCATTGAAGACCTGAAGTCTATCTACCACAAACTGCTGCTTGAGAATCACAAACTCATCAAGAGCAACAAAAGCCTAAAAGAAGATATTGGATGCATGAAGGAGATACTGAAACTGTATGAGAAAGACCTTGACAAAACTGAGGCTGAGCTAAAAGAGGTAAAGGTAAAATTAGATAAAGCTGAACAAACCATTGACAAATCGAACTCTTCTACATCTATGCTTGAGGAAGTGCTGAGTATGGGAAATCAAGGTAAAAATGGTTTGGGCTATGTTGAGAAACCTTCCTCTGAAGATGTTGATTCTGCCTATTTAATAGCTGGTTCTATCAAGGAAAGTAGTAGTGTGAGTAGTGAAATTCCTGTCAACACTGTGAAAAAGCCTACTTTTATCTGTCAATATTGTTTTCAACCTGGTCACATTAAGCCTTATTGCAAAAAATTCAGAAGTGTGATTGAGAAGAAAACATTAATTAATAGCAGTACCAATGTTAGGAGAACCTCTGATCTGAATGTTATTCCAACATTAGGTAACAAAGCTGAAGGGTATAAAAGTAGAACTTGGAGTGAAAAGATAAAAACTCCTAAGGTTAAAATTGTTTGCAATGTTGTCTTTTCTGCTGTTTACTCTAACCTTGCAGGTGAGTGGTATTTTGACAGTGGATGTTCAAGGCACATGACTGGAAACATTGACAACCTAAAAGATGTAATCCCTTTGACTGTTGGAACAGTTACCTATGTAGGAGGCACAAAAGGGAAAATCATTGGAAAGGAGTACTGGATGTTGAAGGATTTCCACCACTCAAGGATGTGTTGTTGGTTGAAGGATTGAAAGAAAATCTAATTAGCATAAGTCAACTTTGTGATGATAACTTGCTAGTTACTTTTGATAAAAGTTCATGTGATGTGTTTAATAGTGACAATGTCCGTGTCATGACAGGTACAAGATCAAAGGATAACTGCTATCTTGCTCAAGATGAAGCTGAATGCTACCATGCCAAGGTAGATGAATCTGTCATGTGGCACAAGAAGTTAGGACATGTGCACTATAAAAATCTGGAGAAACTACAGAAGTTAGAGGCTGTGAGAGGACTGCCTAAGTTGACTAGCCCATGTAAAATTGTTTGTGAAGACTGCCTGAAAGGTAAACAAACAAAAGATGTCCATGCACCACTTCAGGTACAGAGTACTAACCCTAGAACTAATAAGTGCTTTGATTTTCTACATATGGATCTCATGGGTCCTATTGAGGTTAGTAGCCTGAATGGTAAGAAGTATGCTTTTGTTATTGTTGATGATTTTTCAAGATATACCTGGATTAAGTTTTTGAAAGAAAAATCAGAGGCATTCAACATATTCAAGATTTTGCATGCTAGTATTAAAAATCTGTATGGCACTTATGTAGGAAGAATTAGGTCTGACCATGGGAAAGAGTTTGAACATGTAAGCTTTGCTAATTTTTGTGAAACTAAAGGCGTTTTCCATGAGTTCTCGGCACCTAAGACACCTCAGCAAAATGGGATTACTGAGAGGAAGAATAGAACACTTTAAGAGATGGCTAGAGTAATGTTGAATTCTAGAAACCTATCTAAGAAACTCTGAGCTGAAGCTTTGAATACTGCATGTCATATTAGTAATAGAGTGTATCTTAGACCTGGTACTACAACGAAACCTTATGAAATCTTGAAGGGTTCAAAACCAAGAGTAGCACATTTTCATGAATTTGGTATTAACTGCTATTTGCTAAAAGATAGAGACTATTTGAGCAAATTTGATCCCAAAAGTGAAAAGTGTATATTTGTTGGATATTCTTCTAATAGTGCTGCTTTCAGGGTCTACAATCCAAGATTGCATACTGTTGAAGAATCAGTGAATGTCATTTTTGATGACTTAACTGTTTCTGCAGGTACGGAAGAAGTCACTGGTTCAGATGGTGCTCCAACATTGGACTCAACACTGAACACAAAAGCTGGAAATGCTGAACTGTAAACTGGAACAAATGATGACCTAACACCAGAAACTCCTAATGTTAGGCCGTTATCTGTACTGTCAGATTCTGAAGATGAAACAGTTTCAGTAGCCAGAAGAGATCCTCCTGCTAGGATACAAAGAGATCATCCAGCCACTCAAGTAATTGGACAAATTACTGAGAGATTTAGAACACGCAATAAAGAAAGGGTTAATTACAAGGATATGGTTAAATTGTGTGTTTGTATGTCTTCTCCTTGTACTGTTGATACTGCATCTTGTTTTGTTTCCTCCATTGAACCTAAGAATATAACTGAAGCTCTTAAGGATAGTTACTGGATTAATGCCATGCAAGAGGAACTCTTACAATTCACCAAAAACAGAGTTTGGAATCTAGTGCCTAGGCCATCACATGTGAATGTAATAGGTACAAAATGGATTTTCAAAAATAAAACTGATGAGAATGGTGTAATTATGAGGAACAAAGCTAGGTTGGTTGCACAAGGTTATAATCAGGTAGAAGGTATAGATTTTGATGGGTCTTTTGCTCAAGTAGATAGGATAGAATCAATTAGATTACTTCTTGCTATTGCTTGCTGTCTTAAGATTAAACTTTACCAAATGGATTTTAAAGGTGCCTTTCTGAATGGTTTAACTGACAAAGAGGTTTATGTAGAACAACCTAAAGTCTTTGCAGATCCTAAACATCCTGACCATGTGTACAAACTTGAGAAGACTTTGTATGGCTTAAAACAGGCTCCTAGAGTTTGGTATGAGAGGCTAACTGATTTTCTGTTAGGCCTGCGTTTCAATAGAGAAAATGGAGATGCTGAAACTGTATGTTTGTCCTTAGAAAAAGCTCTGATATATGCATTGCTCAAATTTATGTGGATGATATTGTATTTGGCTCTACTAACAAGTCTACCTTAGACAAATTTGTTGAGTCTATGACATGAACATTTGAGATGAGCATGATTGGTGAGCTCAACTACTTTCTGGGACTACAAGTTAAGCAGCTGGAGAATGGTATCTTCCTGAACCAGGAGAAGTATGCAAGGAATCTGGTAAAGAGATTTGAGCTACAAGAGTCCACGCCTTGAAAAACTCCTATGTCCTCTTTAGTGACGATAACAAAAGGTGGCACTGGCAGCAATGTTGACCCAACATTGTACAGATACATGATTGGTAGTTTGCTATATCTCTCTGCCTCTAGAACAGATATCATGTTTTCAATATGTGTTTGTGCTAGGTACCAAGCTGATCCAAGGCAATCTCACTTAGTTGATGTGAAGAGGATTCTTAGATACATCTATGGAACTTCACCTTTAGGCATTTGGTATTCTTATGACATTAACACTAACTTGGTTGGTTTCAGTGACTCTGACTGGGCAGGTGATGTGGATGACATGAAATCCACAAGTGGAGGTTGTTTTTATTTGGGGAATAATTTGTTCTCCTGGTATATCAAAAAGCAGAACCGTGTTTCATTATCAACAACTGAATCATAATATGTAGCTGCTGGCAGCTGTGTTACCCAACTTGTGTGGCTCAAACACATGCTTTCAGATTATGGGCAAGATAGTGATACACTTCTCATATTCTGTGACTATCTAAGTGCCATAAGTATCTCTAGGAATCATGTCCAACATTCTAGAACTAAGCATATAGACATAAGGCATAATTTCCTAAGAGATATGGTAGAGGACAAAGTGATAAACATTATTGAGACAACAAATCAGCTTGCTAGTATGTTTACAAAACCTTTAGATAGTGAGAGATTCTTCAGCCTGAGGAAATCTCTTGGCATGTGCAATATGTGAGAATGTTGAGGAAACTAGTGTTGACATAACACCACTGTCTAGCATTGGTATATTCTTTGTGGTGTAATAGGTATTCTGTTGTTTTCGTTTGTTGGATTTATTTCATTGTGAGTCTCTTTTTATCTTTGTTTTGTGAGATTTGGTTTGTGTGGTTGAACTCTTTGATTAACAACTCTTTCTAATTATCAGTTTCACATCCTTGTTTTGAAAAAGTAATAAACTCTTCTGTTTGTCTGAGGTTGTGATAGCCTAACATATGAAGAAGCTAGGGTACACAAAGTTCACTACTTTGATGTCTATTCAGTTGTGTCTTATTCATATGAAATGTGTACAGGACATGTGGAGAAGCTGGGGTACATGTTGTTGACAGCTTCGGTGTTACTCAGTTGTGCTTATTTACATGTTTCTGTTTGTTTGGCCAAGGAACACATGAGGGTGATCCTTTCTACTAGGGTGTTTGAGGTTTAGATTTCTTACATTTAGTAGCACTGATCACTTGGTGATTCTCTTGAATGCAGGTTGGTAAACAAGTATGCACATGGAATTGGGGTGTTGGGGTGCATGATAATTGAATTGCCAACATTCAAGGCATTTGTACTTGCCTAACTTGCTGCTGTTAATGTTATTACTGGGTGTGTGGATTTTAGGCTGCCCTCATTCAGTAGTGACATTACGTTTGTGTTTAGCAACCTTTAGCTTTTGGTTCAGATGAGTTATGAAAATAATAAAGATTATAAACAGATTTGTGTTGTGCTGGTTTGAGGAGTTTTTCATATGTGTTTACCGTTTGCCTATTTGACATTACATTGTTGCATTCATGTAGAACTGCATTTGTTTTCTTTTTTGTTGTTGAGTTGTGTCGGTCTAGGCTTAGGGGGAGTATAATTCATGTGTTAATTCATGTGTTGAGGCATACAATTTTGGTGACATACTGCAGGTGACACACTTTTCTGTGACTTTCTATGTTGTGGAAGTGAATTCTTCCTTGAATTCATAACTGATGATCACTGTGTGTTTCTTGTTATCTATGTTGCTTACTTATGATTTTGATATGAACATCATGTCAGAGGTACTCACTTGCTATATTGGTTAAGTTTCAGATGTATGTTTGGATGCATCTCAAGCTCTCACATGAATTTGCCTTGGTGAATCCTGTACCTCCACCTTCTGGTTTGAATATTATTGAATGTTATCCCAACATTGTGCACTACAGCAGGCCAACATTGAAAACAGGGACTTATAAGTTTTCAAATTTTTGAAAACTGCTTTGGTTACCTGTTACTTAAACATCAAAGCGTGTGCACGGGATAACGTAGTGGGAAGATTTTAGTTGATTCAAATTAAGTAGCTTCCACTAACATTCACTCTCTCACCACTATTCACGGTTAGATTAGGAATTAAAGCCCTAATTTCCTTACTCTGCAAAATTCACTCTCTAAATTCTCTCGATTTTCTCTGCAATTTTTCTCTCAAATCTCTTGTACTAAAAATGGCAAGCAAGTCGCCCATGCAAACTCTTGCAGATGTTGCTCTGAGTAGTGAACCCACAGCTGCGCGCACCCGTTCTCACACTCGGGGTGCTGCTGCAAAATCAGATGATGCTCCAGTTGCGGCTAAAAGGAAGGCGATCCCCTACGTGCGACGAGGAAAGAAGTCTAAACAAGAAGAATCGACGTCTACTTTGGAGCCAACTGCTGAATCAACCGCTCCCAACACCAATGAGCCTGAAATCGAGGTAAATATTGCTGAACCCAACCCTGAAATTGATGCTGATTTAACTATTCAGGGGGAGGGTAGTGGATCTGCTGATAAATCTGTAGAGAAATCCGTGGATAAGTCTGTGGACAAATTGGTGAGGAAGTGGATTAGGGCTGAAAAGAAAAAAAAGCAAGGGTACTGGGGAGAAGATGAGAACTATGTTTGAGACTGCTAAGGAATGGGCTGAGGCCAAGAAGGGACAGAAGGAGAGGTTAGCCAAGAAAAAGGTTGCTGAAGTTGAGAAGATGGCTGAGGAAGAGAGGAAGTCTGCTGCTGTTGTTGCTACTGAGAGAAAGAGAATAGGAAAGCAAGTGATGGAAGAGGAAATATAGGCGTTGGATGTTGAGGATGAAGAGGAAGAGGAGGACAAGGAAGAGGAAAAGACTGAGGAAGAGCAGGATGTTGCTGCTGATGTTGATGTTGATGTTAAGGCAACATCAGGGACATAAGAGTACACAGATGGGCTGTATGTGATCTACCCTGAGGATGAGAATGACTACTTTTCTCCCTATTATCTCACCAAATAGTTGGAGAAGAAGTGGGATTCCTTCAAGAGAATAGAGATTCACACTGAAATAGCTGTAGAGATGGCCAACTTCAAGGAACACAAGGTGATGGACTTGCTTGAGGCAAGAGGGATGCATCAATTAGTGATGGAGTTGAGTGACTATGCTCCTGAGATTGTCATGGAGTTCTACCTGAATCTCTCCAAGTGGACCAGGGACTACAGATCTCCAAAATATGGAAAAGCTTGGGTGATGGGGAGAGTCTTCAACATTGAACCCTACACCATCAACAAGATATGTGGATTCCCAACTGTTGATGAATGTGAGGACCCCTATGATGTGATTGAAGACTTGACTGGAGGGTTGGTCAAAACCTGGAGACATGCTATGCCAACCAACAAACTCACCTCCCTTAGTGCTGTCTTGCACAAGATAGCTTGTTTCAACTGGCTGCCAAGCAAGAATGTCACTGTACTGACCAAGGAATCATCACTCTTGGTGTACAAACTCAAGAATGGGCTAGCTGTGAATATGGGGGAGAGGATCTTAAAGTCAATGTATGAAGTTGCTGGAAGGAAGAATGGCATGCTGCCTTTTCCCTGACCCCATCTGCAAAATCCTTAGCAAGCAAGGATTGAAGACAAGTGTCACTGTGGGCTGGAGGAAGAATGATGATGAACTGACAATTCTCCCAAGCTACTTGTCTGGAGCAAGAGTGAGAGATCTTCCTTGGAACCCAAAAGGAGTGGTGAGACCAAGAACTAAGAAAAAGAAGGCTCAGAAGTTTGCTGGAACTACAGTGCCTATGTCCAAAGAGGAAGAGTGCATGGTCATAACCTCCGCTTTTGTGGATCATCTGCTGAACTGGTATAGGGGGAAAATTGTTGATACTCAGAGGGAGACTGAGGAAAGGAAGGAGCATCTTAAAGAGCTGGAGGACATGGTGAAAAATTTGGAGAAACTCCCTTCTTCACAAAAAGGGGGAGAATAGTTCCAAGTTTTTTTAAGAAAACTTTAGTCTTCTAGTTTATGTTTTGTTTTTTATGAACTGATGATATGGTTGTGTTGCTGGTACATTTATGTCTATTTGGTTTATTTTGATCAAGGGACATGTCCTTGATATTTTGATATGGCCTGTAACTCTAAGTACTACTAATGTTGAACTGCTCTAACTGCTA
This sequence comes from Linaria vulgaris, assembly GCA_948329865.1. Taxonomy (NCBI): domain Eukaryota; kingdom Viridiplantae; phylum Streptophyta; class Magnoliopsida; order Lamiales; family Plantaginaceae; genus Linaria; species Linaria vulgaris. Next base: position 19,950,087 of record OX415253.1, on the reverse strand, counting down.
TTTCTTATGAAAGCACATTTTGAACTGCTTGTCTTGTTAATCTTTTATGCAGCAAACTCACTGGTTTCAATGTTGAGGCGACATTGATGAATGTTGGGGTCTGAACATCTTTTGATGTAGTGATGACCTTAATACTTGTCTTTGCTCATTTAACTTTGGATATGTTAGCTTGTATTGAGGGGGAGCAGTTTAGGAGTTTAATGTGTTTCTTGTTGATTCTAACTTTCTGGATATAGGACTTGATTGGAACAGGTATTGGTCTTGTGAAGAAAGACAAAGGGGGGAGATTGAAAATGCAGCGTTTTTTGGAATCAATGTTATACGATGTTGGGAAAACATTGAGAATAACATTGAAACAATAGAGCCTGTACGAAAACTGTTCTTTAGTTGCCAAATTTAAGTTTTGCCTTTATTCACCTATTAATCAAATTCCACGGTTTTAGTTGTTTATGTTAATGTCCAGGAAGGTTTCTTAATCATAAGGAAGAGCTATGGAAGATTCCTTACATGTAGTTTCAATAATTCAAGCTAAGTTGAATAGTCAACTCTACACGCTTTGAAAAGAAGGAAACAAATTGGATTCCCTGCAACTTTGATTCTTTCCAGGAATACTCCGATTTGAAGAAGATGTGTTACCTTGCTTGATTAGTAATAAAGGAAACACATATTCAAGAAAGATATCGAGTTCACAAAGAAGCCAAAATTCAACAAGGAAACAACAAGAGTTACCAAAGTTGTGAACAACACATCTTGGCGTGCAAGATTCAAGAAATCTATAAAAGATGTGAAGTTCATGAAGATGAAGACAAGACATCGTGCTAAACAATCTGAGAGATTAATCATTCTTTGTATTGTCTTCGTCTTGCTTTTGCGAAGTTTTTGTATCAACTATTTACGTCTAGTTCATAGAAGTTAAGTAGTTCGTACTTGTCTACTTCGTTGAGTCCGATCAATAAAGAGCGTGAGTGAATTGTTGTGAGGAACATTTTTGTTAAAACCTTTATGGTTATTTAGCCTAAGGCTCGGAAGTTTTTAATAATATTGAAAACTTCTTAAAAATTATATCTTCTAGTTTTAAATTCCGCTGCCTATTACTTTAGTTAAGAAGATCACAATAGAGTTAAGGCAAAGTCAGCTTAAGTCTCAAAGTTGTTGTGTTAATCCACGATCCGAAAATTTTCATGTTCGTACTCTCGGTTTCTTTCACAGCACGTCCGACGACTCTCTCTTTATTTATCGGCGCGGTACTGACATTGCATATCTTCTTTTGTATGTCGATGATATTCTCTTGATCACCTTGACCACTGCCTTGCGCCATACTATTATGGCCTCTCTCAACTCGGAGTTTGCTATGAAGGATTAAGGTCCTTTGAGTTTCTTCTTGGGGGTTTCTGTCACTCGAGACTCTAAAGGGTTATTTCTCTCTCAAAAGAAGTATTCTATGGATATTCTTGAGCGAGCTGGCATGTCTTCTTGCAAACCAACCCTCACTCCCGTTGACACGAAATCCAAGCTTGGTGCAGCTCTCGACAGTGCCCCTTGTTCGGATCCGACACTATTTTGATCTCTTGCGGGTGCTCTTCAGTATTTGACCTTTACCCGATCGGATATCTCTTATGCTGTCCAACAGATTTGCCTTTATAAGCACGATCCTCGTGAAGCTCACATGCAAGCACTGAAACGTGTCTTGTGCTATATTTAGGGGACTCTTGCTCTCGGTCTCTTCATTCGGTCGTCCCCTCTCTCGACTCTTAAAGCTTTCACCGACGCTAATTGGGGAGGCTGCCCCAACACACGTCGCTCCACATCGGGTTATTGTGTATATCTTGGTGACAATCTTCTCTCTTGGTCAGCTAAACGACAACCTACTCTTTCTCGCTCCAGTGCTGAAGCTGAATACCGTGGTGTTGTCAACGTTGTGTCGGAATCTTGTTGGCTTCGCAATTTGCTTTTGGAGCTTCATTTTCCCGTCTCCCGTGCCACTCTTGTCTACTGTGACAATGTAAGTGCTATTTATCTTTCGTGAAATCCCGTGCAACATCAACGCACGAAGCATATTGAAATGGATATTCATTTTGTGCGAGAAAAAGTGTCTCGTGGTGATGTTCGTGTTCTTCATGTGCCTTCTCGTTATCAAATTGCCGATATCTTCACTAAAGGGCTCCCTCGTATTCTCTTTGATGATTTTCGGGACAGTCTCAACGTTCGTCCTCCTCATGTTGCGACTGCTGGGGTGTATTAGACTAGATATTAGACTAGAATAGATATGGTGTATATCTTTTGTATATTTGATAGTTATCTTGATAGATAGATTACTTAGTCACCAAGATTACTTAGTCACCAAAACTACCTTACTTAGTCACCAAAACTACCTTAGTTAGTCACACAAGACTATCTTTTGTATATATATGTCATGATAATAAATGAAAAGGCAAGACCAATATTATAATCTTACATAACGCAATAAGTAACTACCATATTAATGTAATCAAAAGGACGAGCGTAAGATAATTGTCGTTGCAGATGACTGGGGTGCATTTAGTTGTTTACTGATACAAAGTAACAGGAATAATATTAATGAATATGCTTGTAACATTGTTTTCAGTTATTAAGTAAAGTAATCAGTGAAGGACGAGCTTCCAAACAAATCTGTAATAAGTGACATTTCATGACGCAATCGGGCATGCCTAGCTGCTTTCTGAAACCTGTTGACATTTGGGAATATTTGGATCATATTAGTTTGTTAAACTGTTGTTTTCTGATATGAATTTATAGTTGGAAGATAGTGAATTAATTATTTTATTATAGTTTGTTAAGCTACCTCTAAAAGACATCTACTTTAGCCTTAATTGAGTCGTGCGTTGTTCACACTGCACACGGAAATGGATAATATTATAAAGGGAGAATTACACAAACTACCCCTCCTGTTTGGGAAATTACACAAACTACCCGTATAGCCGAAAAAAATAAAATAATTAAGACAACCTTTCAACTTCAAATCATAGCAAAGACTAAAATCCGCAGATATTTTTTTTTTTGAGGATATCATTTGTTTTTAATTTTTTTTTGCCTTTTTGAACGAGATAAATGAGGTTTAATGCAATAATTTTGATTTAATTTTTATTTCCTTTGTAATATAAATGAAGAGCATGAATTTACATTCAATAAAATATAAAAAATATTATGCAAAAAATCGGCTCTAAGGGTAGTTTGTGTAATTTTCCAAACAGGAGGAGTAATTTGTGTAATTACCCCATAGTTGAGGGGTAGTTTGTGTAATCCTCCCTATTATAAATTTGCTTTTTAATAGGTCAAACTGTCAATTTTGGTAATTGTAATTATACGCGGTATCATATAAGTTGAGTTGTAAAGATGGAAATATTGTTCGGTTGTTCCGTTGCTTTGGAGTACGATTTCGATATATGGTGTTAGTGTTGCGAAATAAAGAAAATATAGGTTACGTTGATATGATTCCATATATATTATCTCAGTATTGATCTGATTCCATATATATTATCTCAGTATTGATCTGAAAAAGTCATTTTTTCTTCTTTAATTCAAAGATCTTATCCAACTATTTGTCAAACATATGGCACTTTTGTAGAATCGGATCGATCAGGTCGAGATTTGATACAGTTAACTAGTTAAAAATGCAGTTCCTAAACAAACGGTTGAATTATTAAATTGTTGTGCTTCACGAATTATCATATTGGCTACGATTTCCGAAGTAAATAACAACTTAATATATATATATATATATAGAATTGTCAAAAGTGCTCATTATCTTTTGCTCACTTTACTTTTTGCCCTTTAACTTTTTAAGCCTCATTTTATGCCCGGTAACTTTGTCTAAAATCCACGAAACACTGTTCACTGTTCACTTATTTTTTTATTTGTTTTATCATTTTTCTGTTTATTTTGTTTAAGTTTTTTAATTTGTAAGAAATTAATTAAAATTAGATTTATATATTATTAAATATCTATTTTCCATATTTTTAGAATTAATAGTTATTAGAAATATAAAATAAATTCTTATAATTTATATAATCAAACTAATTATAAAGAAATATAAAAATTATAAATTGGATGACATGGTAGTCATTTTTTTTACATATGCAAAACTTGATGACATGGGCAGCCACACTGCAATGAACAGTGTTTTGAGCATTTTTGATAAAGTTACAGAACATAAACTCAGGCTTAAAAAGTTAAAGGGCAAAAACTAAAATTATTTTGATAATCAATATACATATGGACACGGTAAACTTTATGGAGCGAGTTAGTTGAATAGTGACCAAATAAGCACCAAACTCTGCTTTGCAGCTTAACAACATAATATGATCAACATGTCAAAATCTGATGTGCAATCAACTCCCACTCTCTTATGAAAGAGATTATTGATCAACTCCACTTCTTTATTGACTTTTGCGTGGTGCTGTCTGCTATTTTAGCAATCATGGATTAATCACCTGACCTTCAACATTGACTCACGTTGAACACGAAATCAATTTCAAAGATACAAACGCCAGGCAAACTAATAGCACTACCGAAAACTAACTAAGTATATTAACCATATCAGTTTATTTATGTTTATTATTTCAATAATCAGTGATAGGAAAGAAAAAAAAAATTGCCACCAAAAGGAAGGTTTTTTATAGTACGTATTCTAACTTTCCTTAAAATGAAAATTTTGGCATTTCAGTATTGCAGAGAGAGAAATATATCAAATATTCACACATTTTTTTTTCCTATAATCCTCTGAAGTGTGAATGAGAAGTCTTAAGTTTAGCCAAAATATATCAATGAGTGTCGAAGTAACTCACTCCATATATTTAATTATAGGCTATATATATAATTCATTCAGCTTTCTTTCTTGCTTCAATCAAAAATATTTACGTGCCACCTGCTTCGGAACACTTTGGGAAAGAAAGTGGTATCAGGATATATAAACGATATATACACATCCATAGAAATATTTTCCGTGTAATTAACTAATTAATCTGTTCTTGTGGGGCATAATGATTTTATTTCTAACCGCTTATGTTTGCAAATCGCAAGGTAGGTGCAGGGTGTAAATTAACTGATGAGCTACCACTTTTAATCTACCAATTAATTAAATGCGGTTTAATAACCAAATAATTAATTCCCACACTCAGCGTTGCTTATGGACTACAAATAGAGTGATCCTTGAAGTAAATAATATTCACATATATACTAGAGTGTGAAATTTGCATCAACTTGTGAACTCCAATTACTCACATGGCCTCATTAGGCTATGCAGAAATATTTTTATCATTTGTTGCCATTTTCACAATATGGTGTTTGAGAAATATCAATGGGCCTCCATGGAATTGGCCTATAGTTGGGATGCTCCCCAGCCTTTTCTCCCATGTCCACCGCATTCACGACCGTTGCGTTGACGGTTTTCGTATAGTTGGCAGTACTTTTGTGATGAAAGGCCCCTGGTTTGCTAATATGGACATAGTTGTCACTGCTGATCCAGCAAATGTTCACTATATAATGAGCTCAAACTTTGCAAACTTCCCAAAGGGGTCCGAGTTCAAGAAAATTTTCGAAGTCTTGGGGGATGGGATATTCAACTCGGACTCGGATTTGTGGAAGAATCAAAGGAATCAAGCACGCGCATTGTTCACTCATGAGCGTTTCCGCAAGTTCTTGATCACGACAAGCTGGGATAAGGTGGAAAATGGCCTGATTCCAGTTATAGAGCATATTGCGAAAAATGGCCTTGTGGTTGATCTACAAGATATTTTCCAGAGGTTCACATTTGACACCACGTGCCTATTGGTCACCGGATTCGACCCCGGTTGCCTCTCTGTTGATTTACCTGACGTTCCTTTCTCCAGGGCGATGGATGAGGTTGAGGAAGCCATATTCATGCGCCATTGTTTGCCCGAAAGCCTGTGGAAGCTGGAAAAATGGCTTGGAATTGGTCACGAAAAGAAATTAAGTCGCGCTTGGGCCATACTAGACAATGTCATAGGTAAGTATGTTTCCATGAAACGCGAAGAATTGAAGAAATCCAAAAACTGCGTTGAAGACGTAAACGAAGGACTGGATTTGCTAACGTCGTACATCAGAGGGGACGAGTCCACTGGATTGGAGTGTGATGACAAGTTTTTGAGAGACACAATATTGAATTTCATGATAGCGGGGCGTGATACCACCAGCTCAGCTCTTACATGGTTTATGTGGCTTGTTTGTACACACCCAGAGGTAGAAGAGAAAATACGTGAGGAGCTAAACTCTGTTGTATCGGATAAGGAAGCAGGAAAATGGAGGCTATTTCAGGTCGAAGAATTGAAAAATCTTGTTTATTTACATGCTGCGCTGTCCGAAACCCTGAGGCTCTATCCACCCGTCCCATTCGAGCACAAGGCCCCTGTCCAACCTGTCACACTTCCAAGTGGTCATTATGTCCATCCAAAAATGAAAATCATGTTTTCTTTGTATGCCATGGGAAGAATGGATTTCATTTGGGGAAAGGATGCGACTGAATTCAAGCCGGAAAGATGGATAACAGAACGTGGAACGATAAGATACGAGCCATCGTACAATTTTATTGCTTTCAATGCAGGGCCAAGGACTTGTCTTGGGAAAGAAGTGGCCTTCACTCAACTGAAATCTGTTGCTGCTGCTATAATACATAATTACGAAGTTCAAGTGGTGGAAGGGCACCCAGTGTCACCTAATGTTTCTGTCATTCTTTACATGAAAAAAGGGTTGAAAGTTAGGATTACCAAGAGATGGGATTAAATGGTTTAATATTTCTAAAACGCACGAGCCTTCCATGTAACTACCTTAATTATAGCAATTTACTAGTGAATGCTTGTATTTCCGATTCTTGTTCGAATTGTATGTGTGCCGTGTTATCAAATGATTATGGATAATGAATTTTTGTTACGGACAATCTAGTACATTTAATTATTTATTTTCGTCTCTCTTGTGTTGTTCAGTGTTTCCTCTCTGTCCGAGTGCATGCCTGATGAGTTTGGGTGCTGATATAGTAAGAGCAATGTTCCTAATGCCAGAGCAATTTCAAATTCTCCCTCTTTTACCCTTCTGCAACATCAACGAGATCTGTACCTATTTTCTTCAATAAATGTTGATCGTATGCGTATCTCTAATGAGTACAAAACACGGAGAAATCCTTTCCTCTCTCTATATGTTTTTCTTCATTAGCGGCCGCAAATTCAAAATCTTAGCTAGTGACTTTTATTTGGAGAACCACCAACACTGTGTAATTAGTTTATTAAGTAAAATACCACCTTAATGGAACAATTATTACTAATCAACTTATGTACAGAAAATTAAAGTGTATGATAGGTAGGGGTGTGTGTGGTTCGGATTTTTGAATTATTTGTTCCGTTTTCAAAGAACTTGAATTATTGGTGAGTCTAAAAACGAAAACGAAAACCAATAACCAAGCCAATGAGGTGGTTCGATTTTTGGTTAAAATTGTCACTACAAGAAAAAAGGGTCATTTGCGACCGCCCGGGCGGTCGCGAATGACCCTTTTCCGGTCGCGGATGGTCATCCGCGACCAGCCGGCGGTCGCGGATGACCGGTCGCAGAAGACCTCGGTCGTAGAGGTCATCGGTGACCACTGGGCGGTCACGACAGTCATCCGCGACCGCCCAGCGGTCACGGCAGTCATCCGCGACCGCCCAGCCGTCACGGCAGTCATTCGCGACTGCTCAGTGGTCACGGATGACCCCGGGGTCATCCGTGACCGCTCGGCGGTCGCGGGCAACACCGCGACCGCTCAGCGGTCACGGATGATATTCAAGCCATCCAAGGTTTGGGTGAAAATTAATGGGAGGAATGGTGGGTATATATAAAATTTGGGTGAAAATTTTTTATTTTCAAAAAATTTGAATTTCCCCCCAATTCCAAGGTTTTTCGCGACCGCTCGGCGGTCACGAGGGGTCTTTCGTGACCGCCTGGCGGTCGCCCAATTTCTTCGCGACCGCCCAGCGGTCACGAATAATTTTAATTCGAAATTTTTTATTTTCGTTTGTTTAATTAAGGTGCAATGTTTGTTAAATTGATAAAATAGTTACTATTAAGTAAATTAAAAGGGGTTTTATCACAAAATCACACATTACATCTAAAACAACATGGTGTATATGATAATTAGTTGTAGAACATAAAATAAGTTATTCGTTCATAACTCGCCTAATCACATCGAATTCGCTATTTTAATATGTTAATTACTAATGTTGTACTAATTTATTACTTCAATTCACATGTAGTAATGAGACTTATTGTTAAAAATCATAAACACATCAAGATGAATCCATAAAATCAATTTGTTTTTTATGAATATTATTCGTGACCGCCGGGCGGTCACGAAGCATGTCGCGACCGCTCGGCGGTCACGAAAGACCCCTCTTTCGTGACCGCCCAGCGGTGACGAAGCATGTCGCGACCGCTGGGCGGTCACGAAAGAGTTCGCGACTGCTGGGCGGTCACGAACTTGTTTCGTGACAGCCCAACGGTCACGAATGAGGGGTCTTTCGTGACCGTCTAGCGGTCACGAATAACCTTCATTCGACGTTTTTTGATTTTCATTTGTTTATTTAAGGTGCGTTGTTTGTTAAATTGATAAAATAGTTACTACTAAGTAAACTAAAGGGATTTTATCACAAAATCACACATTACATCTAAAAGAACATGTTGTATATGATAATTAGTTTTAGAACATAAAATAAGTTATTCGTTCATAACTCGCCTAATCACATCGAATTCGCTATTTTAATATGTTAATTACAAATGTTGTACTAATTTGTTACTTCAATTCACCTGTAGTAATGAGACTTGTTGTTAAAAATCATAAACACATCAAGATGAATCCATAAAATCAAATTTTTTTTATGAATATTATTCGTGACCGCCGGGCGGTCACGAATGACCCTTCTTTCGTGACCGCCCAGCGGTCACGAAGCATGTCGCGACCGCTCGGCGGGTCACGAATGAGGGGTCTTTCGTGACCGCCGAGTGGTCACGAATAACCTTCATTCAACGTTTTTTGATTTTCGTTTGTTTAATTAAGGTGCGATGTTTGTTAAATTGATAAAATAGTTACTACTAAGTAAATTAAAAGAGATTTTATCACAAAATGACACATTACATCTAAAACATCTAAAACAACATGGTGTATATGATAATTAGTTGTAGAACATAAAATAGGTTATTCGTTCATAACTCGCCTAATCACATCGAATTCGCTATTTTAATATGTTAATTACAAATGTTGTACTAATTTGTTACTTCAATTCACATGTAGTAATGAGACTTGTTGTTAAAAATCATAAACACATCAAGATGAATCCATAAAATCAAATTTTTTTTATGAATATTATTCGTGACCGCCGGGCGGTCACGAATGACCCCTCTTTCGTGACCGCCCAGCGGTCACGAAGCATGCCGCGACCGCTGGGCGGTCACGAAAGAGGGGTCTTTCTTGACCGCCGAGTGGTCACGAATAACCTTCATTCAACGTTTTTTGATTTTCGTTTGTTTAATTAAGGTGCGATGTTTGTTAAATTGATAAAATAGTTAGTACTAAGTAAATTAAAAGAGATTTTATCACAAAATGACACATTACATCTAAAACAACATGGTGTATATGATAATTAGTTGTAGAACATAAAATAGGTCATTCGTTCATAACTCGCCTAATCACATCGAATTCGCTATTTTAATATGTTAATTACTAATGTTGTACTAATTTATTAATTCAATTCACATGTAGTAATGAGACTTATTGTTAAAAATCATAAACACATCAAGATGGATCCATAAAAGCATTTTTTTTATGCATATGGTTCGTGACCGCCGGGCGGTCACGAATGACCCCTCTTTCGTGATCGCCCAGATGTCACGAATGTCACTAGGGCAGCCATATGCGAGAAGTTTCCCGCCTATGGCATCGCGTGACCGCGCAGATGTCACGGGGTTGTTTCCTATTTCACATTACACACTTGTCTATTAATAAACAATTAAGCCACGTTCAAAACATAGCACATATATAAGTCAAAATCATCTTTTGAACAATATATCACCATTACCTAACAATTCACAATAACTTGTACCATTATTCAACAATCCATCAATGATAATTCATAAAACATATTCAAATATTCATTCATCAGAGTTCATAATGCATATCTAACAAACCATCTATCAAATTATAAAACCTAAAAGTCAAATATTATTATATTTCTTTGAAATCCCACAAAATAAAAAATGCAATAACAAAACATCAGTTATGTCCAACAAACAAACCATGAATTCTAATTCAAAGAACCTAACAAGCAAATAATAAATTACTCTCAAAGTCATTGCCAAAAAAAAAATGAAATAACAATTTAATAACCATTCCGCTACAACGAAAACCATTTTTGGCTAAGGTAATTGGCTACGATGTCGTACGCAAGGGCTATTTTGCCATTTTTCCGTAACCCTTGGCCATTTTCCATATTTTTTAAAAAAAATTTGAAAACCATTGACGACGGATAAATCCCGTCGCCCTTGACTGTTGGCGACGGATAGAACCGTAGCCCTTGGTTAAGGGCGACGAGCAATCATTCCAATAATCAAGTTATATAATTCTTTGTTTTGAAAAGAAAACACCTATTGGCTACGGCTACTAGCCTTGACAAAAAGTCAAGGGCAACGTGTGTCGCTTGTCGCCCATAGCCAATGACTAGGGGCGATCGGCATAGCCCTTGTCTAGGGCTACAGGCGCGGCTTGTCGCCCATAGCCAATGGCTACATGCAACATGTGTGGTCCTTGTCTAGGGCTACGGGCGGCCCCCATTGCCCTTGATCTAGGGCTACAACACCAAGAGAAAAAAACAACCTTATTTTTATGATAAATATATCAACTCATTTACAACAATCTTATAAACTTACTTACATACCCCAAGCTCTCTTTTATAATGGAGGATCCCCTCGTCCTTAAGAGAAATGTTAGTGGAAGGAATCAAATTAGCCCTCAAAATCTTCGAAGGCGAGGTGCTCAAAATTGAGGTCGTAATGCCCACACTAATGAGATCAATAATGTAGTCAAGCTAAGGGTTGCTACAATTCCAACTTAAACAGTGATGATGGATTGACAACGTTTCACGCCGCCGCCGCCAAATCTCCTTGTGCCGAGGGCTCGTCCTGCCACTATTCCCAGTGCACGCATATCTCACGATTTGGAGGTTGAGGAACCTGAAGACGAAGATGAGGATATAGTTCCGACACCTTTGTCAAGAGGGCGTCCGTCACCAGGTTCGCAATGCTCGAGTGCGGGTATTTCATTCTGTCATCCTTCTCGAGGTTTGACGAAAGGCGACCAACCACAAACGGACCCCTGGATGCCACACCCCATCGAGGTTAATGAATATGGAGAGTGGACAAAAAAAACCGAATTTCAAGCACAATTAGCGCGATCATCAAGAGGTGTTTACGGACGATGGCACCAAAACAAGACCGTATCACAGTAGATGACCAATTTACTATTGAAAAAAGGTTTAGGGTAAACAAGTACTTATTCAAAAAAAATTATCTTTAGAAATATTATAAATTTAATTTATTCTAACGAGACGTTAATCTTTTTACAAGAAATGTATACGCGGGATAGTAATGACAATGCCGCGGTAGACCTTGCATTCAATAGAACTGCACATGTACGATTTTCTGACAAAACTACTCGGGCCAAGAGGTTGTACTAAAAAAGGTGTAATGATCTTGCTTATGAAGACATACCTTATTGTTGGATTTCTGATGCCTTGTTAGAGGAACACAAATTGCATTTAGAGCAAGAAGACACAAAGGCGATTTTCGAAAAAGCGTCAAAGAACAGAAACACAAACAAGAGCTACACAGGCAGCAACTCCGCATCTTCAACATATACTAGTGATTCCATTAACAACGATGAGCATTCATAGAGAAAGGTACACTACATACGAGTTATCAATTTTGAAGTTATCGCATTAAGTCCTATATTATAGAATATTATTGATTATGCCTTTCAAAATATTGTTGTAGAGCAACTATTTCGGTAGGGAGATGAAATTTCATGAGTCGTACATGTGGACTCGAGTGGCTAAGGGTCCAAATGGCGAGCCACTGAATATTTGGGGGAACGACGAAGAAAAGACCTTTGGGAAAGTATATCGTGAGATACCCTTGGCAATGATTGTGTACCTTATTTGTGTTGTACATGTCATTTTTACATATGAACTATTATTATTGAAAATTTCTGTAGGAGCGATATTACAACATACTAAAAGCAGAATATGGGCTCGTGGAAGCCGATTGGCCAAATGAGAGAATTCTGGAGTTTGTAAAGAAAACAAATCGGAAGAAGACAAAGAAGGAGAGATTTAGTGCATTGCCGAGTGGTGTTGTTTCTTCATAATACAACATGGCTTCAAGAAAGGTGTCCACTAGGGAGGGGATAAGAACTATTCGGTTGAAAAAAACAAGTGAACGAGCAGATGGCTGCAGAAGCAAGACTCTTAAAAGAGACACAAGATCTAGTGCGTGCCCAAAACTAGCGATTCGCTGACATGGAGAAAGGACTTGATAAAGAACGCCAACAGTTTTAGATCAAAATTTGATTGGTGGAAGCTCATCTGGACAACCCTATGTGGGTCAAAGGACAAATGAATGGCAACCCCTTTTTGACATGCTCAATAGTGATAATATTAATCTTTCGAACGACTTCTTTCCCTAGAACAACATTGATGGAACGGGGCCGAGTTGTTAGCTTGTTGTTTTCTTAATATTATATTAGGGTTTGTTGTAATGTTTCCTATTCTGATTAGTTTGGTGTGTACGGGCATGTGTGAATTTTAATTTGGTCGTTTAAGTTTGTATGGATTACGTTTTATTATACGTTTTAATGCAAAGTTGTAAAAAAAATCCGATTCCCCTTTTTCTTTCACTATTGGTGTTATCATAAAAGTTTAGGCCAAAATTGACTAATAATCTCACAAATGAAATTAATAAGTATTTTTCCTCGAACCTCGTCAAAAATTAAATTATGAAAGACGTAAAATAAACTTTAGGGGGAAAATGAAATTAATCAAATTGTAAAGCAAACTCGATTCCATTTGTTCTTTCACCAAACACTTCTAAACTATTAATAAGTATGTTTCCTCGAATTTCACCAAAAATAAAATTACGAAAAATGATAAACAAACTTTCGAGAAAAATGTAATTGATCAAAAGTTGTAAATAAACTCGATACTATTTATTCTTTAACCAAACACTTCTAAAGTATCAATAAATATGTTTCCTTGAATCTATCAAAAATAAAATTCCGAAAGACGTAAAACAAACTTTAGGGGGAAAATGAATTTAATCAAAAGTTGACTATTAATAAGTATGTTTCCTCGAAGTTCATCAAAAAATAAATTACGGAAGTTGTAAAACAAACTTTAGAGGGGATATGAAATTAATCAAAAGTTTTAAAACAACCGTTTCCATTTCTTCTTTCACCAAACACTTCTAAGTTATTAATACATATGTTTTCTTGAATCTCACCAAAAATAATATTACAAAAGACGTAAAACAAACTTTAGGGAGAAAATGATATTAATCAATAATTGTAAAACAAACCCGATTCTATTTCTTCTTTCACCATACAGTTCTAAACTATTAATAAGTATGTTTCCTCGAATATAATAAAAACAAAAGTACGAAAGACGATAAACAAACTTTCAGTAAATGGGATTAATCAAAAATTGTAAAACAAGATCGATTCTTTTTATTCTTTCACCAAACATTTCTAAACTATTAATAAGTATACTTCCTTGAATTTTATCAAAAATAAAATGAAGAAAGACGATAAACAAATTTTCGAGAAAAAAAATAATTAATCAAAACTTGAAAAAACACATAGAATACTTAAAAAGAAAAAAATGAAATACGCATTTGGTGTGCCATAATTACGACACTTCCAAAATACACGATCATCTTGGGAATAACTCAGAATAAAGGGACCAAAAGGCAATTTTCACATAATTTGGTTAGACTCTTCGAGATGCCAAACCAACGCGACCCTTAGGGCAATACCGTAGTCCTCGAGAAAACGGTCCATTTTGACAAATTTCGGACTCGAAGAGCAAGCAATGTAACTTGTGAAATGACACTGAAAACCGTGCCACCTTGGTTTAATTGATGTGGCAGGACCGTGCCTCATCGATCAAACCAATGTGGCACATTGATTGGTTGACCACGTCGGATCAAATCCGACATGCCACCTGGCACGTTAATGTTTTTGCCACACCGAGATTTGATCCGGTGTGGTGAGGTTGCACCGACCCTATGGTACACCTCTTTCTCATATCCACCTTTAGTGTGTGTAGGCATCCCTTACCCTTTCCCATTTTATATAAATACCCCTTCAATACTTCATTTGAGGGGTTGGACACTTGAGGGGTAGCTCACTTGGGAAGTTGAAGCTTCGATGCTCTGACTTCTATCTAGAATTCTAGTGAGAGAAAGCATGTCAAGCATTCCACGGCAACACTTTCGGCACGTCAAGCATTTCATGTCACACGTTTGGCTCGTCGAACCAAGGCACGTCAACCGTGGCACATCAACAGATTCCACGACAATCGTTTTCGTGTTAACCATTTCCATGTTAACACTTTTGACAAGTCAACAATTCCACGCCAACCAAAATTACGTCAACCAAAACACTTAGAGTGCTTTCTCCTCTACTTTTTCATTGACATTCAAATGTAAACTATTGGACTTAAGTATGAGAAAATATTGACCAAGGATTTGACCACTTTGTGGTGCAAAGCGCTTGAGGTCCCGATCACGAGCCTCCCAGATTCGATGAGTTGGAACACCGTTAGTGATATAGGCATTTTTCGCATATTGGGCCAAACCCAAACCAGGCCCATTTTGGACTATATCGGGGATCATATTCGATGTAATATTGGTAATAATCACCGATATGTTACTGTGGTCCCCGGATCCCGAGGTCTATAAAGACGCGGTGCCCGGATCCCAAAGGAAGCTATTATTATCCCTCAGCTACCACTCGTCATATCGAAATACATCACCGATGTTACTTCCGATGTCTCATTCGACATCGTGACTACAACACACGCATGTGACACGTCATACCACCTCATCACCGATCTCACATCAGGGGTAATCCCCGACATCACATCGAAGGCGATCACCGACGTCCGTTCGATCTATTTACCGATATTCCTCTCCCATCCAAGCATCAAAACGTTGGTCCGAGGTGTTCCGGACCAAGCCTACACGAGACACGTAGTGTAGGTCTGATTTGAAATAGGCTCGTTGTATTGCCAGACTACTCATTTGTAATCGACACTTGCATATATATATAAAATGATCTATCGCCAAATCAGTGGCGCCGTCTGTGGGAACACCAGTTGCCGGACAAAGACGCCGAGATGCAAGGAAGGAGGACCCGATCTGAAGATTAGCGGAGTTGTGACTAGGAGCGCTAGGATGGAGGACACACAAACCCCTCAATAGCCTATTGACCAAGAACAGACGATGACCTAAGCTGAGATGAAGCTTCCTCCAGCACAGAATGAACCGTGACGTAGGCGCGGGCCTGAGAGAGCACCGCGAGCCACGAGTCTTGTTCCAACCAGTGCCATGCCAAATACGGCGGAACCTGCTACTGAGGGCCCGACCACTGAAAACCCTGCGGCGGATGTCCCGATGACCGAGATGCCAAACACGGATCTTCCTGGCTCAGAATAGATAATGGCTGCAGGTCAGAGCACCATTCCCCATGCCACCATAACTTCGAAGATGCTAGCGCAGATCAACGCTTATGTAAAAGCGACGCTTGACACTACATTGGAGACTTTGCTTCCACGACTGGCGGAACAAAGGACAAGGGACGTTCGGGCAAGGCCCCATGAATCCCGAGCGGGTGAGAGAAGGGCAAGGCAGGGATATGACGAACAGGAGGATACAGGGGACTCATTCAGAGGGATATCACCCGCTGTTTACAACAGGTCGGAGAGACGGGACTCTAGGACCCTGGACCGAGAGATAGCAAAAAGGACGGGACGACTTGACCGCGAGAGGGCGAAGTTGACGAGGAAGGTGACTCATGGTCATTGGAAGGGTCGCGGCAGGACCCTGTTTTCAGACGAGATAATGGCAATACGTCAAGGTTCATTTCCCAACAGGAGTACAGACAGATGTCGCAACAGAAAAAGGCCTCCGAGGACGTACACACCGTTGAATAGAGGCATTCTGGAAATGATGGTCGTGGCAAAGAAAAACAGATGGTTGACGAAACCCAGGCCATTGAATGAGACTCCCGGGATGAAGTCGTAGGGCAAATACTGCGCGTACCACCGTCAGCCTGGACACAGGACGGAGGATTGTACGCACCTGAGGAGTGAAATCGAAAGATTGATCAAAGAAGGAAAACTGGTCGAGTTTGTCAGGAGCGCTAGAGAGGATGCTAGAGGAGCAGAACGTTCCTCGTCCCTTAGAAGAGATTACTCACCCGGGAGAGGAAAGCAGAAGACGCTTGAGGCACCCGGGGGAGGCTTGGGAGCTGACACGGCTCACGGCCGAGAAACCATAACGCGAAGACTCCAGGGTGGAGCCTATGTTGGGTACACCAACGCAATCATACCGGAAGCATATTTGGAGCAGGAGATCTCCTTCACCAAGAAAGACTTGGAGCAGCTTAGTCCATTGGCCTCGACCGCAGGGAAGCTAGATTGCCCACTGGTTATCACGACTAATGTGGATGGCTATCAGGTGCATAAAGTGTTGGTGGATAGC
This sequence comes from Linaria vulgaris, assembly GCA_948329865.1. Taxonomy (NCBI): domain Eukaryota; kingdom Viridiplantae; phylum Streptophyta; class Magnoliopsida; order Lamiales; family Plantaginaceae; genus Linaria; species Linaria vulgaris. Next base: position 19,933,260 of record OX415253.1, on the reverse strand, counting down.
GGGAGCTCCGCAAACCTGATAGCCACGGACCGGCTAAAGCCGGTATCCACCCCGTTGACCGGGTTTGTTGGAGCAGAAGTAGCGCTGCTGGGACAAGTTATATTGCCCACCATGTTTGGCAGAAGCCCACGCACCCAGGTCACACCGATAAAATACACGATTGTCGACACTCCATTTCCCTACCACGCCATTATTGGCCAACCGGCGCTCAACCAGATCAGGGCAGTGGTCTCTACTTATTATCAGAAGATTAAATTCCCGACGCCTCAAGGAGTTGGTGAGAATATAGGTGGCCAGGTACAGGGATGGATGTGCTACGTGGACTCGCTGAAGCAGCCAAGAATCAGAAGGAGACAGGAAATACAAGTCCCGCACCAAGGATACATTCCGCGCACGGAGTGATCGCCATGAGGAGCAAACAAAACAATATTTTAAATTTCAATAGTTTCTAAATTATGTTCGAACAACGGAAACATTGCCCCATCGTGGGTTGGTCTGTAAACTTAAAACGTGGGGAACTACGCCGGTCTGATTCCCCACTCAACGGGATACGTAGGCGGGTTAGGTTTACCTAGCCCTCGACCGTTATCTCTTATTTTACCCCGTCGTGGGTTGGCATGTAACTTAAAACAGGGGGAACTACGCCGGTCTGATTCCCCACTCAACGGGATACGTAGGCGGGTTTGGTTTACCTAGCCTTCGACCGTTATCCTTTATTACTTTTTATTTGTTGCTTGGCGCAATCTCATATTTGATGCAGGGATATGTCCTAAGCGGACATTATAGAAGTGCAGAGAATGGCACAAACAATTGGGGAATGTTCCCCTTGATATATATTTAACACATCGCCCTCTTACAGGTACAAACAGGTACAACAGGCACGATAGAGCACAACGGAAACACTATTTCTTGTGTAAAACTGATATTCCCAGATTGAGGGAACATCCCTCAAATAACACATGCACGTCATTTCGTGCTTTCGTATTAGCTTTTATCTCGAAAATCTTTCTTGTCTATAATATTTTACAGGGCTTCATGACCTACAGATTCAACGACGACAGAGTCACCAACAGACATAGTCAAAAAGACAAAGAAAAGGCTCCTACCCATGAGCGGTAACGGGTCATCTACAAAAAAAGGCTCCTACCCATGAGCGGTAACGGGTCCCCCTGTGATAACGGGCGGGCTCCTACCCATGAGCGATAACGGGTCATCTACAAAGAAAAGGCTCATACCCATGAGCGGTAACGGGTTCCCCTGTGATAACGGGCGGGCTCCTACCCATGAGCGGTAACGGGGAATCGACAAAGAAAAGGCTCCTACCCATGAACGGTAACGGGTTCCCCTCTGATAACGGGCGGGCTCCTACCCATGAGTGGTAACGGGTCATCTACAAAGAAAAGGCTCCTACCTATGAGCGGTAACGGGTTGCCCTGTGATAACGGGCGGACTCCTACCCATGAGCGGTAACGGGTCATCCACAAAGAAAAGGCTCCTACCCATGAGCGGTAAAGGGCTCCCCTGTGATAACTGGCGGGCTCCTACCCATGAGCGGTAACAGATCATCTACAAAGAAAAGGCTCCTACCCATGAGCGGTAACGGGTTCCCCTGTGATAACGGGCGGGCTCCTACCCATGAGCGGTAACGGGTCGATTAACGAAAAAATTTCCTGTGATAACGGGGCCAATTCAAGAAAAAATCCCCTATGATAACGGGGTCGATTCAAGAAAAAATTCCCTGTGATGATGGGGTCGATTCAAGAAAAAAAATCCCTGTGATAACAGGCCAGTCCAAGAAGAAATTTCCTGTGATAACGGGGTCGATTCAAGAAAAAATTGCCCGTGATAACGGGGTCGATTAAAAAAAAATCCCTATGATAACGGGGCGAGTCCAAGAAAAACCCCCTGTGATAACGGGGTCGGGTCAATAAAAAATTCCCTGTGATAACGGGGCCAGTCCAAGAAAAATCCCCTGTGATAACGGGGTCGATTCAAGAAAAAATTCCCTATGATAACGGGGCCGATTCAAGAAGAAACTCCCTGTGATAACGGGGTCGAGTCAACAAAAAATCTCATGTGATAACGGGGTAGACAAAAAAACATTGCAACGACAGCGGTTTCCCCATGATAACAGCCCGTACTTTGACACTTCAAGGAGAGGCAACAGTAACAAAAGCAATCATACCATGGAATATGTATAAACAAATATTTATCAGGACACGCAGAGAAGATCGATTAAATTAACGGGCAAAACTATGAGTCATATTACAGAGGCAGTTGCGCCGAAAGAAAAAATACAGACTCCCAAAATCTCAACCCGGATAACGAGGGGCCCCTTTGATGTGGATTAACGCCAAACTCTTCTACTCGATGATCTCGCGGTACTCTGCCTCTGGTTCTAAATCCTCGTCATCATCATCAGAATCCTCAGGGAATTCCCCATTCGGCCCTTTCAACGGATTTATGGCCGAAGGGTCGTAACCATCCTTGAAAGCACCTTACAGCTGAATTTGACCTATGATAGTGGCCTTGGCTTCCCCCCGCTCGAGCAAGCCCCGCTCAGCACACATCATCTTATACGACTGACTCAGAAGGAACTGTTTGGCCGCACTAGTCAATTGGCGTTTACTCAGCGTCACGCATCGCATGTGCCTTTCAGCCTGAGCTAATTGGTCCTTCAGAAATGCGACCTCAACTTCAAGTGCCTCCCGATGAGATGCCTCTTGACCAGCGATAAGCTGAGACTCATCGAGCTCTGCGATCAACCTTTTATTATCATTCAACAGGCCTCCCACATTACTCTCGCTGGGCTTCAATATACCCATGACCTCGTCTCTCTCATGCTGGAGCTGTACGGCAGCAACATGATCGTATTCGCCCAATTTCTCGAGCAAACCATTGGTAACTCGGAGCGACTCGGCATGATCCTATTGGCCTTTAACGGCCATCGCCAAGAAACCTTTCAGAAAACCAGCCACCTGCACATCCACAATAAGGACTTGATCGCTCAATCAAATGAAAACCCAAAGCAAATACACAGTGAATGGCATAAAGACTACTTACAGAGCGAAAGAGACCACTGTGATCGCCACTTGAACTACCTTCCTCTGTCCTTCTCTTTCGCCCCATGGACGTCCCAGCACCAACGTCAGGTTGAGATTTCGAAGCATTACCCACCCCGGCAGTATTTCACTCGAGGAGGGCACAGATTTCTTCGCATTCTTGCGCACGCCCTCACGACCCCTCTTCTTAACGCGTGGAATGGCGTCATCCGTAGTGGCTTCGGTCCCCAACTGTCTACGTTCAGATATCGCATCCAGACTATAATACTCCACCAGCTCGGCTGTGAAACACACAAAAGAGAGGATCAAGAAATAAATTAAGGGGAAAATATCAATTTCCAAAAATATAACACTTACCAAGCGTAGAGGGACCGTTATACCGCACGGTAGATATCCCACTTGCTCACAAAACTACGTCACTACAAAGTAGGGTACCGTCATATGGATGGTTAATCAACCTCCTCAGAAACCCGAGACTGTGTGCACTAGGGCCGATAGCGACTCGTCACTCATATCTGGTGTCTTCACACCACACGCTAGAAAGCGCATCAAACTCACCAGCCGTCCTCTCCTGGATGTACATATACTCGCACTTATTTCCAAGTCCGTAGCTAGATTGAGTATAGTGCACGAACATAAGCCCCGTCTGGGCTCGCACATAGAAAAACCCTCTATCACCACCCTTCCTATTGACCATAACACTAAAGAGCTCCCAGAACTCATTAGCTCCACAAGGGGCACCCAACGCTCTCATAACACAAATGAAAGCTACAATGTCGCCCAGATAATTGGGGGATAGCTGTCCAAAGCAGACCCCAATACTTGCTATAATAGCACTAACCGCAGGATCAATCGGGAAGCGCAGCCCGTTCTTGAAGTACTTGGCACTAACAGTAATGCAGCCTTTTGGTGGAGTATGTATTCGTTGATCCGCACTGGGGAATATGACCTTATACCCCTCGGGAATGTCATACTCGCCAGAATAATAACCAGCATGATGAGGAACATGAGACGTCATATCCTCATATTTCTCTGAGGTCCTATATTTCGGGGGACTGACCTCAAAGCCCCATTCGTCCACATTAGGACCGGCAGCCTCAGGCGGAGCAGAAAATTCAGTACCGGCTTGTTCGCCAGTCAATTGATCAGGCCCAAACATCTCATTTTCGGAGAACCTCTCCGAAATCCATCCCGGGCGAACCTGCGCCAACACTGTCCTCGGCAAACGACATATTAACACACTAAAGGATGCAAATCAAAATCCAACAAGATATCGAAAATGGTATCGAATTTGATATCGAAAGTTAAAATCGAAGGAAGATATCGAAACCGAGGTCGGATTTTATATCGGAAGTCAAATTCGATGTGTCTTTCGAAGGGACAACGAAATTTTGCTAAAAGCTAGAGTGGGTTTTCACTTTCCCGACAACCTATTTATAGATATCGGAGATACTGGATCGAAACATAGTTTCGATCTCACATCGGTACTAATATTCTATTTACAGATAAAGGACATGGGGGCTGACATCATATCGAATATGAATTTCGACATCATGTCGAAGGTAAAAACCGACCTCTTACCCTACTACGCGAAGAGTCGCGAGAATATAACAATAGCCCCGGCAACCCCATCACAATTTTCAAGGAAACCAAATACCAAGGGAACTAGAATTCAAACGAGGACCTCAAACTCGGCGTTCATCACAAGTGCACTCCCCACAAGTTTGATCTCCGTCATTTGAACTGGCGGGACGAAGGGTGCAGGTAACCCAGAAATTTTAAATTAAATTTGCGAATCCTTAATTCTAAGATAAGAATCCCCAAATTGGGGGACTACATGATATGGGCATTTCCCGCATATTGGGCCAGACCCAAACAAGGCCCATTTTGCACTATATCGGGGATCATATTCGATGTAATATCGGTAATAATCACCGATATGTTACTATGGTCCCCGGATCCCGAGGTCTATAAATACGCGGTGCCCGGATCCCAAAGGAAATAATTATTATCCCTCAGCCACCACTCGTCATATCGAAATACATCACCGATGTTACTTCCGATGTCTCATTCGACATCGTGACTACAACACATGCTTGTGACACGTTATACCACCTCATCACCGATCTCACATCGGGGGTCATCCCTGCCATCACATCGAAGGCGATCACCGACGTCCGTTCGATCTATTTACCGATATTCCTCTCCCATCCAAGCATCGAAGCGTTGGTCCGAGGTGTTCCGGACCAAGCCTACACGAGACACGTAGTGTAGGTTAGATTTGAGATAGGCTCGTTGTATTGCCAGAGTACTCATTTGTAATCGACACTTGCATATATATATATATGAAATGATTTATCGCCAAATCAGTTAGGTTGGCCAACTGATCTCCGAGCTTGATAACACCCAACAAGAGACAATATTTCAGCCACCTAAGCCTCGACTTCAAGACATACATCCTCTTGGATAGTCCAAATTGAGCGTGAGGGCCAATATAATGCATACAGCTCCCGAGCTTGCATTACATCAAATAGGACCCCATACAGGCACAATTAAATAATGAACTATATCCGGCTTGACTCTTCTTTTCAAAGAGATACGTCGACAACTTGACCCCGAGTTGAGCCTAGTCGCAAGAATACAACACCCGTATCCTCCTCTAGAATAGGTTATTTCTTATATAAACTGTTTACTTTTAACAATATTACTTTAGTGCAGGTTTCCATCGAAGCAAAAGCTCTTCTTGTGTTGCCTAGCCCATACATTTGGAGTAATATCCTTGTTGCTCTTGTTTATAGCAATTTTCCGGACACCAGTCCTATTCATCAATGTTCTTCTAATAGACTCCATCATGTCAATGATGGGCATACACCTAGCTTTGACAATTGAAGCATTAAAGCTCTCAGACATGTTGTTTAGCAGAAGACCACTCTTGCAATTTGTTCTGAAGAATGCCCTAGACCACTGAGTAGGAGGTTTGCTTGCTAAGAAGTTATATGCTTTGACATCCCTCTCCTTCCGCCTAACCATGATCTTGTTGAAGTCAACTACTCTAGTAGCTCTGGTAGCATCCCATTGAATATTCTTCATTACAAGTCCTGTATGCTCCTTCTTCAGATTTTCCCACAAGTGCAACACACATAATCTATGCTCACAATCAGGCAACAATTAATGAACAACATCCACCAATCCCTTTTGCTTATCACTCATAATAATCCAGTGATAACTGTTAGTGATATTCAAATCATCCACCAATATTCTTAAAAACCAATGTCATGACTTCTTTCTCTCCTTCTCTACTACTGCATATGCAATGAGATATGTGCAGTTATTGGCATCCACACTCACAACTGTCACACGTATGACACAATTTGTGGTCTTAAGATGTGTCCCATCCAAGCATTCGATTGGCCTGCAACCAGTTAGAAAGCCTTTCTTCAAAGCATCCCAGCATATATACAATCTTTTGAACTTACATATTTCTCCAATCACCTTACACTTCAACTTTACAGTAGACCATAAATTAGTCCTCTAAATATCCTGTGCATAACTCCATAGCAAGGCATATTGGATTGCATAGGATTCATGAATTTCAGCAAAAACCTTCTTCTTAGTTTTGTACATTTGTGCTAGATAGAAGTCTACACCACAATCCATGTTAGTGATAGTCAACATGGAGTTGGCATGCTAGTTGGGATCACTACTGATATTTGATTGATATTTCTTGGCAAATGATTTGGTGGTTCATTGAATTACCCTGTTCTGCCTAGGACAATCATGTGGTCCCTTAAGAGTCTTTATTCGCATTGTGTCTCACAATTTGGCATTGATGCATATAGCTCCCACATACATCCAGCTTGCACACACTTTGCTTGAATCTTCTTCTACCAGTTGATTGGAAACTTAATAGACATCCATTGAGCTATTGCAAAAGTGTTTATAGCTTCCCTCAAGAGTTCAGTGGTCTTTAATTGCCTTCCAAGCTCAAATTCAACACTAGGCATGTCAAGTGCTGCATTGAAAATAATTTGTCCTAGGTGTGTAGGTCTTTTGGGTATTTCCTTTGTTGCTTTCTTTGACTTTGAACTCCCACCTTAGTTTGCAACTTTGGTTGATTTCTTAGAACTCTTTCCTTTTTCAGCTTGCACATGAACATTGGGGCACATGAGCTTTCAGCTGCATCATTGTCACTATCATTTAGAGTGTCGGAAAATTATGAATCATCACCAACTGAGACTTCACATTCACTATCATCATTGTCGTCTATATCAACTATAGATTCCAACAATGGATTAAAATTATCTCTTAAGCATTGGGGTACATATCTCTGGCTACTTGGTTCAGTTGTTGGTGCTCTCTGGCTCTCATCATTTGGCCTTGAACAGCTAGTTAGTTCACTTGCTCTTGATTTTTTTGTCTTCATGTTTTGTAATAAATTCACTATGTCCTCATCGGGTTATTCATTCACACTTTCAACAAAGCTTCTTCTGTATTATCTTCACCAACATTGGCACTACCCCCATTGTTTTCACCTATATAGTATAATCCTTCACTCATTGGAGGAAGATTTGGCAATTCACTCTTTGATTGACTATCATTTCCCTGTACATCATCTGTAAGAACGTAAACATCTTCTATTTTCCTTGTAGAACCCACCAATGCCATCTCTAGTGCTTCCTTATCATTATTTACTTCAATATATTCTCCTGGTGAAGAATCAAAAATGTAACATATCCTTACCAAACAACCTCCACTTTAACACCAACTTCTTATACCATTTGTAGTAGTTCTAGCCTAGACATTTCATCCCCAGTACACCAATCTATGTAGCTAACCCGACCCTTCAGATTAACAAATTTGCCCTGAAATATTAACTTGCCTAAATGGTGCGAAATTATGGTGAAATGGTCATCATTGTCTCCAACTGAATAAAGACAATAGAAAAGTTATTATGATATTACCATTTTGGGCTACATATACGTACAGAAACACAATTATCATGTGCACAAAGTTAAACTAATCCCACAAATACACTCAGTGGGAGACAAAGTGTGAACAACGAAGGATCGTTTTTTTTTTTAATAATTTTGCACATGTGTTCAACTAATCCCTCAAGTACAGCCAAAAAGAGGGACCACACAACGAAAATTAGCCCCAAACAAAGAAATAACGTAAAGTATTGAATTGGGGCTTCTTACCATAATGGGGAGTAACTTGTCCTTCTGGAATAACGTTAGTTGGGGTTCTAACTTTCCACAACATTATCAAGTAGTGTAATCAACAAATTGAGGTTTGATTTGGGTATTTGCATTTGATTTTAGGAATTAGGGTTTCTAATTTTGGCTGGTAGTGTGACAAAAAGGGGGTGCTTAACCCTTTTATGTTTGTTTATATTTTGCTTTTAGTAAATAATAGGTGAACTACCAATTTACTCCTTAAGGCTGACGCCAACGATGCGTTATTTAGTTGAATAGTGACGTTTTTTGACCGAGATAGGTTGGAATGAAAGTTCAGACCGTCCAGTGTAACGAAATTTTAAGTTTGGACTGTAAACTATAAAAAATAAAAGTTTAGATAGGTAACTGCAATACGCGCCAAAGTTTGGATAGGTAACTGAAATTTTCCCAACAAATTATGAAGTTCTAATTACACTACATGCCAACTAATTCTAGTATGAACTATATGTACGCAATATGTTTTAATATCTTTATTTAATTTGATTCTACGCTAAAACCTTTTGTTTTGTTCCCTTCGACTTATGTAATTAGTTTGTTTCGATGGAAGAGATTTTTCATTTTTAGTTTTATTACGTAACACATAAAACAGAAGATTGTAATTTGACGTAATTAAAGATGTCCACCTAAAACGAAGTATCGTTTATTAAACATATATGGAACTATTTCGTTCTTATTTTGATAACTATTTAGTTTATCTACCATAATATAGACACTCTCTTTGATGTGATGGCTTAGTAAATGGTGAACAACTATAATATTTTCTTGATTGATGATCTTTTATTAAACTTGCAGTAATAGATCATAAAAACATACACGATGTTTTTGATTTTTTTACATAATTCATCATATGCCTCAACCCTTAATTTTTTTTGTTAGAGTAGATATATATGTAACGCCCCAAAAATTAGAAAGAAATTAAATTTATACTTTAGTTCGTGAACTTTTGAAAATTTATATTTATGATCCTAAATATTTAGAAAATTTTGCATTTGTGCCCCCTAAACTTAAAAGTTAGTCTTTTATTATATTTACATGTCTCTAATCCTAAAATATATATTTCAATTTCAAATATTAACCAAGTTGATTGAATTACCTAGAAAAATTACATACGTAAATATGTATGTGACAAAGAAATCTAATATATACCTGTTTGAATTTTAATTATAAATAATTGAGGGACTTGATATGCAATTAACCAATTAATGAAGTAAGCAATGACATCTTTTTGATGAGGTAAACCATAAAATCCTTAAGAGCATTATTAAATTCAGATATTTTCTGGTTTATTATAAAATAATCAAAGTGAGACCTTAATTAAAAGTATTTTAACATGATTTTTTGACTATAAATAGAAGGCTTCCTTCCAACAATTCTCACATCCAAAATCATTTCTGTTTTTCTTTCTTTCTTCCTATGAATCTCTAAGTTAGTGAGTCTACTTTTAGGAAAAATTCATCTCAAGTTCTTATTTCATCATTTTTCAACCCAAAAATACCCCAAAACGTTTATTGCGCACAAATTATCTATTCGGCCATGCACCTTAGAAAAATCATAAATAATTGTAGAAAACTCCCTTTTGATCAAGGCCAACAGCCGAATACTCCTCCTGATGTCCTCTAACTTTCATATGAAGACATATTTCTAAATAATGTGATTTAGAAGAACGAAATTCCTAAACCATAGACTGTCGTCTGAAAATCCGAAAATAGGTTCTATGTTTTCAAGAATTATTTAGCATATCAAACTTTTGGATTTTCCTTCCCATTTGGGTAAACATGTTCCTAGTGATGTTAGGGATCAATTGCCACAAAACATTTGGATATCCGATCAAATGTAAACTTGAAACTACGACGATTTTCAGCTTATTTTACGTACTTTAAGTTCTTTGTTTATCATTGGAAATAATCATCATAATTCCTTGATTGACAACTTATACATGACTCTTATAAGATATACCAATCAATAGAATTATTTTAATAGGATTTGTATTCACGAATTAATATTTTTGAGATGTTTCAATAATATATAAATAGTATATTTATCATATTTAACATATCCTTACATAAGTTTAATAAGATTATCATATATACTTTTGAGGTCTAATCCTCTTATATGATTATGTATCATAACTTAAACATTCTTTGATCATTTACCTTGATTAGGTTTACGTATTAATATTTTTATAAGTTATGAATACAATGTTATGTAATTTAAGATAATCTTGGAACAAAATAATATTAACAAAGTTATACTATTCAATGGATTGCTTCATAAGGAAACTGTTTGATGTCATGATTCCTGAAATTTTTGGATATACTAGAGACTTAAATAACGATTTTCTATAAATCAGTTAAGTAATATCTTTTGAAGATTTGTTATGCATCAAATTAAATAGTTTGTCATACTATACTTGATATTATTGTATACTTACCATTTGAAATGATTTTCTAACGTTAGAAAAATTATAACTTCAATTATAATTATAAATATATGGTTGCTTAAGATAAATATTGAGATATAAATTACGTATATAAGATATATTTGATATTTAACTTAACCTTACGACATCAAAGTTTATCGCATTAAATTTTCATCAATGATATGTGCTATTTACTTAAATTAGTATTAGCTACTTTTTTTTAATAAGAACTTCCTCAAATTTCATCATCACAAAAGTTGAATAGTACATATGTTTATAGTGGTGAGTTATGATTATTCAGTTAAGTGATATTATCTTAATGTTATTAAAGGTTTGACAAATTAATCAATAACGAGCAAGATTCTCCGTATAAATAAAGCTGAGGTTCCATTTCTGATTTGTTCTAACCCCGTTTGGCATCCGGTTCTGAGGAACTTGGACAGAAAAGCCACTACTCCGTTCCCAAACCTCGAACAACCTATATTTTATCATAGTCCCATTTTGCATATCATCTCATAACATGATTTTCTTACTCATCGTTAAATCGTACCCAATCCTTTGTTATTTCTTAATCATGGTAATTCCCCGATATTTTAATCTCATCTTCTGGTTCTTGAACCGTGCAAAGAGCAACGAACTATGTTCAGGACATGTAGCTCAAGGAGCAACGGATATTATCCGGTTCACTAGCTTAATTGTTTATCTGTTATACCCATTGGGATGCCTCTAGGAAGTTGGGCCCATGGATTGAGTCGAGTTACTGTTGTGCAGTAAGGACTATCGATTTAAATAATTTCGTTTCATACCATCTATCAAGGTACCGCTTGCAGGCAGGAGTTGGCTGTAACCCGCGTGTTGGATCGACATGTACTCGAGCATGGCTCTTCATTGTTTGCGAGGTTGCTCCTCGTCGGGAGGTATAAGGTAGAATATTAGAAGTCATAACGCTGGATTCGTTCATTGTTAAGCACAAGTTCATTAACTATTCTATGAAAATTCGAGTACCATTACTACATCAAATTGTCTAGTTGAATTACTCCTACCGGTAAGATCACTCCTCGAAATGTATACAGTAGGTCACAGTTAATTCTTGCATTACCAGTTCTTTTATATGAACCTCACTAAGTCATTAAAGACTTATTCCTTGTTTCTTCTGTCCATTCCTCAGGATAAAATCATCATGACAACATGGATCAAGTGCATAATTGTTCAAGCGTGCATTTTAGAATGTTCATATTTTGTCACTAGTGCACAATTATTAAAAAATCTCATTGTTTGTAATACAAGACTTCCGCTGTATATATATCAAAATATATTCTATAAAACGTGTATAGTTTTGATCCTGAATAAGAGAGACCCATTCATATGACTCACGCTTTAGTCTGAGTTGGGTAAAGTGATTGATCACCACCGAACCAACTCGAATCAGAGCGTGGCTCGTAGGGTGCGGTCGTCACAATATATGTAAGGGTGTAATAGGAATTAGGCACAATAGGTGGTAAACCGAATAGTTTCATGTTCAACCAAAGCAAAAGGTATCAAGGGGCCCACATAATGTAGTGGAATACAAAATTTACAACAAAAATTGATATAAGACCCATAATAAGGATCTTTGTAGGCACTAATATAACAAGCCATACTAGTGCCTCTTGCAACCAAATAAAATCTGAAAGTTATACCCCACTGAAAGACGATTATTACGATTTTTACAACTTCATCCGGGCTAGCGAACCCGACGCGGCATGCGCCAAGGGAAACTAACAAAGATGCATCGCGCCTACGCCTGCCCCGTTCGCGGGTGCCTTCGGTGGTATTGCAACCTCTGTTGAAAGTTATAACGACTCTCGACAACGAATATCTCGGCTATCACATCGATGAAGAAAGTAACGAAATGCGATACTTGGTGTGAATTGCAGAATCCCAGGAACCATCGAGTCTTTGAATGCAAGTTGCTCCCGAAGCTTAAGAAAAATAAATATCATTGCATTCTATTTAAATTTCTAGGTTAACATTGAAAATTTTAAGTTTGTTAAAAGTTTTAAAAAAAATAAAAAATTATGTCTTAGCATTCTTTAAAACAAAATCAAAATTCTCTTTTCGGCTTATATTTTAGAATTTAGTGAAATTTATTTAATTTAATTTATTTCATTTTCTTATATTTTGTATGTAATATTTAGTATTTAAGTTTATCATATAATTTATAGTAAAACTATTAAACAAGTGCCTAACATTCTCTCTTCTGTGTGGCAGGGCCATGTGGCGGCCACATCACACTACAACAAAACGTGGCAAATAAATGGATATTGTTCCATACAATAGACCACAATTTTCATGCAATTGACGAATTGCATGAATATATTTCAATACATGTTTTTCATGCATTAGGCCTCGTTGCAAGAGGATTATATCGAATGATTTCGATGTAATTGTTAAATGCAACCGAATTTTCTGTTGCAATGTTGCAACCGAATATTTATGCAACACATATTGCAACGAAAGATTCGGCTGCAGTAAAAGCATTGGAACAAAATATTCGATTACAGAACACTTTATCACAAAAGCAGCTGAAAGCAGAAGCAGCCAGATGACAACTTTTGTGTGGTGCAAAGTTTGCAACCATATTTTTCCATGCAATGCCAATGCATCGAAATTTTTTGTTGCATTAGATATTGGAACGCAATATTTTCATTCACATACTTGCATCAAAATATTGCGTTGCAATTGGAATTATTGCGTGGAAATAATTCCAGGCAATATATTTTAAAAAAAAATTAAAAAATGTGGCACGATTTCGCCACATTTAAATTTATTGCCTTCTAATTGTTCTTTATAATGAATATAGTTATTGTTTAATTAATCATTATAAATATAATATTAGGTTTTTGTATTTATACGTTTCTAAATATACATTTAAAATTTTCTAATTATTCTTACAAAATACTTATTTATTCGATTTATTTATACGATGTCATATATACATATGTATTTATAAGATTTTGTATACATACGATATAAATTTACTAAAAATACAAATAATTTTTAAAATCCTAATTTTATATATAGAGAGAGGAAGAGGAGAGGTGAAGAGAGAATGAATGAGCAATAATGGGGTGTGCGGGTATTTGTAGGAGAAATGAGAGAAAAAAATGCATTACAAAATTTCCTTGCACATAAAGTAGTGCAAGAAAAAATTCGGTTGCAATTGAAACTATGCAGCAGTTGCAACCGAAATTTGCCTTGCACTGTTTTTGGCATCGGAATTTTCCATTGCAAAGTACAATTAGTACATTTTGTATTTTTGAAAACCCCCTGCTTACTAAATTTGTATTTATATTTTTGACTCCAAATGTATTTTAAACGTCTTTTGTTTATTCGTTCTTGACAAAATTTGAATGTACATGCCTCATAAGTGTTACAAAAATAAGAACAGAGTATGAAGGTTTGCATCTTTTGCATAATTAGACTTTCTTCCCCAAATATATTTTAAACGTATTTGTTTACTCCACAAAATTTGCAAAAACACACCTATTTTTAATAACATAGTGTATGGTACAAACAAATTCAGGATTGAAGGTGTTTGACAATCTCTACGTGTGAAGATGCAATTTTGGTTTAGTAGAATATATATGTGTATAGGGGTTTAGGGTTTAGGGTTGAAAAGAGATATATTGCTATATGGTTATATCGCTTGTTTAACGTTTTATGTTATTTCATTTTTCACGATATTTGAAAGAACACACCTACTTATTGTTTTGAAAATAGTAATGAATGAAAAAGTGAATTTGGAGTTATTTTGCAACTTTCGTTTAATTTTATTTTCACCCTGAACGGTTTGTTTCCTCCTTTCGTTACGCTATTTTTAACAAGATTTGAAAGAATATGCCTACTTATTGTTTTAAAAATAGTGGTGAAAGAAAAAGTGAATTTCGGAGTTGTTTTGTAACTTTTAGATAATTATATTTTTACCCAAAAGGTTTGTTTGTGTCTTTCGTTACTCTATTTTTGACAAGGTTTGAAAGAACACACCTATTTATTGTTTTGAATATAGTCGTGAAAGAAAAAGTAAATTCAAAGTTGTATTGCCACTTTTGGATAGTTACATTTTCACCCCAAAAGGTTTGTTTGCGTCTTTCATGACTCTATTTTTGACAAGATTTGAAAGAACACACGTCCTTATTGTTTTGAAAATAGTAGTTTTGTGTCTTTCGTTACTGAGTTTGTAAAGAGATTTCAAAGAACATAACTACTTATTGTTTTGAAACTATGGTGAAAGAAAAAGTGATTTTGGAGTTATTTTGTAACTTTTAGATAATTATATTTTAACCCCCAAAAGTTTTATTTGCGTCTTTCGTTACTCTATTTTTGAAAGAACACAATACAAGAAAGTGGTGGCATCTGCCACCGGTCACCGTCGACCGCTCAACGATCGCCAGGTCGACTGTGAATTCGCGACCGCTAAGCGATCACAGATACCATAGTAGGGAAAATTCCTTCTTATGAGAGTAGCGTGTCGCCCTAATTCTGGACGCCGCTACCGTGACGACCCAATGGTCGCGAAGCGGCACAAGCGGTCGCGAAATGGGGGTATTTTCCTGTAAATACCCCCCCCCTCTCCTATCATTCTTCACACACTCCACTCTCAGCCTCACCCCCCTCCTTGTGATCGTCCCTTCTCCTTCGCAACCACCCGGCAGTCGCGACTTCGGATAATTGCAAGTTTTTTTGCTTTTCCTCGATTTATATCTTATATTTAATGTTTTAATAATATTTTTATATGTTAAATAGTTAGTTTAGCTTATTTAATGTTAAATTGTTAGTTTCAAATTGGCATGTGTTATTTTAAATGTTAAGTTGTTAGTTTAAAGTTGGCATGTGTTATTTTAAATGTTAAATTTGTAGTTTATTTTTTTTAGAATTGTTTGTTTAGTTAGTATTTGTTTTATATTTAATATTTACATAACATAGAAAAAATAATCTTTAAGGATTTTTTGAAATTAAAAAAGACGATGCTTTTAGGGGATTTCTATAGCTTAGAAAGAAACCTTTAGGGGATCTTTATAACTTTGAAATAATGCCTTTAGGAACTCTTTATAACTCAGTAATGATTGAATTTTAGAGAATCTTTATAGCTTAGTAATGATTTAATTTTTGGGAATCTCTCTCAATCATCTAACATAGATATTTTTTCGTAGTTTCATAGTATTTATTCGTCATGTTGGACGATCGGCGACGTTCGAGTGGCAGTGGACGACCACGTTCTACTGACACACCAATGGATTCTCGCTCACGCATTCTCCCTCGTTGCCCTTGTAGAAAATGCACCAATGCAAAATATTGAAATAGGGATACTATACAAATGCACTTGTACAAATGGGGTTCGTACCCCACATACGGAGTATGCTTATCATAGTGAGTTACGTGACACCTCGAGGGGTAAAATATACTCAAACGTTGAAGTGGAGTCCTCTACACATAGTCATAGGGGTCAAGAAGATGACAAAATGAGGAATATGGTTGATGATGCATTTGGTGGTCAATTCTTAACGTCATTTCTAATATGGCAAGTGGAATCAAGGAGCCCAATAGTGCTTTCTTTAAAATGCATAGTGATGTAGAAGAACCGGTATTCATAAGGAGTCCGACCACTGTACTAAGATGGATTTCTCATTTTATGTGGAACAAGACAACACGCAAGCTTAGTACTATTTACTGTAATACAACAATAAAATTGATTCACGACTTGCTCCCTCCCAAAGTTCGTGCTAAAGTACCGAAATCTATTTACAAAATGAAAAAACTCATGGAGAGTTAGGGGCTAGGTGTAAAAACTCATGACGTGTGCGTAAATAACTATTTCTTGTTCTACGGGGAGTTTGAGTCTATCGAACACACGGCGTGTCCCATTTGTCAGCAACCTCGTTTCAAACCGTTTCAAAATCCAAACAATTGAAGCAAACCAATTGCTCATAAGAAGTTGTGGTACTTTTCGCTGACTCCAGACTATAGCGGATGTACATGTCTCGTTCAATTTCTCAGCACATGATGTCGCATCCCAATTGTCGTGAGAATATGGATCACATGATACACCCGATATCTGTCCATTCTTGGAAATACTTTGATAATCATCGTCTTCATTTTGCTGTCGAGGATAGAAACGTAAGACTGAGACTGGCATATTTCTAAGTTTACTATTCATGGTCATAGCAGCCCTGATGAGAACTTGTATGTTTTCCTTCGCCCCTTGATTGATGCACTTGTCTTTCTTTGGCAAGTTGGTGTCCAATCGTAGGATAGCTTTACACGCTAGAACTTTCAGTTGCGAGCTTGGGTTATTTGGACTATTAGTGAATTCTCGGCGTATGGGATGTTTTCTAGATGGCGTACGCACGACAAGCTTCCGTGTCCTTACTGAATGGAGTACAAGAAATCATTCCAGCTTTTGAAGGGTAGAAAGATTAACTTTTTTGGATTGCAATCATAGATTCCTTCCAATGGACCACAAATTGAGGAACATTGATATTGAGTTCTACAAGGGTCGTGTGGAGTTCGACTCACCTCTACGTAGGAGGACCGGGGCATAAATGAAACGTCACGTTGAATGCCTCCCTGAAGGGGGACCATCTAATGGGTTAGAACGAGGCACAACTGGTGTTTTAAGAGTATATTTTGGGAGATCCCTTACTGGCCATCGAACTTGATACGTTATAACCTAGACATGATCCATTGCGAGAAGAACTTATTCGACAAGACAAAGAATACCATCATGGATGATGTTGAGAAGACTAAATACAACATAAATGTGCAACTGGATTTGGAAGAGTATACCAACTGAAGTGAGTTGTTTTTAATTAGGGGTTCATATCGTCAGACACA
Organism: Linaria vulgaris; assembly: GCA_948329865.1. NCBI lineage: Eukaryota > Viridiplantae > Streptophyta > Magnoliopsida > Lamiales > Plantaginaceae > Linaria > Linaria vulgaris. Next base: position 19,915,669 of record OX415253.1, on the reverse strand, counting down.
CAAACCTCATGCAATATACTGTCTAACAAAGGATCAGAAGAGGCAAGTGTGCAAATGGTTACGCAGTTCGAAGTTTCCCGACAATTATGCTTCTGATATTGGTCGTTTTGTGCAGATGCATAGTCTAAAAGTAACTGGAATGAAAAGTAACAACTCTCATGTGTTTATGCAAAGACTAATTCCTATTACTTTCATACACTTTTTCAAGGATGGTGTTTGGTGTGCACTAGTGGAGGTAAGCAAGTTCTTTAGGGCATTGTGCGCAACTTACATTCAACGAGCTAATATGGCTCGCCTTGAGAGTGCGATCATGGAAAAAATATGTAAATTGGAGATCATATTTCCACCAGCATTTTTTGACACCATGGAGCATTTCGTGATTCATCTTCCATGGGAGGCAAAAATGGGAGGACCCGTACACTATTGGTGGATGTATCTTTTCAAGAGGTATTCAACACTTGAACTTTATTAATTACATAGAATCTCATATAGTTCATATCTAATAATTTTTTTCTTCTTCATATTTTTCAAGAGTATGTTCTATTTAAAACGTAGTGTCGGCAACAAGGCAATGAACGAGGGGTCTATCCGTCAAGTATGCGTCATGTGGTGCAGTGACGAGCATTATTTTGAACACGATTTTGATACACGCCTGGTCTGCTTGAATAGAAATGAGACAAAGATTGATCCTAATGATTCTCATTGACTATCCGTCTTTCATAAAACTGGGAGCTAGTTGGACAAGTGAGTCATAAACGGCGTTCAAGCGCCGCCGAGCTCAAGGCTACCAAGTTGTATATCCTTTTAAATTTCTTGAAGGTCGAATGTTGGACACAGTTAGTGCTAATTAGTTTCGAAGTTTATTTAGTTGACTTAAATGAAAACCTAACTTACTTTTCAAATCTTATTTGTACCAGTGTTTTCGATGAGGAGATGTGAGTTCGGTTAGACGATGTTGCCATCACCTAGAGACACAATGAACAATTTGTATAATGGTTAAAGGATATGGTATTCACCAGACGCCACGATTATATTCCACGGCTGTTAGACCTGGCTAATGGATCACAGAATCTTGTGATTTGTTGGAAAAATGGCTACATGATAAACGATCTATGTTTTCACACTTAGATTTTCAGCGTAGGGACTAGGGAGAAAAACGAAGAACAATGGAGTATGCGTCAAGTGGTGCAGTGATGAGCAGAAGGACACATACTTCTACAAAATTTTAACCGAGGTCGTTGAGCTAGTATACATGAATGTTTCATATGTCGTTTTTTTTCAAGTGGTGGAGGAGAACTACTGTACTAAACTGTAGGAGAGCGAGTCACTAGTGGCGTGTCAAGTGTAAATGGCTCGTTTAGTTCTTCTCGTGGCTTTGGCCTAATCGGATCGGGCAAATCCAGGGGCTCCTCTCCGTTGCGAGTTGCACTATTTCTCAAGTGATCTGATACGAGCTTGTTATGCTCCCACTGCCGCAACTCGCTCTCGTAACACCTCCTCAGTGCCGCTGATACCTTGAATAGGCCCGACGCACCTCCTCCCCCACAACAGCCAACTGGGCATGGTGCTCTGCCTCCCTAATAGATGCGCCACCAGTATTCGAGGCCTCACTGCTATAATACTTGTGGGTCTCTACCCCTAAAACTTGACCATTTTGAGTAGTAGGAAACATTTTTACCTGCCATTTCTTGAGGGGTTGAACCTACAACTAGCTTTCGAAGTCCCATGGAGGCCATAAACTCCTGTTCGACCCATATTTAGGCCAGAGCTCACTCAGATATTTCAATTGGTAAAAACAAATTAAGAAAAATTCTATAAGTAAATAGAGGAGTACATGTAATTTTTAGCTTGTAAATTATATTCATCGTATAAATAGATTACTTACCCAAGCCTTTTGAACATCTTCATTTACCCACTCTTCTTCTCCATTGGCGTTTTTGTTTAACTCGGCCTAGCTTGTATATCAATGCTATTGACAACGCTTTATTCGTAACACCCTTTTTTTTGCCCTTTTCACAACACGATTAAATAATTAATACGACATAGTTAATCAATATTTAAATAACAAATTTTAACAAACAATTAAACTACCAAATAAAAACTTACTTTCCTCTCCGCCAAAGTATTGCCCGAACGCCTCCCACCAAACTAGTTCTTCTTTTGAGCTTTGTTCCTGTTTATCTTGGATTTTGTGCACCTATTCCTGTGTTCTGGCCCATTCCAGTAATATATGGAAGTTGTCTCATGGTCTTTCGGAATCCATATATAGTGTATGCCACGCACATCGGGGTTCGCAGCTATGTTCTGGAATATTCTCTTTAGTGTGTTCAAGCATTTGTTATAGCGCCTGTTCCCAATCCGCTGTCATGCATCCTTAACTCGATAAAGGTCGCCTTTCTCCCATTGATATTGGTCCTGTACATTTTAAATAATTGAAATGATTAAAATTAATATAAGAATAAAAAATAATCATAATTAAAAATTTTTAATATTTAATACTATCTTTATTAATGAACTTACACAAAATTCTTTCCATGCGCTTTGAAGATAATCAGGAGGAAAGTCCTGGAATCTAAACCACGGGCCCTTACGCTGCTTCTTCAAAGTAGCTGAAATAGACGCATTAATTGACGATTGGATCCTCATCGGTCCGAAATACGAAAAAATATGATCCACTGCCCCTTATCGGGCTTCACTAGAGTAGACACACCTTGTCCTACCACGCCGAATTTTCTCCATGCGCCAACAGGGGTTGTGAGGGTCCTGCCTCGTCTGCGCCTCAAGAAGATGTCGGCCAGACTTATGCGCATCGAGAAGATGTTGGCAAAACTTAAGTAGCAGACAGTGTACGCGAAACTCTACATATCTGAACTTGAGGCATGCGCCGAGCCTTGCGGTGTTGGGCGTGCAATAGACTCTATCTCCAAGTTACCAAGAAACTCATACGAGTCAAAGGTACTATTGTGAACCGGCATATCATCAGTATTATCAAGCAGGGGGTCGTACTGAAACTGCGAGACCCTACGTGGTTACTGACTACTAAACGGTTCCTTCCATGGACGCCTCCCTATATCTCTTCTACCTCTAGACAGCCCCTGATCTCTACCTACCATCTAAAGTTCACTAAACTATATTTCAACCTCACAAAAAAAAAGAAAAATTTTCGCAACTGAATCCTAATAAGAAATATACTTATAAGAGTTAGGGCGAATTATTATTTCTGCCCAATAACTTTGCAAAAAATTACTTTTTGCCTTTTTTTTTTGGCTCCCACTTTTTCTGTCTGCTAGTTTTCATTTTTCTATCAAAAATGCCCAATTTCAGTCACATCAGCTAAATTGCAGACGTGGCTGCCCAGACAAGTAAGTCTTACGCCTAGTCAATAAGTTGCTATAGCCACGTGGATTTTTTTTGCTGAAAAAATGTTTTTAAAATAATATGAATTATTACACAATATACCCAATAGTTTTTTTAAATTACACTTGGACCCCAAAAAAAAAAATATCTTTTTCTTCTTCGTCCTCGCACACCCGCCGGAGTTTGAACTGCGCCGACGATGGGGCTAGTCAAAACTTCCAATTGACGTTCCCAAATCTTGTTTAATCACTTCAATTAACAAAATTGATGAACTAAATCCAATTTTATCGAGTGTCGAATCGAAATAAGTAATGGATAAAAATGTCGTCGGAGCTCCGACGGAGGTCTACGCCATCGTCGTAGCAGAGGAGGAGTACGACGAGTACGATGACCTGTACAACATAGTTAACGTCGGTGAGAATTTTATGTGGAAGAATCAGGCGGAGGTGCGAACAGTGCCGGCGGCGGCTGGTGAACAATGTTGGCAATGTTGGCGAACAGTGGCAGATGCGACTGATGAACAGTACCTGCTGGCAAACAGTGCTACGGTGGCGGCTGTGAACAGTGCCGTGAACAGTACGGCGGCGGAGGCTGTAGGTTTTGGGCGGGGGAGGGGGGGGGGGGGGGGGGGGGTACATGAAGATGATGACCTTTTGTTGTTTTTTTTAATTAATGTATTTTATTTTTATTTGTTTTTTACGATTTTTAGAATATATTAAAATCTTTATTATTTTTAAAATATTTTTAAGATATAAAAAATGAATATATATATGTTTAATTTATATATATATATATTATTTTTACCAAATAGTTATATATAAGTTTTTAATTTTATAAATTTTTATTATTTATAAATATAGATATATTTTGGGGGGCAAAGTGCAATTTATTTTGGGATGCAAGTGCAATTTTTAATGTTACAAGGATTAGTCCAAAAAATGTTTTTTCTGCTAAAAAATATGACGTGGCGTGACAACTTATTGACTAGGCGTAGCACTTTCTTGACTGGGCAGCCACATCAGCAATTTAGCTGATGTGGTTGAAATCGGACATTTTTGAAAAAAAAAATAAAATCTAGCAAGACAGAAAAAGTTGACTAGGGAAAAAAGTGCAAAAAATAATTTTTTACAAAGTTATTGGGCATAAATAATAATTCGCCCGTAGTGAAAAAGTATCGGTCTTATTCGTAATGGACGAAAAAGCTCATCATTGTGTTTATTAATAAAAAATTCCAATTTCATGAAATCAAGCAAAAGTACTTCTAACTGTACAGGGGTGCACAATTGTTTTCCTAGTTAATAGCAAAAGGTACCCCTGCGTTATTTCACATTGGTATATAAGCCAATGCAAAGTTTAAAAAACTTTAGCAAATACCCCTGTAAAGTTTAAAAAACAAAGAGATCATAAAAATATATTTTATGATAATTGCACCTATTAGTAAAGATTTTTGTGTATTATACTTGTTTTTCATCAAACATATATATATATATATATATATATATATATACTTCGTCATCAACGAACTTATAAAAAAATTCTATTTTTTGGAGATACTAAAATAAATAGAGTATGTATAGAGTAGAGAAAGTATTTGTACGATATCTACTCTGCAGAAATATATATAGAAGATATATATAATCCAGGGAATTGAGTGATTCCCCCTTTCTTCTAGGACTTATCAAGAGAATGCCAAGTGCGGGTATTTTACCTGCATTCCTATCAATGAAAGATGAGCCTCTATAACTAAACAAAAGAGAATGGAATTTAAGCCTCGATTGAAGATTCGCTTGAATCGGATTGCTCGAGCCGCGCATATATATATATATATATATATATATATATATATATATATATATATATATATCAAACTAAAAGTTATAATTTGTGTTAAAAATTATATTTTTGTGTGAAACTGAATAAAAGCATATTAACGTTAATAAATACCGTCCTTATTTTTTCATAAATCTAGAAACTAAAGAAATAATGCTCATTAACGACCAATTATTCGATCGCCAATAGAGCAAAATTTGAGGTGCATAGTTATTGGCGACCAAAATTATGTCGTCAATAGTCATTACAAATAGGGTAATTTCTGATGAGTATTGACGCCAAAATTGTCGCCAAATTGATGAGTGGCGGCAGAGATTGACTGGCAAAAGAATCCGTCGAATTCGTTGCTAATAAGAATAGTGACAAAATTATCTTTTCGTGGCCAAAACAACACGCACCTGTTATGATTGAGGTCGGAATTGGGGAGTAATTGATGAATTTAGGGCTAAAGACAGCCTCTTGGATCGATTTTGGGTTTTCTGCAATTGAATCGATTGGAGGGGAAGAGTCAGATTGAATGAGATGGCTTCTCAACGCTGCGTTTAGGAGTTTTATTGCATTTTCTTAGTTTCTATTTTCGTAATGTCGTTTTTACCCTTTCTAGAAGATAGGCGAGGGCAGTTATGTCTTTTCACTATTTCATGCTATTGTGATATCAGTAGTACTATATCACACCATTTGTGTGTGGAACAGTACCATTATTCGAATATTACAATTCAATTGTAGTATTTCTCTCTTTTCTCTCTCTTATTTTCTTCTTCTCCAAGTTCTCTTCTCCAGGTACTTGTTGTACCGCAACATTGGTATCAGAGCCAGGTTCCTTGTGCGTACTCTGATGACGAAATCTGGTAACAATACATCCAAAATTAAGGAATTAGAATCAACCACAAGAGAAATCATTAATGGACAAAATGAAATAAGAAATGAAATGAAAAAACTAAAAAACATGTTTGCTGAAATGACGCGTGACCAGGCATCATATCAGCTGCAAAGGTCACCATCTGTGACTCAACCAGGGAGGACAACCTCAGATGCTGGGGTGATTAATACCCCAGGTGGAAAAATGGATGGTGGTGGTGGGCCTGTGAGGGGCCCTATGTTTGAGTTCCCAAAGTTTGATGGGACAAACCCAGGCCATGGGTTAGGAAGTGTCAAAAGTTTTTTTTGTTGAACACAATGTCAGATTTTGAGAAAATTGTGTCAGCTGGGGTCCACATGGAAGGGACAGCTGAAAGTTGGTATATGGATACTGTTGAAGGCATGGAAAGTATGGGTTGGAATACTTTTGTGGATCTAGTAGTAGAAAGGTTCACTTCAGCTAAGGGGAATACTTTAACAAGCTTAAGCAGATGGGTAATGTGGATGGTTACGTACAGAGGTTTGATGAGCTGAAATCATATATGGTGTATAAGAATAGATTTCTGGATGAGGATTATTTTATTAAAAGCTTTAATAGCGGACTGAAGGATGAAGTGACGCTAATGGTTGAAATGTTGAACCCCACAACCCTAGCTCAGGCTATGCAACCTGCTAGGAAGCAAGAAGTGATGATTGAGTCTTTGAATAAGTAGAATAAACATAACCCTAAGTTTGCTCAAAACTTATACAAACCTAATGGATTTGCAGGCACATCTAGTAATATGAGTAAGGAGGGAACATGAGGTAGTAAATACCCACCTATCAAGAGATTAAGTGCAGAAGAGATGGATAATAGAAGGAGGCAGGGTTTGTGCTTCAACTGTGATGAAGCATACCACGTAGGGCACCAATGTAAGAAGCTATTTGTGCTGTTAGGGAAAGAAGAAGATTGAACCATTATTCGAATATTACAATTCAATTGCAGTATTTCTCTCTTTTCTCTCTCAATTTTCTTCTTCTCCAAGTTGTCTTCTCCAGGTACTTGTTGTACCGCAACAGCACCGCGAGCGACGGAGCTACCGCATCACAATACGCACGCTTGCCATAAAGGAACTGAACTTATGCACTTATGTATAAGCATCATGTCTGTCTCACGTACAGTAAAAATAAATTGTGACCAACACTTCACATATGAGTTTGATTTATGCAAGACTATGCAAGAAAATGCTCCAAGTCGGGTCTTACATGGCAGCGTAGAAGAATCAGACACTAGAGTGGGTGTAAGGAACTAGTAGAATCCGATTTCCCCTACCTACTGATTTTGCAAAAAAATTGACGCATTACGCTGGTGATTTTTGAGAAGAAAAAGTAGATCAACTTGCTTATTTTTCTGTTGGGGAATTGTTAGGGCATTGTAGCGCTGTTCTTTGGGGGATTGATAGGTGCTAGGCTTGTGATTATATTTCTCAAGCAAACAAAAAAATTTAGGGAGGAAGATAAATATTTTCTTAGTATTTTCGTATTTTATATCTGAAATCAATTTACAATGATTTAAAAAAAAAATCAATATTTATGCCACATAGCAAAATCCCCACATGTGCACGACATGAGATGGAAGTCATGTAGGGCAAAAATTGGGGCGACCCTATTCGGGTGCCCAAAGGGCATTTTTGTATATTTTTTTGAAATTGATGGGGGTATTTTAGAGAGGCCTAAAAAAGTATTTGTGCCAACCCACCAAGGAAAGGCCCAACAACAGAACTATCAAAGAAGGGTCGTTCGACTGTTATTATCTGAAGACTAGCTGGGTCCTATGGAAAGGGGTCTATAAATACCGTGTTCCCCAACCTTAATGCACACATTCAAGACTCGCAACCCACTAATAAAAATCAAATTCAGCGGTTCAATAATTATTCTCGTTTGACAGTTATTTTGTTCGACAGTTAGCCATGTTCGATCGTTTCTTTGATTGTTCCTTCTTTAGTCGTTTACCATCAAATCTCCACGTTCGAGGGTTATTAATATCAAACTTATGTGACTCGACAGTTCATCAGATTCGAGGCATAAGAGAACCGAACCCATGGGATTCGAGAGGTTTTCTAGTATCGAACCTTGTAGGTTCGATATTAATACATATTCATTTCACTAAGGAGTATAGGGTTATTCACGTTTGATTATTTCTGGATTCGAGAGTTATCTGTCGAATGCCTGCCGTTCAATTATTTTGTTAATTTAGTGATTTATTTTTATTTAAACTTATTTACACATCTCTAGCGTGTGATAGATGTTTTGGACCATGCAAGCTAGTCTGTTCCTTGTAATAGATTAACATTATTTTGATATTAGTCAGGCCCATTGTAATCAATCTCACGTATATTGTAACTTAGACGAAATAAAACCAAAATAGAAATGTAATGAATTTTTCTGCCACACGGATGGATAAATAGCAAAAAGTAATTTTTGATAGTTGATAAAAACTAAGATTTGTCCTATTAGGAATTGTTGATATCTTTTTTCCCGTGGAAAAACCCATTTTCTCATGGTCTCAAAATTTTTAGCATTTCAAATTTCAAGATATGTGCCTCACTTCCCAAGAACAATGCTATTCGTTTGAATATAATAAAGTGTGGTTAACCACAAATATAATCACCTATTCTGAAAGGTGCATTGTTGCAAGTTTTGTTGAAGATGGTTAAGAGACATTTCCCTAGTATATCATCATGCAATCAATAGAGATTTTGTAAGCATCTGACAAGTATAAAAGTGTAATTTTGAGTTTAATGCTTGAAAGCTATCAGAGAATTCGTGTGATTTTATTTTAGTAAGAATATAAGAACGTGCATGTGTAATTTTTACTTGAAGTCATAGTAGAGAATTATCTACTTTGTCAATTGGTTTTTATGGCAGTATAATTTGGAATTTAAACTCATGTAGATACGTGTTGTTTATTCTTATCTTTAATTATTAGCCACAATTCTGCTCTAACGCAAGCTCAATTTTAGAAAATAAGTCAATTTAATAATTTTACAGCATAAAGAGATTTACACAAAACCCACATATTCTCCAGATCGGAAAAGACTATCGCCGGATAGATGTTGAGGGACTGATGTAATAACATTGTATAAGTACGCTTTTGTCCTCGAATGACGCATTCCCGTTTACTTTCCAGGTTTTATGAGATAAGTTTCCCAATAATATATGAAATCCAACATAGAGTTAATGGGGATAGTTCTGAAAATCACTAGAAAACAAATGTCATTAGAATTGTTAGGTCATATATTGAAGTATGCTGCGAGTTTGGAAGTGGTTAAGAAGATGGAAATTAAAGTAGCTCACTTATAAGATATTAAATGCTCCAATTTCTTCTACTTCTCCAAATAAAAGCAGATGGTTTGTGAAACTCATTATGATCTCAATCCATCTCCGTTCTTTTAAAATTTACTATTTCTATCATAAAAATGGTATATTTTGAAGTTTTTGCTGTAGTTGTATGGTTAGTTGTTGTCTGGACGTGGCGTAATTACAAGGCCTTAGTATGGAACTTCCCAATGGTGGGGATGCTGCCAATTCTACTGATTAACATAGGTCAAATCCATGACATTTGCACCAACATATTGTCAAAGACCAAAGCAACAACTTTTCAATTTAAGGGTCCCTGGTTCACCAACATGGAGATTTTAGTTACCGTAGATCCTGCCAATGTTCACCATATCATGAGTGGGAACTTCTTGAATTTTCCCAAAGGCCCCATGTTCAAAAAAATGTTTGATGTTTTGGGTGACGGGATCTTCAATTCGGATTCAGATGCATGGAGGCAACAAAGAAAGGTGGTTAGAGCCTTGATCGTCCACCCACGATTTCTACGATTACTCGCAAATGTCAGTCGCGACAAGGTAGAGAAGGGGTTGATTCCAATTCTTGAAATGGCATGTCATAACAACCAGGTGATTGATTTACAAGATGTGTTTCAGAGATTAACTTTTGACACTACTTGTTCTCTGGTCACTGGTTATGATCCAGGTTGTTTGTCTATTAATTTTCCCAACGTTCCTTTCTCAAAAGCTATGGATGATGCTGAAGAAGCAATATTTATGCGCCACGTTGTTCCTGACAAAATATGGAAACTTAAAAGATGGCTTCAAATTGGGAGCGAACGAAAATTGAGTAATGCCTGGAAAATCTTGGACAGCATTATAGAAAAATATATCTGCATGAAGCGCAAAGAGATTAGTGGATTAGGTGGAACTACTTCAAAAATTGAGCGTGAGAAAGAATATGGTACTGATTTGTTGACATCTTATATAATTGGAGAAGATGATAAAGACACGAAATGTAACCATGAAAAGTTCTTGAGGGACACAATACTAAATCTGATGATCGCGGGGCGAGACACAACCAGCTCTGCACTAACGTGGTTTATTTGGCTAGTTTCCATTCACCCTACAGTAGAAAACAAGATAAAGGACGAACTCAAGTCGATTTTGTCCATAGAACAAAAAGACAAAATTTACTGTCGAGTTTTTACAGTTGAAGAAAGCAACAAGCTGATATACTTGCATGGAGCGATTTGTGAGGCACTACGACTATATCCACCTGTTCCTTTTCAGCATAAGCAGCCTATGCAAGCAGATGTGCTTCCAACGGGGCACTATGTGCACCCAAAAGTGAAAGTGATATTCTCTTTGTATGCAATGGGAAGGATGAAATCCATTTGGGGTAAGGATTACTTTGAATTCAAGCCTGAGAGGTGGATTTCGGAGCGTGGAACGATCAAGCACGAGCCTGCGTACAAGTTCCTGGCATTCAATGCAGGGCCAAGGACTTGTTTAGGAAAAGAAGTGGCTTTCACTCAAATGAAAGCAGTGGCTGCTACCGTGATCCATAATTACCATGTTCGTGTGGATGAGGGCCACATTGTATCACCAAATTGTTCCATCATTCTATATATGAGGGATGGATTGAAGGTTAGGATTTCCAAGCGAGTGGCATGATAAGCAGAAGGTTATATATGATGGTGTTGTTAAATATGTGTGTGTTTATTAATTTAGGTCTTTGGCATGTAAATATTTCTTGTTTGTTTCCCTTTGTTTATGCATGTAGCCAGTGTCGGCCGCCTAGGTTCAAGAAGAAAAGAAACTCTTCGGTGTGTGCTTAGATTTTATTATCTTTATTGGTAACACTCTCTTTAGTCTATGGATATGAAGATTCAACAATTTGTCAGCCTTTAGTATGACACTATTCCTATTAATTTTCTTTTCCATTTAATTCTCATTAATTAGGGACGCGGTGTCACGTACTTAACCTCTTTTCACCGTAGGTTAGCGTGACGTGCGGCCTTGTCAGCTCGCTCAGCTCGACAAGTAAGCCTGTCGTTAAGCCGATCGTTCTAAGAGTGCGACTAAGTGCGAAAGACAGCGAGAAAAGATAGCGAAAATGATGCTAAGTATAGAAGGCTTCGAAAGAGTTATGAAAATTTATGTTATTTCAAATGCGAAGGTTACTTACATATTTATAGCGGTTTCCACCGACTTAAGGGGATGGGACCCGCACAAGCAATTAGCAGATTTCCTAACTCTACTGTTGGCATAATGGACGAAAGCAGTACAATTATAGTAAGGCGGTGTAACTGTACAGTATCTAGAGAAATCTAGACTATTCCACATTAGTCTACTAGTATCTAGACCCGTACTATTTACACAACCACCCTTCAAAGTTTCCAAATTTGCATGATGACCACGAAACTTTGGGGATTAGCGTGGGTGTCGTCCGTCTCCGTTGCCCGCGTGCGAACGACTACGTCTCCTTCGTAGCTCTTCGACTCGTGGAGGCGCGGGTCGTGACATCCTTCCCCACCGAAATTGGCGACGTCCTCGACGCCTTGGTTGCCTTGAATGCCTCGATTAAATCTTTGAACTGCCAAAGTTCATCCTCCGGCTCCCAACTAGCGTCGGCCATCGATTGCCCTTTCCAACAGATCAAGTACTCGGTTGTGGGCTTGACTCCGCGTTTCCTTACGGTGCGGTCCGCTAATATCTATTCGACCTCCTTGTCGTATTGAGTGACTACGGCCATTGGTGCCCGTCTAGATATGTGTCGGTCCGGTTCCTCCGCGTCTTCGTGATATGGCTTGAGCTGGCTTACATGGAAGACCGGGTAGATCTTAAGACTGGACGACAACTTCAGCCGATACGCCATCATGCTAATTTCCTGACCAATCTCGAAGGGTCCTTCGTACCGTCACACCAACCCCTTGTGAACTTGACGCAAACTCTTGAATTGGTGCGCGTTAAGCTTCACCATGACCCTGTCCCCTACATTGAATTGAACGGCCCGCCGCTTAATATCTGCATATTTCTTCATCTTTTTGGCTGCTTTGCTCATGGCAGATGTCGGTCTCCTCTTGAGGAGTCTTCGCAAAATTATAGACGGTTGGACTTTTTCCTTCGTAGCTGGAAGTGATTGATTGGGGTGTTGTTGGTTGCCTTCCGGTTGCTAACTCAAACGGGCTTCGCCCCGTCGACTCGTTCACCTACAAATTGTAAGCGAATTGGGCCGTATCGAGTAGACGACACCAATCACGTTGGTTGGCACTAAAAAAGTGCCGTAAGTATAACTCCAATAAGGCATTCACCCTTTCGGTCTGCCCATCCGTATGCGGGTGAAAGCTAGTGGAGAAGGCCAAGTTAGATCCCAATAACTTGAACAGTTCAGATCAAAACTTACCGGTGAAGCGTGGGTCTCGGTCACTTATGATCATCTTCGGTATTCCCCAAAGCTTCACTACGTAACGTAAGAACAACTTGGCCATCTCATCAGCGGTCACGTCGGGTGGTGCCGATATAAAAGTCCCATACTTTGAAAACCTGTCCACCACGACGATGATGGTGCCACATCCTTCGAACTTGGGCAACGAAGTGATGAAATCCATCGATACACTTTCGAATGGATGCTCCGGTATAGGCAATGGTTGCAAAAGTCCGTCGGGCTGTCTTTGTTCAATCTTGTCTTGCTGGCACACCAAACACGTCCGCACATAGTGTTCAATATCCTGCCTCATGTGCTGCCAATAATAAGACTGTTCGATGAGAGCCTTGGTTCGTCTCATGCCTGGGTGGCCCGCCCATCGAGCATCGTGACTCTCTCGAATGATCTCGCGCCGTAAGTTGTCCCACTTTGGCACGTAATTGCGATTTCCCCTCGCATAAAGGAGCCCATTGTCTATCCATAACCTTCAAGTTTTGCCTTCACGAGCGAACTCCATAATGTTCTTGGCCACGGGATCGTGCTTCAGCCCGTCTTAGATTCGATCTTTCAATGAGCTAAGTGGTTGGCTGATGGCAGCGAACTCGGCTACATAATTTAACGCCCCCGACTTGTATTCTAGCGTGTAGTCGAACTCCACTAGAAATTCTTGCCACGTCGCTTGCTTGGAAGTTAACTTATTTTGAGTTTGGAAGTAAGGGACTCACAAGTAAGTAATGCCTCCAAGTCCTCAAGCAATGGACTATGGCGGTGCTCTGTGTCGTTCAGCTTGCGGCTCTCGTATGCGATGGGATGCCCGTACTAGACCAATACGCCGCCGATAGCATAGTCAGATGCATCGGTATGGACTTAGAACGACTTTGAGTGGTCGGGTAGGGCCAGTACCGACTCCTCCGTCACTCGCGCCTTCAACTCATCGAAGCTTGCCGGCACGACTCGTCCCAATCCCAAGACTTGTTCTTCTTAAGAAGCTTTGTCAAGGGTGCGGCTATCTTTGAGTAGCCCGCGATGAAACACCGGTAATAGTGGATGTTCCCCAAAAATGACCGTAATTGATGGACATTTTCGGGTGGTTTACATTCCAAGATGGCACGAACCTTCGAATCGTCCATCATTATGCGTCCGTGACGGATCTTATGTCCCAAGCACGCCACCTCTTCTTGGGCAAACGAGCACTATGGGTACCCTCTGCTAAAAATGCCCAATGGCTCTTATTCGGGCTCTTTGGCCTACGTGGCAGCCACATTATCGCCACATGGAAATTATTTTTGGCCATTTTTATCAAAACGGCTAACATAATGGCCATCTTTAATAATTCGTGCATTATAGAATAATAAAATTTCAAAACTACACTTATAATTCAAAAATTACTTTTTGCACTCCAAAACATATAAGAAAAGTAAATTAATTATTTTGTTTAATTTTCTATATTTATATCTTAAAAACTAAACTACTAGTATTTATATTTATATCTTGAATTTTCTTATATTATACTATTTAAATACTTGATAAAAAAAGAAAATTTTAAAAAAATATAGAATTTCATTAATTAAACTAGATTTTTGCTTAATTAATAATTAAAAAAAACTTCATCTTTTTCAAATTATATATTTTTAGATATTAAAATTTTGCAACAAATTTAATTAATACTTTTTAAGCTTGATGTTTTAATTATAAATAATTTTAAACTTCGAAAATCAATAAAAGAAACAGAAAAACAAAACAACTTCTTCCCCCTCCTCCCCCCCCCCCCCCCCCCCCCACGCACTCACGGTATGTACCTCTACCCGTCCCCTACCAAATCCACCACCACCAAGCACCGAATCTATCTCCAATCGACCTAAATCCATCGCCCTCTTATCTCCATGACGTTAATTTTTTGTTTTTGCACCAATACCACCAAACCCCAAATTCGCGTCAGATCGAAACTCTGGTCTCGTTCACCAAAAAATCCCTATAACCAAAAATTAACGTCATTGAGGTGCGAGAGCGATGGATTTTGGTAGATTGGAGGTGGATTCGGGTTTTGGTGGTGGTGAATTTGGTTGGGGTGGGTGGGGGTGGGGAGAAGATGAAGTAGTTTTTATTTTATTTTTTCCTTTTTTTCCTTTTTTCTTTTTGAAGTTTTAAGTTATTACTAATTAAATCATCAAGCTCAACAAATTCATGCTTTAAAAATTACTAATTAGGTTAGTTGAAAATATATAATTTCTGAAAGTATATGTCAATTATTTTTAAGGTAGAAAATATATGCTGTAATGACAAATTCTTGATCTCTGAAATTAAAAGACAAGAAAAGTTTACAAAGTAAATTTAAATTAATTTAAAGTACAATATTGGTTCAGTCTCTTTTTAATCTTCTGATTATTTTCTACAAGAACAAAGTTGAAATTTGGTTGACTTGAAAGTGGATTTGATTTCGATCTCTTCCACGTTTATTTGAGTTGAACATTAATCCAAGGGCTTTGAGCTTGATCTTGAATCGACGATCTACTTGACTTGATATTTGCGACGAACAATTTGATCTTCCTCTTGAGCTTGTTGAATGTCAATCTTCTTTGGAGGAATATTGATCTTCAAAATACTTGGATATTTGACAAACGTATATTCAAGGGCTCGGCAGCTTGATCTCCGATCGAACAAAAACTTGATTGGAATTTGATTTGAATGTTAATGAAGAACAATATGATCTTTGACTTTAGTTTTTCGAGTTTGTTGGGTTTTGATCTTCTTGAACGGACTTCAATCTTCAAAAATAATTTTTTCGAGTTTCTTGGGACTTGATCTCGGATTAAACGAATTTTTGATTTGAAGACGAATGAAGAACGGTACGAACTTGGTTTTGAATTTGTTGAATTTCTTAGAGTTTGATCTTCCTCGGCAGAAGTGCAATCTTCAAAAATGGTTTTTGTATGGAATTGAGACTTGACGGCGGATTGAAATGAGTTCTTTACGAATAACACCTTGAAGATTGTTGAAGAATGCCTTTAATGCCGCGAAGAACGCTTGATGATAGATGATTTTGGTGGAGCGAAAAACTTAGAGCTTTTCCGTCTTCAACTTGTGAATATTTTGTGTGTTTTTTCTTTATGAGAGAGCATCTATTTATAGTTGTAAAAACCTAGAGCTTCTTGCTTGTGATTGGTCGATTTTATTTTCAAGATAAGCATTGATTTAATTTGGCTTGCTTATCAAAAAACACATCATATTTCCACATGGCTTAACATCGTTGGTTGAAATACTCCATCTTTTCCACATGGCTTTGTTTGATAGGTCAACAAATATGAATTAGAAAATCAATTAAAAAATCTATTTTCTATTGGAATTTAATTTACTAAAATCCCAAATTTTAAATAGAAATAATTAATTAAATTTCTAATAATTATCTTGACACCTGTCAATATTCAATTGGATGTGACAAATTTTGTTTGTCTACAAATGCTCGCTTGCGACTTGTCACGAATAGCATTATAAAAATGCGTCTTGAAGTGAATACGTCGCAACATATCCTTTTTTGTGGCATCAATGAGATTGATAGAAGATTGTGTGCCTTTACTCCAATAATCAAAGCTTTGGTGGGCCTCCATGGCAATTTATTTTGGGACTATAATGAAATTTTGGCACCAAATCACTTTGTGCATCATACGACGTCCTCTTTTTTCTTTTGTTTTTTTTTTCTTTTAACTGGTGGTCCATGTAGACCCATCACGATAGAGTGTTCCCTTAGTCATCTTCCTCTAAACAAACACCTTCGCACGAGATTCTACATATTTGAGTCATTTTTCAACTTGATTTTTTCTTTAACTAAAGTAGTAGGAGGAGAGCTCCAATCAAACACCAATTAAAACATTTAGAGTTTCAATAGGATTTAATCTTCCCAGTGACAAATCTATATAAGAGACCAACACCACAGTTTTATTCATCCTCGATTTATTTCTTCGTCTCAAATTTGTTAAATCCAGCAAAAGAATCGCAAGACATCAGGCAAAAGAATTCTCCAACTTTATCAACCGCAACTTGCAAGCTCTTTTAGGAATTGTTTTTACAATCGACATATGTTTTGATTTGTTTTCCTTTTGTACAGTGGACACTTGCGACACCAATTTCAAGTAGTGGCTTTTGGCAATTGGAAATCATGTGAAATTGCACCCAACATTGATGAACTCTGGTCAATGGACTGACGAAGTTGTGTTAAATATTGATGAACTCCGATCAATTGAAAGAATGACATAACGAGTTTCAGCGGTCCTACAACCGTTCTTCACCGTTGTTCGTGCTGCGTTATTCTCATCGTCGAGTATCGAAGGACAATTCTTTCTTTGATCATTGGAGCGACACATTGCCAATAGAAGATGATACGAAAAGAAGAAATCCTCAGTTGGTGCAATAGACAACGACCTCCACAAAGATACATGGCAACCCTTATGTTCATATTCACGCAAATTGCAACTTGGAGACTGTGAAAGCTTAAAGGGCGTAGAATTCCTTGACAAAATCTGGATTATCTTGCAAGCAAAGGAAGAGCACACTCCAACCTTAATCAACACAACCTCATTGATGAGCTTGATGGAGGAGACATTATAGTCACAACTCGGCATCAATGAAACCTTGAGGGATGAGACATTCATTCGACGACTCGGCATCAAAGAAGCCTTAAACGAGACATTCTTTTCATGAATTGGCATCAAAGAAACCTTCAAGGTGACATCGTCTTCAAGAATTGGCTTCAAAAGGCATGCAAAAAGGAAGAAGATTGCTTTCAAGACTTGGCATCAAAGACATTCTTTGGGATTGGACTTGTCTTCGAGGCTTGGCGTCAAAGACATTCAGCAGGAGTTGACTTGTTTTCAAGACGTGGCATCAAAAAGGCATCCAAAAGGAAGATATTTGCTTTGAAGACTTGGTTGTGCACTCATAATCATGCATTCTTCTTGTTGCACTCCACCCCAATTTTCCAATGAACTTAGCCGATGTGAGAGTAGTCAAACGACGTACTTGTCAAACTATGTTCCATCTTCTTAAAGGACTTCTTTAGTTAGACATGCAAGGCATATCCTTTTCGTTGTTGGAATGACAGTTTGGAAGTATCGACTTTGATCAAACAACACAAAAGTGTCTCATCAATGATCAAGTGAGTTGGGAGCATGATTGCAGCTATCCTCTTGGAGCGAAGTGATTGAAGATTGGAATCAAGGCACACATTAAAGCATCATATTGAAGTTTGCAATATCAACTCAAGAAGTGCTCAAAACCTTGGAGCATGATTTCGAGGTCAAGATTCAAAGCATTGGTGTTCTTTATTTCCTACTTGACGGAAGCTTTACTCATCTTTATTGGAACATCACATCTCAAGGAGCTTCACGTAACATCTTTGACTCAATATAGCCTGGTGAATGGATATATCTGAACTTAGAATTTCTAAGCTGCCTACGTATCCAACAAAGGAATCAAGTCGCAACATAGTTGAAAGTACATTAAACTTGATTTAGAGATGGTGCAATTTGAACTCATGCAAGCCAGGAGTAACGTGCAGTTTAGACTCGTGCGTCATGGAGCAATTGACTTGAAGACTTGAAGACTTGGACACTTGAAGAACATGCATACCTTTTTGCTCGTGCCTAGGAGGACTTGAAGACTTGAAGGATTTCCTGACTCTCGACGTGTCTAGAAGACTTAACGCATTTGACTTGAAGACTTGAAGAACTTGTAGATATTTGGGCCCGTATCTAGGAGACTTGAACATTTTCTTTGAGGACTTGAAGGATTTATAGAGCTTTTGGCTCGTGTCTAGGAGAATTGTGCATTTGTATTGAAGACTTGAAGGATTTTCTTTGAGTTTGGATATGCAAACAATTTATACTGGTGTTAAGGAGGATTTTCATAGTTAATAATCTTATCAAGGAGTATATAATTTGGCACTTAATTTGAGAATTTGAGATAGTTTAAGCTCGTATCAAGGAGCATATTGGTTGGCACCAAAATTGACAGTGCGCCCTCTTCATTGTCATCGTCGTCATCTGTATCATCACTTTCAATATCAAGGCCATGAGCTGAGTTTTCTTCTTTAATAGAGTTTACACTTGTCTCTATGTCATGCGCTTGCATTGCCAACTCTTAAAAGTTTCTTGGCTTGATTCTTTGAAGTATGTAATAGAGACTCCAATTCATCCCTTGAATGCAAATCTCCATGGTTGAAGTTTCAGATAGTTTCTCTTTGCAACTTAAGGATAGACTTCTCCACCTATTGATGTACTCAATCACTGTTTCGTCTTATTGTTGATGAGAATTTGCAAGTTCAATCATGCTTACAGTACGCCGAGTGCTATAAAAGCGATTGAAGAATCTGGTTTGTAGATCGCTCCAACCGTCAATGGATTTTGGCTCAAGATTAATGTACCAATCAAAGGAAAAGTCTCTTAAAGATCGAATTAATGGCTTGACTAGATGACCTCCATAAGTTCCAGCACTATTGCACGTCTCAACGAAGTGAGCAACATGTTGTCTTGGGTCTCCAGTCCCATCGGATCTTTGAAACATCGGAGGTTGATAGATTTTCGGCATTGGTAATTGCAAAATTCTTTGAGTATAAGGATTCGTGTATGCTTTGGTCATTGTAGTTTGAGCTTTTAAACCCTTTGCAACTTCTTCAATGAGCTTCTTCAATTGATAGGCAGAGACAAGGCCTTGCGGGGAAACTTGGATTTGTTTGCTTGAAGACTTAGAATCTTCTCCAACTTCAACATCTCGAATGTTTTTCTCGGCAAACTTTGTGTGCATCATGGCACATTGCTCTTCCTTCCTTGATAAATTTGGCTTGTGGAAAAGAGAAGTGGCTTGGATTCTTTCACTTAGGACTTCATCAAACTCTTGAGCTTCAACTCCTTGAGTAGCATTTTCATGTGCCATGCTTCGATCGCCGCTTTCCACGAGCTCTTGCTTCTGGAGATGAGGTAACACTTCAACTTCGTTGATATTAGTCTTGATGCATCCTTGAACTCCAATGTTGTTGGTGACTTCTTTAGAATTTTCAACTCCTTCTTTACGCTTTAGCTTTTGGAGAAGGCGATTCAAGTGGTCTTCACGTTTTTGAGCTTGAGTTGTGATATTCGCAATGGCTTTTGTCAGCGCTGCAACTTACTCTTCTAGTGAGGATGCTTGATCACCTTCTTTAGCATCATGTCTTGCCCCCGGTGTGAGTGTATCTTTCATCATCAGTTGCGAAGAACCTCCCATTCTTGCCCCCATTGACTCGTCCATTGTTGATCAACACTCAGTTCTTGTGATTTCAAATTTGAGACTTGCTGGAAAAGAGATAAGAGGTAGAGATAGTCCCACCGGGCGTGCCAAATTTGTAATAACAAAATTCTTGATCTCCGAAACTAAAAAGACAAGAAAGATTACAATGTGAATTTGAATTAATTTAAAGTACAATTGTGGTTCAGTCTCTATGTAATCCTCTGATTATTTTCGACAAGAACAATGTTGAAATTTGGTTGACTTGAAAGTGGATTTGATTTCGATCTCTTCCACGTGTATTTGAGTTGAACGTTAACCCAAGGACTTTGAGCTTGATCTTGAATTGACGATTTACTTGACTTGATATTTGCAACGAACAATTTGATCTTTGTCTTGAACTTCTTGAATGTCAATCTTCTTTGGAGGAATATTGATCTTCAAAATACTTGAATATTTGACAAACGTATATTCGAGGGCTCGGCATCTTAATCCCGGATCGAACATAAATTGATTGAAATTTGATTTGAAGGTTCATGAGGAATGATATGATCTTCGTCTTTAGTTCTTCGAGTTTGTTGGGTTTTGATCTTCTCGAATGCACTTCAATCTTTAAAAATGATTTTTTCGAGGGTCTTGGGACTTGATCTCGGATTAAAGGGATTTTTGATTTGAAGACGAACGAAGAACGGTACGAACTTGGTTTTGAATTTGTTGAATTTCTTAGAGTTTAATTTTCCTCGGCAGAAGTGCAATCTTCAAAAATGTGTTTTGTATGGAATTGAGACTTGACGGTGGATTGAAATGAGTTCTTTACGAATAACACCTTGAAGATTGTTGAAGAATGCCTTGAATGCCGCGGAGAACGCCTGAAGATGGATGAATTTGGTGGAGCGAAACACTTAGAGTATTTCCCTTTTCGACTTGTAAATATTTTGTCTGTGTTTTCTGCGTATGAGAGGGCATCTAGAGCCTAGAGCTCCTTGCTTGTGATTGGGGGTTTTATTTTCAAGATAAGCATGAATTTAATTTGGCTTGTTTATCAAGAAACACATCATATTTCCACATGGCTTAACATCATTGGTTGAAATACTCCCTCTTTTCCACATGGCTTTGTTTGATTGGTCAACAAAATATGAATTATAAAATCACTTAATAAATCTATTTTCTATTGGAATTTAATTTAGTAAAATCCTAAATTTAAAATAGAAATAATTAATTTAATTTCTAATAATTATCTTCACACTTGTTTGTCTACATATGCCATTTGAAGACAAATTTTGTTTGTCTACATATGCCATTTGAAGACACATCTCAATAAAAAACAATTATAATGTTTAGTATTAAATTTGTAAACAAGAAAACTTTACTCTATAACTATTAAAAATATAGTTTTTTTAAAATATAAATATAAAATATTTAAAAAAGTAATGAATTTACTTTTCTTATATGTTTTGGGGTGCCAAATTTTTTTTTAAAATTATAAGTGTAGATATAAAATTTTATTATTTTGGTATGGACGAATTAATAAAAATGGCCATTGTGTTTGCCGTTTTGAGGAAATTGCTCTAAAAATTGTGGCAAAAACGTGGCGAAAATGTGGCAGCCTCGTAGGCCAAATAGCCGAATAAGAGCCATTGGACATTTTTAAAAGAGGGTACCCATAGTTATGGTGCATTTTTTAAGCCCGAAATTCTTTTGGATATTTTCATAAAAATGGCAAACTTACAGGGCATTTTTTATTTTTCGTCCACATAAAAACAATAAAAAAACCAAATAAAGAAAAACAATAAATATAGCAAATACCATGCGAAAATAAAATGAAACATCATTAGGTCTTTAGAGTTGAAGTGGAATACGTATTACACGAAATAGAAATTGAAAACATCACTGAAATTAAAACATACAATTCTTCAAAGAACTTAACCATGACCAGAGCATAATTCTATTACATCTTAGAATATATTGCAATCAAAACCACCCCAAACAAACAAGTGACAATAGCCAACATGACCCATTCTAAACAACAACATAATATTGCAGCCATTGTTGGATATATTTTCATGAGGGATTGAATCACAACATCAGTTGTTGTGGTATATCTAATGCTGGTATTAACATGGCTAATTGATGATTGTTGTGGCTCAAAAGAAGATGATCCAAACACTACAGCTGACCTTTCTTCGTATTGGGTGAAGGAGCATATGTTTCATTGTTTGAGTTTGAGTTATTTGTGTGTATAATAGAACAACAACATTTATATCTATCCTCATGCACATAATCTAGCCAAATAAAGCGATCTACATGGCACATTGAGGCAAGACATCTGTAGAAAAATTTACCAAGGTTTTCTTTAAATTTTGACAAAAAACATTCATGGATCCACTTCCACACAAGAAAGGTAAATCACAGGGATGCACCATCATCAACAATGAAAAGCATTTAACGGGTTCATGTAATAATGATACCCTAACTATACAAGGCAATAAACAATCTCAATACAACCCTAAATAATTTCACAATAAAACTACTTCACAAAATCAGAAATCCTACATAGTATATACACAATATATACACCCACAGGAAAATACTTATTTACAAAAATTAAAACATCATAAACCCTAAAAGTGGGCACAACCCAACAAAAACATGTTGGATCCAAAAGTCGTGTACTTTGTGATATTAGTTGAACATGATATAAATAATCCATGTCCGAAAACGGGACCAAAAGCAAATTGTGTCTAGTTGCAGAAAAACGAAATTCGAAGAAATACCTAACTAACATAACCTTCTACACTTTTCTGACAGATGTAGAGCGATTCCTAAGAGGAAAGAGTGGGCTAACCTTAAGTCGGGGAAGAATGTCGGAGCTATTCGCCGGCGAGATTTGGGAGGAAGGAGTGTGAAATGATGCAAAAGTGACCGTTGAAGTGGGAGGTGAATGTTTAAATTGGAGGAAGATGACAGGACGGGTCTGTTCAGCTTTCAGATTTTTTAATTGTTTTTAATAATTTAATCCAGTTAGCATGGCTATGTGGCAAGAAAAAAGACAAAATTGGTGATTGACGAGTCAACGGCGGTCCACGTAGACATTTGGGCATCACTTTTGGGGCTCGGCCGAGGGGTCCTACATTTCATTAAAATTTGAAACATATGGTACTATTATGGAGGCTGGACAAATTAAGGTACCAAAAGTGATCAGAGGCCAAAATAAGGTACCAAATATAATTTTTCTTCCGTATATATATGTGTATATATATATATACATGTCAATATTGCAACTTACTATAATATTCAACTAAACACATGGCCTTACATGTAAGGGCGAAGAAAAGGGGGTGCATGTGGGTGCAACCCCTGGTATTTGTTTTAGGAAAAGGTACTTCAGTAAATAATTTATTTGTTCCATGGGAAATTTTGATTGGTCTTGCACCCATTGTCTACCTCAAAGGCTCAAACATCCAACCAAGTTAAGACTTATCATATTAAATAGACAAAAATGTTATTGGTCTATTGTTAATCATTCAGCTGCGGTTAACAACAAAAAATACATAAAACAATCCAAGCCTCTCCATATAATATTATATATATATACACACAGACGTTTACATTTAACTTCAAAAATTAACTTACATATACATACATACACATTAATTATGTTACTGGTCTATTGTATGTCATATAGTAGTGAGATTTTGATAATTCTACAACTTTTATTTCTTCGTTTGTTTATCCACTATTTTATAATAATGTTTCTATTGTTGACCATTCAGCTTTCTCTCTCTATATATACACAGACGTTTATATTTCTTCGTATGTTACTGGTCTATTGTATGTCATATAGTATTGAGATTTTGATAATTTTACAACTTTTATTTCTTCATTTGTTTATCCACTATTTTATGTTATGATTGTTTGTTTGTAGCTTATTATGATACAATTTTTGGCTTTAATTTTTATTTTTTTACTCCTATGTGGTGGCGTATCCAGGAATCGTATATATATGGGAGGGTGCAAATTTTTTTTTTGTGGAGAACAGTAGGAAAGAAATAAGAGGAAATAAAATTGAAATACTAAGTACAGAGAAAAATATTGTTTTGAACCGATTTTTTGGAGTTTTTAGAGAAGATGAATGCATAGAATAATTTATTTTTACAAGAAATACTAAGAAGATGAATGAGTGGAAGCACAAATCACTAATAAATATTTACAATAACAACAACGATAACCAAACAAATATTTTTTTTATCAAATATATATTTATCAAGGTAAATATTATAGACTATGTTATAAACTTTTTTAGACATATTTATCAAGGGTTAATTTGATACACTTTGTATATATGTTTTTACATATTTTGAAGCTAATCTTCTCTTCACAAATATGATAAAAGATACTCATATTTAATTTGAACAACATTGATTCTTTGTCTATCAAAAAATTATGTTAAGATAAGATTAAATTCAATACGTAAGAATTAATTGAATGTAGAATAAATTGTTTGCTCTTTTTTAACACCACGAGGAAAGTTTTTGCAAATTAAAATGACAAATAAGTTATTTTCTTCCAAAATATAACAAAAGGGGAGTTTTTGCAATTTACTATTTGACTGTGCTTTAAAACATAAATATCATACATCTACTCCTTTTCTCTTTCCCTAATACTACATATATATATATATATACACTACACACACACACACATATATATTCGACTTTTTTGTTCAAAAAACATTGGGGGGGGGGGGGGGGGGGCGCTCAGATAATATGAAAAATGGAAAAAATTATATGTAAAAGATAATATGAATAAAAGCCTCAGATAATTTGTTAGATATTGCAACACACTACAACAAAACCATGCAAATGCATTAAAAGTAACGCATCCTAATGTTAATGTTTGGATGCATGACTTTTTAATTTGCATCGCAAAATTTCCATGCAATTGCCCTTAAGGTCAATTCCATCCGAACATTCAAATTAGGAAATTTTGCGATGAAATAAATATTTAATTATATTGTTAAAAAGAATTACGAAAATTAATGGAAATTTGTCAAAATATATAATAAATGAGAAAAATTAAGAAAGAAAAGTGAAAAATAAGTAAATGTCTCAATTATTATCCAAAGACATTGCCAATTACGTAAATTTTAATTATAAAATTACAACAGCGATAAACACAAAGGTTTTTAAAAAAAAAAGACCAAACCGAAATGTACCCACTTTTCTTACAAGTAAAACGAGCCCCAATTTATCATACCACTTTTCGTACAACTAAATCGAATACCGGTATACCATACCACTTTTCGTACGAGTAAATCGAACACCAATTTATAATACGAATTTTTGTACAAGTAAAGTGAACACCGATTTATGTATCCACTTTTCGTACATTATACCGAACAACGTTTCACCATACCACTTTTCATGCATTATATTGAACACCGATTTATCATACCAATTTTTGTACAAGTAAAAAGACACGATTTATCATACAATTTTTTGTACCAGTAAAACGAGCACCAATTTATCATACCGCTATTCGGACAAGTAAATCGAACATCGATTTATGTGCATACTTTTCGTACACTATAGCGAACACCGATTTACCGTACCATTTTTATATGAGTATATCGAACACCGATTCACCATACCACTTTTCGTACATTATATCAAACACCAATTCACCATACCACTTTGCATCATAAAAACGGAGTAACGAAAGACGCAAACAAACCTTTCGGATGAAAATATAATTATCTAAAAGTTGCAAAATAACTCAAAATTCACTTTTTATTTTGCCAATATTTTCTAAATAATAAGTAAGAGTGTTCTTCAAATCTCGTAAAAAATGGAGTAATGAAAAACGCAAAAAACCTTTTGGGTAAAAATGTAATTATCAAAAGTTGCAAAACGACTCGAAAATTACTTTTTCTTTGTCGAACATTGTTTAAACCAAAATATAGGAGTGTTTTTACAAATCTCGTAAAAAATGGAGCAACGAAAGATGCAAACAAACATTTTGGGCCGAAAATATAATTATTCAAAAGTTGTAAAACAACTCAAAATTCCCTTTTTCTTTCACCAACATTTTTTAAACAATAAGTAGGATTGTTTTTTCAAATCTCTTCAAAAAAGGGGTAACGAAAGACGCAAAGAAACCATTTATGGTAATAATATAATTATTCAAAAGTTGCAAAACATTTTGAAATCAACTTTTTCTTTTACCGACATTTTCTAAACAATAAGTACGGGTGTTCTTTCAAATATCGTCAAAAACGGAGCAACGAAAGACGCAAACAAACCATTCATGGTGAAAATGTAATTATTCAAATTGCAAAACAACTCTAAATTCACTTTTTCATTTCGCCAATATTTTCTAATAAGTAGAAGTATTCTTTCAAATCTCGTAAAAAATAGAGTAACAAAAGACGCAAAGAAACCTTTTGGGGGTGAAAATAGAATTATTCAAAACTAGCAAAATAACTCGAACTTCACTTTTTCTTTCAACGACATTTTCTAAACAACAAGTAGGAGTGTTCCTTCAAATTCGTCAAATACAGAGTAACGAAAAACGCAAACAAACCTAAAGGGGGTAAAAATAGAATTGTTTAAAAGTTGCAAAACAACTCGAAATTCACTATTTTTTTGATCGATATTTTATGAACAATAAGTAGGTGTGTTCTTTCAAATTTCGTCAAAAGCGGAGTAACAAAAGACGCAAACAAACCTTTTGGGTTGAAAATATAATTATTCTAAAGTTGAAAAATAAATCAAATTTAACTTTTTGTTTCACCACCATTTTCTAAATAATAAGTAGGAGTGTTATTTCAAATCTCGTCAAAAAACGCGGTAACAAAAGATGGAAACAAACCTTTCGGGGTGAAAATATGATTATTCAAAGTTGCAAAACAACTCAAATTTCACTTTTTCTTTCACCCCTATTTTCTAAACAGTAAGTAAGAGTGTTCTTTCAAATCTCGTAAAAAACGCGGTAACAAAAGACGCAAACAAACCTTTTGGGGAGAAAATATACTTATTTAAAAGTTGCAAAACTATTCAAATTTAACCTTTTCCTGCAGCAACATTTTCTAAACAGTAAGTAAGAGTGTTGTTTCAAATCTCGTAAAAAATGGGGTAACAAAAGACGCAAACAAACTTTTCGGGGAGAAAATAGAATTATTCAAAAGTTGCAAAACTATTCAAATTTCACTTTTTTTTCACCAACATTTTCTAAACATTAAGTAGATGTGTTCTTTCAAATCTCGTAAAAAACGGGATAAGGAAAAATGTAAACGAACCTTTCGGGTTGAAAATGTATTTATTCAACACTTGCAAAACAACTCAAATTTCACTTTTTCTTTCACCACCATTTTCTAAACAATACCTTTTCTTTCACTTTTTCTGTCACATGTATAGAGTGTCAATCAATTCCACTCTTCCAATTTTTTTTTTACCTTACGCTATGTTATTAAAAATAACACTGCTCTTCAAAATTTCGTCAAAAACGGAGTAAGGAAAGACGTTTAAAAAATATTAGGGGTAGAATATCTAATTATGCAAAAGATGGTAAACAATATCAAAACGCCATTTTTTCAACCACTATTTTAATAACACTTATGATATGTACATTCAAAATTTGTCAAAAACGCGAAACGAAAGACGTTTAAAATACTTTTGGGGTCAAAAATATAAATACAAATTTAATAAGTATAGGTTTTTTTTTATAAATAGTAATAAATTTCGCATAGAAATATTTCTATGCAAATTGTACCTCTTTTCACTTGCATGGGAAATTGCCATGCAATTTGTACTATATACATGCTGGAGTACATGTTGCATGGGAAAATTCCGATGCAAAAAATGCTTTTTCTAGTTGCATCGAATTTTTTCATTGCAGAGCAAAGCCTGCATGAAAATTTTGAAATGTAAAACTACTACCTTCTCCTATAAATACCCCCACACGGCCAAACCCCGTTCACTCCTCATTCATCACCTCCTATATTCCTCTTCTCTACTCCTCTTCTCTCTAAAATATTTGTTAAAGGATTTACAATTTTTTTTAATATAACCATACGAAAAAATATAAATACCTATGTATAGGAAATCGTATAAGAATATTTTACAAATACGTATACCGATAGAATAATATTCTTAGATTATAGTTTAAATACAATATATATATCTTGAGAAATTAATCAATACGTATTTCAAAAAATATGTATAAATTAGTACAAAATACGTATTTCTTTCATAAATATAATACTTTAAACCATAAAAAAATATACTTTAAATGAATTATTTATATTAATAAAAGGGAAAAAAATATGTATTGTATCTGATTTTTCCCATGCAATTGCTAAAAAGCAATTGCATCGAATTTTTCTCACGCAATTGCTAAAAAGCAATTGCATCGAATTTTTCTCACGCAATTGCTAAAAAGCAATCGCATCGGAATATTCCCATGCAATTGCTGAAAAGCAATTGCATCGGTTTTTTCCCATGCAATTGCTACAGGAGCAATTGCATGGAAATTTTTCCATGCAGTATCCGCACCAACCAAATGTCGCCACGCGTCATGCGCTGACGTTTGGTTCTGCATCGGAAATTTTCGATGCACACGCTTTTCTGAATCGGATTTTTTCGATGCAGAGCCTTTTACATGGAAAATTTTCCATGCAATGTTGCATTCGAATATTCGGATGCAGAGCTCAATTTCATCGGAATTTTTCGATGTAACTGAATGGGCACCAAAGGCATGGAAACTTTGCATCGAAATTTTACTATGCAATTGATCAATTGCATGGAACATATAGCCTATTACATGAAAAGTTTTCTATGCAATTGATGAGTTTTGTTGTAGTGAGTAGATACACACTTTCATATTAATTTTACAGACTCACTCTAAATCTTATTACATGTTACAAAATATCTAAATGAAAACAAAAATGAACCCCTCTGATATTGTGATATATAATAGAAAAAATAAATCATAAGTATTAATAGAAAAAAGGGGGCTCGATTAGTTTATCGTAACATGCAAAAAAATCTTGCAAGAAATCTTCCAAAAGTGAAAATTGTTGCGTCTACTTTTATGGTTCTTTCCTGTTACATACGGTTCTTTTTGGATATCAACTATTTGATGATTAAATATATCAGTTTTATACTCTTCTTATGGGCAAAAAGAATTTTATGAGTTATTGCCGCCCCCCAATAATTTTATGATTTACTTATAAATCCATCTGCACAAGCTTCTAAGTTAATATAAGCCGGAGAAAATCAAGAGATTACCCAATCTTTTCTCTAAAACATATTTATTCCACTAATTTATCTAATTTAACGGGATCCCAATTATCCCATTTCTTTCCACCTTTTCTTCCCTTCAACCACAAAAAAACAAACCACATTTCTATGTTACCAAAGGCTTTACAATCCCGACAACCCATTTTTTCAACTGGTGCTAAGAAAACATACATATAAACTAGAAAAACCACGGTGGGCATATTGGTTCCACCGGTGAATGCAATTGCCCGATGGCCGGCCATACAAAGATAGGAAGATGGGCGGTCTATATTATAGCGGTGGCTGCAATTCTACAACTCCCTATCATGATTAATGTTGTGGAGGGCATCGGCGTAAACTGGGGAACACAGGCTGCTCAAAATCTGAACCCAGGCATGATTGTTCAAATGCTCAAAGACAATAAGATCGATCAAATCAAGCTGTTTGATGCCGATCCTTGGGCTGTCAAATATTTTAAGAATACCGGCATTGAAGTCATGCTCGGCATACCTAATATGCAGCTCGCCACTTTAGCCGATAGCTACGACAAGGCTAAGGATTGGGTTAAACAGAATCTCACAAAACATGTCAATGATGGAAGCGTTAAAATCAGGTACATACGTAATCATTCGTTATTTTAATTTTTTTGATTAAAATGTTCATTGTTCGATCGATTGATCACCTTAAATATCTATCTTAAAGTTGTCATGATGTCACCGCCCGCAGGTATGTTGCTGTGGGAAATGAGCCATTCTTGACAGCCTACAATGGTTCAAACCTAAAGACCACTTTCCCCGCTCTGCAGAATATTCAGAGAGCCATAAATGATGCAGGCCTAGGGGACAAAATCAAAGCAACCATCCCACAAAATGCTGACGTTTACGATTCTGGTTCGGAGGGACCCTCAGGAGGAAACTTCCGAAAGGACATAAGAGACACCATGATACAAATTGTTCGTTTCTTCCGCGATAACAACGCACCATTCGTCGTCAACATATACCCTTTCCTAAGTCTCTATCTAAACCCTGATTTCCCCGTGGAGTTTGCTTTCTTCGATGGTGGCGCCAAGCCTGTCAACGACAAGGGAATTTCTTACGATAACATGCTTGATGCTAATCTGGATACCCTTGTCTGGTCTCTAAGGAAAGCCGGAGCCCCTAAGGTTAAAATCATTATAGGAGAAATCGGGTGGCCCACAGATGGGCATGAAGCAGCTAACGTCACAATGGCCAGGAAATTCTACGATGGCTATTTCAAGAAAATGGCTACTAAAAAAGGTACCCCGTTATATCCCGGAGACATAGAGAGCTATCTTTTCAGTCTGACGGATGAGAATCAAAAGAGTATCGCACCCGGAGATTTTGAGCGACACTGGGGCATATTTGGGTATGACGGGCAACCCAAATTCCCAATTGATATTACGGGTAAGGGACAGAGTAAGATGCCGATTGGCGCAAAGGGTGTCAAGTATATGGAACAGAGGTGGTGCGTGTTCAACAGCGACATAAAGATTATGGACAAAGTTCAAAAGAATTTGGAATTTGCTTGCGCGAGAGCAGACTGCACTGTGCTCAAGAACGGATCTTCCTGCGAAAAATTGGATAAGACGGACCGCATTTCTTATGCATTCAACAGTTATTTCCAGATGAATAATCAGGACGTTCAGGCGTGTGAATTCGATGGGTTGGCAAAGCTTGTGAAGACGAATGCCTCGTCTAACCAATGCAATTTCCCGATCGCCCTAATAAACTCCGGATGGAAACTCCGCCTTGAGATTGGATCCACTGTTTTTCTTGTCGTGTTGGTGTTGCTACTTATGTTTTAATTAGGTTCAAAGATTAATTCAATACATAAATATAGTAAACAACTTTTTTTATTTATGCACGGATTAATTGAGGCATAGGTGTATAGGAATGAGGATCAGTTTATGCAGATTCTTATTGACAACATTGCTACTTTGTCACTTCATAACCTTCATCATTCCTCGTCTTACAAACTCCTTATTATTATCAAATATATGCACACATAACACTCTACGTACAATCTCTCATAACTTAAATGAAACATGTTTGATGATTCCCAAAGAGGTGAATGCTGATTACAGAGAATGGCCGGCGTAACGGGATATCGATTTGGTTCTTTTTTGTAGAGATGACATTATTCAAACAAAAATTGGTCTTTGTTGACAATATGAATTTGGACATCAATTTGGACATCAAATTGGTCTTTGTTGACAATATAAAAATTGGGATTACAAGAAAGTAGAAAGCACTAACAGATTTTCCAAAACTTGCAAAGTTCTTTTTTTTAAACAATTAATTCCTACTTATTTCTAAAGAGCGACAATCTAAAAGATCCTTGGTTGTGGAACTATGATAGTAGCGTTACATACACAATCCCTTCAACCTACAATTTATTCTTTTTTCCAATCCTTTTGTGCAAAAAATTGGGCTCTACAATTTATTCTTTTTCCAATCCTTATGTGCAAATTTCGGCTCTTTGGTAAGGAATCAATTGCCAAACTATCACTTTTCAAAAAACTATTTCCCACAATAACGCTCTCTAGAAAATATATTCCAAATATAACTACCCAACAATATATTACTATTTTAACTTTTGTACAATAATTTACATAGGGGCACTAAATTATAGTTCCTTTTAAACAAAAACTTTATCAAAACTTACGGTATTTAATTTGGAAACGTCATCTTCTTTATATAACAACCAATACCCCCTGCCCCCAACTTCTTACACGGTGACACAGAAGTCAAAACCTCGCCTCCAATATCATGATTCAGTAAAATAACCTAGTATGTGCTTGAAAGAGGGGTTGGGAGGGACGATCCGGAGACGAGTTTGTGTCGTGCATTTAAATTCAATTCATTTTTTTTATAAATATATACGTCAATCTCTACACAATTGTTTGTTTTTTAAGCAAAGCCCTCAAAGGAAGAAATAACAACGACATAGCGGCCGAGAAACATGACACTCCGGAAACACATGGAAAATGTCCTTCGGTCCTCCCAAGCACACCGCTCAACTCAAGTCATGAGTAATATCACGTTGCGCCAATTTGCACCTCGTGAGGACAATATATGCACATACTCTTCACATAAAGTTCTTGATTTTATTTGGGCAATGGGTCTTCCAGAAAAATTTCCAATTCTTATCCTCACTTCTCGACTAAATCTCCCTTCGACTCCCCCAAACCTTGGGTCACAATCATATGATACGCATTGTTCACTATAAATTCTCCGGACTTGCTATAGTGCCATCTACATTGATCTGCATTATAGATACTTCCTAGGGGAATAACAAGTATTAAAGACGCATCAACTTCCCGAAACACGTAGCGCACCACATCAATGTTCCACCAGCCCGTGTCTAGATCAATCAAATCAGCCAATTTTTAATGGGATAAAACCATCAAGCCCTCCAACCTATGGGCACTTTAGTGCGTTGCCCCTTAAACTAATTTAATCACCACTTTGGTCTTAACCTATATGGTGTATGTTCGATTTGCCCCAATTGTGCATTTCTGGTCTTTTCTGGCCGGAATATTCTTCCCCTTGAGGTATATTTTTGCTTTTTTTTTTTATCACCAACTACCATTATACATCTAGTACAACACATACGAGTCGGGTAGATAGGAATATTTCGGCTAAAATGACCGGAAATGGCCAAAAATAGGCAAATCCCGTGGTGGCTTCCCGGTCTTTTTGTGGCCGGAATATTCATCACTTGGAGGTGGTTTTTTTTTTCACCAACTACTATTATGCATCTAGTACAACACGTATGAGTCGGGTAGAGGGGAATATTCCGACCAAAAACGGCCGAAAATACACGACTGGGGCAAATCGAACAGATACCATATAGGTTAAGGACCAAAGTGGTGACAAAATTAGTTTAAGAGGCAATGCGAAAAAGTGCCCATAGGTTGGGGGGCTTGATGTTTGTATCCCATTTTTAATTATCTGTCCCCGAAGAAGACGGGGTTATCAGCCTAAAAGTCAACGGCCTCGGCAACCACCCCTCATTCAAACATGAATATCATCGCCATTCCCCACTCTTCATTTCAATCCCTTCGCCAACATCGAAATTGTGCCAAACAAATATCTCCAAGAGAACGACGCATTCATTTTACACTTAGCTTCGCACATTGAACAACCCAAAAAATATTTGGCTTTCAATATATGTGCCTCAAGGATGTCCAAATATTTCCAAATGTCCCACACCTGTTTAGCCAATAGTGCAATATTAAAAGCCCTTATGTATCGAAAACCCATTCCCCTTCCTTCTTCCCCGCACACATTTTATCCCAAGCTAGCCAATGGATTTTCTTATTATCCAAGCCCCCCCACCAAACCTGCACCATCATGGATTTAAGCTCAACAATGAGAGAGTATGGAAGACGAAAACAACCCATCGCAAAAGTTGACATAGCTTGTGCCACTACCTTAATAAGTATTTCTTTTTCAGCACCAGAAAGAGAATATTTAATGTAACCCTTCATTTTTCCCACATCCTATCTCTAATATACTCGAATACTTTTTTTGTTTTTGGTTTCCCCACCACCGCCGGCAGTTTCAAATACTTGTCATGTTTGTCAACAATCTGCACCCCTAAATTACACCCGATTTCCTGCTTCCTCTACTTGCCAACATTCTTGCTAAAAACCACCACCAACTTCTCTAAATTAATTCCTTGACCTAACGCCCTGGCATAGCATTGTAATATATTAGTATTTTCGAAAGCCCCTTCTGCAGTAGCCTCACAGAATCATAATGTATCATCTGCAAACGATGAATGAGACACCACTACAGTTCCATTACTATCGAACAACCTAGGTTCGATACGTCAGCATCGAACGCCACCCGTTCCTCACGCAACCTTGAAATCTATTTGTAATATCTAGTAAGCTTATATTAGGTGTTCTGGACCAAGCTAGTTCGATTATCTATTGATTAGCATTATTTTGGCTATTTATATCTTAATTGTATCCTTTTACGGTGTTTTGTCACCTTGACGAAATAAGACCAAATATTTGTGCCTTCTGTGGGAAAACACCATTTTTTCAGTTTACAGTAGTGCCAACACCTGCAAGAAGAGAAACACCAATGAAAGAAGCACCAAGAGAAGATGCAGGTGAAACAAGGGAAACCGCAACTACTGCGTCAGTGCCGAACATGACAAGAGAGGAGATCATGGACGTGGTGAAAACCGCCATGGCTGAATTTATGGCTCGTGTGTCGCTACTGCAGGCACCGCTACCGATAGCGCATGCTGTGGCCGTAAATGAATAAGGATTCGAATCTAGAGCTTTGAGAGAAGCCGAGAAGGAGAATTCGCGCCAAGGTGACATAAGGAGCAAACTTGCCTCTACACGAGAGCAAAGCAGAGAAAAGTCGATAGAGGTGCAATCGAGAAGGCACCGTGAGAGAATGAGGAATGAAAAGAGGGGAATTCACCAGGAACCAAGGAGGAGAGAAGATAAGGAAGATAGGTGATGATGAGATGATGAGGAAACTAGAAAGGCTTGAGAGAGAAAAAGTCGCGATTGAAGGGTGAATGGAGCCATAGGGAAACGCTCTGAGGAAAACCTACGATGGGAAAACTGGTCTACACGATCACCTGGACAAGAAACTGTCGTTATATGGGTTCAAAGGAAATATGCAAGCGAGAATATTCGCAACCAACCTGATTGGGGTGGCGATCGATTGTTTTACTCAAATCGCGCGAGGTTCGATCAAAGCCTACAAGCAGTTGAGGGCAATGTTCAATGATCAATTCTCAAGCCTAGCTAAATTTGTTTTGGATCATTCCCACCTTTACGCCAAGAAGCAAGGGACAAACGAAAGTGTGAAGGACTCTCAACGCGAAACTATTAAGTGTAGACAGCCCGACTGGAGAGATGGTGATGAGAGTTCTCTTCCGAGCAACTAATAATATGATGTTTGGCAGGGAACTGATCAGGCGCAAACCCACCACCATCGAAGCAGTTAACAAGATGTCACATGAAGTGATTCACTTGGAAGAAATGATGGCCAACTTTGGTGTCACGAAAATGCTGGTGGACAAAGGCAGCTCGGTTAACGTGTTGTTCAGCTCTAGTTTGGACAAGATGGGACTGAATGGCGAGACATTGGAACCGGTGAAAACCTCACTTAGCGGTTTCAAAGGCCCAGAGATTTTGCCTCGTGGAATTTTAATGCTTCCTACCTCTTTAGGAACCGCGCCGCAGAGGGGAATGCTACTGGATAACTATGTAGTTGTCGATAAGCGCTTCGCGTACAACGAGATAACGCAACTCCTTTAATAAGTAAAAAAGGATGGAGGCTCTGTCTAATACGGCACGAGATACCGCAACTCCCTTAATAACTAAAAAGGGATGGAGACTCTGTCTAGAACAGCACGAGATATCGCAACTCCCTTAATAACTAAAAAGGGACGGAGACGCTGTTTGAAATAGCACGAGATACCGCAACTCCCTTAATAACTAAAAAGGGACGGAGATTTTGTCTAAAAGGAGACGGGATACCGAGAGCCCCTAAACACCTAAAGGCAACGAAAACTTTTTGTATTTATGGAAGGATGCTCGAGTTGTGAAAATAAAGTAAAAAGCAACGATAGCAATTGAAAGAAAAGGCAACAATTACGAGCCTTCGATCAAAAAAACGAATGAAATAGTCATAAATAATAACCATGCGATTAATAAAAATTGTTCAAACATATTTAAAGGCGTAGCAGCGCCACAAAAAATAGCAAATTAAAAAATGTTCATTATATAGCAAAATAAATATGAACGCCCTTACGCGTCAACGTCATCCTCATCCTCGGAGGAAGGATAATTGACAAGCATAGAAGGCGGCGGCGAGAGCCCACGAAGGACAAGATTTCCATCCTCGAGAAGCAGAGGAAACTCATCTGGCGCAGCAAGCAGATCATTCGCTGGGGGCGGCAAAACTTCTAGCTCATGCCCCAAGTTAAGATCCATCCATTCGGGTTTGAATCCCCTTCGGACATACTTGGTCTTGTAAAACTGATGGACAGTCAAGACCTGAGCCTTACGGGCCTCGCGGGTACACTTCCGTGCGCTAATCTCTTCAAAGGTTTGGCTCTGGAGAAACGCCTCAGCAATTTCCACCGTTTGCTGAGCAGACACCTATATAAACGAAAAAAAATAAAAGAATACAGATATACAAAGGAAATAATTTTTTCACCTCATTGAGACCGCACCAATAGCCAACTCCTTCGGCACGTTCATCTTTCTCTCTCCCAGCCGCAACCTCCTTCTCGATCTCAGCAATCCTTTTCGCCATCCCTCATTTGCTAGCCGAAACATTGGAGACTTGTGATTGAAGCTGTTCCACAGCCTCTCTCGCCTATTTTTCCTCTTCCCTATCGGCATTGGCCCTCGCGGTGTACTCCATGGCCTTCTGTAAGGCCTTATCTTTTGCCTCAAGTGTAGACCTTAAGGCCTCCGAGTGTCTGCCACTGAACTCCGTAGTGCCCTGGGAATGCCCACTCGCAGAGGCCTCATGAGTGCGGATCAGGGCTGCAAACATGGCATCCATTATCCCACCACTCTACATAAATAATAAAGTGAACAATTAACATTTGCAAAATTAATACTACAACACTATAATCAATAGGGAACGTATAATACCGCTGTCAGTATATGAAGCGTATTATGCTCCACAAGTCTCTGCTCCTATGCAGACACTGGATGCAGTACTACAAGGTTAGAAAACAAGACCTTCAAGGCTTCAAAAGCTGTGCTTTCAAAAAGCTCGTACCCACGAACGAAGGCACGTGTTTAGCACGATTATGAAACCCATATG
This sequence comes from Linaria vulgaris, assembly GCA_948329865.1. Taxonomy (NCBI): domain Eukaryota; kingdom Viridiplantae; phylum Streptophyta; class Magnoliopsida; order Lamiales; family Plantaginaceae; genus Linaria; species Linaria vulgaris. The sequence goes on along the minus strand of OX415253.1, from coordinate 19,878,510 downwards.
CACCGGCTTACAGATGCCCATGTCCTTCATGGATCTAGGAGTTCATCGTAAGTTGCCCTGGTACAAGGTCGATAGACCTAAGGAGCATCTTCACCTCCACCGGAATCGTGAACGCAGCCCATCCAGAAGCTGGCCTACAAAAACTGTCAGATGCCCTAGCGACGGAGTATGCATTCGGTCATTTAGACCAAGAAGAACAATCTTATAGCTATTCGGTATATCGAACTTCTCGCGAAGCTACTTGCGACTATGCCGCAAACGTGAGATATACATATTATGTGCCATTCCTGACACCTCGGCATAATCATCGAACTCCTTATTAATGTGTTTTACATCCTCGTCGGCTTTGTTAGAGGCACCGTTATCCCTAGATGACGACGATTGTGAATCATCATCTTCATTTTGAGACACCATCCCTTCACTGTTAACACCGGGATTATTATCTGCTGGTGAACCGACATAATCTATTTCAATTGGCTCAAAATTATCTCATAGGGCTATGTTATAACCCATGGGAGCACTAGAAGGGCCCATCAAAGAGTTCTTCAAACCAGAGCTCGAACCGCTACTCGACTCATTTCCAGAAGCTGAATCATAACTCACCATCGTGGTTGAGAAAGAACTGAAATAAATATAATGAAAAAACTGAATATGGGAGAATAAGTCACTCTCGGCTCCCGCAGCGCTATCGCGACAAGTCTAAAACCACTGCTTACTAAGCGATTATAAATGAACACCTCGTAATCAGAGCGTAACAAATTACCTTGATTGAATATGCAAAGTAACAGCGGTTGTTCGAGCGATTGGCCTGAAGAAAGAAAAAAGAGAAAGCAATGTTAAATTTGTTGGACAAATAATATATAACATGCTAAAGCAGAAAAAGATTCCCTAAGGCATTAGATCGAGCGCTTTTCGTTCGATGCATAAAGCATCGGACCGAAGGTGTTCGATGCAGCCTCCATCGAACGGTGCTTGTTCGATGTTACATACGTGCGTAAGTTGGCCAGAAGAGAAATGAACCTCTCACCAACTTTCCCCCATTTTTTATACGCAGCGAAAAGGCACTTTAGGCCCATTAAAAAGAGCATCAAATCACCATGATTTGACAAGTAGTTGAAGCATCGAACATTGTTGGTTCAATCCACAATCAATCCGAGAAAGATCCGCATCGAACTATCACCATTCGATGCGGTTGAACATCAAACACATCACGTTCGAAGAAATTTTAACATTGACAAGTACATTTACGAACTAATAAAATGGGATCTGCTCAGAATAAACCTATAATTAAGAATATCTCAAACCAGTACAAAAAACCTTCCAGGGTCGTACACATTTGACCGCATCCTAATCGGGGGAATGATTTTCATAATACAAAAATAACGGCCAACAAATCACGAACATATTTCATAAGTTTGGGAACCGCTCTTTGATTGACGTTATCTGCCAAACTGGGGGGACTATGTGATGGGGATATTTTAGGATTGACCCAATTCCATATATTCGGCCAACCCAGCAAAGCCAAACCGCTAAATAGTACATCGAACAGGGCCTGTTCGATGCGGAGTGAGTATCGAGCCGCTTTTGTTCGATGCACTTTTTTCAGCTGCCAATGGGACCCGCGAGCCGAGTGTTATAAATACCCCCCTCCCCTTACATTCTGAGAATGCATTCAAGACTCACTCGAACCTAACCAACATCAAACTCTGAGCATTCGATATACCTTTAGACCGAATTCAGAGCGTTCGATACGGAAGCATATCGAAGACACATCATTCGATACTCTATACTACATCGAACCAAGCCTGTTCGACTTACATTAATTCGACACGAGACTACTACAATTCCATTACTATCGAACAACCTAGGTTCGATACGTCAGCATCGAACGCCACCCGTTCGACACGCAACATAGTCTAGAAATCTATTTGTAATATCTAGTAAGCTTGTATTAGGTGTTCCGGACCAAGCTAGTCCGATTATCTATTGATTAGCATTATCTTGGCTATTTATATCTGAATTGTCCCATTTTACGGTGTTTTGTTACCTGTACGAAATAAGACGAAATTAATATTTTAGCTTGATAGCCACTTTCTGATATTCTTTCAAATTATTAGCGATGTTCGACGTCTTTGTTACGGGGAGGTCGTCTAATATTGTTACAGAAATGACAATATTATCCACTACTAAAACACTTTTCACACACCAAAAACCAATCATATACAGGAGAAAGCGAGCAACGATACATCTAGCCCAATAAAAAAAACGTTCCGCTATCAAATGTTTGACTGTGAAAGGACACTAGAGTGACCACTTTATTACCCAGCTTTATACATGTATTTTCCGCAACAACTGGAGCTTCAAAAACCACGTCACACAGAGCTTCATGAATATCCTTATTATTACTATGAATAACTCTAGGAGACCATTTAGGATTTTGAGGGTGTAAAGAAGTATGGTGGCGTACAACTGCTCAATTATCTCCTTTGATGGTTTCTTATTGGCAAATTTAACAATCACAAAATTATCCACAACGTGTAAGACCATTCCACTCTCATTTTTCACAAAATCTCTTGTTTCAATACCGTGATTTTTAATTTCAACAACCTCATAACCAATAAATCCTCTATTTCACTTTCGAACAAAAGAGTTTCATCAAACAAGTCGTACTACATCGATTTCCTTCACGTGCATTTCATCAAGCACTCTAAACGCTTTAAATCAAATGCAGCTGCAGTTTGATTTAATTCGAGCGTTGAATCGTTTTGTTGTGATTCACCGATTATCAATCTAATATGGGTATTTCACGTATTGCGCCGGCTCATAGGCCAAGCCCATATTTTGCCTATATCGGGGATCTACCCCGATATGCATATCGAATGTGAGACTCGATATGGTATAACTCACGTGTTTATCACGTGTGCGATCCCTTCTTCCCGACATCTATAAATACCCGGATTCCGCTATTTAGGGTAACCTTTAATTATCCTACGATATTGTACACCAAAATCGAGCATCCCCGATATCATATTCGACATAGCACCAGATATATATTATCAACATACTGTTCGATGTCATTATCGACATCAATCCCGACATCATATCCCAACATCATCCCTAGCATCCACCAGAACATCATCCCCAATGTAGATTGTCCCCTATATCACCCTCGATATCACCTTCGACGTCCTACTCAATATCATTCTTGTCATTCGGCAGAGCATCTAATCGTCAGTTCGAGGTGTTTCGGACCAAGCCTACTTAGCACTACCTATAGTCGAAGTAGGTCTAGTTTGTAATAGCATCGTAGCACCACACTTGTAATATCCCACCTCGTTATATAAATATGATATATTGTTAAACTAGAATCCATGGCAGCTTGGACTTTTTTAGTTAATTGGAACCATTGATGATTCCGTTTCACCAAAAGCTTTGTGAATACAATCTGAATCTGATGTGTCAAGCTACGAGGATCAAACACTTATGATACCAAATGTAATATTTTGACTTTTTTTGATGAGGTTTGAAGTTGTATATTCCATTGATCAAATATGATTATCCATCTTTTAAAGTTAGTTTTAGGTGTTTCGGACCAAGCCTACTCGAGACTAGCATATTTAGAATAGGTCTAGTTTAGCGATAGACTCGTTGTATCATACTTGTATCCGACCCTATTCCATATATATGAACTATTGTTAAATTAGTGGGGCCATCTGTGGGAACCCTAAGTTCCTGGGCGAGGACGTCAAGATGCAATGAAGGATGACTCGCTCACAGTCTACTAGGCCAATGGTTAACAATTCGATGGCAAAAAGTGCACCCCTACACCTATTTCGGTCCCAGAACAAGTGATGGACCAGAATGAACCCGAACATCCACAAGCACCAACGGAGCGAACTCCCGTACATGCGACACCGACCACGTTGGCACCTGAGATCATGGTGAAAATCAATGCTACGGTCCAGACCACATTGAAGGCGGCCTTAGAGACCTTATTGCCGCGCCTGAATGGTAGAGGAGTAGGCGATGCGCCACCGCAACCCCAAGAATCCAGAGATAGGGAACTTGGATTCAGGAATAGGGTGGAGAGCACGACAATACGAGTGATAGCATGATGGATCGCCCATCGTCGAGGATTCCCAGGGAAGAGGGTACTCACCCAATAAGAGATAGGAGAAACATCACGAGAAGGATGGAGCAGCTGGACCGCGAAAGGAAGAAGTTAGTCGGAAACTAGCATTGGCGTAGGGTCACAAGACTTTAACCCAATTATGTGAGGAAATCGAGGCGAAAGTGCTGGAAAAGGGCGATAAGATCCCTACAATCAAGTCATATGATGGAAAGAGCGATCCAAGGGACCATCTCCACAATGTCGATAGTGTCTTGAACCTACATAGGTTATCACGTAACATTAAGGTAAAGATTTTTGCCACGTCCATAACTGGAGCAGCCTTTGATTGGTTCATCAGGATAGAAATGGGATCTAAAACCAGTTATGAACAGATAAGGCAGAAGTTGGAAAGTTAATTCTCAAGTTAGAAAATGACGAGGACTAACATTCACCATCTAAATGCCATGAAGTAGAAGGAGGAAGAAAGTCTAGAAGAGTTTATGAAGAGATTCAATGATGAACTGGTGAAGGTGGACGAACTGCAGGATGATCAGGTGGTGCTCATTTTGTTCAATGAGACGACGCATATGAGGTTCGCACATGAGTTAATCAAGCTCAAGTCACCAACTATTGACCAAATCAACGATCTGGCTTATAATACCATATACAAAGATAATATGATGTCAACAAAGTGGACTCCTCAGCAGGACAATCGCAATAGAGGCAGAGAAAGTTGGAACATAGACAAGAATGGCAGGGACAGGTTACCTAGAAGATAAACTCAATTGAATCAGGATATCTTGACCGTATTTTCAGTATCTTAGGGGAATAGATGGTTGAAACAACCAAGGAAATTGAGAGAAACTAAAGGCACCAGGTGATAGAGGAAGTACTGTGAGCACCACCGTCAGAAAGGACATGAGACTAGGGATTATATAGATTTTAAGAATGAAATCGAGCGCATCATTTGGGTTGTCAAGGTAATCAAATATGTGCAAAATAATAGAGATTTTGAAGATCAAGAAGATCGATCCCGTTCCCCTAGAAGAGACAAGGTGAAGGCCATAGAGGGCCCCGGTGGGCGTGGAAACGCAATTGTCAATGCACCTTCTAGAGGAGTGATTACATGGTCAGCGAAGGACCAACATGAGCAGACTCCGCCAATGGGAGGAAAAGATTACGTAAGGACTCCAGGAGGACCGCTATATTGGAGTCACATCGCTGATGAATGAGCTACCGAGGAGAACATTACTTTCTCAAACAGAGACTTGACAGATCTATCTCCTGAGGCCATATATACCGGTAAACTTTATTTCCCCTAAGTTGTTAAACTAGATATTGCCAATTATGGTGTTCACATGGTGTTGATAAACAACGGAAGTTCCACGAATGTCATATTTGCACATACTTTAGAGAAAATGGCGTTGGGACACCATGTGGTGGAGCAGCTCCGTACCCTCTTGATTCACTTCGAGGGTGCCGAGGTGATACCGTTGGGACAAGTGAACCTGCCAACGTCATTTGGGGAAGAGCCGCACAGGGGGACCATCAATGTTCAGTACACAATTGTGGAGCACCATTTCGCCTACAACATCATAACAGGCAGGCCTGCTCTCAATGCCATCCGTGGAATGGTATCCACATACCACCAGAAAATGAAGTTCCGGGTAGTTGGAGGTGTAGGGGAGGTCATCGCTAATCATGAGGACTGATGGCTTTGCAACATATCTTCCCTCACACTCCGAAGGATCAGAGAGGCTGGAGGACATCCGACGAATACGAATGGCAACCATCAGGTGGTGGAGTGACTGACATATGAGGATCACTTCAACTTTTTTTCATATTCCATAATGGTGAACAATTTATAATTTCTCTAAATTATCCCATCGTTACGCTGGACTGTAACTAAAATAGGGGGAACTACACTGGTCTAATTTCCTTGCCACAGGATACGTAGGGGGGTTATTATTTATCTAGCCTTCGACTGTTATCCATTATTAACTAATTTTCGTTCCCATCGATACATTCGATTGCATTATGCATTCGTGATTTGCTTCACGTACATCCCATTTTGTGGGATTAGACGAGATGTGCAGACAATCACACATTTATTATAAGATGTTTTATCATCTTCTTCTTTGCAAATATACTTGTTTCGCCTAAATAAAATAGGTACAAATAGATCCTTGTCGATAACAAGGAATGATATTCTCTGCCTAAGGGCATAAAATACGGAGAGTGGATTTCATCTACCCATTCTATCTGACACGAAATGATTATGTTATCTTGTATAAACAACACGAAATGGAGATCAGTGCATTCCACAAAGTCCAGAGAGAGTCCACTATCCATGAAGGTTAAAGAAAGACAAATATCGTGAGGATAACTCCCTTATCCGTCGAGATAGGGAGAAGAGAACCCGGCATACAAAAGAAAGACAAATGCCACGAGGAGAACCCCCGTATCCATCAAGATAGGGATGAGACAACTCGACATACAAAAGAAAGACAAATGCCGTGAGGATAACTCCCCTATCCATCGAGATCGGGAGGAGACAACCCAGCATACAAAAAAAGACAAATGCCGTGAGGATAACTCCCCTATCCATCGAGATAGGGAAGAGACATCCCGACATACAAAAGAAAGACAAGTGCCGTGAGGATAACTCCCCTACCAAATGATATAGGGATGAGACAACCCGGCATACAAAAGAAAGACAAACTTCATAGGATAACTCCCCTATCTATCGAGATAGAGAGGAGAGAACCCTGCATAGAGAGCTGCGACAAAAACACCAAGAATAATCCTGCTATCTACGCAGATAAAAGGGCAATCACACGACATGAGTAAAGAAAATTTCCATTTCAAATTATGCCTAACAAGTACAAAAGCCCAATGGCAATATGTACAATAACCTAAAAAGGAAAATACAATAATTGACATGACCCTTAACCAGAATACTTAGGAGCACCCTTCGTATATATTAGCACAAGACTCTTCTATTTTATAATTTCCCCGTAGACATATTCTACAGGATCATCATCACCCTCAACATCGGAGTATTCCGAAAATTTCTCATTCGGGCCCAATAAGGAGTTCAAATGGCTAGGGTCGAAACCATCCCAGAAACCACCAAGAAGACGAATCTGACCAATGATGGAGTCCTTGGCTTTCTCCCTCTTCTGTACTCCACGCTCGACGCATATCTCCTTGAAAGTCTCACTCAAAAGGAAGGCTTTGGCATTACCAACACTTTTGTCTTGAGTGAGCTCCTTTCAACGATTAGCCTTCTCAAGGAGGGCCAACTGTTCTCGAACTCGAAGGAGTTCTGCCACAAAATTCTCCCGCCGTTCCCTCTCTATAGCAATAGAAATGTTGTCTTGATCAAGAGTGGCCTCACACTCCGATTTTGATTGAGGAGGAGATTCACGTTCGCTTCGATGGCAATAAGAACACTTATGGCCTTATCCCGCTTGGCCGCCAATTTGGCAGTTGCGGCTGGATCATAATCATCCATGCTCTCAAGCACATCAATATCCTTGGAGATAGACTCCACCTGCACGACATTGTTTTTACTCGCCGTCTTCAAAAAATGGCAAGAAATTTCAAGAACTAGAAGACAAACACGTCTCAATACTTTAAGAAAAGCTAGAGAGGTACCTTCAATGAGTACATCGTTTTAGTTAAAACAAAAGGGAAGATAACACACTTATACATTTGTACAAAGTGCCCTAACCAACTTCTGCCCTTGCTCTGTTTCCTCTTGTGGGGGTGGGGGGGGGGGGGGGATGAGTTAGCTCCAGAAGGCTCTGCAGCTTGGCTCCTAATGGAACCCGCAACAGTCCCACCTTGCGTAGACACGCTGTTGCCCTGAATCGTACCTTCCGTGACCTATTCGCCCTTCTCACCCACGTTTCTTATGAATTACCAAAAGCGTCACATCATTTCCTGTCGCTGTCCTAGGGACAGTGTTGCGTTGCGCGATTACATCCAATCTTCGATGCATCACAAGGGCAGCTACAGACAGACAAGAGTAATGTCATCGAAATAGAACATAAAACGAAATTGCCTAACAATAAGAAAGGAACTTACCAAGGTCGAAAGGGCCTCCATAGGGCACCGGAGAAATACCGCTTGCGCCAAGCACGTCTTCGTTATAGAGCATGGTGAGGTCGTACGGATGGGTCAATACTTTACCCAGAAAATCTGATGTCCATTGTGGACCGCCAGTACCAGAGGGCGTCATATACTTCTCTACCGTAGGCCATTAATGCGGGAGATCATCGAACTCCCCAACTATCTTCTCTTCTAAGTAGAAGTATTCGTTCTTATTTCCAAAACCATAGCTAGATTCATCACCGTGCTGGAATTTACGCACATGTTGTGATCACACAGAGAAAAAACCCAAGTCACCACCCTTTTGGAGAAACTTAATTTAGCTTAATTCCAAAACAACATTCACCCCGTGAGGGACACCAAGGGCCTTCGCAACACAGATAAAGTCCATGATACACCCGAGGGAGTTGGTCAACAGCTGCCCAAGGCAAGCCCCAATACTAGATAAAATAGCAGCAACGGCGGGTTCGATGGGAAATCGCAAGCTGTTGGCAAAATGCTTTGCATGAAGAGTGATAAAACCATTTGACGGTGTATGCATTCTCTCATCCTGGCCAGGAAACCTGATCGTATACACAACATCCATGTGATATGTCGTGGAGTAAAAACCAGGGCGATGAGGGACATGGAACACCATGTCCTCATAACTGATTATCGTTTTATATTTTTTCACTTCAGGGGACATGGGCAAGCCCGATTAGTTATACTCCACATTTTGATTTGCAAGAGGTTCGTTGGCGTCCTCATCTATGCCGTCGCCGACGTAATTCTCAACCAACTCATCTGTATCGAAGAAACTGGTATCAGTAAAAGCAGTCTCAGAGTCTCCAACATCCACATTTTTAGAACCCAAACAAGTGAAATCAAAATCACCCTCGCCATCTATGATAATGATGCTTACAAAGAAGCGTCAATAAATACTCTGGAATAACTGATAGCAAAACTGCAAAATCAGAAAAACACATCGGAGATACATCAATTATATATCGAACATTGCATAGAAAACATATCGAAATAAATTTATGACAAACATCCCCGACATACCTCAACACAAGTGACAACAACTTTCGCTAGAGTACAAAATGATCCTCTCTTTCAGCGAAGCCCACTATTTATAGATATCGGATATCAGGCATGCATTTGTAGCAGCCACATGTCGAAATTTAAATTCGACATTTATATAGATAAACATTAGATATAAAAAAATAACAAAATACAAGAATTCAAATAAGAACTTCTCAAAATTCAAAAATTTCATTGGGGGGTCCACCAACATTTCTTCAACGAACAATGAATTCCCGCTTCCGAGTTCCGTTAGTTGAACTTGCGGGACAGTTTAATTTGCAAATTCAAAAACTCCGATTTAATTTGCAAATTATTATTCTCAAATAATAATCCCCAAATTGGGGGACATCATGATATGGGTATTTCCCGTATTGGGTCATCCATGGGTTAGGCTCGTGTGTTCACATATGTCGGGGATTATCCCCGACATACATATCGAATATCACCTTCGATATAGTACAACTCACGTGTTTATCACATGAGTGGTCCCCGCATCCAGAGGCCTATAAATACCCGTTTCCCAGTAATCAAGGTAAGCCTTAATTATCCGCAATTACTATACATCTATATTGAGCCTAACCCGATATAATATTTGATATCATAACCGAGATATATCTTCGATACATATCACCAACGTCATCCTCGACGTAAGCTGGAGATCACTTTCGACATAGAAGGCTCCGATGTCACCCCCGACATAACCTTCGACGTCATATCCGCTATACTTTCGACATTCCTCTTGCATCTAACATTTATTCGAGGTGTTCTGGACCAACGCTACTCGAGACTAGCATAGTTAGAGTAGGTCTAGTATAGTGATAGACTCTTTGTATCATAGTTGTATCCGACCCTATTCCACATATACGAACTATTGTTAAATTACGTGGCATTCTATTCTCAAGTACCATGACAACTGAGTGTAGAATAGAAGAGGATTAACTTTTTTTCTTTTTGTTTTTTAATATTTTCAAATATACATTTTAGTTTTATTCCTTTTTGGTTAATAATCCTATAGGGAGACAACTATAAATAATTAAAATCAATTTAATGAAATAATGAAATAAAATTTATAAAACAACTTCTTAAATAATAATAGAATGAAAACAATAATTATCAAATTCATTTTCAATGTAATTTTAATTATTTCTAATCTTTTGTATTGCAATTTCTTCTTTTTTGGGCTGATTTGGCTTATGCACAACGTAATTCAAAATCATAATTCTTTTAAAATGCCTCATTTTTATATCAATTGACTACCACGCACTACAAGAATGTATGTATTTAGCTAGAAAAGTTAGCTAGCAAACTTTGTGAAACAAGATTTGTAATAGTTTCTAACGGAATAATCGCTAGCCGAAATGGAATTCCCTTGCTAATTTCCAGCAAGAAAAGCAGCTAGCGACAAGAGACTTGGTAAAACATTGTTGTACCATTTCCGCTCGCAAAAGAGGAATATTCATTTTCTAGCCACATCAGCTGCAACCTTACCAGGGAAACAAAAAATGCAACTTATCTATTATCCTTATTAACTAAAATTAACCCATATTGTCCTAATTAAAAATATACTCCTTATTCAAAATTGTTTAATTAAATTGTCTTATTAGAAAAGTCTAATTAGAGTTACATACTTGGAAACATACTCGTTAATTAAAATTGTTTAATCCTTAGAAAATAATAATTAAAACCAATAATTTAATTATTAATTAAGATTGTTTAATTATGATTTTTCTAACTATAAAAGACAAGTGAAAATAAAATTGATTTATTGAAGTTGGCTAATTAAAGTGTCTAATTAAAATTGACTAATCAAATTGCCTACTTAAAATGGTAAGAAAAAGTTTTCTAATTAAAATATCTTATTAGAAATGGCATAATTATAGTTGATTTATTAAAATTTTCATTTAAATTAATTAATTAAATGTGACATAAAACAGGTCTATGTATTTCCACGTGTTATGAGTAGCGACTAGTAAATTGCTAGCTAACTCCACGTACACTAATCAAGCTAGCGAAATTTAAGAAGCAAATATGTTCACCTTAGCGCCACCTAAGCATATTTGGCGAGCAAAAAGGAAAGAGGAAGTTGTCCACCTCAGCTTTGTTTCAAGCATCAAAACGGTAGCTATATTGACAAATGATGTATTTTTTTATTCGAGCCAACACATAAAAAATAGATGATCTTTGAAAAAGAAATTCATATCATCAGCCCCGTCTCCCGATTTCATTTTCTTTCCGATTTCTTCCCCAATTCACACCGCATCTCACCGCCCACCGCCGGTCCGTCATTCACCATTTCCTTCAATAGGGCTAGCATTTCACCACCAAGACTTCCCCAAACCCTCTTCTAATTAACGGCCATACAAAATACCTCAATTCCTCCGTGAAAGCTTCGACTTCGGGCATTTCTTTCACGCGAGGTGTGTGGATAGGTGGATTTGGAGGAGACCCACTTGCCCTATTTTTTGTACCCGGGTTGACTTGGATACGGTTGGGTTGGCCGGGTCGGGTGGTGTGGACAGATGGAAAGGGCTTTGGGGTGATATTTGAAGTGTTGATGAAAAAGTTTAGCTTTTTTTTGTTATGTAGTTCTGTATATATGTTAAAATAAGAGAGGGTGTCATATAAATTTGGATGATGTTGTTATGTTGTAGTTAATAATGGTGGCAATGTGTTTGATTTACTGTTGTTATCAGTTAAGGATATATAATGTAAAAAGATTGCCTTTTTTGGCATTTAGCGGGAGTTATCTTTTGATCTGAGTTGGTTGATGGAATGCTTAGTAGGTTGAGTAGAAATGTGATTTATTGCAAAGCGAATTAACGAGCTAATACTATACGATTGCTTGTCGTAGTCCTGTTTTGCTATATGGTAGATTGCGGGGGGAGTGATATTTTCGTTTGGTTTGAAGGCCGGAGTTACTTAATATTCGTGACTATGACTTTGATGATCGAAGTCACGTTTTTGCTTTCTCTATGTTTGTATTGTATCAATCCGTAGCAGCATGGGAAGGTCTCCTCTTATCGTTGCCTTATTATTTGAAAATTGTCATCTTGTTGTGTATGTTTGTTAGTCTATCTACTAAAAAAAATGAGTTCAACGATAAGTTCCAGTTATTGGGTGAATTTTGTGTAACTGAAATGACTAAAAACGTAGCTACTATGTGGTTGCTCAGATCCGCTTATATACATGGATCCATGGCTGAATTATGCGGCTTTGGCCATTGCTAAATAGTATGTAATATGAAGATTTTGGTTTCATCAGTTACTCATTGTTAAAACAACGTTTGTAATATCTCAGATAGTAGCAATGTAATATCTCACATAAACTTTTCTTATAAGGTAGGTAGTCAAGGATAATATTTGCACGTTACCAAATATATATTGTTTTGTAGATGGCATGTACTAGAGGTCCTAGAACATCGAGTTATAGTCAGGGAGATCATGCACCATGTACTTCTAGATATGTTCGTCACCGTGCCAATACCTCTACCAATACCACCACTACCAGAGAGGAGGTTCCATATCAGCCCCCATTGCAGCCAGCAGTTAAACGCCTCGCGTGCAGTCTCAGCCTCGATCAGCCCCACGACACTATCTCACCCTCCCCAATTAGCCCTACGCGCACTGTTTCAGCCAAACATATCAGCGCCATAATTGCCGTCTCAGCCACCCCAATCAGCGCTACGTGCTCCAAATTAGTCAGGCATCACAACACCAAAATTCCTGCCATGACCATGTAGACCATTTAATGTTGCAGGGCCTCGTAGTGGAGTTATGCCCTCCCCTTTTACATTTCCTTCGTATGGGGTATCTCAGTTTGCACAGACTGATGGGCAGCGGCCGGTCATGACGTTTATGTAGTCACCGATGATGATGGCCGGTTACCAGTCGTATGTGCAGTCACCGATGGGGAAAGAGGTATTACCGTCAGTTACAAGTCTTGATGGTACAGGCATGACTCAGCCGTTTCAGTATCCGATGCCACGGTTTCCAGCTGCATTCCCACAATATAATCCAGCCGCCTACCCGCCATTTTATTTCGATCCTACAGCAGCAGAGGCACCCATGGCACACCCGCCTGGAGTAGTGAGGCCACCGGGGGCCACGGTAAGAACAAAGTTTCTTGGGTTCCAGGGTGTTCTAGGGACTTACGAGGATGGGTCTTCACAATCCAATGTGGATCAGAGGAGCAGGAGGGACGATCCCACATCAGCAAGGGCACCCATGGCACCCCCCTGGAGGAGTGAGGCCACCGGGGGCCACGGTGAGGCCACAATTTTCTGGGTTCCAGGGTGTTCTAGGGACTTACGAGGATGGGCCTTCAGAATCCAATACGGATCCGACAGCAGTGAAGCAGGAGAGAGAGCCGACGGAGGAGGAGGCTCGATAGCTTTTTACCAACCCTTTCCTCGAGGCAGCAGCAGCGAAGATTTCATATTATAGTTTAGATGAGGTGTGGGGAGATGAGTTTATCGTTGACGGGTAGACAAGGGTGTCTTATGGTGGTGTTTGGGTAGACACCCATCATGTTGACGATGTTGTTAGTGATACTCCAGAGATCACAGAGAAGGAAGAGATGATGTTAGCCGATAGTATCGAGACATATTGTTTGAAGAATAGGGGAGATAGGATTGGTGAGCTTGTGCCACCTAACCCAATAAATAAAAAGCCGCTTACTTTGTGTATAGACGAGGGTTACGCTGACCCAAAAGCCATAAGTTTAGTTGGAAATATTTTGAAACTGGTGATGCGTTTTAGTGACAAAATAACGTGGAGAAAGTTCTCGAAGGAAGAACAAGGAGATGCTTGGCATTCATTTAGGGTAATTTTGTTACTTTTTAAATACATTTAATTTGATACGCTACGTAATTATTTATAATTTTATTTTGTACTAATTATATTTTATCATAATTACAGCAACATTACAAGTGGGACGATGATGATAAGCCATTGATTAGTGTATGTTTCAATAAGATTGCCCATAAGAGTTTCAAGATGGCATGAACAAGGCCAAAAAGTGATGGATCCTATACAAGACCAATAGGGTGACAATTCGTTCGAAAAAGCTTTTTAGGACTTTTGTGCATTTGAAGAATGTTACCTTGCATTGGAGAGACCCAAAGACAGAAGTAAGGTCGAGGAAAGCGAGAGAGAACAGGGCAAAACGAAAAGGCACCAATTATGTAGGAGGTCTATTAGCTAGGGAATTTGGAGGGAGCACCTTGTTTGCTTGTTTTAAGAAACTTATTCGTTATTTGACGTTCATTACGTAGAGCTTTATTGTTAACATAAACTAATTTAGCTTAATTGAACATGTCGAAAAATACTATGGAGGGGATGAAGACTTAGTCCCACATTCAGAAGTTTGGCTAAGAACGCACTGCAAAGTGTAGCCACATGGAACACAAAAGTGGACTACACCTTGGGCTCGAAGAGTATTTGTAAGTTTTTTTGGTAACCCTCCGTATTATAGATCATTAGGTTGTTCAACAGTTGTTTAATTATATCATTTTTGTGTGGTGTTAGCTGAGGTACTTGGAGTTGTGTGTCGAGGAACTCGGGGAGATTCCAGATATTTGGGAGTCGATTAATATGAAACAATGGCTAGAGGCTTCGGGTGGACCAAAGAAGGGTTTTGTTTCCGGTTTCTCCACAATTAGGGATCCCGAGATTGTCGGTTTCAAAGAAATCAGAAAACACCCAAAATTCATTAACATACGGGGATTGAAAGAGGTCGTTCGAAAGGCAGCATCACTTATTGTACAACTTCACATTCAGAATGTTGCTTATGCCTCCCGGTTTGCCACACAGAAAAGTCTCATTAAAGATCTTCACGAGGGGCATGAACAATTAAAAGCCGCCACTAGAGAGATGTATGTGAGGATGAACTGGGACATTTCTTCGTGGTTTGCAGCTAGGGGTGGGGCCAGCAACGATGGTGGTTCCGGGGGAGTAGGTGGGTCACAAAGTGCGATATCTTCTAGCTTTGGCGTTAGGACTTTAGGTGGCGTTGGCTCGGGTGCTTTAGGTGGAGTTGAAACATTTGGTGCTGTAGATGTTTGTGGCGTCGATACCATAAGGGACTATTTTGTTGATACCTCTGGTTTGAGACTTGATCACCTTAGCTTAGTTTGTTGGTCTACGTATGAATTACTTAAATAGGTGTTGGACTATTTGTTGTCGCAAGGTCGATGGAACAGTTTCTTATTGTTGGTATTGTTGTTTGGTGTTTGTTTGAGAGGTTCAAATATTTGTGATGTTAGTTTCGTTTTGGCTATCTGATTGTGTTGGTGGTGTTATTTTGATGTTGTTTGACAAATTATGTTGTTGGGTTTGTTATTTTGTGCGTTAACAGGTGTTAAAATTATGGTTTACAATAAAACTTTTTATAAACCAAAAATTGATGTATTGTAGTTGCAAAGGAAATTTGGCTAGCTAACTGGGCCGACTAGGATTATCTAGCAATATTTTTGTTGAAATATGTCCACATAGGATAGTGGCTAGCAAAATTGCTTACATTTAAAAAATATTACATTTATTTTTTTTAATGGAAAAACAGTTTAGTTAGATGCAAACTAGTTTAATGGAAAAACTAATGGAAAAACAGCTTAATTCAAACTAGTTTAGTTAAATTAGAAAATATTTCAAATAAGTAGTTTGTCTAATACAACATTATTCGATAATAAATGAAATATAATTCGAGAACAAACGAAACATAGTGCGAGAATAAACAAAACATAATTTGAGAATAATGCATAATCCGATACACAAATATTACACTTTATGCATCATAGTCAGAATCACTAGCTTGTTCTGGTGCTCTGGCATTTGGTTCACTTTCAGAAGATGAAACGTGCTGATCCTCCTTTGGAAATTCTTCCTCCTCGTCGTTAGTTGTGTTGTTTTCGACAGTTAACACCAGATTGTCAGACAAGTTTTGAAAAGTTACTGAGTTAGGATCGACGACAACTCTGAAATCTGGTGGGGTGCTATCATGGAAGATCTCGACGCCTTCAACAGTCCCATGGTCGTTATGATTTAACGACGTTGTGTCTATAATATGCCTCGCTTGTGTTGTACAAACTGACCACCAGCCTCTTCTAGCTTGGAGTCGTTGACACGGATAGGAAAAATAATAAGCTTGTTGAGCTTGTCTTGCTAGTATGAACGACTCTGATTCATTCGTGGAGAAACGTTTAGTGGAGTTAACGTCAACCAACTTTAATGTCGGGTGCACTTTAACCCCCCTTGTCAAATCAAACCAAACGCACTTGAAAAGAACCACGGTTAGTACACATCTGCCCCCAAAATAATCAACCTCATTGACCTCACGAAGCATTCCATTAACTCAACTCTTCTGGATCGTCAGTTGCTCATTTAACATAAATTCCACTGTTGTTTGTTTGTTTCGAATTCAACTCATCAGTAGTCTGGAATCTACAACCATTGAATTTATAACCACTAAATGCCCTCGCGGCCGTACAAGGACCGTGTACTAAATGTACAACACGCATATCTACATCACAATATCTTGACGCAACAAGTTGTTTCAGCCACTGAACATAAAATATGTTACGATGCGCTTGAACCTGGATTTCTAGAACACCGTTATACATTTGGTCATCAACATTCTTATAGTTGGTAAGACAATGTAACTCATAAAATCCTAATACATTTATGTGAAATGAATTATAGGTATATAATGAAATAATTGTACCTCAACCACGACTCCATCTCAGGGCAGTTTAGTAGTACGTATAGCGCAACGACATTGTACTCTATATTTAATAAGTGTTTTCTTTTCGCTGCTCCCATGACTTCTCCATTCTTATGGAATATTGGAAACTCGTTATTGTGGCCAGTATTCACAGCAAGTTCATTCCTGTTCAAACGGTTAGACCTTGTTTCGACCGTGGGCTCAAAATAGTATTCCAGGATTCGTGTGATTTCAGCAAGAAGAAATCTTTCATTTAATGAACCTTCCACAAAATTCTTATTTTTGACTGATTTCTTTAGATCAACCATTTGCCAAAAACCATTAATCACATACCTAAATGTAAATCTCAAGTGGGATTTTAACTGTACACATAAACAAAACATAAATTCACCGCATTGAATACTATTCAAACGGATACATCCATCTGTAATGGACAGGACCTCCAATCTTTGCTTCCCATTGAAGGTGAATAACCGAATTAAAAAATTAACGTGGAAATATTTTCTCCAATTTGCACATAATAAGCACAATCGAACTCTCTAACTCCTCCATTTTTTGTCTCCTAATACCACGAGCACATAAAGCTCTGAAAAAAATACTAACTTCAACCAATGGCTCCCAAACTAAATCAGGCAAGAAGTCACGAAATGCAACAGGGATCAACCTTTGCATGAACACATGATAATCATGGCTTTTCATCCCTGCCAATCGAAGTTGGGGCATCATCAGAAACGAAACCATCGGGGAACTTAATCTCTTGAAGCAAGTTGCAAATAGTTATCTTTTGATCCTTGCTCAAGCAGTGCCTCGCCTTTCTTTTAGTTGTATCACCATCACTGGCAAACAACGTATGGCGGTTTGTGTACAAGCCATGGCCTTTTCTAGCTTTCACATTTTCCTTTGTTTTTTTCTAAATCGTCCATCACGGGGTTTTTGATGTTAACAAAGAAGTTCTTCTCGCAATGCATTACATCAAGGTTGTGACGAATCGTATTTGTCTTCCAATATGGAAGTTCCCAAAATATACTGCGTCGCACCCACTTGTGAGAAGAACCAAATCCCTGGACCTACTTTATTCGTTTTACCAAAAGGAATTGGAGGAAGGGGTTGCACGTGGTTCCACATTTTTTGACCCAATCTACGGTGCAACGACATATCAGTATCTACTCGGTCTTTGGTGAGATCTATGGTATTCTATATACATTCATGATCATGGGGGAGAAATCATCGGTGACAACCGAACCAAGAGTGTTTCTTTCCCTTTGGGAGCCAAAAGGACTTTGTATTCTCCATGCAATAAGGTCAAGGAAACATGCCATGGGTACTCCACCGCGATAGCATACCATAAGTTGGGAAGTCACTAAATTGTCCACATTACATGAGCACGCATAGCAAAAGTATCTTTGTGATATCTAATGTATGTTGGCGCAACATGCTCCCACAATGAGCGGAGTTCGTCAATTATCGGCCTTCACAACACGTCGATGTTCTGGCTAGGACACGATGGACCCAAAATCAATAAGCTTAGAAATATATACTTTGGCCTCATGCACATACCAATAGGGAGATTGTAGGGGGTCATGAAAATTGTCCAACACGAATAACCTTTAGAAGAGTTCCCCCACGGACAGAAACCATCGGTGCAAAGTCCAAGCCTGACGTTTCTTGCCTCATTTGCGTAATCGGAATACCTTGCATCAAAATTCTTCTAAGCTTCACCTGCAACGGGGTGAATCATTGTATCGTTATCCCCTTGACATTTCAAATGCCATGTCATGTGTTCAGCGGTGACACGAGACATGTACAACCTCTGTAATTGAGGGGTGAGTGAGAAGTACCACAATTTCTTTCATGGGACGCATTTGGCACGACGACTTGTACTAGCCCGATCCCTCCATCTCGGTGTTTCACACGTAGGACAAGCAACGTAAGCATCACTTTCGTATTCACCATAATAGAGGAAAAATTTCTTGCGACATACATCTAGTTTTATACATTCCATCCCTAAAACTTTAAGTAGTCGCTTACAACGATAATAAGTATCAGGGATTTTGAGTCGAACCTAATGACTTGACAATCTCTCAACATGTCTAGCGCATCATCACAACTACTTTCGGTCCAATTGTTCTTTATCTTGTTTGACATGAATATTGCGACCCATTCTAATACCGTCAACTCAATTCCATCGTGAATCTTTTCCTCCGCTTTCTGCAACATATAAAAAATGCACTTGCCTGACGGTTGGCTCATCATTTGTTGGTATATTGTTATGAACATTTTCAAAACGCCCTCCAAATGCATCGTCAACCATTTATATCATACGACTCACGGTTTCTGGACCAGTATTGTACGTATCCTCAAATCGCCCTTATCAACATAACCAGATGATTGCCCAACGTCGTACGTATCCGACTCCGTATTGTTGCCATACGTAGTCTTACCATGGCAAAACCATATGTAGTAATGTGGTACAAACCCCTTACTGTATATGTGACATCTAATCTCGTTAATCTCCATAAACTTGCTGTTACGACACTTTGCGCTGGGATACCTAACCTTTCCCCAATCAACAAGACTAGGTTGTTTGAATACATATTGCATAAAACTTTCCACACCCCAAATAAAATTACTGTTAATACTTCCATCAGTTACCCTATCAAACATCCAACTCCGATCTGCATTGTTGGACATTTTCAATTTACACATATAACCACAAACACCCCAAAACGTAAATTAAATTATTTACTCGCAAATTAATCAAATAAAGCAATTAAAAGAGTAAACGTACACAAAAAATGCCTTTTTGACTCGAGCTAGTTGAGAAAGAAGAAAACTAATGGCTTTAGATATTGTTTTTGATAAATCTCGTATGTAGGGAGGTTTCTATGCAATAAGAGAGAAATAAAATTTTAGATCTGAAGTTTTAGGCCACAAAACGAAGAAGAAGGTTCTTTTGTGTCAATGAAGAGAACAAACATCTTGCAAACGAGAATTTGCTAGCTATTTGCTGACTGGACGAGTTTTCAAGCAACAATTCGCTAGCGAATAGCTGACTGGATATATTTGCAATCAAAATTTCGCTAGCCAAATCCACATCATCGATCCGCACCTCAATCTCGTGTTGTGTTTCTTTCTTGAACATGTCAGCGATCTGCAGCAAGCGAAAAATGCTAGCTAAATCGGTCAGTTGTCTTCTCCCCTATAAATACTACACTCCCACCACATCCTTATTCATAAAACACACCCACAATCACCATTTCATTCTTTATCACATCCAAATTCTTCATCTACCTCATGTTTCACGTTTTCTTGCAAATAAAACAACATAACACCTGAATTGAAACTATTCAGACAACCTTCCTACTTTCTTGCATAAAAGACAAACAACATCATACATAACACAACAAACAAGAGGATAACAAGCACCCAAGCTATAAGACAGCAGATTAGTGCAGCCTTGGTAATGTTGATTTTTTTTCAGGGCATCCTATATATCATTTCCTTTTTCGACCTCCTCGGTGGTGGTAGACACTTGACTGATTTACTGAGACTTGGATTGTTCAGAAGTTCCTGACACTTCATCATATGCATTTGTTCTTTTTTTCAGTGAAGAAGAGGGGTTTGAGTTCATCATAAAATGATGTAGTCTAGCATTACATTCTTCATGGAGCCTATCATCTCATATGAAGAAATGTGGGTGACGTTCTGTCGGGGGACATATAAAGTAGTGAAAGCCTGGTCGGGTTGAAGTCAAACCAGCCATACCAGCCATACCAGCCATACCATATATCATGCACCATCTAAAAACAATTATTCAATCTAAAGTATAACTAAGAACAATATTTTCAGAGTTCAGTGCTATTCAGAAATGACTTCTTAAGTTGAAAGGGTTGCAAATCAGTCCCGAGAATGAGTGTTATTCCAAAAATCGACATGCAGAGTACACCCACTTAAATTATACACAAAACAGTGCAAAAAACAAAGAAAATGCACAAACCCTAAGTTGGATTAACACCCACACAAAATCACATACATATATCACTCGCACTTCATAATATGACTTCGAAATGGAACATGAAACCTTAAATTGAACACAATTTGGCTACTGGAACAAAACTAGGGTGCCGAAAGTGGAAGAAACCAGATTTGTGGAACTAAACCCGAAAATCCAACAATACACAAGAGAAGATGAGTTGTTGAAGAAGAAGAATAGTACCTTGCGTCGGGGCAGAGGATTCGCAGCGATAGTAGTTGAATCGGAGTGGAGAAGATGTAGGGGTGTTTTGTGAGTTTTGACCGTTGGAATGGAGGGGGTGTTGGCTCTATTATTTGGAGCGAGATGAGAGGACTTTTTATTTTTTATTTTTCCATGTCAGCGTGTCCAGGTGGCATCAAAAGAGTCAAAATCCGTAAATACTACGTCAACGGGGTGCCACGTAACAATGCTGAGCGGCGATTTGAAAGCTCCGCCGCGAGGGTACCAACTCTGATTAAACAACCAAACCTGAGTTACCAAACGCGATCACTGCCTAGTTAGAGTACCATTCTTGACATGCTGCCACGTTAGGGTATCAAAGATGATTTTTTCCCGCTTCGACACCAACAACTGCGAAACGTGGCAATTGAATTTTCGCTAGCTAATATCAAAATCAGCTAGCGAATTTGGTGTTTGGCTACGGATTTCGAGCATGCCAAATGGCTACAGTCTTGTAGTGACGTAGGAAAACTTAAGAGAAAATTGAGATTCCAAACAACTGCAGACCAAAATTAAGTCAAAATCCAACTTAATTGATCATTTGCCTAAGAGTTTAAAATACAAATTGTGTCAACTTAATGGACCCATTCTTTTCTTTTCCACCTTAATATGTGCTATACACAAAATTACTTTCTTCAAAGTGAGAGTCATTCAGAACAGATTTCCAATAAGGCTCAATTCGTATAGGATAAAGAAGGCTTGTTGTATGTCGTTTTGTGGTGACATCTAAAGAACGAGTCTTATTTTCTTTTTGAGTGTTTGCACTCTTGCTCCACTTGTATGATGGGTTTTTGATGGATTGGGTACCGACTATCACGCCTAACGAACCTATCGATCATTTTACACTACATGCGGCTCTACATTCAAACAATGAATAAAGAGAACCGAATTTTTGAATTGCAGGTGGGGTGCCATGAACTCATGATGTGGATCATCTGGCAAGCTATAGTAGCAAGCTAATTTTGAATGGAGATAAGATTAAGTTTTGGAGTCGGTCTTAGTCAGGGGTTGGAGGCGTGGATGAAAGCAAACCATCCAATATCCCGTTTTTTTGTTTCATATTGTTTCATTGCACCACTATAATGCTCTATGTAGTCATATTTTCTTAGTTTGTTTTCATTGCACCCCTCGTGCCATGAAAACCTTTTTTCAGTTCAAATAAAAAACAAATGGCGCAGGCAGATTAAAAATCTTGATTTGCTCTTAATTTCAAGTACATACATCTGTAAGAGTTCCATTCAACCAAAAACATTTTAGAGCATAGGAAAGTTTAAAGATATTCAAAACACTTGCTGTAGATACATTGTTAGGCCCAATAAAATGAGGGCACGTTAAGAGGATTGTGTACATATGTTATGTACTGGAACTACTGCGGCGTAGTGTTTTATTTATTGGAAAAGACTTGGAAGAAAGCACCATGCATATAGGCATGCATGATAATATATATGACTACCAGAAGAAATTGTTAAATTGAGGTGAGACTTGATGAGAATCTTGATCATCGTTGTCATGAGAGGGTGAATGTATATGTCTGCCCTCGTAGGTTGTTATCACCATTCTGGGATCCTCAGCTAATCGTTCAACGCGTTTCTTCACTCTGCAATTCTCTTGGGTGCACCTGTAATAGCTCCTGTATGCATGTGAACAGTAACATAGTAAGACTAACATGAGTGCATGACACAAAAAGTTAGATATATTTGTGAATCTTTGAATATGTAATTCTAGGACATTTTTGAATATCTTGTGAATCTTTGAATATGTAATTCTAGTGTCATTCCCGACCAAAAAGGGTCATTTCCGACCGACTTTGCGGTTTTGAATGACCCGAAAATCTTGTAGTGACATATGTGTGTCGACATACGTATTGCCAAGAGTTGTGGTGAACAAGAAATGGATAATATTGATGTAATTATCATTTAAAGTGTTACAACCATAATTATCATATACATATGAAGGTGATGAACTAATTTTTTATTTTTTTATAATTTTTATAAATTTAATAAATTGTTAAAGATATAGAAATAAATTGTATGTATATGTAGATGATGAATAATTTTTTTTAAACAATTTTTTTTTGTTTGTTATACTTTTTATAACTTTTATAAATGGTAAAAGATATAAGGAAATTTTGTGTATATATATATGAAGATGATGAATTAATTGTTTTAAAATGTATTTTTTTGTTTTTTATAATTTTATAACTTTTATAAATTGTTAAATATATTAAAAAGTTTTTATATATATATATATAGATAGATATATGTGTGGGTGTGTGTTTTAGGGTGCAATGTGCAATTTATTTTGGGGTGCAAATGCAAAAAAAAAAAAAAAAAAAAAAGGTCAAAATTGCCTAAAAGGGTCAAAATCAGTCAAAATCTCCAAATTTGGCAAATATTTTGGTCGGATGACCAAAATTGGACCAAAAAACCACGATAAAGGACCAAAATTTGACTAAGGCTCAATAAATGACTACTTTCGTAACAATGCCATGATAAAAAGACCAATTTTGAAAAAAAACCGTAAATTTCGTCCACTTCATATATATACATCTTCCGCCCTACATCAAATAAGCATAAACTCCCTTTTATAACTCTAAGATATTAATCCTCTAGAACCAGCATAACTACAGATTGTTACATTTTGGAGAATATAAGAACTGATACATTGCAATAACTTACAGCAGTATACAGCTTGATAATGAATAGGATAACTAATTACTTTAAATGCATGTGGCTTTTTAGTGTTATACTGTTTGTCTGTTCATTAGGATTAGAAATATTTCATAATTAATAATGTAAAACACTGAAAAGTTGGCTTCCGATTTGGTTGCGATTTATGAATTTATAATTAATTTTTTAGCTACGGTAGTATTCTCTTTTTCCATTGCAGTGAATAACTTTCAACCTGGTTGGAGTAAATTAAATGAAACTTTGAGGTTTAAGGATACCATGCATAATACCATGTTTTTGCCAGCTATCGGGATAAACATTTTGTTTATGTGGTAGGTCACAGTGGACAAGTTATGCTTTCTAATCACCTAATACAAATTGAAAAAGAAATCTGGATGTGAATGAGTCGAATGGCTTAAATATATGACGGAAAATAGAAAGAATATTAAGTGGTGCAATTGCAAACTGGAAATTGCTGTTTTCATTATCGAAAGGGTTACTGGCCTTTAGGCAGAGTGGGCTCTGTTTAGTTATGTCACTACTGATATAAAGTTTGAACACTTTAAATTTGTAATTGATCATGGCAATGGCAATCATTTTACAACAAAAGTTTCATTTACTTTTTAAGTTAAAGCTACATCATAAAAAGGGTATCTTCCTTAGATCCTCATATATATGATGAAAAATAACGAATCGGGAAAGAAACTATCATATTAACTTTTTTGTAGGGCTCTTTATTTGAAATATGTAGCTGATAATGATGTTAATTTCACTGTTGTGCATTGAAATGCTAGCTGGTATTTATAAGATAAGTGCTAAACTTTTTCTGGATCAGCAGTTAATTGCTAAACTTTTTTTTGGATCAGCTGCTAATTGCTAAACCTATTTGAACACTAGCAATTATAGAGAATTTTCGCTCCAATTGTAGTTCACTTTTGCCCTTAGATTTAGAGTTACTAATAATACCATATATATCCGATCCGTAATGATATGATCATGATGGATATCTTGGATTAAGAGTTCAATTTCCCTCCCTTAGCTTTTTGTCACAATGCATAAAGAAATTATAAAAAATTATGTTAGATTCTCTTATATGTTACATCACTATTTATTCATTCTATACAAATCTGAATGAAAAATCCTATAATCATATTAAAATGACCTAATTTTATTTCTCGTTTTGCATAAAAATAAAAAATAAAAATACCGATCGATTATCGCATCTCATTACGAGAACGCACCCAGGTTGTTATAATCTCACTTTTTCTCAAGCCAAACTATGAAATCAGAAGTTGTAGTAGGACCAAGTTATGATAATTTGGGTTACAATGTAATTAAGAACTTCGAGGGTAATTATATATATATGTATATATATATAAAAACAATATAATGTTAAATAAGACATAATTTGAAAGAGCAATGCAATATAGAAATTATGTACCTAGGATGATCGGTGTTCTTGACAACTTTCTGTCCATACTTTCTCCATTTGTAACCATCATCCAACACATCAACATCACTCATGGTCTTGAAGCAGAACCTGGGATCTCTCACCTTTCTTCTTGTCTTCATATTAATCTTCTTCATCTTAGTAGCAGATGACACGCCAAAGTTGTCATGATCACCTCCACTTCTCTTCGTACCGATGCAATCACTTAAATCTCCACATGCCCTAAATATACATCACGTACAGTATCTCACTTTAATTTATGTTTACAGATGTACTATCAATAACTAAGGCTACAGGCTGATAAAAAATTAAAATAACGGGCTATTATAATAATCTTATTCTCACATTATATTATTTATGTTTGTTTGGTGATTAAAGATGTAGTTATATTTGCATTAGAAATTTCATCAAATTGACAAATTAAATAATGCTTTTCTCATTACCAGTAGGTTGTAGATGATCTATGAATCTTGGATTCTCTAATAATCTCAGCTGTGAAATCTTTCCCTTCATTTGTTTCCATTGATGGCTGAACAAGACAAAAATCGGCTGCAAGTGATGTAGGAGTTATTATTGACTCAAGATATGTCAAATTTGTTTGGAAACGGAAATTTTCAAGTTGTGATGGCATCATAATATGTTGGTCCTCATAAAAACTCTGATTCATCTTATGTGTGTGCGAGTTTGCACCCTTTCAAGAATGGTGAAGAGGATATAAGGTAACTCTAGCTAGGCAAGGTTTTTCTTTTGAAGGTTTTTTACTTGTAGATAAGAGAACTTCTGGATGAAAGGGTTTTAATACAAATCAAAGGATGCTCTAACTCTGTGATGTTAAACTATGTTATAAGAAGGGCAAAATATTTTTTTTGCCTTTCATTTTGTGCTAACTTCAAGTTTTGCCCTTTAATTTCACGGGCTTAGTAATGCCCGTTAACTATTTTATTTTTAAAAAAAAATGCCCGACGAGCTGCAATTTTTGCTTACAAGGTGTCTGACTGGGACGCCACTCCGATGCCACATAATAAATTGTTTTTTTCATATATATATATATATATATACACCCACACAACTTTTTTATAATCTACAATTTATAATGGTGATAAAAATTATAAAAAAACAAATAAAATAAAAAATAATTCTAGCATGCATCTTGATATATATGTGTATATATATATATATATATACACATCTTTTTTATAATCTATAATTTATAATGGTGATAAAAAATTTTAAAAAAAAGAATAAATCTAGCATCTTCATATATATGTATATATATATACACAAATTTTTTTATATCTACGAATTTATAATGGTGATAAAAATTATAAAAGAAACAAAGAAAAAAAGAATAATTCTAGAATCTTCATATATATGTATATATATACATACACAACTTTTTTTATATCTACAAATTTATAATAATTATAAAAATTATAATAAAAAAATACACTCAAAGAAAACAAATTATATCATATTCACACACATATGTACATATATATATATATATGCAACTTTTCTTTCATCTTTTCCAAATTTTTTTTTATATTTTTAAAATTTAACAAAAAATATTTAAATTAAAAAAAATAAAAAAACAAAATACATTAAAAAAAAATCCTACTATTCATCATCCCTACTAACTTTTCAACACGCCTACCCCACTCCCTTCCCGTACCCACCCCACCAGCCCCCTACCCGCCGCCTCCCACCACCACACTTCCGATTTCGCCCCCCACTCCTTTTTTGTAACCACCTCCCCAGCCCCCCCTCCCCGCCGTCGCCCCCCACCTGAAGAGTCTTTCCGCCACCGTGAAACACGATTCACAACCGGCGCCGCCTCCACGCATCAATCACCAGCCTTACCTCTTCCCTACGCCGCCGCACCAGCCAAGAGCTTGTACTCAACGGCGGCGAAAAACTCCTAGCAGAGGTGATGGCAGGGTTTAGCAGCGGTGGCGAAGGGGTGGGGGTTAGCAGCGGGGGTGCGGGTCCTATTTTTCTATTACTATAGATGGTGGTGATGGTGGGGGTTAGCAGCGTTGGTGAGGGGGGGGGGGGGGGATGGCTGTTGATGAAAATGACGGTATGTTTGGTAATTTTTTCTGGTTTTTCTTAAAAAATTATTAGTTATTATTGAATTTTTTAAATTAAACAATGTACTATATTTTTATAATAATATAATTATTATAAGATTTAATATTAACATTATAAAATAAAGGATTGAACCAAATGCAATAATGGGCATTTTTTGATATTAATGTTTTTTGCTGACGTGGCTCCATGTGGCGTATGTGTGGCGTCCTATTCAACGGCCACGTAGGCAAAAATTGTCCCAGCTCTATTTCAGAACCAGTCGGAATTTTTTTATAAAAAACAATAGTTAACTGCCATTTACGAAGCCCATAAAATTAAAAGGCAAAACCTGAAGTTGGCCAAAAATAAAGGGCAAAAAAAATATTATGTCCTTAAAAGAATATGCCAATTAAAATCAAAATAAAGAACGGGAAAATCGTCACGTGTCGTGCACTCGACAACTGAAATTTAAAAATTTAAAAAAAAAAAGCTTATTTTTCATCCTTTTCGGATACAACTTGCTTGAGTTTGATCATCTGAATAAATTGATTTAAAATCTTGTCGGAAGTCATCACATGAAACATGAAAATCAATTGTCCCTTATGTGATTATATTCTCATGTGCAAAGCACGCTCAACCATTTATTTAGGTTTTAGCTAAAATTATTCTACCATGAACTCCCTCCATTCCGATTTTATATAACCACCTTACCATCTCAAAATCACGTGTCGCAGAGTATTTTTGCTAGTCTCGAGATTACTTCCTCACTAGACTCTCTCGCACCTTATAGGCTACAAGAAGAGCTTTTAGTTCGAGGGAAACCTACACTTCAAGGAACAAGGTTAGGCAGTAATAGTTTAATAAGTAAATAAACTATGGGGACGATACGGGGTGTTGCGCATGCGTTTGAACTCAACGCGGGGTCAAGCTGCCTATGTATCTTTATAAGAAGGAAGAATCAAGCCAGATGTAGTTCATTATTCGATTGTGCCAGATGGGTTTTAGGAGATATCACGCTTAGCTTAGAAGTTGTACGTGTTTATTTAGCTCTTTAGGTTTGGTTGGACGACCCTGTAGGGTGTACGATATTAGACGAGACATTGTCGACTTTAGATTTAACTCTAGAGGGTGTGAGTATGAGTTTAGGTCATTCGATTATCCTAACGGTTCTTATAATCATCGAGCTCCTTTGGATGCTCGAGATTGGGGTGTCGAGTGATTTGTACTATGTGTAGTCAAATCCCGAGGCAAAGTTCATTTCAATAACTTATGAGTCAAGCTCCTCTCGAACTTAGAGCAATTGTTGACATAGTTATGTCTATGGAAAGTTGGATGATAAATGGTTGATGTACTTGATTGCAAGTTTAACATGGCAACTTATGAGTTGACGTGGATTTTGACGTGCTTTTCTACATGGAGAAAGCACACACCGATGAGGCACATTGGTTTTGTAACCAATGCGTCCCCTTTACGAGGCACACGTGGCCCGACAAGCCACATAGGTTTGGATCGAAGTGGCACGTATTTTTGGACAAACGTGCCTTTCGTCGGGCCACATAGGTGGATTCGACATGGCCCAACATGGCTCATGATCTCAGCGTATTAGGCTTGTCGACTCGTTTTTATGCCATTTTCAGGATCGAGTTCTTCAGACATCATCTAGGCATATTTTTGGATTTTACAGCTCGGATGAGAATTGCCTTTTCGTCTCCTTTATTTTGTGTAGTGCAAGATGTAATTTTGAATTTTTGAGGCGTCATAATTATGGCACACCATAAGTCCCAAAGTTTATGATAGGTTGGTTATCTTTAGCAAGTGTGTTTCAAATTTCTGCAGTTCGCCATAATTGTTGTTTTTATAGGCGAGTATGTTGGCTTCATAGCCTTTTTTGGTGCTCCACTGGACATCTAGCAAGTGCTGCGGCACTCTTTGAATAACATTTCAAGCTATTGCGGGTCAACTTATATTTACCGATAGAGTAACTTGTTTTTATATATCCTCATCTAAGGAGGAGATGTTTTTATAGATATCCTCACTTGTAGATGAGATGTATTTGCTTTTAAAATTAGCATGGAGTTGTGTATTTTTGTGAAATACAACCATTAATTTGTATCTCACGTGGATATCAAGGTTCAACATATATTACGTAAAGTCCCTTGATAAGCGAATATTAGATAGACGAGTAATTATATACTATATAGGATGACGTCATGTCGATGTCTAGTCATAATCGCCTAAAATGTGAGGCATCCCTTTGTATATAGGGCGCGTATAGATGTTATCTTCACTCGATCTTATCTTGGTGCAAAAATAATTTATTAGGCGTTTGAGCCTATGATTTATGACTTCCAGTGTGGAAGGTTGTTTGAAGTAGAGGAACACTTTTCTCGATCTAACTTTACACATAATAGGTGTGTTATGCGCAAAGGAATGATATACAAAACATCCATTTATAAAGGAAGATTTAGTAAATGAGTTTTTTCAATCATATTGATATGGAAAAGGCACATAGCCTTCTTTATTTTGGTAGGCCTTACGATAATTGCCTACTTAATAGAATGTTTCCACAATAAGCTCTCACCTAATGTGTTTTGGTAGGGCTTACCATAATTGCCTACTTAATGGGATGTCCACCTAATAGGCTCTTCATCTAGCGTGTTTTGAATAAAGTATGTTGGCATATTGCCAATTTCATGAGCATATGCTCGTAGGGTTTTCGCCCTTGATTAAAATACGAAGGCATATTACCAACTTAACGAGCATAGGCTCGTAGGGCTCTTCCCCCTTGAATAAAATATGTAGCCATGATGCATATTTCACGAGCATAGGCTCGCTCGTAGGGCCCTTCGACCTTGAATAAAGTATGTTGGCATATTGTCAACTCTAAGAGCATGGACTCGTAAAGCTCTTAGCCTTTAAATATATTGTGTCGGCGTAATGCCAAATTCATCGGCTCGTAGGGCTGTTCGCTCTTGCATAAAGTATGTTGGCATAATGCCAATGTCAAGATCATAGGCTTGTGGGGCTCTTCCTTCTTGATTAAAGTCTGTTGGTAGAGTGCCAACTTCACGAGCATAGGATCGCAGGCTCTTTGCCCTTGAATAAAGTTTTACCTGACTAAAGCCACAACTATATGTTGTGTTTAGGCACTCTTGGGTGTAACCAACAACACATTGTGGTATTACGTGACTAAATTCACAATTATATGTTGGGTTTAGGCACTCTTGGGTGAAACCAACTCTTTAAGTCATTAGCTGACTTAAATGACTACCATTCTTAGGTGCAACCAACTCTTCAATTGATTACGTGACTAAAATCACAACCATATGTGAGATTTAGGCACTCTCGGTTGTAACCAAAGCTTCGCCGAGTGACAAAAGTCTCTAACATACATTCTTGGGTGAAACCAAAACTTTGAAGCATTACGTGACTATAGTCACAACAATTTGTTGGGTTTACACACTCGAGTGTGACCAATGCTTTGCCATGTGACTAAAGGCACTAACATAAGTTGAGTTTAGGCATTGGGTGCAACTTACTCCACATCGCGGTATGACGTGACTAATGTCACAACTTTATGTTGGGTTTAGGCACTTGGTTGAAATCAACTCTTGATGATTTTATGCATTCTGGACTACAACATGGGTTTAGGATGTTACGCAATCAAGAGCTACCATTCGTTGGGTTTAGGCACTTAGTGCGACAAACGCTTCATCATGAGACTAAAGTCACAATCATAAGCTGGGTTTAGGCACTAGGGTGCAACCAAATATTCACCAAGGTATTACATGCTAAAGTCACAATCTTTTGTTTGGTTTAGGCACTTGGGTGTGACCAAATCTTCGTCGAGGTATAACGTGACTAAATTCACAACCTTTTGTTGGGTTTAGGCGTTTGGGTACGACCAACTCTTTCGGGAATTACGTGACTAATGTCACATCCATATGTTGGGTTTAGGCACTTCGGTGCATCAAACTTTTGATAGTTCTACGCATTCTTGAGTGCAACAAGTGTCTATGATGTTATGCACTCAAGAGCTACCATTTGTTGAGTTTAGACACTTAAATGCGACCAGCGTTTTGCCGTGTGACCAAAGTCACTAATATATGTTGGGTTTAAGCACTCTTCAGTGTAAACAACGCTTCATCGTGTGACTAAAGTCACAATCATATGTTGGGCTTAGGCAACTAAATGCGTCTAACACTACATCATTGTATAACGTGACTAAAGTCAAGACCTAGTGTTGGTTTGAGGCACTCTTGGGTGCAACCAATGGTTCACTATATGACTAATGTCATAATCATATTTTGGGTTTATGTACTTGTGTGCGACCAACTCTCATGAGGGTATTACGAAACCAAATTCACAACCTTATGTTGGGTTTAGGCACTTGGGTGTGACAAAGCCTCGATGGTTTTACACATTTATGAGTGCGACCTGGCTTTAGGATGTTACACATTCAAGAGCGACCATGCATTGGGTTTCGGCACTTGGGTGCAACCAACGCTTCGTTGTGTGACTAAAGTCACAATCGTATGTTGGGTTTAGGCATATGGGTGCAAACAACTCTTTATCAAGGTATTACGTGACTAAAGTCACTGTCTTATGTTGGGTTTAGGCACTTGGGTGCAACCAATGCCACATCGTGGAATTACGTGACTAAAGTCACAACCGTATGCTGGGTTTATGCACTTGGGTGCGTCCAACGCTTGGTGGTTTTGCACATTCTTAACTACAAAATGGGTATGGGATGTTACACATTCAAGAGCAACCAATCGATGGGTTTAGGCACTTGGGTGCAACCAACACTTTGCTATGTGACTAAAGTCACAATCATATATTGGGCTTTGGCAATCAGGTGCAATCAACTATTCATCAAGGTATTACATGACTAATGTCACAACCTAATATTGGGTTTCGGCACTTGGATGCCACCAACTCAGCATCGTGGCATTACGTGACTGAAGTCACAACCATGTATTGGGTTTAGGCACTCTTGGGTGCAAACAAGTTTTCAAAAAAGTATTATGTGACTAAATTTAAAAAAAGTATTATGTGACTAAATTTACAACATTATGTTCGGTTTAGGCACTTACGTGCGACGAACTCCTCAACAAGGTGTTACATGGCGTGAAAAATGAGTTGTTCGAGTGGAACTAGGTGTTAGTGTCCATTGCGCAACGTGTGTAGCGGTTTCTCACATAAGGCATCTTTGGCGCGGGGTCGTATTTTGCTAGTCTCGAGATTACTCCCTCACCAGACTCTCTTGCACCTTATAAGCTACAAGAAAAGCTTTTGGTTTGATGGAGACCTGCACTTCAAGGAACAATGTTAGGCAATAACAATTAAATAAGTAAATAAACTAAAGGGAGGATACGGGGTGTTGCACTTGGGACTGAACTCAAGACAGGGTCAAGCTGCCTACGTATCTCTCTGAGAGTAAAGAAGCAAGCCGAACTGATGTAGCAAGCGGAAGACATAAAGAAAGACGAAATAACACAAGAAATCAAAAGATTGTTGATTCACGAAGAATACCAAGAAATTGATGTAAAAAAAGAGAAACTCTCAAAACTTTATTCAATAATCAACTGACTACAATGACTCAAAGACGACTAACTTATAAAGTAAAAACCCTAACTAAGAAAAATACCAAAATTACAAAAGACTCTTAAAATAACTAAATAAAACATAAAAATCTCGCTGGAAATAATAAAATTTGACCCTCTAAACATTCGAATTTGCCTAAAATCACATGGGGCGTAAAAGACTTTAGTCTTTACGTTTTGTTCAGGAGGCCGTTTCCACTTGGAAAAGTGATATCTTTTGTCAAAAACGGGCTCCGTTGACTTTCTGGTCAAACATTGTCTTCCTTGAACCTCGAGTTTGTTATGTTTGATCAAGAGATACCCATATTTATAATCTGCATCATTCTCCCCTGGTTGAAAAAGATTCGTCCTCGAATCTGAATCATGTGTAGTACCTGTAAATTTATCACCACAACACAAAATAAAATCTGAAACTTCATGAAAAGTAAAACCCTGAAGATGAACATCTTCAATTGTGACAGCAACTATATGTTTCTTCTCCTCGTCGATCATTGTTATGCCTAAATTCGTTTTTTCCTTTTCAACCCCCTCAATCATATCAACTTTTGCATCAACCTCATACTTTTCCAACATATTCGTCTCTTTCATTGGATTCTCTACCGTGATCTTCTCGTCCACACCCTCCATGAAAGCTTTTAATCTAGAAATCTCGAACCCATCCACAATATCATCACCATCGCTATCATAAACAACATCATATGAAGATTCACAATCCACTTCATAATCACCAAGTAAATTTAGAATATCACCTTGAAACTCTGATTTCCAATGTTTTTCCTCTAGATCATCTTGTCTCCGGTGAATAGGCGAATTTAATGGATGTTCTAGTAGTATAAATGGATTCTCCTCATCGGTAAACAATGGAGCTTAAGGTGTTGGTGCGAGTTCAGGCTGTCGAGCAACCATCACTGCTATTTGTTGCGTCAACAAGTTAATTTGTCGACGTAATATTGTGTATTCATCACATCTATCTTCTTCTACCGGAACATGATGGACTGCAAAGTTTCTCCTTGCCGCCATGGTGAAGGAACGAACCTGTCTCTGATGCCAACTGATGTAGCGAGTGGAAGACATAAGGAAAGATGAAATAACACAAGAAATCAAAAGCTTGTTGATTCACGAAGAATACCAAGAAATTGATGTAAAAAGAGAGAAACTCTCAAAACTTTATTCAATAATCAACTGACTACAATGACTCAAAGACGACTAACTTATAAAGTAAAAACCCTAACTAAGAAAAATACCAAAATTACAAAAGACTCTTAAAATAACTAAATAAAACATAAAAATCTCGCTTGAAATAATAAACTGCAAATTTGACCCCCTAAACCTTCGAATTTGCCTAAAATCACGTGGGGCGTAAAGACATTAGTCTTTACGTTTTGTTCAGGAGGCCATTTCCACTTGGAAAAGTGATATCTTTTGTCAAAAACGGGCTTCGTTGACTTCAGTAATCCTTGTTCAATCTCAGCCATGGTAATCTCTCGATCACTGCCTTTTTAAAACTTTTTTCGCGCGATTTGGGATGAATATGTCAGTCAACGGCTAGTGGTGGCTTGTGCGTGTGGGTTGTGTACCTGTGATGTTAACAAGACAATGGTGTCTTTGCAACAAACGGACTGTATGCTGACATTTTTGATCGGACTAAATGACTTATTTGTTGCGGTTCGGAGTCAAATCCGCATGGTATCTCCTCTCCCCTCCCTGTCTAGGCTGTATGCGAGGCTATTGCAAGAGGAGGCATAGAGGAATCTTCACTCCAGTTCCAAGTCCTTTGAACCACTGGCAATGTTTACTACGACCAAGACTGAGGGGTCCAGAGTTCGCAATGGGAATCCCAGGTTTTCTAAGGCACTAGGTCCCGCTGGGTGTGACAAAAAGAAACTGAAGTGCAACTTATGTGGCTTCAATGGGCATACAGTTGACCACTGCTACCAGATAATTGGTTACACCCTCGTTGGGAGGGTCCTCTTGGCAGAAGATAGGCTCCAACTGCTCCTGGTCCATCTGCTAATTCCACTACTCTGTCTGAAGATGTAGTGATGCCAGATAGCTTCACCAAAAGTGGCCTGCTGACATCTCAAACAAGGCCTTGTTTGAGCAATTCCTTGCTTTCACCAAAGCTCAGGAGGCTACCAACTTTTTCTCCTCCTCCTCTGCCTCTACTTATGCTGCCACAGTGACCACCATGGCATGTATATCCTCTTGCCTATCTTCTTCCATGGCCTTTGATAATAGATTGCATGATAGGAGTAGGGTTACCTGGATTCTTGATATAGGGGCAACTGATCACATGTTATGTGACCCCACCTTGTTTGCTAAGTTTGTGCCTTGCCATATTCCTATTTGTTTGCCTAACCAACAATTTCCTATAGCTACTATAAAATCTGATATCACCATTTTTGACAGTTTAATGTTGAAAGATGCCTTTCTTGTGCCAAATTTTACTTACAACCTCATTTCTATTTCCAAAATATCCAAGTTTTCAATCATATCCCGACACTTCTTCACTTCATTCCCCTCTGTCTGTGTACTGCATGACATAGCCACGAGAAGTGTGACTGGTTTTGCTAAAATTTGCAATGGTTTGCATGTTCTGGATTTTAACATTTGTCAAAATAAACTTGTAATTCTAGTTTCTCAAAAATAAATCCTGCAGTTGCTTTGTGGCACCAAAGACTTGGGCATCCTCCAACTTAGAAACTGTCATGTTTGCCAAATCTTACTATTTCTGATTGTAACTCACGTACCTCATGTGTACTTGCCACTTGGCCAAATAGAAGAAGCTCTTCTTTCCTAACACAACTTCTACTACTAATGCTTCTTTTGATATCATACACGGTGATGTGTGGGGGTTATTTTCAGTGCATTCTATTCATGGTCATAAGTTTTTCCTAACTATAGTAGATGACTTTACAAGATGCACATAGATTTTCTTGATGGCTCACAAATATGAAGTTTTTACTCATCTGACTCACTTTTACAAAATGATTGAAAATCAATTTTCTGTTAAAATTAAAATTCTCAGATCTGATAATGGCACTGAATTTCTTTTAAAGATTTTTTGCAATGATTTTGGGCATTATTCACCAAAGAAGCTGTGTTGAAGCCCCCCAACAGAATGGGCTAGTAGAAAGAAAACATCAGCACTTACTTCAAGTGGCTAGGTCCTTAATATTTAAGTCAAATGTCCCTATTAAATATTGGCCTCACTGTGCGTCTACTACTCAATTCATCATTAACAAGCTGCCTTCAGCTGTTTTGGGAAATAAAACCCCTTTTGAAAAACTATTTCACAAATCCCCACGCTATTCTTTGCTGAAAGTGTTTGGACCTTTGTGCTATGCTTCTACATTAACTTCTCAGAGAAAGAGGTTTTATCCTAGAGCTCAGAAGTGTGTTTTCTTGGGGTACCCACAGGGTACTAAGGGTTACGTGCTACATAATCTGATTACAAGAAAACTATCATATCTAGTAATGTGATCTTCTGTAAGGAAGAATTCCTTTTCAAAACTGACTTGACACTAACACTCATTGATTCTCCAGAAGATAATACAAAGCTTTGCACAGACCCATTCATTGTTTTGCAAGAACAGAACCCAACTCCAGCCTTACATGCTGCTGTCTCAGTTGACCATAGCGATGCTACTTCCTAGGATAACACTGATGCTTATTTCCAAGTGCAAACTCCAGACTTGGATGCTGCCATGGATTTGGACACTTCTCTCACATCCAGTGACAATGAACATACCTATGTTTGCATCATCTCTAACTCTTTCTCTTATCCTACTAGCAATCCCTATGTTTCTGTTAACTCTGAACTTGTGCTTGAATCTGTTTTGCCTGCTTCTACGTCCAACTTACAAATTGAGCATGCTCCCGTTAGGAAATCCAGTAGATCCATTACCACCGCTGTCTACTTGAAAGTGTATAACTATGAATTACCTAATGCTTTGCACAAGACTAATTCTGGTTCCTCTAAGTTTAGTTCTAGATATCTCATTGAAAATGTTTTATATGTTTCCCAACTTGGCACCAAACATAGAGCCTTTACTGCTGGTATTTCTCAAATTACAGAACCTATGACTTTCTCCCAGGCTATAAAATCTAAAGAATGACAGCATGCCATGAAAAATGAATTAAATGCTCTTGAGAAAACCAACACTTGGGTATTGACTGACTTACCTGCTTCGAGTCACGAGATCAACTGTAAATGGATTTTTAAGGTTAAGTATAATGCAATGGTTTTGTATAAAGATATAAAGCTTGCCTAGTTGCTAAGGGCTACACCCAATAAGAGGGTCTCGATTAGTTTGATACGTTTAGTCCTGTTGCAAAGCTTACTACTGTTCGTGTTCTACTTGCCTTAGTTGCTTCGCAAAATTCGTTATTACATCAACTTGACGTTAATGCATTTTTCAATGGTGATTTAGACGAAGTTCTTTAAATGAAACCTCCGCTCGATTATTGCTCCCCATCGGATAACCCGGTGTGTCTTTTGAAATATACTATATATGGTCTTAAGCAATTGTCTAGGCAGTGGTATCATAAGTTGACCACTTGACTTAAAGCTTTTGGTTATGTCCAAACCGTGTCTGATTGTTCTTTATTTGTGAAAAATAATGGTTCTTCTTTTACTGCATTATGTGTTTATGTGGATGATATAATTTTGACGGACAATGATTTAACTAAAATTCAAAACTTAAAGGCTCATCTTGACGATAAGTTTACTAGTAAAGATATAGGAATTTAAAGTTTATTTTGGGTATAGAAGTAGCCCACCGTCAAAACGGCATAATAATTAGCCAAAGAAAATACGCTATGGATATCTTAAATGAATCAGGGTACATAGGGTGAAAACCCACAAATACTCCTATGGATTGTTCTAATCGCCTTCAGAAAAATGACAATCATGTTTTAAAAGATCCAACTGAATATCGTCGTCTTGTTGATCGACTTCTCTATTTAACTATTACACGTCCAAATTTAGCTTTCAACATCCAATGCTTAACACAACATATGGCCCCGCCTACATCTTTTCATTTAGATGCGGCCCACAAAGTTTTATGTTATTTTAAATCAGGCCCTAGTAAGGGCCTCTTTTATCCGGCCGAGTCCGAAACTCACTTAAAGTCCTTTTCAGCTAGTGCTTGGGCCGCTTGCCCCTATACCAGACGAAGCGTCACGGACTACGCAATTTACGTTGGACACTAGCTGGTCTCATGGAAAGCAAATAAGCAGTCCACCGTCAGCCAATCTTCCACCGAGGCCGAATACCGAGCAGTGGCATCCACCACTTGTGAATTACTTTGGCTCGCACAGCTCCTTCAAGATTTTCACGTTACTGCCAGTTGCACTCCGATTCTATGTATGGACAACAAGATTGCGTACTGCATCGCCATCAACCTGGTTCAACATGAGCGTATGAAGCACATCCAAATCGATTGTCACTTCGTCTACGAAAAAGTCCCCATCGGCCAAACCAAAGTTGCTCACATTTCAAATCAACATCAGATCGCGGACATCCTTACAAAGCAGTTGGGACCTCAAGTATTCGAAAGCATGATGTCCAAGATGGGCATCATAGATATTCATGCCCCTCTTGAGGGGAGTCTTAAGATGTGTAAATAATGTATATAAAGTCGCATTTTATATTTAGCAATTTTTATTACTCGGGTGACTTAGCCGCCACTTAGTGTTTAGTATAAATAGGTTCCTTCTAATATTTTATTCAATTAATTCAATTCCTTTATTTTCCTTTTACGCAACGCTCCCTCTTCTCTCCCATGTCTCTCATCAAACCCTAGCCGCATACACAAATTCAATCCTCTAATAAAAAGTATTAACCAAATCACTGTTAAACACAATCTCTCAAAAGAGGAATCAACCCGGATGGAGGAGATGCCTCATTCCCATATGTGAAAACACAATAAAGAGGTTAGCCATCTGTTTTGCAAGTGCTCTTTCTCATATTGTATTTCGCTAAATATTTTAAAATGGTTGAGATCGGAATCTACTTTTGTTTGGAATCCTAGAGATCTCATACTTCAGTGTAAAGTTTTTTTATTGAGAAAATGAGGGATTAAGATTTGACAAATTTCGTGATCTCATATTAATCGTGATTTGACAAATTTGGGTTGCTAGAAGCAATCACATTTTTTAATGGAACAAATCCGCTGCAGCAAGATGTGGTTGAATTGAGTTGGTTAAAATTGTGCTTACCATTCTGATAGGGATCAAGAACAATATATTAATGATATCTTATATTATGAGTTCTGGTATGTTTTGGTTATCTAGCCTATAAATATAGGCTTAGACTTTGTCTTGAGACAGTTTGATATATGAGTGTTAACAGGATGATAATTCACCTGCTTGAAATAAACAGTAAATCAATTACTGGAATTACCATGTATATTATTATATGATTATGCGATCTGCATTCACAATACAGGTATCACACCCCAAACATCCCTCGGAAGACCACCGAGGATTGGCAAACGAGAACAACACTCAAATATCCCCTAGCTACATCAAGCGCCCTCGGAACACATCTCCAAACATCAAATACTGGAGCAAAGTCGTGCCTAATGGCCCAACAGAAGGAATCCTTAACCAAGGCAGATACCTATCGGAATATACATCTGAACGCATTTTACAGATTAACCGCTATCGGAACTACCGCAGCATTGGACAAACACTCCACCCCACTCATTCTGCCTCTCCGAAAAGTATGAACTCTCGGAAAGGAAGATTTAAAAGAACCAATCTATCAAAGCCCACTGGAGCTGTCGGAAATCAACAGAGTCCCATAACCTTGACAAAAACAATTCCTTGCTATGCACTCCCAACACAAATGCTCTCGGAACACTACCCCAGTCGACCAACCCAGAGGTCGGAACTTCACAATAACGCAACAACTACAGAACAACACTCTCCGGGCACTCGGAGAAAGAAAACACCTACCCACGATAGCTAAAAACCTCTCGGAGATTAACCCATGAACGAACACCCCCTCGGAGAATATCCTGAAACAAACACACCAGAATACACACCTATCGGAGAAGCATTGTCACTAAGAGAACACTCAGACTCGGCCCTCGAGTCACCATTAGAAGCAATGAGCTCTCAGAAGCAAAGAAAGCAGTCTACCCCTTATCATAAAGAAGACCAAAGCCCTCGAAAGAAGAAAAGATACAGTCAGCACTTAAGATAGACACGTTATCTTATTGGTTAAATGAACATTGTAGCACGTGTAGAACGCCACCACATGCATAACGACACCTGTAAAAACATGCATAACGACACATGTCCCTAAAAACTCTATATAAACAGAGGAAGAAGGGAAAGAAAGGGAGGTCGGACAATTAAGGGAAAACACACATATAGACTCGGAAATACGCATATCGACTCGGAAAAGAGAGTGGATCATAGTGAATAACAGGAAGGAATGTTCTTGTCAATTTTTCTCTCCTGTTAAATGGCATTTAGTTTTTGAACCACGGACAAAGGCGTTCCAACCCAAATAAATAATACAGTTAATTAGGTCATAAATCCAAACCCGTCAACAATGAGTATTTTAATTGCTGATGTTATTTTACTTGGGAGACCACTTTGAATATTATGGTTCAACTCACATTAATGAAGTTTGATTTACTCCACTGAATTTAGTTGGGCGTGCTATGACATATTGGCAAGCAATACGAGAGGAGCGTGATTACTAACATGAACCACAAGTTACTAGTTGGAAAGAAATGAAATACATTCTGAGAGAGATTTCGTAAGCCACAACTAATATTTAGGTGGTTCGAGTTGAGACAGCCACCATCAATTGTGACATAATATATTACTACATTTAATGACTTGAAGAGAAGATTGCAGATTATAGAAGCAAAGTATATCACAATAGATAGATTCATTGAGGGGTTAAGGTACGACCTTCAAAAGGAAGTCATTTTGTCGAATCCTAGAACTTTGTTTGATGCCTATCAAAGCGCCTTAAATTATGAGGAGTGCCTTCAATCTTCTCATTTACGTAGTTCGGCTTTTCAAGTCGAAGAGTCTAGGAAAATTCAAACCGTTTTTCAAGAGTCTTCTCCTCTACGTAGCTCGACTTTTAAGTCGAGGAGCCTACGCAAGTTGAGGCTACGATTCAAAATTTTGATACTTCATTCATATCATTTCAAGATAATAAGTCGCTTAATCAGTAAAGTGAATCTAATTCATATAACTTCGTCACTTTGCCTAGTGTTAACATTAATTCGCCTTGTGATCATGTTGTGTGTGCTTCATGTCAAGAGATTGACCATTTGCCCGCTAGTTTTCTGCATCTCGAGTCTAATTCGAATAATCAAGAACTTTCATGTCATGAAACGTCTAGTGTATAATTGCATGAAATTTGATAGAGATTGACAACCAATTGGAAGAACGAACGAAGAACGCGAAGAGAAACTAGAGAAAACTATAAACAAACTAAATTAACAATATCAATAATCATCAAATCTGTCTGAAGACAAAGTCTAAGCATATATTTATAGGCTAGATAACAAAACATACCATAACTAAAACTCTTAATAAAAGCAACTTACCAACAAAATAAATCCTAGTTACTCAATATAAAGAAACCTAATTTAATAATACTACTAGAATCCTAATTAATATGAAAATACTCCTAATATAAGATATCATTAATATAATGTTCTTGATCCCTAGCATTATTTATTTATTCACTTGTTGACTGGTGTAATTTTTGGTGCTACTGCACATTTTGACCTTGTTTTTGAGTATTCCTTGTACTCACTCTCTTACTTTAATATTTTTGTTTTTTTCTGATAAAAAAATTATTGAAGGATGAGGTAAATGAGAAGATAAAGACCATGTCCTTGAAAATAAGTAAAGATTAGTTTTCAGGTCACTTCCAGCATTCAATAATGCAGTTTGCCCGTTATAGTATAAACTATTATATATATACATATACAGATATGTATGAATATATATATATATATATATAAATATATATCGGATATAAGAGAGTGTTATTGCCTTTCAGCTCTGCCATCGTTATTCGAGCTAGTTTGAGTCATTGAGAAAATTAAGATTAACTTTTCTGATTGTGTATATATTAATAAAGTAATGCATGCAAAGCTACACAAGTTTGAATGGTTAATATCGATCGGCCACGTACTTTGTTTAATGCTAAGCCCCTGCGCAATGCACGAATTATGTCTCCATTATTGACCTCCAAACTATGGAATATAACCCATCTCTTATGAAAGTCAAAAAGCAAAAGAAGAAGCTGCAGTGACTAATGTCATACTGTCATCGGAGTGAGGCTAGTTGTAAAGGTAATTCTCTTTTGTTGTTTGTTTATGTGAATGAAATGACACATTCTGATATGGGCAGCAGATGCACTCATTTGTGATCTTTCGTAGGTCCATTATATGTCAACAAGAAGTTTAGGCAGGTGCATGACCTGTCGCGGGGCGTTTTTGTCCTCCTATCTGTCAAGATTGATTCAGCTTCTCATCCAGACCTGCTTCGTTCGAACCACACTTGCTCACCAAGAACACACGTGAACAAGGCCAGAAGTGACCTAGCGATG
Source organism: Linaria vulgaris (assembly GCA_948329865.1). Lineage (NCBI taxonomy): Eukaryota > Viridiplantae > Streptophyta > Magnoliopsida > Lamiales > Plantaginaceae > Linaria > Linaria vulgaris. The sequence continues at coordinate 19,835,854 of OX415253.1, read as the reverse complement.
GCACTTCGACGCTCAAGTCAGTTAGCGGAAATAATCACCGATAGGAAAGCCTGTTCGGGGTTGTATCGAATTAATCCTCCAAAAGTATGTCGAATTGAATCTCCAAAAGTGTATCGAATTGAGTATATAATGAGTATTGCTAAACCAAAGCAATATGTCTCTAATTATATCTCGAAACAACTATATATCTCGGATTTTCTCTTAGGCTCAAGAGATAAGATTCAAGAGAACTCAATCTTTGTAACTAGTGAGAGGATTCGAGATATAGGTGAGTATTTTGTCTCGAATTGTATCTCGAAACAGCTTTACATCTCAAATTTTCTCTTTGGCTCAAGAGACAAGATCAAAGAGAATTTAACTCTTTTAATTAGAGAGAGGGTTAGAGATACAAGTGAGAGCTCCGGTTTTGCATTAGTAAAAAATGATGTACCTTTTGGGATTGAGGTTGGAGGTCTGTGTAGTGGATTAACTCCGCTAATAATGTCACTAAATCCTCCACGATTGCCAACACCACGCCTATGTCGAATTGGATTATGTCTAAGTCTATACCTAACTCGATGTTCGTGGGCGAATTTCAAGTTAGAGAGAGCTTAGATATAACCCTATATTATCTTTAATCTTGTCACGAATTCGACACAATCTTGATACACCTGCATCTTGTCTCGAATTCGACACAATCTTGATATACCTTTATCTTGTCTCAGTTTTGTAGCTTTAGAGATGTAATTCGAGACACAAGGAATGATATGCTTAGTTTATCTTTCATCTTTTTGGTTGTCTAGGCACTCTAGTTTAGAGACTGGAGTAGGCATATTTTAAACATATTATTATTTTCTTTGATTTAATATATTATTTTTCGTGTCTTCCTTGATAGAGCGTTCTCACTTGATTGGTGCCGCGTGTATGTTTATAATTATGGGCTGCAAACAATTTTGGCTATTGTCCGTGAAAGCGACACAAAAAATATCTACTTTTCTAGGTGGTCACCAAAGGATCTAAGTTACAAGAATTAAGTTATCTCTAATCTTGTCTCTTGATCTAAAGAGGATATTCAATATATGGAGCTGTTTTGAGATATAATTCTAGACAAAGTACTCATACATATCTCAAATCCTCTCACCAGTTACAAGAATTGAGTTCTCTCAAATCTCGTCTATTGAGCCTAAGAAGAAACTCGAGATATAGAGTTGTTTCGATATATAATTCGAGACATACAACCTTGTTTTAGCAATACTCATAATATACTCAACTCGATACACTCTTGGAGATTCGATTCGACACACTTTTGGAGCCAGGATTCTATACAACCTGAACAAGCTTCCTTAATCTTTCATAGCAATGATTATTTTTACCTACTAACTTGAGCGTCAGAGTGCCCTAGCCAGGTTACCCCTGGCCTAGTTCACGTGTGTTCCTGGTTCATAGGTGTGGTTTGAACAAAGCTTGTTTGGATGAGAAGCCAAATATGTCTGATATATAAGAGGACGAAAACACTCGGCAACATACGAGCATTGAGTTAGCTTGACAGATAATAGGACGAAAATACCCTGCAACATAACAATTGGCGGAATCATGTTTTTTTTCAGATATGTCTGATTTGTTTTTTTCTTTCTTTCCTTGAGGTTCTCAAGGTTATCATCATTAGATCATCCCTTCAACATTTGGAAAAAGTATACCAAAGATCCAGTGTACTATTGTGCAAATTTACGTTGTGTTCTATAACATTTGCTGGTCTTAACTCGCACAATTTTAGAATTTAGACAAACACTACAAGAAAAAGAGCTTCCGAGACACCGAATCCTCAGCCATCATGAGGTTTCATCGAGCTGAAGCACATATAGCATCCCCATGAGCTCTCCCCACGTAGTACCCATTCCACTCTTCCCAATCCAAGAATACTGCAAGTATTTGAGGACGATGTTATGTCTCAACAACAATCCACATCTTGAAGGCCTTCTCCAATTTTACAACGTTCAACTACTGGTAATTCCCCTTTTATGGGTTTACTTTCATAGCAGTATTGCCGTAGGTTTATGTCACAACTGCCATTTCTTCGAGGTCGCGCGTCTCTTCTTCTCAAGCTCAAGTGGTTCCCCCAAATTTTGGAACTCCTCTCTACTTTTCATGTGCTTCACACCATTACTCTTGCGCTGTTTGCACTTAATTTTGTGCCATGGGCGATGTCACACTCTCTACCATGCGCGAGTTGCATTTGGTCACTTGGCCATCTCTTCATGTTTAAGGCAAGCTGTCAATTGAATGTCCACTTGTCTCTTTGCATCATTTATACACTCCCTTCATAGCTATTATGCCTCGTTTTGCTCTAACTCGACTCTAAACTACAAAATAACAAAATTATACCAAAACCAATATAAATGCGATAATGATAATCATACGTATAATTAAAACAAGTACCCAAATGACGGTGTTTCACAAGCTCATCAGACACCACATAAAGTATAAGAGAACCAAGTGTGGTAATAAAAAGAAAGTGAGGAAAAAAAGAGTGAACAAAAAAGGAAGAGTGAAATTCAAATAGAAGATGGAGAGAAAAGAGAAATAAAAAAATGAAGAATTGGCATTTGGAATAAAACTAGATAGGATATTATTTTCTTTGTATAAATTAATGAGCTTAAGCGAGCGATGTTTCCACATCAGATGGTGATAGTATATTTGTACAACAAGGCATTAACAAACCCTAATGAGAATGAAACTACTTTGTCTATTTTTGTTCTGTCTCTATTGCAATAATATGAGGATGATTGTTACGATCAAACACCACCTGGATTGCCTCCAATTTTGGGAATTGAACTTCAAATTGACTTTGTTTCTGGTGCAGCAATTCCAAATCAGCAAACTTATATGAGCTATTCCAAGGAGACCAAAGAGTTTTAGTGACACTTAGTGAATTGTTGGCGATGGGGCATGTAAGGGAGAGCACGAGTCCATGTGTCGTTCCAGTTCCACTTGTACCTAAGAAAGATGAGACTTGAAGAATGCGTGTTGATTGTCGAGTTATCAAAAACATCACCGTATTGTATCATCATCCCAATCCTCGCTTGGATGATGTGTTAGATGAGTTGCATGATTATTGTGCGTTCCCTAATATTGATCTCAAGAGCGGCTATCATTAGATTAGGATGGAAGAAGAAGATAAAAAAAAATACTTTTAAAATATAATATAGTTTATATAAATGATTAATTATATCTTTTGGTATGACAAACGCTCCGAGAACTTTCCTCATAATTATGAATCACATTTTGCATGCTTTTATAGAAAATTTGTTGTTGTCTACTTTGATACCATAGTCATTTATAGCCACAACAAAAAAAAAATGTTAAGCATGAAGAACGCTTGAAAGTTGTTTTTATTGTGCTTAGGATGGAGAACCTATTTGCTAATCTGAAAAAGTGTGCTTTTGTACCCATAAACTTGTATTTTGAGGGTTTGTTGTTAATGCATATGGTAAATAGGTTGAGGAAGAAAATGTATATGCAATCCAAGATTGGCCGAGACCCACAAATATTTAGGTAATGTTTGAAGTTTTGATGGACATGCAACTTCTAATATATGGTTTGTAGAAGACTTTAGCAACACTGTCACCGCCACTTCCTGAAATAACTAAAAAAGATGATGAATTTAGAAAGAAGAACAATAGAAGGCATTTTAGCTGATAAAAAAAACTTACTAATTAACCCTAATTATCTTTAGCAAAGTTTTCTTAAATGTTTGAAATGGAATATGATGCTTCAGATATTTGCATAGGCGTAATTCTCATGCAGATAAGACGAACAACTGCATACATTAGCGAAAAACTAAATGGGGCAGCCTAAAACTAACCAACTTATGATCAGAAGCTGTATACATCAGTTCGATGTTTAGAGACGTGAGAACATTACTTATGGCCAAAGGAGCTTGTTATTCATATTGATCACAATTCTTTAAAGCATTTGAGGCATCACAAGCTAAACAAAAGCATGCTCATTAGTAGAGTTCATTGAAACATTGCATTACATCGTTTGATATAAGCATAGAAACGAAAGTGTTACCGCTGACGCACTTTCTCGTATGTATGCGCCCCTTTCCACACTTAATGTAAAAATACTTGGTTTTGAGCATTTTAAAGATTTACATGCTAGCAATAATGAGTTTAGTAGGGAGATTCGAGCTTGTGAGGAAACAACTTGTGGTAAGTTACTTAGGCATGATGGAGTCAACTAAGTAATAAACCATGTGTGCCTAATTGTTCCATAAGGAAGTTTCTAATGAAAGATTCTCATAGTGGAGGGCTAATGGGACATTTTGGAGTTGCAAAGACTTTAGCCACTTTGCAAGAACACTTCTATTGGCCATGAAATGATATATTGAGAGAATTTGTAGAAAATGTATCACATGTGGGCAAGGTAAATCTGAAGTGCAGCCAAATAGTTTGTATACGAGTTTACCAATTTTTAGCACGTCGTACACTGATATTTCAATTGTTCTTGAGTCAGGATTGCGTAGGACGAAGAGCGGTAGATATTTAATTCTTGTGGTTGTGGATTTATTTTCCAAGATATCACACTTTATTCCATGTTACAAAATGAAATACTTCACATGTTGCTGATTTATTATGTAAGGAGGTTGTGAAACTGTGTGATATACCTAAGAAAAGTATTTCAGATAGAGATCCTAAGTTCTTAAGCTTGTTTTGAAAAACTATATGGTGTAAACTGGGTACTAAGCTATTGTCTTCAACAACTTTTCACCCACAGACTAATTATCAAACTAACGTAGTAAATAAAACTTTTCCCACTTCATTGAGAGCAATAAATAAGATAACATTTAAAGGGATTATTCAATCAAACTCCTTAAACTATGTCACCTTTATCTAGACGAGGTTATATCCTTTATTTTCGCACCAGTGCCCCCTAAAGTTTAACACTATGTGCGATTTGGTTTTGTGGGTGTTTTCAACCAAAAATTAATTAAATATTCCAATAATATTCCCTAACGTGCATGCACAAAACCATTATGGGTCTATTTTACCCTTTACGAGTCACGTGAGTCATGCACGAGATGGAATATTATTGGAATCTTCTGTTAATTTTTGGCTGGAAACACGCACAAAACCAAATCGCACAAAGTGATCAAGTTTAGGGAGCATTTGTGCGAAAATGAAAGTTATAACCTGGTCTGGATAAATGTGCCTTAGTTTGAGGGATTTGATGGAATTATCCCATATTGAAACTAGGGAAGAATATTTATAACGTGTTGAGTTTGCATCTGCTACTAAATATTCACCATTTAACTTTGTGTATGGTTTTAATCATTTAACTCTGCTAGATTTATCACTTTTGCAACTCTCTGAGCATGTGAAATTTAGATGGCAAGGGGAGCTGAATTTGTCAAACAACTTCATGAAAGAGAAATGACAAGCACGCCAACAAAGAACGTCACAAATTAACTTTTGAATCTAGAGATTAGGTTTGGTTGCAAAGGACGTCACAAGTTAACTTTTGAATCTAGAGATTAGGTTGGTTGCGAATTGGAAATGAGAGGTTTTGATTACAACATCGATACAAATTATTTCAGAGAAGACATGGTCCTTTTTGAAGTGTTTGAGCACCTGAATGATAATGCACACAAGTTAGATTTGGTGAGTACAATATATGAGTTACTTTTAATGTTACTGATTTGACTCATTTGGATGTAGGTGATGTTTTGATGACAATCCATTTTCCATAGGAGGGAAATAATGCAGATCATGACACGAGCAACTAAATTTAAAAAGTTATTAACAGACTAATTCAGAAGGTGTGGGTCGAAGAAAATCTTAGAAGTCCGATGGAGGATGATCCATCAAACAAGAAAAAATGCATTAGTATGTTTCAAGTTCTTGAGAAGCAAGACTCCAAGTTATACCAAGAGTTTTGGAGTTACTTAACGATCATGCATAGGAGTCTTAGTAGTTTTCTTATTTAAAAAGTTTCTTATTTGTTACTGTCATTCATTGTTTGATTTCCTTTTAAAATTCGGAGTCTTAGTTGATTAGTAGTCCTCTTTTCCATTCAAGACTCCTAATTTCACTATTTAATTGGTTTCTTACTTTATTTAGACTCGTTTTCCAAGAAATGCTCTTTTTTCTTTCCTCTTAGGGTTCCATATAATATTAATATATATACAGGGGTTTAATCAATGGCAGAATAACAAGTCTTATTGGTGAATATTTTTTAGATTAATTTTTTTGTTGTTTAAAGAACTTTTTCGAACATATCAGAATTATGTTTTGTTCATCATCGGCTTATCCAAGGGATTTACATCCCCATTTTTTATGTCTCTGATGCATGGTCAGCATGTAGTATTTTTAATAATGTATTCAATAAATAATATTTCCTTACGTGTTCACAAGTGCACGATCAAGTAATAATAAAATAGAAAGTAAATTGTGTCCCAATTATTGAATCCCACGAGGCCTATGATTAAACTCATTTATTTTGTTATTGCACTCTCAGTTCTGTTAATTTGGTAAATTGGAATCATTAAGTGAAACTATGAACCAAAAACTTAAATGCAACAATAATAAATACTGCATTGAATTGATTTGAATTATGTTATCAAGATTCGTGAAGATAGCTTAGAGGTTCGGGTCCATTCGATCATCCACTACGTTCATCAGACTTATGTTATCATTTCATTTATTGATGTATATGTTCATGGCTCTTTGCAAAGCCACAATAGGACATGGTCTTATTTTATTTTTTGCACCGACTCACATGTTTAACTATCCCACATAACGTGTTATGTGACGTACCCAATGATCAACCATAAATTCTAATTAATCTCATGTTGATCTCGCATGACAAGACACTGGGCACAAGATAATTAAATAAACATAGCCATGCAATCGGTTGAAATTAAATCATAAGTTTCCACATAGTTACAATTCCAACTATTACCTAACTCTAAGCAGACAATAACTAGCCCCTCATCGTTTCAAAGAATAAATTCAGTAACATCACAAAAAAATTGAAATAAACCTAAAACATTTTAAAGAATTATCTTGTTGAATGAATCTCTATGATTGTTGCATATTCTCCGACTCTAGAATGAATTATGTCACTTTCAATCTCTAATCGATGATTTCTCCTCTTGCTCATGAATTTATTAATGCTCCAGTTTTTTGATTCTCATGCGTTTTGTGCCTCTTTGTGTTATGTAACTATGTATGTGATGATGATTTTGGTCTCCTCCTTACTCTATTGTATTGATGTTTAATTCCTCCAACGATTGGGGTTTCAGCTCTACAAGTCGTGAGACAAAATTACCCTTTATTTATTAAATCTTTTAGACCAACGACTTGCGTATCGTGATGCTTATGTCGCACTAGTGCAACACGGGTCGCGCAACTTTCTGTGTCTTAATGCTCGTCGTCCGATAGATTGGTGTGGGTTGCATGCACTGCTTGTGTGGGGCGAATCGCCCTACCTTCAGTAAAAATAGAAATGATCACGCTATCGTCGTGGCGCAACAATAGTTCTCTGGTCGTGTGACGCTGGCCGACCTATGTTGTGGCGCCGACCATGCTGCCTTTGTTATGGTCATCCCAGTCTCTTTCCAGTTTGTGAACTATCTTTCGTTCCTGTGAATACACCTTTGACAAATCCCTCGAGTTTGCATCATTTTGCACTGAATATAATCAACCGACTGTAAAGCCAAAAAACAAACAAAATTATCAAAAATAAACAGAAACCTCAAGAAACTAGCTATCAGAAATCTCAAGGAACTGGCAACATATCTCCGATTATTGAAGGTAAAATGTAGGTGCTTTAGACACTTATCCGTCTTCACATACCAATTTTGTTTAAACGTGGGGTTCAGGTTTTAATACCAGGGTACTTGTCTTTACCTAAAGCATGCGTTGAGGTTTTGATCCATCATTCTTTCTCATATAGCGATCTTGGGCGTCTTAATAATTGATTCAAGTCATCCGTCACAAGATATATATCAGTAAGTTTTGTTTGTTTTTTTTCATTGTGGTGGTGTGGGTGGTAGAGGCGATAGGAAAGGTTTGTGGGCCGGTGGTGATCGTGGACCGTCTGATTCATGACATGCCATTAATGGATGTGTTGAGGTGGTTAAATGTCGCCTTGCTATGGCGGTGATAAACGACAATGCTCGGTAGCCGAAATATCTGGTTGTAGGGGTCTTTCACCAGTTCTTGTTTTTTCTACTTTATTTTAACTTTTTATTTGAAAACAAATACTATAATTTGATTTCAAAAGTAATTAACAATATTTTAAGTCTAGCCAAATCTAATCAAATTAAGGAATGAATTTTTTTAATGTTTTGTTTCTTTTCATTTATATTTAGAATGTAATGTGTTTAATTAAATAAAAATTAAGACTATTTGCAACTAAGGCCTTTTAGTTTGGTTATGACTCTAAAAGTAAATATAAGGGAAAAAATCATGCAGGAAAAAAATGTTATGTCTCGAAAATGAAATTTTGATTCTCTCGTTTATGTTACTCTGATGACTGTTAATTTAATATGATTTTAATAGCATTTTTACTTGCAGTTTTGTTATTCTTTGTAGCAATTCTAGCAGTTTATGTTACTTTTAAGTCGAGTCAAGACAAAACAATGAAAAAAGGGTATAAAATAGATGTGATAGTGATAAAAGGCTTTAGAAGGATGCATTGGAAGGGTCAAGACACATCAACAATACGTCAGGACTATATGAGGATGAAAAGGCAAGCCTAACATCACATGAAAGAGACCCAACACCCAACCTACAACAGTGAAAGGCCATGCAACTAGTGCATGAAGCATGTGACCAGCGTTGTGCAACGAGGGACTTGTGTGAAATGCACTGGAGCAATACGACCTACGCCACAATGGCAAATGGCAATGAGACCAGTGCTCCTCAAGAAGCACAAGCCGCAACATCATTAGAGACACGCGACCAGGCCCACACCATCGGTGACTAGAGCAACACGGCACATCTATAAAAGTGGGACATGTCTATGTCATAGAAGCACCACCCTATGGAGCTTTTATATTGCTTTCTAGTGCCACAAAAGTTATAAAGAGAGAGAGGTGTGAAGAAAGTTTGATATAGACACCATTAAAACTCAGTCTTCCATAGTTTTATTGTAAGAGTCAAAAAGTCGAGAGTTTTGAAGAAAAAGGTAGCGCCAAATAGTCTATAAGATTGAAAGGACCAACACTCCACCAACCTTTGAAGTTTTCTAAATATTTATTCTTCACTTATGTTCTTTAATTCTTTATCTGTTGTAAAACTTGAGATTATAAGTAGCTAAACTACTATGTGTTTGAAGTAGGGAGGTAGTTCTTATTTATGAATATATCAATTTTATTTATTTGAGATTTGTTTAAGCATTCATATATCCAAATTGATTGGTTATATATGTTGCACGTTAAGTTTAACCATCGCTGGAATAACGAAAGCTCTACCCTATAGGACCGCCATAGTGTAAGATGTTAAAGTATTCATTTATACATGCGATTTATGACATTGATATACTAACGTAATCACGCACACACGAATAAAATCTTTTCTAAGTTCACTAGGTTAGCACGAGTGGATGAGTGAATTGGATTGCAAACTTAATCTCTCTTTTATAATTGTTGACAACCAGACTGATGATGCTAGCGTGATAGGTCATTAGAGGGTTAAGGACTCATAGATTCAGGATAACTCTGGCTATAGATCACGGATCTATTGGGCACAAAAGTACTCAAACAAGGCTTAATGGATTAAAGAGGCATGGGTAATTTGTCTATGAATTACTAAAGTAAATCAGTAGTGAAACCTTAACTTTGAACGCATTCATCACCCGTCAATTTTACAACCAAAGACATCATACAATCATTTAAAATTATGTTCATTACTATAGATTTGCATTTACAATTCATTAGTTAGTTTTCTTCTCACATTCATTAGCGTAGTTATGGACTCATTGCTTATAATTTTGCATTCATGTTTACAGTCATAGCTTTTTCTCATAACAAAATCAGAGGTACTAAGCCATCATTGTTTTTGAATTTAAGTTATTGTAGAAATTAATCCACAACATCGTTGGAATTCGATACTTGGGACGTAATTATACTTTTTTTTAATTATTACTTGAACGTATACTTGTGAATAAGTAGATATATCATTCATTGTATACATATCTTGTAAACTACACCCTTTTCCACAACATCACACTCGATAATTTCTAATCAATTTAGGCTATCTTCGGTGTTGGAGTACCAAAATTGGACAACTTGATCATGAGACGACTAAAATAGGAATGCGGTCACATTAGGGGTTATATTTGAGATAAATTTCCTAGGACCTGATATGATCAGACTCAAGAAACTATACTCATGGTTCATGCAAAGATCAAGAGGAAAGTCATATGGGGTAACGAACACCCCCCAACCATAGTAGGGAGATGAAGTGTTTCAAGGAGTCAAATTCGTAAGTGCAAAGACCAAGACTGGTGTTTCTTGGCTCTGCAACGAACTGACTGTGAATGTTGTCAAATCTTCCATGCTTATCATGATGCTCGGTAAACCATTATGTTGTTGGACCCCTTACACTTTAAGTTCCATGTTATGTGCTATGTGGAGGATGGAGTCATGAAGGCGATGAGTCAACAAAAAGTGCCATAATTTATTTCCATGTGTTTCTAATCTATTTACCTAGCTGTTGCGAAACGTAGTGTATTTAACACATTTGAAATCTCCGTAAAATAATTATTTGTGCACACTTTAATTTTTTTTTTATATAACCAAGCCCTAAAATCTTCATATATTATTCATAATTTATATTGTATCGGGCAGCAAATGTTCCTCTTTAAAACACAAAGCATGCCAAGATAACTGTCATAACTTATTACAAGCGGCGTACTAATGTCGTGCTCACTTTTGTAAGTGAAAAACCCAGATATCCTTTGCAACATTGATTTATCTTTATATCTATACGACTTAACATCCGTCAAATGCAAAAAATTAATAAATTTGTCTTGCATCGAGATTGGACTACATATTATAATTAGCCCCTTGCAACTGTCCTCCAAAGGGATCATCAACTAGTTCCCTAAATAGAGTTACATTCTGAAAATTAGCGTTTTTATTTCTAACTTCACGACAGGATGAATCCCCTGCGTGGCTCGTATGAATAGTGTAGTTCTTACCATGAGCTACACATATTTGGTATTGTGCTACGAAAACCAAGCCACATATGTGAATGACCACCTCGTGCGGCCTCAAGAATTTTTTATTATCATATTTTCCATACAAACACCTAGTTTTGTTGCTTAGGTATAGGAATTTTTTTATTGCAAATCAAAGTCTATAAATTGGCAAACACTATAAGCTAAACATTCATTTAAATGACCATTGACACTTAATCGACCCTTAATCCAAATTCTATCGTCATGCGAATACATTATTGACCTAGATAATTATTAAATATATTTATTAATTACCACATTTTAGTTAAAAGATGACATTGTACGTACACTTTAAACTAAGATGGATAGTTATAAGTAAGTATGTCATCCTATCCAACTTTCAGGCATTAAGATACGTTTCAAGCGCGGATGGTTATATGATGTTCTGTAATAGCGTGTTTGTAGTGGATGCGTGATGAGCGTTTATTTAGTGTGATTTAAGTACTTATTTTCTTATGCTTTTGTATATTTCTTGGTGCATATTTATTGGTTCTATAGTATTCTTTCATGTTTTCTTATAATTTTGTTAAGTTAAAGCAAAACTATATTAAAAGAGCCTAAATTAGATATTTTTGGAAATAGTTGTAAGGATGGTGTCACGGCACAACTTCATATGTCATTTCACTGCGCAAATCAAGGTAAGACTCTAAATAACATCAAGGAAATAAGTCCAGAAGTTGGCCCAATCGAGGACGGAGCATCGCTACACGGATGGAGCTGAGCCACAACGCCATAGAGATAATAGGTATTGCGAGCCACAGAAGCATCAACACATCACAAGGAAAAGGGAGAGAGTTGTGCTACAACGGAGAAAGCTGCATGCATTGTGGGTAGCTGCGCAACATACCAAGTGGTGTGTCTCTAGGGTTAAGATTGACTTATTCTAGAGTTTGAGTGGTGGCTATATACAGAAACTGGGCAAAAATATGTTCCTATAAATAGGAGAGAACGGCCAACACTTAAAGGAGACATATACACATACACATATACAGTGACACATTTACAGAGGCTTACGAAAGGTTGTAATGATTCTCTATAGTTTTCATAGTTATCCACGGAGAAAAGTTGTGAGAGAAACACGAGTGAAGTTTTGTTCTAGCTTTGCTTTCATATTTTAGAGTAATGGTCCACTAGAAAACGATAGCACGTAAGATAGCCAAAGCATCAACGTTCCACTATATCTGAGAAGCTTTTCCCTATCTTTTTAGGTTCCTTGAGTTATTTAACTCTTTATTGATTGTTGAACTCATGATTGTGAAAAGCTAACATGCTCGTTGTTTAGGATAGGAGAGTAACTCAAATTTATGAATATGTTTGTTTGTTTTTTTCGACTTGTACTGGAGATATTCATGTGTCAATATTGATTAGTTTTTATGCTGCACAACTACGATTGCTCTCGCTGGATGAATAGATGCAGTACATCGGGACCGCCATAGTGTAGATGTTAAGCTAGCTATGTATATATGCAATTTGTGAATTTTGAGGGCAAACGTAATTATTGTGCAACCACTAGATCACACTAAATCAATCTTGATTATATGCATTTATATTAACACGATTCAGATATGATAATTGGATTGCAAACTCAATATCTCGACTAAACAGCTGACAATTGTGATAATTTTGCTAAGGCATTAGGTCATTAGAAACCCAAAGATTTTATAGTTAGGATGTGCGCACGTATAGGTCACAGATCCATTAGACACTAAGCTAGCATCAAGCACCTCAAGTGAACATTGCCAATTTAACACTTTCTTGCATTTAAATTGCTTTCCTTGCATTTACAATGTTGTCATTGTATTTAAATCATTATGTACATTCTCATTGTTGTCTTTGCATTTCGTTTAGTGGTCTTCTGCATTCAAAACAGTTTTTATAAAATCTGCATTCATGGCATTTTTGCATTCATTCAGCATTTGTCCTACAAACACAAAGATAGCAATTGTGTCAACCATTAGTTTATTGCATTTAAGTGTTTTAAGAATACATCCACCACTCACTTGAAAAATGATACTTTGTTCGTGCGCATACAAGAAGAGGAATTTAGGTGTAATAATTCAATTGTTAACTTGTTATTCTTTCTACGCTACATCCAAGTTACCATCAATGTGTTGCCACGATGGTGGCTGATGCGCTGCATCGGCCCTCGGCAGATGTGGCACATCGGCCACCACCAACGTGCCCCTATAAGCCATGTCGACGTGGTGACTCTTGTCGGGCACGTGAATTTTTTCCCACCATGCCGAATCTTTTTGACATCGTTTTGCTGTTGTGCCATGACACGTGACAGTTTGAATTTGTCTCGACATGTCATGGGCTAGTCAGTGGAGTGCGGTTTTGCTTTTTTGTTCCATTGGCTTCAGATAAATGAGGTGTTAATTTTGCGTTTTGAGGTATCGTAATTATGGTACACCATAAGTCCCCAAATTTGAGATGAGCTCGCCTTGGTGAGCGTAAGAGGAAATGAAAATTATCTTCTCACATGCAAATCGTATGGCTAAGAAACCTTTTTAGGCATTATATGGTGATTTCCATGTGTCTTGGGAACAGTTTGAGGGTTTTTATGCAATTTCAGAAAATAGCACTTATTTATCACCACAAAATGTTGACTAACGTGTTCGGCTTTGAAATTTTAGATTTCAACATATGCCCATGAAGGTTTGCCTATAACCGGGACTTGGCCTCCACTTCTCAACTCATTCTCTCCATTTTTAGAGAGAGAAATTTTACATGTTTGTTGAGAGAATTGGGGGTTTTGCACAAAAAATGCATCTCATAGCATATTTTTTGCACGGAAACAAATGTAAACATGCTCGGCCCTTAATGCACATTTCATAAACTTTTTGGGTGCATCATCGAGTGCCACATGGCACGTCGGCCAAATGCTAATGTGCATCGGCTTTAGCTGATGCGTAGCGCATTCGCGGCGGTTGCCATGCACTCCAAGTCGACTAGCGCGGGGTATTTTCATTAATGCTGATCAACTTCTCTCCCATGAATCTCTCGCATCTTATAGGCAATAAAAGATGAGCGTTTGATTTGGTGGAAACTTTCACTAAGAAGAACAGAGTTAGATGTAAACAGTTAATAAGAAAATAAACCAAATCTAAGGGAGGGTACGGGTTGTGAGTGCTTATGACTAAACTCAACACAGAGTCAATCTGCCTACGTATCTCACTAGGGATAGATATTCAAGTAGACATAATTTATTATTTAATTTTTCCCATTGTAGGGTCTTAGGAGATATCACGCTTAGCTTAGCAGCTGCGTATTTTTAGTCATCGAGCACCTTGGGGGCTCGGGACTCGAATGTCGATTGATTTGCACTACAGGTTAGTCAAGTCACGAGTCAAAGTTTGCTCTATAGACATGGGATTCAAATTCATCTCGTACTTAGTCTGAGGGTTGATGTGGCAACTTTAGCACATTGGTTTGCAAACGAATGTGACACGTCGGTTAGTGAACTAGCATAGATCTTGTTGACGTGTCAACCATGTCGGCCTTCCACTTGAAGTGTCACGTTGGCCATCTAACGTGGTCTTTAAATGACCTATCACGTTGGTTTGATTGACTTTGGTGGGTTCGATGTGCAACGTGGGTGCATTGGATAGCGTGGTCCTTAAAGATTTTCAAACGAATTTCTAGTTTCTTGATATTGCTCTTTTGGTTGGGATTTTTGTATTCCAATTCATTCTTGGAGATTTTTACATAGCTTTTGATGATTTTGTGCAATCTTTCGTGCATGTTCTAGTTAAAATGGGGTACCCACATAGCCAACCCTCAAATTACTCCCTAAAGACGATGCTCATATTACTTGGAGGCACGACATTATTACTCACCATCGATGGTGGATAGATATTATAAACCAAAGTTTTCAGTCATGAGCTGGACGAGATATCTTAATTCTTAGGACAATGCATTCCTCTTGCAATGAGGGTAGTGGTTCTGAGGGGGATGATGGAGAGTTATTGGATATTTATGGTGTTGAGGAAATTGTATCCTCTGGGTCTTCCTCATGTAGATGAAAAGAAGACAAAGCTTATAAGGGTGAGACTCGTGTTGAGGGCGACGATGCCACGGTGGAGGAGAATGTTGCTCGAAAAAACATTGCAGGTAGGATATGAAATCATAATGATAAGGAGGAAGAGCCTGAGCATCGTGCACACATGTTCTACACATCGATTGTTGATAAGATTTTGTGTTCACATCATTCTTCTTGGTCAACTACCTTTTACCATCGGGGTATGAGACTATCATGTCGGGGCCTAGTGACAGAATGCACATTCCTCATCGGGTGTACGACTATTTCCTCGCTGTATCTCACCGGTGGGCATAGGTTTCCCATTATACAGAGGGTACATGCAATATTATTTGACATATGGTTAAGCCCAGATCAGCTTACTGCAAATGGGTATGCTTCCATCATTGGTTTCATAGTGAGCATGAAGGCACTAGGTTTCTCTTGTGACTTGAAAGAGTTTTGGTTCTTTTTTGCTTGCACTTTAACCATAAGGAAGGGAAAGAGTCTGACTTCGGCTAAATTTCTCCACATGCTTACTCTACATATCTTGAGGGAGCACGAGATAACTATGGCAAGAGATGTAAGCTTGAGTTCCTCTTTATTAAGGACAGTACTCTTGGGGAGTTTGATTGCTACATATGCAATTTGAGTGTGGATGTTGAGGATTGTCCCAAAAGACCAAACAATTGAGATGGCAGGAAGGAGAGATAGTCATCGTGAGTATTTCTATTACCCTGCTTTATTCGCCCCTGAAATGTTGAGAGTGAATGGTGTCTCGTATGCTGGCCATACTGTAAACAAGGCTTTGGATTTATATTTTTCAACACTTGCATGCTATTGTTTTTACCTTTGCAATTAATGTGATAATCTTGCATTATGGTAATTGTTATGTGGACCACTAGCCTTTGTTTTATCACATGCAATGAGTATGTTCAGGGACAAATCCTATGAGATGAGGTATGCCGCTGCTAAGACAAGAGAGAGAACAAGAGAGGGAAAATCAACTGCAGGGGAAGGTACAAATGTGTCTTTGAAGAAGAAAATAGCTTGTAATGAGCCATCCATGAGTCCTAGTATTCCAAGACGGTGCATTTACTGTAGTTATAGAAAAACATCCGCATTTCTTGATGGTGATCCCGAAGACCATCCTCGTGATATAGTGCACATGCGCACTAAATTAGGACCCAATGAGGAACTAACGGACTCGTATGCTTTGAAGCTTATGTGGAGCATCATACCGAACCTGAATGAGCCCGAGTTCATTGCTAGCTTTGGGCGTCCGATGGATTGAGGCATTTTGCTAGTCATTACGATATAGTGGTAAACAATTTCCTCTACCACACTTTGCTTTCCTTAACAATTTATTCCTTGAATTCTTCTACTTACTTGTGCTCTTGAACTTTTAGTTTATGTTGGCCACAAGAGTTCTTATCAACAAGTATGATAGCTTCTTGATCTAGTATTAAGATCATGATAATGAGTTGCACGCAACTAGCCATGCGGATAAGAACATGGTGGACCATGATAGGAAGTTCAAGGCTACATAGGAGCGCTTGGATGATGAGATAGCCAAGACCCAAAGGGCGGACAACGTTTCAGATGTTGCACTCAAGCAAAGTGTTGCTTTGAGGAGATTTTGATAGCCACTTTTTCCATACAAGAGTCTCGAAGGCTAGCTTTAGAAGAACGTGACACTGTCATCAAGATATTGGAAACCAATCTTGTTGTTGTTAAAAAGGAACAAGTTGGTGCATTCAAGAAAGTACATGATGCAGTAAGAAATTCTCTTTTAAGAGTTCTTTTTAGACTTGTCTTCCTTGTTGGTGTACTCAACATGTCTTTGAGTATAGCTCACTTAATGCCCTTGTTACATGACACCCACTGGACAATGGCCATAAGGTTGAGGTAGTTGAGGAGTTCTTAGTCTCTGAGGGTAATGTCTTGGCTGCTGTTAACTGCACAGCAGCCAAGCACCCCGAAATTTTTACAATTTGGGGAGTGTCTTCTTTTTTTACAATTTAAGCCTTATAAAATTATAGTTTTTTACAATTGAGCCCAAAAATAAAATATTTTTTTAAAACACTTATCCTATGTTACTTGTCTTTACTTAAGCACACTTATGTGGTATGCTAAATATTATATCCTATATTATTATTTTATTTTAATAAAAGTGATATCATCTTTTTCTACAATAAAGGACTCATATAAAATAACTAAATCTCTTGAAACACTTATCGTTTGTTAATTTTCTTATTTAGTTTAATATATTTGTGGGTTATTGAAAAAATCATGATAATTTAACAACATTTGTATCTAAAACGTATTAGAAGATAGAAAAATCATGGCAGGAGATTAATGTGCAATGATCTATTACCCTAACCATTTTGTGTCATAATTTTATTTTTCTTAAATATATATATCTTAGTTGTATACCAACTTTGTAAAGAAATGAAATTCGGAATAAAGTTTAATTTGGAAAGTAGACTCGTTTTAATATGGTGTTGTTAAAATGATATACAGTTGGGATTACTAATCTATTAGGAATAAAGTACGTGTAAGTCATTCCTGTTAAATAGAAAAAACTGAAAGTGTTAAATGAAATAAAATATTTAGCAAACCATCATTTTAGAAAAAATTATGTTTAAGACAAAAATAAATAAATAAACATAAGTATTTAAGGAAAGTATGTTTAATAATTTTATGGGGCCTAATTTTAAGAAAAGAAGAAATCTTATTTTAAGACTTAACTATATATTTTATGGGAGAAAGTATTTCATGCAACCATTGTATTGTTGACGTAGTGCAACCACTACCAATACACGGCGGGGATGAGGTTATGGGAGTAAGTTATTTCTTATATTCTAGGAAAAACTAAATCTTTATTTAATCTAAACCGTTGGTTACGCCACATAAGTTATGCAACGGTTGCTAAAATATATCTTTATTTTATGGGGAAATGTAGATGGTCAAGGAAGCCTTGTCTATGACCTTGGCCGATCTCGACAACCGCATCTCTGCGCATCTCTTGATTCTATTGTGATAACAAGGGGGAGAGGTTACAAGGAGTGGGGGGTGGGGGGGGGGGGGGGGGGGGGGATGGGGGGGGGGATGGGGGGCGGGGGGGGAATTAAGATGGTAGTGTTGCTATTGCTGCCATTGTTTTTTAAGTTTTCATATTTTCATGAACTATGAACAGTTTTTTTTCTTCATTTTGATTCAACTTGTATCTTTATTTTAGGTTGTAATGTTGCACTGCTGATGCAACTTAACTTTCTGCATTTTGATTATGTTATGACAACACTTTATTTTTTATGAATATCATGAACTAACTCTGTCTTGTAGGAAATATTTTTGTTGTCAAAACAAAATCAAAGGGTCAGAATGTTAGGCACGAATAATTCAGCCAGTGATGGTTTGATTAATTTATTAAAGAACTAGTTGGTTACTCGTGCTTTAATTAATGTTTAATTGATTAGGTTTTGAATATTTATGCAAGAATGTTTTAATGATCTATTTTTTTATAGTTATGTCTTCTATTGTAACATCTTAAATAAGTTAAGATGGTTGGTAAGATTCTAGAACTGAATCTTGTAGTTTCATTATAGAATTAGATACTGCCGCGTCAGATTTATTATGGAGACAAGATTCAAAATAATATTTGCCCTTGTATGATTCGGTTTTATTCTGTCTATCTGGACTGAATTATATATGCTTAAATTAAAATATCGTGTTTACTTGTTTAACAGGATCAAATCAGATGAATTAAGGAATGCTTGCAAGCTATCTCAAAGAATAAAAGATTTAGTGCAGCAGCTGTCCTTCCACGTAGGATATTATGCACTCTATAAAAGCAGAATACTCGAAGACATTAGAAGACAAGTTTTGGGTGTAGTTTTAAGATTTGTCATTATATTTTTTTTGAGATTCAAAAACAGTTTATTGTGATTGTATGAAATCTCAAGGCGAAGGAACTTCATGCGAACTTGAGTATATCAAGATTCTACTAATGTTCTTTAGCAAGGCGTCACATCAGGTATTGAGAAAGTAATGATATGGAGTCTAGATTACGAGTATTAAGTAATAGCCTGAGTGAGTCAAAGTCGTGTACTCAGAGAATGAGACTAGAGTTATAAGAACTGGCGAAAGCCGAGTGGACTAGGTCTGTTGTGACCGAACCACTATAAATCCTTGTGTTATTGTCTTACTTTTACCTACATTAACAAGTAATAACTATTATTAAAATAAAAGGTAATAATTTAACAATTAAGTTCTTACATGTGGCATTAGGATTGACATATATTTCTTATGCTCATTATGACTGTGTTAAGGCTATTATGCATTTGGCATGTTTCTACTTTTAGTCTTGTCGAATCGTTGAATAAGTCTTACATGCTTTCTGCTTTGCTTATTCTTGATTGCTTGTTGTCGAATTATCATGAATGATTAAGTAACTTCTTTCTTTTATCAATCGTCATAAGTAGAGGAGATGTTACATTGTTCCTCGGAGATTGGCATTACATAACTGTGTTAACAGTACCATCGGTGGTCCTTATGAAACAAGAAAGGGTTGTATTTCCTCATAATAGTGGATGAGCAATGCATAATCTTTCTTGTATACCTATTTGGGCATGAGGTAGTGATGTCAGTTAAGCATAAAAAACTTGATATAGTGTAAACATCAGGTTGGTGTGTTAGGTGAGTGAGCTTGTAGTGCACGACATCACATTAAGAAATGCGCTTAAGATGAGCATTATGCTTGATCTAGTTCAGAGACCATGTAGTTGTATAAGGTGAGATTTCATCTCTTAGGGCATTGTACACATTAGTAACTCGTGGTGTGTCATGTTTGGCATCGTGTGGGTCTTTATGTATCATTGTTCATTACTTGATTTGCTAATCTTCTCGGTTTTCTCCTTGGATTTACGCTTTCTTAAATACAACTTGCGTCTAGGATGTTACATATTCAAGTGCTACCCATCATTGGTACGGTTTTACGCATTCTTAAGTGTGACATGTGATATAGGTAGGATCCATATTGGGCTAGTGCGCCTAATTACATGGGCCAAGCCCAACAAGAAGTCGGACCAATGCTGGTATATCGAGGATGGCCCCGATATAAGTCCCGATATCGAATGTCTATATTCGATATGGTATAAAATACGTGGGAATTACGGGTGCGGTCCCAGCATTTAGAGGCCTTAATATATATGGGTTCAGCTATTCAAGGAAAGCTTTATTAAATACCCTACATTGTTCATTCGCATATCGAATACGCATATTCGATATCGAGTACCTTACCCGATATACACAGTCGACATACAACATCCGATATGTACATCCGACATACACATCCAATATATACGTTCGATATACTCACCCGATATATACCGCCAACATACCTACCCCGATATAGTTGTACCCTCGATATCAACCACATCCTCAACATACAAAATATTCGATATCTGTCTGGATTCGATATACGTTTACCTTCGCCATCATGCAAAGCATCCCAGTGTTACTCTAAGGTGTTCTGCACTAAAGTCTACATATACCTAGCATTAATAATATGAGACATATACACGATCTATTGTCAAATTAGTGGCACCGTCTGTGGGAACAGCACATTCCTAAACGAATTGGATAAGATGCAGCCTAGGGTAACCCGATCATGTTTTGTAAGACCTAACATGGACAACTCAACCGCAGAGAATGCTCCCTAAGAGATTCCAATTTCTGAACCATCTTAGGGTCCTGAACCCATGATTTTTGTTGTGCTCCAGCTAGATATCATTGTTGAGATTAACACCACAATGCAGACGATGTTGAATGCCGCATTGGCTACATTGTTACCCCCACCTAGTGAACCATAGGCCAACCACATCCTAAACCTAAGGAACATAGAATGAGGGGTCCCGTAGAGGGATCCAATGTAGGGGAGCATGGGAGATGGAGAATTCCAGAAGGGAACTTCCTGTTTCTAGAGATCATGGAGTGGTGCTCCTGACCCTAGGGCATAATGAGGGACATTGCAAGGAGAATGGAATGATTAAATCAAGAGAAGGAGAAGTTCAACCGTAGATTGACGTAGGAAAATGGACATTGAAGTTTCACCCCATTCAGCGAGGAACCAGAGGCTAAAGTACTAGAAAAATGAGACAACATCACCATGCTCAAGATATATGACGGAAAGTGAGATCCTCGTGAACATCTATACTATGTGGACGAATTTTTGAACCTCCACCGCTGCACGGACAACATTTAAGCCAAAATTTTTCCTACGACCCTAACTAGGGCAGTGGTCATATGGTTCACGAGGATAACAGATGACTCCATTGGTAGCTACGAGTTGTTTAGGCAAAAGTTTGAAAGTCAGTTCTCCAACCAGAAGAGAATGTATACCAACATGAACCACTTGAACTCGGTCAAGAAAAAGGAAAATGAAATCTTGGAGGAGTCCATGAAAAGTTTTATTGAGGAATTGCTAAAGGTGGACGAGCTAAATGGCGAGCAGGTTGCCCTAATCCTCTTCAACGTGACTGTCCACACGAGGTTCGCTGCCAATCTACTCCAGATGAGATCGCCCACTGTTGATCAGATCAATACGTTAGCTTATGAGACGTTTACCAAGACAACATGGTGGCAACAAAACATGCTCTATATTAGGTACATAACCGCTACAAAGAGAAGGAAGTTTGGAACAGAGACATGAACAATTGTGACGAATCTCCCAGAAGGTACACTCAACTAAATAAAGACATTTAGACCGTATTCGCGGTGGCCCAGAGGAAGAACTTGCTTAATTAACCGAAGAAGTTGAAAGAGACATTAGGGGCCAGGAATTCCAAGAGATACCGCGAGTTGCCAAAGGGGACATGATACAAAGGAATGCAAAGACCAGAAGGTTGAGATAGAAAGGATCATTGGCGAAGAAAAATTGGTTAAGTGTGTCCGAAATTCTAAGTACTTAGGAGACCGCGAAGACAAATCTCGCTCCCCTCGCAGAGATAAACATAAGGCCATTGAGGCTCCGAGCAAACATAGAAACGTAATCATCAATGCACCCTCAAATAGAGTAATCAACATGATTAGTGGTGGACCGGTAGGAGCAGACTCGAGCAATGGGCACAAAAAGATTACCCAAGGAATCCAAGAGGACAAATATTTTGGCTTCACAATGCTTCTTGAGCTGGAGGAGCTACATGATGAAGTGATCACTCTCTCAAGGAAAGACTTGATGCAGCTATCCCTAGAAGCTATCCAATTAGGTAAACTCAACTTCCCACTTGTACCTAAGCTAGATATTGCTAATTACGGGGTCCGAAAAGTCTTTATAGATAACGGGAGTTTCACCAATATAATATTTGTGCACGCTTAAGAAAAAATGGCAATGGGCCATAATGTGATATAGGAGATTCACACCCCATTAGTTGGGTTCGGGGGAGCCAAGGTAGTTCCGTTAAGAGAAGTTTGAACATCCAATAAACGATTGTTGACCATCCATTTTCCTACAATATCATCATTGGGAGGTTAGCTTTAAATACATTTTGGATCAACGATTGTTGACCACCCATTTGCCTACAATATCATCATTGGGATGGCTCTGCTATGTGGCATCTTTTGCACTCGCACAGATTAGGGAAGGTGAAGCACCACAGGCCATTGATCATGAAGGTCAACAGACAGAGCAGTAGTGGCAGTCCATTATCTTTTAAGTTTTTGAATTCTATTCTTATGTAAATTTCCGCTCGAGGGCAGGACTGTACCTAAAACAGGAGGAACTACGCCAGTCTTATTCCTTTATCATGGGGTACGTAGGCGAACTGGGATTTACCTAGTTCTCGACCGTTATCTGTTATTAATCTTTATCTTGAAAATGTCGTATATCTCTCTATTCCATATTATAAATGTGTTTGCAAGAAATATAATTGCACTTGTAAAGTATCTCCTATCCTACGATGTTAAGTATAAATATATACATACGGGATAAAGAAGATATATACCTTAACGGGTAAAGTATCTCCTATCCTACGGGGTAAGGCAAAAATATGCCATAATGGATAAAGTATCTCCTATCCTACGAAGCAAGGCAGAAATATACCTTAACGGGTAAAAAATCCTTTATCCAACGAGATAAGAAAGATAAAAGAAAAGAAAAAGATCTCTTATCCAACGAGATAAGGAGGACAAATAAAAATAAAAAGATTCCCTATCTAACGAGATAACGAGGACAAAGGAAAAGAAAAAATATCCCCTGTCCAACGAGATAAAGATGAGAAATGAAAATAAAAAGATTCCATGTCCAACAAGATAAAGAGAACAAAAGAAAAGAAAAAGATTCCCTATCCAACGAGATAAGGAGGACAAAAGACAAGGAAAAAAGTATCCCCTATCCAACGAGACAAGAAGGACATAGGTAAAGAAAAAATTCCCATATCCAACGAGATAAGGAGAAAAGAAAAAAATAAGAGACAAATCCCCTATCCACCGAGATAAGGAGAGGAAGGAGATCGACGGCAACGAACATTTATGTCTGTCACTATGGTGTTGGGATACCCGCCTATAAACGGACATACGCAAAAAGTATGTCATGACGTTGATATAAAACAAAGTAAAGAAATACGCTTCTTCAATAGAAAAGGAACAATACAAACGCATAGTCATACAAGAAATTGTTCAACATTTAGCAGAACAACTAATTACAAAAGCAAAACCATTATTCCAAAGTACATCCGTGAAACAGTCAAATAACAAGTACAGATGCGATTTTCATGGGGGATACTTAGGGGCACATTTGGTATGAATTAGTACATAACTCCCATGCTTCAGGGTATCGGCATAATCATCCGACCCTGAGTCTTCGTTGTCATCATCAGACTCAGTCTCTTCAGGGATTTCTTCGTCTGCTCCGAGCAATGGATCAAGCTGTTTGGTATCAAATCCTTCTATAAACCCATTCAAAAATTTCCCTTGACCAACGATCGCATCCTTTACCCCCTCTCGGTCTTGCAATCCACCTTCGACACATATGTATTTATAGGTCTTGCTCAGGAGGAAATCCTTCACTATGCTCAATTTCTGCTTTTGCGTGTGATCCTAATGACAAAAATTGGATATTATTAATAAATATCCGATGAACAAAACACCCTGGATACATGCAAAAAAAGACATTACCAAGAAACGTACAACCTTCTTAGCTTGTGCAAGCTCTATTTTAATGCATTGGAGTTCTGCCTCTACAGCCTCATAGGAAGGGGTTTCACTTGTTTGGAATCAAAACCATACACGTTTTATATATATTATATTTTGATATATACAGCGGAAGTCTTGGTATTACAAATAATGTGACTATTTTAATGGTTATGCACTAGTGACAAAACACAAATATTCCAAAATGCGCAACTCATAGGAAGGGGTTTCACTTGTTCGGAATCAAAACCATACACGTTATATATATATATATATATATATATATATATATATATTATATTTTGATATATACAACGGAAGTCTTGGTATTACAAATAATGTGACTATTTTTAATGGCAAAACGCAACTCATAGGAAGGGGTTTCACTTGTTCGGAATCAAAACCATACACGTTAGATATATATATATATATATATATATATATATATTATATTTTGATATATACAGCGGAAGTCTTGGTATTACAAATAATGTGACTATTTTAATGGTTATATATTAGTGACAAAACACGAATATTCCAAAATGCACGCTTGAACAATTATTCACTTGGTCCATGTTGCCATGTTGATTTTATCCTGAGTAATTGACAGAGGAAACTAGGAATAAGTCTTTAATGATTTAGTGAGATTCATATAAAAGAACTTGTCTTATAAAAAAAAAAACTGGTAATGCAAGAATTAACTATGACCTACTGCATACATTTCGAGGAGTGATCTTACCGGCATGAATAGTTCAACTAGACAATTTGATGTAGCAATCGTACTGGAACTTTCATAGGATAGTTAATGAACTTGTGCTTAGCAATAAACAAATTCAGCCTTATGACTTGTAATATTCTACCTTATACCTCCCGACGAGGAGCGAACTCGCAAACAATCAAGATACATGCTTCAGCACATGTCGATCCAGCACACGGGTTACTGCCAATTCCTGACTGCAAGCGGCACTTAGATAGATATGTATGAAACAAAATTACTTAAACCGACAGTCCTTACTGTCCGGCGGTAACTCGACTCAATCCTTGGGCCCAACTTCCCAAAGGCGTCTCAATGGGTATAACAAATAACAAATAAGCTAGTAAACTGGAAAATATCCTTTGCTCCTTGAGCTACATGTCCTGAACGTAGTTCGTTGCTCTTTGCACATATAAAGAACGAGCAGCTGAGATTATAATATTGGAGAATTACTATGATTATGAATAGATATGATAAATAATAAATGATTGATATGATTCAACGATGGGTAAGAAAATCATGTTATGAGATAAGATGCCAAACATGATTATGATGAAATATAGGTTGTCCGAGATTTGGTAACAGAGTAGTGGCTTAAACAAGATTATGATGCATATACTTGTTTTATAACTTAAATATAAAGATATAAGCATGAGAGATTTATAAAAACATGTGATAAGGAATGTTTATCATGATAAATAATCTTATTTGATGATTAAGTCATGAAGTGGCAAGAATAATCTTGTAAGACTTATGAAAATAGTATGTTAAACATGATAATTATAACATTTAAATCCAATGAATAAAATCACAAAAATGTCAATTTATGATTATAAATCATAATAATCTCATCATAACTAATACTATATCATGTTAAATTTATGTGTGTGATAAATACTTAAATTATGCTAGTGATTAAACTTATAAATTAAGAAAACAAATGTTGTGCCAAATAAACTGAAAAACCTCCACAATTTGGGTTTTACCTTTGATCGGACATCCTAATGAACTTGGTTTTGAAATCTTGTTATTGTTTATGGTTTCTAGCATCATGAGAGATGCGGGAATCCAACATTTTGTGAAAACGCAAAGGTTTGCTATGGTAAATAATTCTTGCAACATATAAGTTGCTATCGCATTTCCTGGCAGCACTTTACGGTTTATAGATTATACCCTCTTAGATCATATTACATGAGAAAGACGTCTTCATACAAAAGAGAGAAGACACCAAGGAGAGTATGCAGTCAAATATTGGTAGGAAAATAATGTTTCTACTATTTGATATGATTTTTCTAAGGTGTAGTGCATAATCGGCATTTCCTGCACAATAAAAGTTTTGACGTGTTTTTGGGTAGAAAATGGCAAGATAAAAATCTAGAAAAATTATTTTCCGAACAAAAACACAAAAATGAACAAATTTTATTTCTAGTTACTTTTGCAGTAAAATGTTGAACAATGGTGAGTATTTATAGACGAATATGTAATTGAATCATAACTATTTATGTCACACATTGATTATTTCACAATAAATCACAAAAAAGTATGAATTTAATCATGCTCTTAAGGATGTCATGGCTTAGCTCATCAAAAAGATGTCATGGCTTACTTCATCAATTGTTTAATTGCATATCAAATTCCTCAGTTATTTATAATTAAAATTCAAATAGATATAATAAGATTTCTTTGTTACATACATATTTACTTAGGTATTTTGAGCTCTCAAGTGTTCCAAGCTTCAAATGAACAGCGGTGATGGGGTATTTATAGTCAAGAGTTAAAGCCTTAGTGGGCCTTAGGTAGTGCGACACAACCCACCAAGAGGTCACTACAAGAGAAAAGACATTTTCCAACGGCACGAAAACCGTCAGAAAAGGCCTCTTTCCCGTCGAAAAAACTATTTTCCGACGGCATTACTCTTCGGAAAAGACCGACGGAAACGGTCTTGTCGGAAAAGAGCTTTTCCGTCAGAATAAAAAAATAATTTGAAGAAAATATAAGTAAAAAAATAATTTGAAGAAAGAATTGGGAGAAGAAATGTAGGTATAGGGAGATATAATTGAGTGTTTGTATATGAATGAATGAATTTTAGGTGTTAAATTTGAGGGTATTTATAGATTTGGGAGGGAGAATGGTGCCACGTCACCGTTTCGGCTGAAAAATCACCCGCAAAAGGGTCTTTTCCGACGGCAGGCGTTTATGTCGCTCGGATTGGCTATAAATAGTCCGATATCGGTTTATAATTTCAAGTCATAATCTTTTCGTTTCAATAATTAAGGTTCGTATTCATATTTAATTATTATTTTACGTAATATTTTTTATACATTTTATACTATATATATGTTAATAATCTAATTAACTTAAGTTATTTTTGTTTGCAAATTGAAGAATAGCAACGAGGCGGGTGTTAGAGATTCTTTCGAGCGTTGTTTGCGGAGTTATTTTCTACAAGAGGTACGTACGGATTTATATATATATAATTCCAATCTCTTTTAATTGTAGACTAGAAATGTAATTTTGTCGTATTGATAATGGTAAAAACTATTAATTTTATAGATAATAATGTATCAAAATGAAGATAGAAATTGGATGTACGATAGTTTGGCCGAGAAGGGTCGAGTGAAAGAAATATTTGCCGAAGGTGTATTCAATTTTTTGCAGTTTGCGTTAGCTCAGGAACGTTATCTAGACGATAGTCGAAATCCAAAATGTCCATGTAGAAAGTGCACCAATAGAAAATATTTGAAACCTGACGAAGTAGCTGCTAACCTGTATCGATGGGGTTTTGTAGAGGGGTATCGTGTATGGGTGTTTCACGGGGAAAATTATAACGAGCATAATAGCCTATTAGGGGCGTCGTTATCAAGTCACACAGTTAGAAACGATCCGATAGTTGTTCAAGACGGCAATTCTTTTGGAGCTTTAGTTGATGATACTTACCGATCCCAATTTCAAAATATCGATTGCGATGAGGAGCCTAACACTGAAGCAAAATGATTTTTGGAATTGGTGAAATGGTCTAAGATTAAGTTGCGCGGCCTGGGAAACATGTCTGTTTTGGTGTGGGTGTCTCAGTTTTTTACTACCAAGTTATAGCATAACTCTAGCAGAGCTGAGTGTGCAAAGTATTACAACTTATCACGCAAGTGTTTGGGGCCAGAAGATAGAGCCATTTTTTGCCCGCAGATCTGAATGCTGCCGAGAAGTTGATGAAGGGTTTGGGGTTAGGATACAAAATAATCGATGTTTGTGATAACAGCTGTTTCTTGTTCTATGGAGAATTCGCATCCGCCGATTACATAGTGTGTCCTGAATGTGGGAAAGATAGGTATGAAACTATAGGAAGAAAGAAGCATGTGGCAAAGAAAAAATTTTGGTACTTCCCATTGGCCCCACGACTTAAACGACTCTTCATGACTCCAACAACTGCTGAGCACATGTCGTGACACTTAAAGTGTAGGTCTTCGAACAATGTAATGATTCACTCAGCATCAGGGGAAGCGTGGCAACATTTCGATAGAACACACCCTGAATTTGCTGCCAAGCCACGAAACGTTCGTCTAGGTCTTTGCACGGACGGTTTCACTCCATTTGGAATCTACGGATCCCAGTACTCATGTTGGCCCGTGTTCGTGACTCCTCATAACCTTCCTCCAGATCTTTGAATGCAAGAGGAATTTATTTTCTTGAGCTTGATCATATCGGGTCCGCGTAGCCAGGACAAAACATTAACATTTTGTTTCGCCCCCTAATCGACGAGTTGAAGGTTTTGTGGCACGATGGTGTTCGTGCTTACGACAGATTCAGGAGTCATAATTTCCACCATGACCGTTTTAACAGTTCTTATCGCCTCAGCAGGGTTCAGATTTGCGCCCTGCGACTTACCATAATCTGCGAGGATACTGTGACTATTTTTGCCTCGAATCCTCCCATGTGTGCCACTATTATCTGCAATGGCCTCGATATCTATGTCAAAATGAAGTGGTCATTTCTCTTGGGGACCATAATTATCCTCAAGCGCTTTAAAATAACGTTCCTACAATGTTCAAAGTAAATAAATGAAAAAGATATAGGCACAAAACAATCATATACATGTTTAAGATAACTTACATAATACCCTTCTAACTGTGGGAGGTACCAACAGATTATTCATCCATTCGGATCCGCTACTGCGTGGTCCAACACGTATTGTTGGTCGAAGTGTAGCACATGTGGAGTACCATACTATAACAATAATTTTTTTAAACAATATTAATGGTAAAGAGTAACTCAATATCACAAAATATATTTTGCAAATAAGAAAATCGTAACGTATCGTACCGTTTCATAGCTCATCTCGTGTGTACTTACATATCCACCATGGTACATAGCTAAGGAACCCTTACCGTCGACGCTCTTTGTCTTATTGGATTCTCGATTCTGCTTTGCTTTTTGTGCGAGTTCAATCGTCCTTTCCATCTCCCAATGATCACAGTACGTCGACTCGAAGCCTTGAGGTAGCCAAGTCTTTTGGTACCATTCGGGGTCTTTATCTCGGTTCTTGTACATATTTTTGCACTCGTATATGGAGTCCTTCCATGAGGATTGTGCCACCGATGCAATGCCTTTGTGATTTTAGGCGTTTCCACATCATCCCATTGTATATACTCTTCGAAATATAATAACATATAAGTATAAGGACAAAATTATAATATACATAAATAATGCAAAATGTGTTAAAATAAATTAAAAGAAGATACCCTGAAGTAGGTTATAAATTTTTGTTTTTGTGCCGCGGATAATTGAGAGTAATGTATCGCTGGTTCGGTCACCAAGGACTTTATCGTAAAGCTAATTGATCGCTTTATTTTTGCCGTAAGCTCGTCACATAAATATGGTTCAAAGAAGAAATTGTTGTCCACCCCAATTTTTGCGCCTCCCTACTTCGGTGTCTGAAGCATCTCGACCCTTCCCCCGTACATTAGGCGGCCTAAGGCTAGAAGAAGCAGATTCATAAGCAATAGATGTTGGCGAGGGTTGCAATCCCGACAAAGCTCCTTCCTTGTTGGCTTGTGGAACTTTGTCCATCAAGCCATGCGGAAAGCTTGAACGTGGAAGAGTAATTTCGAGGCAACAAGACTAGATCTGGGTCCCTTAGGCGGGGAGCAGCGGCTCGGTTCCAAGTGGTACTGGGGCGTTGCGGTTGTGCATTCGACGGAGTAGGGGCCTGGGTCCGAGTTGTAGTTGGGCGTTATTGGGAAGGAATTGTAGTATGCTGAGTTTGTGGCGGAGGTTCCTCAACGTGTTGGGTAACTTCGTCGGGACTAGTTGTTTCAACGTTGCCACCACGCCGAGATTTAAAAACACTAGGAAAATTGATCATCCCCAGGGTTTTCGGTAACCCTACATTGAAAATATATTTTTGGACTTTTTTCTATTTCGCTTTTCCTTTATCGATAAAATTGTTGCGATTATTTTTATCGGTCATTTAAAAAATAACGATTTTTCGAAAAAAAAAATTGAAGAGTGATTGTGATGATGAAGAGTGATTGTGATAATAATTTTTTTTTCCATGCATGGTATTTAGAGAGATTTTTTACTTTTTATTTTTGTTTAACTTGGTCGGCGCCTTTTTCAAAAGGCGCCGGTCCCGCCGTCTGTTCCGTCGGCACTTGGCTGACGGAAAAGACGGGGACCCTCTTTAATTTTTTTTCTTTCCTTTCAGACGGACAAGTGCCGTCGAAAAAGATCGCTTCTGAAGGCACTTGGCCGTCGGAAAATTCTTGTTCCGACGGCCAAGTGCCGTCGGAAAAAACCTTAATTTTTTATTTTATTTTTGTTTCTTTTCCGACGGGTTAAGCCGTCGAAAAAGACCTTTTCCGACAGCCAAGTGCCGTCGGAAAATGTCTTTACCCATTTCCGACAGCCGATTTGGTCGGAGGCCGTCGGAAATGGGCGTTTTTCTTGTAGTGGGTGGTGCATTTTTTGGGCTACGTAGGCTTGGCCAACGTGGCTGATTTTCTACCACGTCAAATCTTTCCAAAGTGGTTACACTGTCGTGTGATGACGCGTGTCGCTTGGACTTCGGCTCAGCATCTTTTTGGATATTCGGTTGAGTTTGGTTTTGCCTTTTTCGTTTTCTCGGTTGTGGATAAGTGAGGTTTTAAGTTTGCATTTTTTTAAAAAAAAAGTATTTATTAATTTTATAATATTTATAATGAGTTTTCATAATGCTTTCCTAAAATATTTGGCTAATTAAAAAATTGGTTGATTTTGTTTTTATAAAAAAAACATAGTGGTTATAAGTGTGGACAGAGTTGTCGCCCCTAATATTTAAGTCTTTTGGAATATTATAATTGTCGGACAACATTCGATGGTAATTATATTCAATCACTTATTTTTTTGTATACGTAAACAACGACTAGGGGCGAATTTTATCCATCGTAAAGACCTTTCCTTTATATTTTTGTTCCAAAAAGAATCAGTTGTGACAGTTCTAACCCATCGCTAAAGACGTACTGACGGATGTTCTCCATTGCTAAAAACTATTGAAATTTCAGTCTTATAAGCCTTCACGACGGTTACAAACAGATTATATTCATCTTGAAACTCATTATTCATTAGCGACTACCTATCCATTGTCAAAGGACTTTATCGACGATATCAGTACAACGATCATTGACAACAAACTTTCCCTCGCTAAAGGTCTAGCGACAATTTCTTGGCCTTTAGCGATGGAAGTGGACGCCACTACTAGTGATTTTTGTTGTTGTGAAAACTTAGTCTAAGTCGAGGCAAGTAAGAAGTAATAAAATAATCTCGCATAAAACTTGGTGGTCTACTTGTAAGGGAAAAAAATCATTATTTGGCTTGTGATAAAGATAGACGAATAAGTTTAAATGCTTCAACATACATGTCACGGATTTTTAGTAATTTTACTTTGTGAAACATACTTTGTCCTAAAATTAAGATGTATGGCTCAATTTTACCCCGTGAAATAATATTATGGAATCGGAAACTCAAATTAGTTATATGCATGCAAGTTGTGCTGACAGCCCTCTAACTCAAACAAAAAAGAAAAGATAGTAGCATTTTTTTTCAAAAGGAAAAGAAAGGTGCAAACAAACCTAGAGTTTCTTTTACATGAATTTGTAGGGTATCCTTTCGGCCCCTTACAAGAAAACAAAAGAATATCAATTTGCAATGATGATGACTCTTGGTTGCAAATATCTTCTTCGTTTGCACGACATCATTGTGACTGATGATGTTGAGATGGCCCATTTAACTTTTGGCAGGGAAAAAAGCATGTAAACTTTCCACTACTTTAAATCCCTTTTCTCACCCCACTTCCACCCACCATTTCCCAAGCTTCTTACCCCAACCCTGTAATATTGATATGATCTCTTCAGTCACACACATTAATCTATGGTACATTCTTTTTGCAAAACTTATCGTGGGCCATAAACCCAATTGCATGACACTCGGCATTGATGAAGCGTTTCCATACCTTCTCTTGTTATTAATAAATAATTATACATTATATTTGTTGGCTTTCGTACTGGCTCGATCAAGTTCATGACATTGAGTAAGAAATAAAGCGCACTTTTTGCAATGTACGTACTTCAAATTATGAAAGAGATTTTTTTAGAGTGCTTACGCAGTTAACTTACATTATGACAAATTGATGAGTTCAGTTTCTAATCTAGTAATTTGGATATACAACTTTTTTCAGAAAGAGTTAAGGAACTACGGTTTGAAGTCCTCGAAAATAGGAATAGTACTCCACTATAGAAATGTAATTGCCCAAAATGGTGTACTTGTGTTTGTAGTTATTCACTGGAGAGGAAAATATATATGAGACATCGTGCAGTTAAAAAGTAATGAAGTCCTTTTGAGTGTTTTTTTTTTTTTTTTGAGATGAAGTCCTTTTGAGTGTTGACAATAACTACAACGATGATATTTTTTTTAAAAGTTGGCATATATAAGCCCCTCTTTTGTTTATAATGGCGAAAGCCCCCTACGGCAAATAGAAAGACTGGCAAACAAAACATGCCATTTTATGTTAACTTGATTCTAAACACTTCTATTCATTAAATTTATTTTACATCAAAACTCTGTTTATTCAACTAATTATTATATGCTCTCATATAATTCTGATTTTATTGGTGGTGGGTGTTTTAGGTGGCCCGAAAATGACCTATGTTGGCATGCACCGTTAAAGACCCAAAAATAAGACAGTCGAACCGAGCCAATTCCATTGCTTTCAGGACAATCGAACAATCACGTTGGATTGATATTGATCGTACGCGGAGCGGGTCCCGCAGACCGAGGTCTATATATACCACGTTCTTCGATATTCACGCTATGCATTAATTATTGTCACTAACCAAAATCAATCGAACGCCATTGTTCGACTGTTTTCCAGTTCGACGATTTTAGGAGCAAGTTCCATTGTTAAGTATCATCCTTATCTCGCTCGAGAGTTACCAACATCGAACTGAGCCCGGTTCGATTGCTTTCCGCTTCGAGGGTTTCAGAAGAATCAAACCTATCCCGTTCGTCCGTCTGCAAACCTGTCCGTTATAGGCTATCTTAGTCATTCTAGACTAGTTAACGTGTATTGAGTATTCCAGACAAAGCGGGTCTTTTCTTTGTAAAAGATTAGCATATTTTGGTTGTTCCAGGCCCATTTGTACTGTTTTCTCCGTGTATTGTAACCAAGACAAAATAAGACAACAATATTGGTGTCGTTGGTGGAAACACCACGAGCACGATAGCATAGGTAAGATGTTTAGGGTAACTCGGTCACATAGTAGATCTGCTGAAAGTACTACTTCTTACACGCATCATCCTAGTGGGCCCACAATCGGCCCCAAGGGCGATGGTGCCATCTCCTCCAATGGAAGTGATACCTTCACCTATCCAACAAGATCAACCGAGGATGGAAATTGGGGATCAACCGACACCAAACATGGAAACAGCGGCACCCGCCATTGTTGGATTGTCGGGTGCTTTCACGGACGAGATCATGGTAATGATTTGCATGGCGGTGGTCGTGGCCTTGCCTGCTGCTCAACCCCAGGTGCCACCCCTAATTGAGGGCCACAGAGGGGTTCCACGAGAGCAAGGATCGGCTACAAGACACCCAGCTGATAAGGTCAGAGATAGGCGACATATAGAGGGTAAGACAGCAAGGTCAGAATCGGTCGAGATGTGAGGCCAATCAAGGCAATGCCGACGGCTCTAGAGCGATGCGAGCTGAGATCACGATAAGATTGAAAAGAATGAATAAGGATAAAAATGAGGTGGAGAACATCATGGCACAATTGGGAACGACACGTAGGAGCACGCTCTTCAGTGCCGAAATAGAGGCCGAAGTATTAGGACATGGCGAGAATTTACCACAGTTGAAGACACACAATGGAAAGCAAGACCCGCGGGAGCATATTTTCTATCTGGACAGCTTGCTGTCACTGCATGGCTTCAGTGATAATGTGCAAGTGCGCATATTCGCCACAACATTGACTGGAGTGGCATTGGATTGGTTTACAAGAATCCCCGGAGGGACAATAACGAGTTGTGAGGAGTTAAGAAAGAAGTTCTCGAGCCAAAAGAGGACACTTATGGGTCATTCACACTTGTACTCAATGAAGCAAGGGGGAAATGAGCCCTTGAGGATTTTACTAGGAGGTTTAGTTCGGAGCTGTTAAGGATTGATGACCCTAAGGGTGAAACGGTTCTGAACATCATCTTCTATGTAACCAGAAATGCTACCTTCTCCGCCTAACTGCTAAAGCAAAAACCAAGGACGATCAAAGAAATCAACAAGTTGGCGTATCAGTTGGTGCATTTAGAAGAAATGATGGCAGAAAAGGCCATTGATTGCGCTTCAGAGCCATGGAGAAAGAAAAAGTGGACCAAGGGTGGAATAAGAACATATATGAAGGCATAGGCACTCTTCGCCCATAAGATACACCCCCACTTAATACATATATTATGACGGTATATGGGGTAGCGAAAAGGAAAGGATGGCTGAATGAGCCCTGGAAAAAGAAAGACTTGCCCACAACGAGGCTTTCAACACGCTATTGCAAATATCACGAGCAAAATGGACACATTACATAGAAGTGCAATGATTTAAAAGCTGAGATAGAACAGTTATTTAAAGATGGGAAACTTGTTGAATATGTCAGAAGCTTAAAGTATAAGGAGGACAAAGCCATACGGGATAAGTCGTGATCTCCACGAAAAGATAAACAGAATGTAACGGACGACCCGGAGATTATGGACTATCCACAACTGATGGACAACAAGCCCATGAACGACATAATACACATGATCTTAGGAGGTTCGGTAGGTGCTGACTCGGTCAAAGACCAACAAGGGCGACAAGGGAGATTGACGCGGATAGCTATGTGGGCTTTGTGGACCTACTCAAGATTGATGATATAGCACGAGAAGAGATCACATTCTCGAAAGCTGACTTGATGAAATTATGTCCTCAAGCTATCCAGGCTGGTAAGCCGGATTGCCCCTTTGGTAATTACAGTCGACAATGCTAACTTTGGTGTTCACTCAACGTGCTCTTCGCCTCTACTTGGCAAAATATGGTGTTAGGAGAGGGCAAGGTAGAGACAATAAGAACCCCATTACCCGATTTTAGTGGAATGGAGGCGACCATACGCAGAATAGTCACTCTCCTGACCCAACTCGGGACTTCACCACGGAGGAAGACTATGCTTGTAGACTACGTGATCGTGGACCTTTCGTTCCCTTACAATGTATTCTTAGGGAAGCCATGACTCAATGCTTTCAGAGTAATGTCGTCGACTCACCCCCAGATGATGAAGTTTCTAACCATAGTAGGAATGGCGAGGTGATTGGCGATCATAGACAGGGATGGCTCTGCTACGTCACATCGCTCAAACTTTTGCTTTTTGAAGAGGAGGACGCACTAGTTATGTTGGGGCCCGCGGAGATGGAAGGGATCGATTGACCAAGTTTTTGCTATTTTAGCTAGTTATTTCATTTCAAAGTACATTCAAACAATGTTTATTTGTCGTCTAAATTGCCTCATTTTTAGGGGCTGACATGTAAACCTAAAACAGGAACTACGGAGGCTTGAGTCTCAGGGAACCACTTGGGAAACGTAGACAGTCTGGAAATATTCTTGGCTCAGTCCTATCTCTTACTAGACAATTATCTTTATTGAGGCTTATGTTGCCATTATCAATATGCTCGAAAGGGGGGATCATAACAGGTACACGCGAGGAGGGTCATAAGCAACCCGAGACCAGACCAGTCACAAGATAGGCTACTCAAGCTTGGATTGCATTATGCTATCTATTTAAATATATTACTTATTTATTATCGCGGTGCTCAAAAGAGTGTCCTAATAGGTACACACAGCAAAGGTCATAAGACCCGAGTGTTCATGAGACGGACGATCCCAACCTAGACTGTTTTATGAGATATAAGCATGCGATGTTTACTTATTAAATCCATGCCCAATACAGTAACATGATAGGTACTAGAGAGCATAAACTCAACCCGAAGTGGGAAGCTATCAGCATCCTAGAGATGGACACTTCACCAAAATAAGGCAAATGCAAATATAAACTCTCGGAGAACAAAAAAGATGGTCACTTTACCAAAATAATGAAAGAATCCCATAATATGTCGAATTGAATTTGGCGTAAGTTGGCTAGGAACCAAACCTATGGTTCAAAAAATATTCATAATATCAAGGGAGAATGGAAATCGTAAATCATCGATCAATTGCCCCACAAATACTATAGGGAATCACGGGGGTGCGGTGTGGACCCTCTGTCCTCCATGAGGAATCTTAAGCTCATAATTCCAACGTCATCCGCATATAAGCACGACTATATTGTAAGCCCGAGACATAAACTGTGTAATTCATGTTGATAGGCTCAGTGTCGCCACCAGACTCATCAACATCCCTCTCCCATGTTCCGACTGATTCACTTTCAGATCGATTATCGACGACGTCATACAAAGGCTCCCCACCCTGCTCTTGTTGGACGGCAGGAATTTGGTCCCTTGCCGAGTTATTTTCTCCACCTTCGTCACCACATCGGTCCGAAGAACTTTCCTCGATCGGATTAATATCCAAGCCCTCTGCGTTGGAAGAGTCATCGAACTACTCGACTTGGTGATAGAGGAGTCACTCGAGTCACTTCTGAGGTCATCATCGACACTCATAATCTGATCTGACATCTTGCTTACATAACTGGAAAAACAAACGACTATACTAGGTCCCCTAACCTCTACAACACGCACACAATTGAGGGTGTGTAGGAAATTAAATAACATAAGAGGTGCACAATTAAACCACCTTGTGAACTACGTTGCCGAGCACACCTACTTGATGTGAAATCAAACTGCAGACAATAAATAAACGGTAAGGAAAAAAGGTGCAAAAAATGACCGAATGGTATGTTCTATACAAAAGAGTATCGAGCAGGTCCCAGTTCGACACTTCTCACCAAAGCGCATAAAATTGCACGAAGTTGTAAATGAGCTATTTTTTCTGTATACCTATATATAGAGAATAGTCGGCCTATAGGGCCAACAAACGCAACTATCGAATCATTAAGCATTGGATACTCCAAGGACAATCGAATCACACTAAATTCAAAACTGACGATAAGTATCGAATTAGGATCAATTCGATAGTTTCCATAAAGTATCGAACCACGTAGGTTCGACACTTATTTTAATACTTAGCAAAACTATTACAATCATAATGCTCGAAGAAACCCTGATTCGATCGAAGAAACCATGATTCCATACTCAGCATAACAGTCAAATCTATGTCCATTCGACTATCCTTGAATATAATAATAATAAAATAGATACAACCGATCCTTCGGATTACGACTCGCAAATGGGGGGCATATATTCAAGGCGGATAGTGTTTATTTGGCAATTGATCCTCCGGATCACAACTTCCAAATGTGGGACATGTTTTGAAGTTAAATAGTGTTTAGTTGGCAACCGATCCTCTGGATCACAGCTCCCAAATGGGGGGAGGGGAATATTTTCAAACTAGGTAGCGTTCATTTGGTAACCGATCCTCCGAATCGCAGCTACCAAATGGGTGGCATATTTTTGAGCCTAATAGTGTTTATTTGGCAACCAATCCTCCGGATCAGAGCTCTCAAAAGAAGGGCATATTTTGAAGCCATGTAGTATTTATTTGACAATAGATCCTCCGGATCACGGCTCCCAAATGTGGGGCATATTTTGAAGCCATAAAATATTATAAAATTTGGCACCCTCTCTTGAATCAAGATCGACTCTCATATTGGGTGGACTATATAGTGCATGTGTTTTAAGTGGCCCAAAAATTAGTTGGGTCGACCTGCCCCATTAAAGGATAAAAAATAAGAGAGATTAACCAAGTCGATCCAACTATTTTTGGGACAATCGAACGTCCTCGTTCGATTGAAGTTGCTCGTACGCAGAGAGGATCCCGCAAACCGAGGTCCTTATATACCCCGTTCTCTGATATACCTCTTAAGCCCCTCTTACCACTATATATACCTAGAAAGTACAGTCCAAGAGCTCTTATCTCGAAACAAAATCAGTATCGAAATATATAATTCTAGACTAATAGTTTTGATACATGCAACATTTTGATACTATTTTCGATACAAGACACACATGGCCTAAAAGATACCTGAGTCAGGGTTTCATATAAAGAAGCGGATAGAGGATTCGACCAACCAATTAGGAGATGG
Source organism: Linaria vulgaris (assembly GCA_948329865.1). NCBI lineage: Eukaryota > Viridiplantae > Streptophyta > Magnoliopsida > Lamiales > Plantaginaceae > Linaria > Linaria vulgaris. The sequence goes on along the minus strand of OX415253.1, from coordinate 19,796,925 downwards.
TCAAAATTGTGAAGTCGTGCAAAGCAGACTCGAAATACTAAATTCGATATTTATTTCGGTACTAGGTTCGATACAAGCCACATATGGGCTGAAAACAACGTGAATCGAGGTATGTTCGGCTCGAGGTATTCGCCCGTTTGGAGATCAAGATACCACGCTACTCGTGAGACATCGCATATATCGCCTTGCCCCAATAATTTTCTTATACTCAAATTGCTTTATTGAGATCGTGGGTTCATGGTGTGCCATAATTACGATACCTCCAAAATACGTGGACTTGTTTGGAATAACTCAGAGTAGAGGAGACAAATGCCAATTTCCCCCGATCCCATTAGATAACCAAGTTACAAAATCAATGCAACCCTTGGGTCAAGACCATACCACTCGAGAAAATGGTTTGTTACAACAAAACATCGGGCATAGAGTCACGCGACGAAGGAAAAGGACGAGACCCCCAAGCACGAGCTGCGTGGTTAAGGCAACGCAACACGTTGTACAAAGTCCGACCATGTCGGTCAAACCAACATGGTGTCCACTGGGTCAAACCAATGTACCACGCGGCACGTGGGTCAAGACTAACGTGTTACAGGGCACGTTAGTCAACGTCGCGGTGTCGAGGCACATCAAATTGACATGCCACAAAGCACATTGGTCAACACCGACGTGCCACATGGCAAATCAATTCTCGAACCGCATCTGAATCTGCTCCGGTACGATACGGGTGCACGGGTCACATGGTGTTCCCATTTCACCTATTATACCATTAGTGTGTATGGGCATGCTCTCCCATGCCTTACCGTTCCTCGTTTCTTAATAAATACCCCTCACTTCTTCACTTGAGGGGTTAGACAGGGGTAGCTCACTTGGAAGCTTGGATGCTCTAACCTCTCTCTAACATTTTAGAGAGAGAGAGAGCTCGTCAATCCATTCCACGTCTATCTCTAGCACGTCAATCCATTCCACGTCAATCCATTTTATATTGATATATTCCACGTCAATGCGTGGCACGTCAATTGACTACATATCAATCGATTCCACAATAATCGATTCCACGTCAATCGAAAGTACGCCAACAAAAATACTTAGAGTAATTTCTCTTATACTTTTCCATAGACATTCATATGTCAAAATTTGGATTTAAGTACCGAAACTTTGACTCGAGATTTGACCAATTTGTGGTGCAAATTGCCTGAGGTTCAATATCGAGCCTCCGGAACTAGATGAAATGCTACACCATTAGGTGGCCCAAGTGACTTCAATCGCAATACACTCAAAAAGGTCAATACTACGGCCACTCGGACATCGACTACGAGAAAAACATCCTCTATAATTGTCCAACCTAAGGACCAATACAATGTGAAAAGCTCCCGAGCTAGCAGTACAACATCTAAGACCCTCCGTGGGCACAAATTGAGAATGAACTACGCCCGGCATGATTCTTTATTTTTAGAGAGATACGTTGGCAGCTCCATTCTGTGTTGAGCCTAGTAGCAAGAAAGAAACACCCGTATTCTTCCCTAGTATAAGTTACTTATATAATTGCTTACTTCTAACCATACCATCTTTAGTGTAACTTACCATCGAACCAAAAAAGTTTTTTTGTGTTTCCTAAAAGGGGAAAGAGAGTCTGGTGGGGAGGTAATCTCGAGACTAGCAAAAACATCCTGAGCCAGAGGTGCCGTCTATGGGAAACCACTAGACACATTATCTCAAGGGCATCATGGTTACAACACGAAGACAACCTACCACTTCACGGAACAACTTTCCAACTCATTCCAACATGGCATCACAAGCTTGAACACAATAATAATTGCCTCACACAAGTGACCAACAAGTTTCGCCTGATGCGGCTGCTACTGTGCGAACCGAAAATTATGCGTCAACAAGTGCACCGCAACTTACTCCTGAGAAGTTTGATTAACTGATGAATATGCTTAGGTGACACATGGTGGAGATTCCGGTACCTCCACCTCCAATTCGCGTTGCAAATTTGGGTTAGAGTAACAACCACTCCCAAGGTTCAACTCCAAAAGGACACACAAGTGGAAGGAGAATGGCTACTACTACATTACCTTCGGATGATAACACTGCAAGGGGAAGGAGAATCTCGACCGATAACGCTGATCTACCCTAGGTGGAGAACGAAAATACCTCTCTTCGTGGTATATATTCCTCAAGGAGTAGTACTCACGATGGTAACATGGAATCCCAATTTTGGCTACTATCTGCAATTCAACATTGGGAATAAGTAAGAAACGAGTCGAAAATCCATTGAGAAAACCATACAACTAAAATATGTAAGAGTTCTACAAAGGAAGAACAAGTTCACCCAATCAACCAAAGTGAGTTAGATTTGATATGTTTGGAACACCAACAATTTAAGTATATACGAGGGCTCGATTAACGAACGACAATCGAGCAATATTGCGTTGGTCAAACGATCGACGCGTGATAACGTCAGCACATCGGACATAATCGATGTGTAATGACGTTATCTCGTTGGTCATGCTTAACGTGGATGACGTCCTCATGTCGACGGCCAATCAATATGATGAAGTCTACGTTTGATGAAGTAATGCTAGCTCAAGAGTTGTATGCATTGTATGGGCCCTTATACTCGATTTAGACTATCCCGTTGATGTGTCGCGTGGTCGAAGCTCGGATGGCCGTAGTATTGACCCATGTTGGGTAATATCCAGATCAAATATCATTTATGCAGCCTAACGGTGTAGCAATTCATCTAGCCCTAGAGGCTCGGTATCGAACCTCAAGCAATTTGCACCACAGAGAGGTCCAATCCTGTGTCAAAGCTCTCTCGTACTTAAGTCTGATTATTGACATATGAATGTCTATGAAAAGGTAGAGGATGAAATACTCCAAGTACTTTGGCTAACGTATTTTTGGTTGACGTGAAATTATTGTCATGGGAACGGTTGGCGTGCCCTAATTGATGTGCCAAAAGGATTGACGTGGAATGCATGACGTGCCAAACATGTTGACGTGGAATACTTGACGTGCTTTCTCTCACAAGAATTCTAATGAGAAGTCAGAGCATCCAAGCTTCCAAGTGAGCTTCCCTTCAAGTGTCCAACCTCCCAAATGAAGAAGCAATAGGGTATTTATAGAAAATGGGGATGGGTAGAGCTTGAGAGAGAGTGCCTACACCTACTAAAGCTGAAGTAGAAGAAAGGGTCTCATTGGGTCAGATCCTAGTGCGGTCCGACGGTCGATGTGCCATGTGGCACATCGGTGTTGACTTACATTCTCGGGTACTTTAGCGTTGACGTTATTGTGCCATGTCAATTTGGCCGATGTGGCGAGTGTTCCAGAGTTTCGCCATGCCGATGCGTCACTTGGACTTCTATGCTCGACATTTTTCCATAACGGATTATTTTCCCGAGGTCAATGGTATTGTCACGAGGATCACGTTGATACGGTATCTTAGTTGTCTAATTGGATTAGGAGGAAATTTACTTTCCACCTCTCTACTCTGAGTTATTCCCAAAATGATCGTGTATTTTGGAGGTGCTGTAATTATGGCATACCACCTATGCCTTGTCTTTTTACAGGTAATGGCTGAGAGGAACTTCCCTTACGGAGAAAAATAACTACACTCTGAATAGTGTCATAATTTGCCCTACCCTTAAGTGGTATCACAGAGTCCTATCCTTAAACGGTATTGAAGAATATTACCCTCAAGTGGTATCAAACAATCTTAATCTTAAGTGATATCAAAGAGTCTTACCCTCAAGTGGTATCAAATAAACTTACCTCAAGTGGTATTGGTGGAGGCAAATTAGGTCAGTAATACGATTCTCCGGGCAATTCGAGAGACTTGCACCTTCTCTACCCAACATGGAGAGTTGGATATTTTAAGAGTTAAGCGATACTTTAGCATTCCAAAAGATAGATATTTTGAGAGTAGATCAATTTGAGACTCCTGCAATTCAAAACGGGGGTATTTCAGAGATCGATATTTGGGGCATCTGGTTATCTTGTCTTTTTTTGGCTATTATACCGTGTATTTAAGTTATTCTGGACAAAGATAGTTAATTGATATAATAGATTAGTATAGCTTGGCGTAATGTAGGCCTAATTGTATTTTTGTGGTACGTTGAAAGCACTACCCAAAGCTGCAAAGTAGATATCTACCGATCATGTCACAAGAAATGGAAATCGGCTGGACAGGTTAGATGCAAACATGAAATCTCAAGAAATGAACATCGACCTGACGGGGTGAGATGCAAACTTGAAATCTAAAAAGAAGAATATCGAGCATATGTGGTCAAATGTAAACCTGAAATCTCAAAAGAAGGATATCGACCTAATGGGGTCAGATACAAACCTAAAATCTCAAAAGCAGGACATCACCTTGATGTGGTCGGATGCAAACTTGAAATATAAAGAGATGGACATCGGCCCGATGTGGTCAGATGCTAACCTAAAATCTCAGAGATAAACATCGGCATAACATGGTTAGATGCAAAATTAAATGTCAATGTTTGGACATCTACTGGCAAAAGCAAGAAGCAAACTGAGAATCAACAGTTCAAAGGATGAACACCTACCCAATATGGTACGATGCAAACCTACCCAATGCGGTGCGACGAACATCTATCTATCATATTATGAAATTAACATGTCCAAAGTAGCACCACGGACATCTACACAACATCATATGATGAAAACTTACCCAAATGAATACAAATCTAGACTACTCTGAAAATTATCATTACCTCAAGATATAAAGATCGACTGTCAAAAGTCAAAGGATGGACATCGGTCTGACACATTCCCATGCAATTCTAAGATGTCAAGTGATGGTCTTCGACTTGATATTATCGAATGCAAATGTAAAATCTCAAGAGATGATCAATGTCTTAATGTGGTCCAAAACACACATTAGAACTAAGTAGAAGAACATCAGCCTCATATGGCCGCTTTACACCCCATAGCATTTTAACCAATGATCACTTGTGCATCATCTACAACCACAAGAAGCTCGAAAACCTTCTCCATAGCTCACATCAGATACATCATTTATTTTCCATTTTTATTGTTACTATAGAAGGCCTCCTATAGGATGACCTCTCGTTCAATTAAGGTGCTTACACGGTATCCAAGTCATTTATCTTTCAGAATAAAATGCAACATACCCTACACGGTATACAAGTCATCTACATTCTAAGGTACAATATAACACACCCAATGCGATACTCATGTCATGTGACACAATCAACACATTATCTGGAACGCCTACTTCTCAAAGTATACCTCGACTAACTCGAGAAGTACCTACAATATTGGATTGTACGAGTAACTATCGTGCCCGAACACAACCCATTAAGGCTAATTTAGTAGCCGAGACAACACAACCAAAAAAGAAAAGAAAATGAATACATAATTGGATTGTAATCCTCAAAACATATACGATAAAATATTATTATCCACAAATGACAAGGTGATGCAGTGCCTTCACCGTCGAGAAACAGCTTGACCCCTATGTATCCTTGACTTTTGAGGACACGGGTACCGAATCATCTTTATGAGTTCAGTTTCTAAATGAAACTCAACATTAGGAGCAATAACACCGGGAATTTGAATTCCACCATAGAAAATTCCTCACAAAAATATATGTTGCACAACACATCGCATCGAAGCAAAAAGAATATGAATCATACGAAATAGGAGCAACTCATTTCGACAGTCCAATTGTCGGCACTTACATAATCAAGAAGACCTTGATAGATAATGAATACTTGGCAAAGGTCATCTCCCATGATGCATAACAGAGAAAAACGGAGTTAGGTAATACTAATAGGAAAAGAGTGGTAACCTAACTACTCGACTTTGATGGCTCAAGAATCAAAACCTTGGGTACGGTGGTTTTTTCTATCTCATTTGGCACAACACCAAGAATAAGGACTCATAATTTGGAGTACCATGTGCTTAACACCTTGTGGTTGGCGCGTCATTTGCCTACAACCACATCATCGATCGGTGCAAGTGAATTCCATCATAACTACAAGGAAACACAAATGTGTTACCTAGTCTCCTTGCAACGAGATTCAATCCAAGAGGTAACATGATTCACAACCATGACGACAAGGGGAACATGCTAGTCGCATCTCGGCCAAGCTACAGTAGCAATACCGAACACCCAGTCGAAAACATAATCTCACCAAATGATGGACGCTCGAATCAAATTTCATCAAATATTGATGGTTGTTTACGATATATTCTGCTTAAGGCAACCACAGAAAAAGGAAAGATTGAAAAACAGAAAAAAAGAAAAAAAGAAAGAAAAACATAACCAGGGAGATAGTACGGTATGAAGTCGAACTCAAAGAAGTGCATTTTCGGAGTCAACATAGTGAAAAATCCTCGGTTATGGTAGAGAGATTGAAGCAAATCTCGACATAATAAATGAATACAACAATGGTATGCATGATGTATAGTGCCTTAATAGACGCATGAGAACATTTAAGAGATTCATCTCGACTATGACATACAAATGATTAAATTTTTTCAAAGCCATAAAGAAGCATCAAAACTTTAAGTTGGCAGAGGAATGCAAGCCACCATTTTTAGAACAAAAGCAATATCTATCCTCTCCGTCACTGCTGGCTAAACTAGTTGTCAGAGAGATTTCATACCTCTACCTTGTGGTATCTAAGGATGCTTTAAGCTCAGTTGTAGAGTGAATGGAAGGTTTAATTCATCAAACTACTAACTATGTCCCAAATTTATTTCACGTTGTTTAAAACAAGAATCATGGGATTGAGAAACTCGCCATGCAGTCTTCACAGAGTCGCAACTTTTGTCAAATCACTTCAATGATCATGTACTTGAACAAACTCAAGGAAGTTGTGGAATCGTTCACAATCTTCAATGTGTGCTGGAACCCAAGAATTGGGAATGTAAGCAATTGGCTTCTTTAAAAAAAATCGCCCTACTAGCAATAGAAGAATCCGATATAGGAAAGACAAGATACATCAGAACAATTAAAAGAATCGAGCGAGCTATAATTTCAAAACCGTCATGGAATGATGAAACATACTTATACCTTAAAGCAGATAAACTTTCGAGTAATCAAGTCGAGGCAAAAGGACTAAAATTGAGTTTTCCATCGCGAGAAAAATGTTGTCGTATCCATAACATTTATACAGATCTTTCCCAAAAATCGAGAATCCACAGCTCATCAAATGTTCCAGAAACAAACGATTGGCGCTTAATTTGACACATGAACCTGACGGTTACGGCTCCAAAATGGGGGGCATGTTTTGCAGCAAAGAAATATCATTTGGCACCCGCTCCTTACGAATACGGCACCATATAGGGGGCATATGTTGAAGCTAGGAAATTTTCTTTGGAACCCGAACCTTACGGTTATGGCTCCCCAATGGGGGGCATGTTTTGAAGTAAAGAACATTCACCACGTTGCTTAAGTGCAATAGAAGACACGTATCCCAATTTGGCACCCTCCCTTTACAAGAACGACTCCCAAATAGGGGGAGTTTATGGTACGGGCTTATTTCTTGGCTCGACTAGTATATAATAGAATCGATTACCTTAAACTGAGTCTATAAGACTCTAACACCTTATCATATTTTGAAGTATGCTTGTGTTTCAATATCACTCTCCAAACCGGAGGACTAATGGTGTGAAATAACATGGTAGCATTACGTGTCAGGTAAAGAAAAATTCACATTGACGTTGAATTGACCAATAAATGTAAAGAAGACTAAAATTTAGAACTCGATGATCCGTATTTGGTTAATCATTTGTTATATGAAATGTATTAGACATTTAACGACATATCATTGGAACACCATGTGTGCCTATGTTACAAAGCAACAAGCAGAATGTAATTCAGAGGTCGAGAGAGAACATTATACTCAAAATGGTAAAACCGCCCAGACATGACACGTCATCGGGAGTATCCAAAGTTTGGTGCTTATATCGAAATATAATTTCAATACTAAGCCCAAAAATTACACTTAAGCCCACCTATTGACCCATATATACTCCCTCACTCCTCACAAACAAGGATGATGCTTTTAGCGCTCTTATCTCGAAACAAAGTCAGTATCAAAATATATTTTTGTGACCTACATAAAACATTTCGATACTAGGTTCGATACAAGCCACATATGGCATGAAAGTTACATGAGTCAGGGTTCCTTACCAAGAAGTGGATCGAAGTTTTGAAGAACTGCTAGGGAGATATGGTCGCAACCATGAAGCCGCAAAATGTAGAAGCAAGTGAACCAAACAGCCCGATCGGGATTCAAAAGAGATAAATGAAGTACGTTGGGCTTGATTCCCTCAATGGGATATGCAGGCAGTTCAGCACATTTTCAAGTTCAGTCTGATATCAGTAAGTATCATACTCTTTCTCGCGGCCTTGCTTGGAGTTTAGGAGTGTAAAAGATAGATAATTATAATACAACTATGAATCAGTCTTTTATGGAGTGTTTTATCCGTCTGCCAAGTCAGCAGACGAAAACACTCGGAATCAACATTTTTTGCAAACTGCAGCGCAGCACCCTCATGTAAACCATTTAGAGAATACGTTTTTCCTAGGCGCCTAGCAAAAGGTTTTAGTACACGATTATTATATTGGAATTCTCAAATTGCTTAATGTTCTTCAATTTCAAATTGAATTATAGACCATTAATTGTTTTAGTATTAATCTTTTTTATGAATATGTATGTGGCATCTTTTCATAAGAGTAATTAAATATGTTTTTTTTTCTTGTAAGAAAGTTTATTTGTTGGGTTTGAGTCTTGTGGATGTAAATAACACCGCTGGGAGAGCCGCCCTCTCAAAAAGGGCCCGACAGTGCTTGTCTTGGTTAGTCGCATAAGCGGACACCAGTGAGAAAGAAAATAAAAAAAGTCTATCTATTGGCTTCTTCATATACTATGCCTTATGTAGATGTTTGTGATCTATGGGTGGCGGTGGAGAAATTAAACACGTTATCCTATTTCTGTGGATTGATAATGAATACTATCCCACCAAAAAAATATTAAATTGATTACGGACTCTACAATATAATCATATATATTTGAAGTTGTTATAAATATGGTTGGTAGAATATACCTTGTGGCCATTGTTGAAAATTATATACAAATACTACTTTATAATAATAGTAGTTGTTGTAAATAATGTAAGATATTGGAAATCCTTGCCTATATAAGGAGCCATCAAGATGAAGAGAAAAACACTCATTTACAAGTAATATACTCCCCATTTGCTCTTCTTTTCCTATGTTCTTTTACTATATTGTTACAATTCCCAAATAGTATTAGTTATTCTATAACACGTTATCAGCACGATAGTGCTCGATCCAAAAGAACATAGTTCCTTCGTCACATAAAATGTTCAACGTTAAAAGCTAGCAAAATGTCTAACCTCACGAGTACAGTTAGTTGTATACTCAATATCACTGGCAAGAATTATGGACAATGGAAATCGGATACGAAATTGTACCTCAGATCAAAGAGTATCGTTGAAACTCCTGCCGCAGTAAATACAAATTCGGATCCAGAAAAATGTGAGGTTGTAATCTACATGATAAAACACTAGATGAAACCTTAAAGAGAGAATATCTCGATGTTACCGGTCCTCATGAATTATGGACAAATCGACAGGAAAGATATGGCCATCAAAAGGAAACCTTATTGCCAAAAGCCACTGATGATTGGAACAATTTAAGGTTCCAAGATTTTGAAACTGTAAGCTCATACAACTCCGCGCTTATGGAGATTCGTTCAGATTTAATTTATTGTGGAAGAAAGCTTATTGATAGAGAAATGATAGAGAAAACACTTTCTATTTTCCATGTGTCCATGATAAATGTTCAACAACAATACCGATTGCTGAATATTTCAAAATATCACGACTTGCAACAAAAGTTGTTAATGGCAGAAAGTTACAATAACTTATTGATGAAAAATCATCAATCTCGTCCTCCTGGAGCACATGCATTACCTGAGGGAAATGCCATTAACTTTTCAAACTCCTAGGGACGAGGTAACAATGGGAATGCCAATCAAGGTCGTGGTCGAGGTCGTGGTCCTGGTCATGGTCAAGGTAGAGGTGGTCATAGAGGAGTATATGGCTATAGAGGTGGACGTGGTAAAAGAGGTGGTCGTGGTCATGGTCGAGGGGGTTTTCACAACCCCTCGCATACTAACACTGTGTTTAAGAATAACCACCAGAACAAAGAAAAACATAATAAAAACCCTCAAGGTTACTGTTTTAGATTTGGAATGAAAGGGCATTGGGCCAACACATGTCGTACACCAAAACATCTCTGTAAGATGTACCAAGAAAGTTTGAAGGGTTAAGAAAAGGGAGTTAACCTTGTCGAACAAAATCCAAATGGTGATTCCACCTTTATGGAGGCGGCAGACTTTACTGATGACTATGATGTTCGTTTGGCTTAATATGTGTTATGTGATCTTCTCGCTGAATATGCTTATTGTGATTTATGTTTTAAGTTGTATTATCTACTTCCTGCATTTTTGTTGTGTGTTTACAATAAAATAATCTATTTTCAAACATATACCCTGTTTATTGCAATATTTATTTTAATATTGTTTATTTGAACTGAAGCGTGACATGGAGCATACTGATGATTTCTGCCTACTTGACTGTTGTACAACTCATACAATTCTCACAAGTAAGAAATATTTTAAATATTTAGAACCCTCAAAATTTCAACTCGGTAAATTAAGAGGTCTTGTTAAATTGATTGAAAGATCTGGTACAACTACTTTTACTTTACCAAATGGAACAAAGTTTATCATCGATGATGCCTTATTAGCCACAATATCCAGAAGAAGTTTATTGAGTTCTAAAGATATATATCGTCATGGATATGATACTGAGCCAATGACTGTGAATAAGGCTAAATATATTTTCATTACTAAGAATATACGAGGAAAGAAACATTTTCTTGAAAAACTACCATATATCTCATGAGGGTTTCATTATACACATATTAATGAAATCGAATCAAATATGGTAGTCAATGAAAATCCATAATTATTGACTCTATGGCATGATCGACTAGGTCATCTTGGTTCAACAATGATGCGAAGGATAACTGTGAAAGTGCATGTATTCTGGCAATGTTAGATTAACATTGAGAAGTTAATGTTAGAGTAACATTGCTGAGCAGAATCCGATTTACAATCATGTTGTCATTTATTATTATAGTTTTGCCTTATTCATTTAACTAATTGAGTTCCACAGTTGTGATTGCCTTTGATTATTATTCAGGAAACAAACTTGTCATAGGTTGGACGCTCAAGTTTCCAAGAAGGAAAGTTTCCTTAATTAAGCAAACCGCTCTACAAGGAAAGAAGAGTTCGTGTACAACTAGAAAAGCTTTCCAAGTTGAGTCCTGATTTGAAGAATGAGTCTATCCTTAGTTAGATCACTAACGAAGGAACTATTATTCAAGAAGGACTGCGAGAACAGAAAAGAGGAGTTCGAGAAGGAAACAAGGAGAATTACCAACCGTGTACAACATACCTTGAAGTCCAAGTCAAGAACCTATATATAGGTGTGAAGTACATCAAGACGAAAACAAGACAAGAGCCAATCAATCCGAGAGATTAATTTACAGTGGTTGAGTGTTGTCTTGCTTTAGCAAAGTTTGTGAGTTGTGAGAATAGATCTAAGAGTGAGGAGCTTTTAGAGATAGTCGAAGTAATTCTTGTGTGATTTGCTTAGTTCGATTAATTTGAGAGTGAGGAGCTTGAAAATTGAGAGAACGACTTTTGTTAAAACCTTAACAGGTTATTTTGCCTATGGCTTGGAAGTTAATATAATCTTATATTCACTTCTTAAACTTGGTGTTTGTTTATTCCGCTGCACTATTACTCTGGTCTGTTGTTAAAGTAACATTGTTGGGTTAACAACATATCAAACTGTTGTTAACTCTCCAGTGTTAAGTTAACAACAACAACGTATCAACCCGATCCACAATTTCAAACTGAAACTACACATGGACATTCATTAAAAGGATCCAAACTCAATCTGAGCAACAATAGTGCATGTGAAGCATGTTCTCTTGGAAAGCTAATTATAAAGCATTCACCAGTTAAAATTAAGACAGAATTACCCACATTTCTTGAAAGAATTCAAGGTGATATATGTGGACCTATTCATCCATCATGTGGACCATTTTAATATTTTATGATATTAATTGATGCCTAAAGTCGATGGTCACATGTATGTCTATTGTCTACTCGCAATATGGCATTTACGAGATTTTTGGCTCATATAATTAAAATAAGAGCTCAATTTCCTGACTATACGATCAAGAAAGTCAGACTTGACAATGCTGGTGAAGTCACATCTCAAGCTTTCAATGATTATTGTAAGTCAACTGGAATTACGGTTGAGCATAGTGTTGCACATGTACATACTCAAAATGGTTTAGCTTATTCTTAATTAAACGTCTTCAATTAATTGCTATACCATTGTGGATGAAAGCTAAATTGCCAAGTTCTCTATGGGGTCATGCGATTTTACATATTGCATCACTAATTCGCATTAGACCAAGCTCGTATCATGAATACTCCCCATTACAACTTGCTTTTGGTCATCAACATAATATTTCCCATATAAAGATATTTGGTTGTGCTGTTTATGTTCCAATTGCACCACCAAAGCGAACAAAAATGGGACCACAAAGAAGGTTGGGAATATATGTTGGATTTGACTCACGATCAATAATCCGATATCTTGAGCCTCTAACAGGTGATGTCTTTACGACACGTTTTGCCGATTGCCATTTTAACGAGGCAAATTTTCCAACCTTAGGGGGATAAAAGAAGCAGTTAAAAAGGATATATTATGGTATAATCCATATTTGACAAGCTTTGATATGCTAACAAAGCAATGTGATTTGGAAGTAAAGAAAATTTTGCATTTACATGCTATTGCAAATCAATTACCTCATGTATTTACTAACATAAGCAGGGTAACAAAATCACATATACCAGCTGCAAATGCTCCTGCTCATATTGTAATTCCTAAAGAAACATCAAAGATATAACTAAGAAACGTGGGCTTCCTACTAGCTCAAAGGACAAAAATCAATACAGGAACACCTCGTTCAACGTATGTTTTCCCAACTTTTTGTCATCAACTAGCATAATACATCTAGTAAAACACATATGAGTCTGGTAGGGGGGAATATTCCGGCCAAAAATTGTCAAAAATCCATTGAAGGGGCAAATCGAACAGGTGTGCATAGTTTAGGGGGAAAACGCTTATTAAATTTGTTTAGGGGGCAAGTCACAAAAACGTGCATAGTTCAGGGGGCTTGATGCCTTTGTCCCAAAATATATTGAAACGTTTTAACATGGATAAAGCAACACCTTTGAACCATCCTATGATCATTAACTATAGATAAAGATCCATTTCGTCCTTGTGAAGAAAATGAAGAAATTTTTGGTTATGAAGTTCCATATTTAAGTGCCATTGGAGCTTTAATGTATCTAGCTAATTGTACTAGACCTGATATATCATTCACTGTGAATTTATTAGCCAGATTTAGCTCATCACCCACAAAAAGGCACTGGAAAGGAATTAAACATTCATTCCGTTATCTTCAGGGTACTATAGATATTGGTCTATTTATCCTAACAATGTGGTACAAGAATTGATTGGTTATGCAGATGCGTGTTTTCTATCAGACCCGCATAAATCCAGATCTCAAACAGGATATGTACTCACTGCTATTTCATGGCGTTCTAAGAAACAGACACTTGTTGCAACATCATCAAATCATGCTGAGATTATTGCACTCCATGAAGCAAGCAGGGAATGTGTATGGCTACGATCAATGACACATCATATAACAAGACATGTGGCTTACCTATTAGAGAGGGTCCTACAACATTATACGAAGATAATTTTGCATGTATTACACAGATGAAACAAGGCTATATCAAGAGTGATCGAACCAAACACATACCCCCAAGATATTTTGCCTACACTCAGGGACTCGAGAAGAACAAAGAAATTAATATCCAATATGTTCAATCATGTGACAATATGACAGATCTTTTTACAAAGGCACTCCCTACTGTAACTTTTAAGAAACATGTTCCAAGTATTGGGATGCGTCACCTACGAGACTTATGAAGAATTGGAGATGCCAACTTGAGGGGGAGTTCACACGGCTGCACTCTTTTTCCCTTATTAAGGTTTTTATCCCACTGGGTTTTTCCTTATAAGGTTTTTAACGAGGCAACATAAGACATGTGCAGAAGACGGATTATTTACATAACAAAGTCTTCAAATGGCTAAGAGAGAGTGTTATAAATATGGTTGGTAGAATATGCCTTGTGGCAATTGTTGAAAAATATGTACAAATATTATTTTATAATAATAGTAGTTGTTGTAAATAATGTAAGATATTGGAAATTCTTGCATAATATAAGGAGCCATCAAGATGAATAGAAAAACACTCATCCACAAGTAATATACTCCTAATTTGCTCTTCTTTTTCTATGTTCTTTTAATATACTATTATAATTCCCAAATAATTTTAGTTATTGTATAACAGAAGTAGAAATTTAAGCACGTTAATAACCTATGTAATTAAGTAAGTGTTTATTGATGAATCTATGTGATTAACTAAGTTAGTTTCCAAAAAGTGGCTTACCATTGTAGGTGCGTTTGCATGACGTCATTGCCTTTTAAACTATTAATTCCCTCTTTTGCGAAACTATATTCATTAGTTGAAGTTGAAGAGATAAACAAGGAAATAGAACTGAGCATTGGCAAACATTCATCATTACCAACCCAAAGAAAAAGGAAAATATATTCATCATTTCCTTTTGTCTCTGCTCTGCTAGGTGGGCATCATGTTCGTGCCGGCCGGACAATTTAAAATATGTCATGGAGGACAGTAGACTTTTAATTTTGTCAACTAATTGAGAATAAGAAAATTGCAAAAGCTATCATATGTTATCTTTAATTGGCAGAAAGGATATGTATTATTTTTATCATCAATAAAACCTTTCGTCATTGTTTATTAGCACACGTGATCCAAACTCATAAGCACACGTGATCCAAACTCATATTTACACCACAAGAAAACTAGTATCGTCGACAAAAGAATTGTCGCTAGGTTAAATTTGTCGGTAATAGCTATTGGCGACAAATATTTTCTCGCTAAAGGTAATGGACATTTACAAATGATGAAAATGCCCAATTCAGTTACTAAAAAGAAAGTTAAAAAAATAATTAGAACAAATTATAAATATTAAAAAATGAACAAAATATATTGAAATGAAATAGTAAATAATTATTAAGAGTATGAGAGGATGCGGTTGTGTGAAACTAGTGGTAAATAAATTGTGAAATAAATGTAAATAAAACAATGTATAAAACTAATGGCAAATTTAGAGAGAAGACTTTTGTACATATAAAAAATGTATGAGAGAAGGTAATTGTGTGAGATGATTTTGAGAAAAGAGTTTGGGTTACATGTAGAATGGGAAGATATTACGGATCATTATGTCGATAATACTATATATAAGGCGGGAAATTTAAAATTCTGAAAAAGGATTATCGGTAAATACTTCCATCGCTAAAGACTATTAATGAAGAAAAAGATTCATCACTAATACTTTCGAGAAGGTTCCAAAATCCTTTTCTTTTACATCATCGTCAACGACACAATTCGTCTCTGATAGCATTATCGATAGACAGTATCGTTGGCAATGTCATTAGCATCAAACGTTGTTGTAGCGAAGAGAATTAGAGATGGACTTGTCCGTCATTAATGGTTGTTATTAGAGACGGGCATGTGCGTTCCTAATAATTGTTTTTGTTTGGCGTGCTCAACGTCTTCTATAAATTACCTCTCAGTTTAGTGTTCATTTTAAAAATTAAAACCACAATTTCTTACGTTAAAGTACGCGTAAAGGGCTTAATTTCATCATTTTATACTGTCGTAGTTTAATTTAAGAAAAAAATTTAGGGTTATAAGATATTTATAGAGTTATTGGTTAATTTGCTATTTACTTGCAAATTATAATTAAGTGATGTAACTTTTTAGCTACAAATTGACGATTACGAGAAGAAGTCTGATACATATGTTACGAGCACGATAGAATAGTCATTGTCCGTAGCTAATAATCTTTGCCTACAGAATATTCCGTAGCCAATATAGTCTTTGCCTAAGGAAAATTCGTAGGTAATGCGAATTCCATTTTTTTTTCTTTTTTAGTATTTTGTGTGTATTTTTATTCAATTTTTTATTAATTACATTTTTTTTTCAAAAGTTTGTTTATTGTTTTTTGAAATTTTATTTTTTATGAAATTCGAGAAAACATACTAATAAATAGTTTAGATATATTTTGCGAAAGATGCAATGGAATCGGGTTTGTTTTATGACTTTTGATTAATTGCATTATTTTCCCCGAAAGTTCGTTTATCATCTTTTGTAATTTTATTTTTAATAAAATTCGAGGAAACATACTAATAATTAGTTTTGATCGTCTTTGGTTAAAGAAGAAATGGAATCGAGTTTGGTTTACGACTTTTGATTAATTACATTTTTCCCCGACAGTTCGTTTATTTGTCTTTTGAAATTTTATTTTTATGAAATTCGAGGAAACATACTAATAAATTATTGAGATCGTCGTTGGTGAAAGGAGAAATAGAATCAAGTTTGGTTTCAGACTTTTGATTAATTACATTTTTTCCCAAAAGTTTGTTTATCGTCCCTTTTAATTTTATTATTTATGAAATTCGAGAAAAGATACTAATAAATAGTGTAGACGTGTTTGGTGAAAAAAGAAATAGAATCGGGTTTATTCTATGTTTTAATCAAAAGTCGTAAAACAAACTTGATTCCATTTCTTCTTTCACCAAAGACGATCTAAACTATTTATTTAGTATGTTTCCTCAAATTTCATTAAAAGTAAAATTACAAAAGACGATAAACAAACTTTCGAGGAAAAAAATTTAATTAATTGAAAGTCGTAAAACAAACTCGATTCCATTTCTTCTTTAACCAAACACTTCTAAGCTATTTATTAATATGTTTCCTCGAATTTTATAAAAAATAAAATTTTAAAAGACAATAAACAAACTTTTGGGGGGAAAATGTAATTAATCAAAAGTCGTAAATCAAACTCGATTCCAATTTTCTTTCATCAAAGATGATCTAAACTATTTATTAGTTTGTTTCCTCGAATTTCATTAAAAATAAAATGACAAAAGACGATAAACGGACTTTTGGGGAAAAATATAATTAATCGTAAGTCGTAAAACAAACACGATTATATTTCTTCTTTTACCAAACAATTCTAAACTATTTATTATTATGTTTTCTCGAATTTCATAAAAATAAAATTTCAAAAGACAATCAACAAAGTTTTGGGAAAAAAATGTAATTAATCAAAATTGATAAAAATTACACAAAAAATAATAAAAAGAAAAAAATGTAATACGCATTACCTACGGATTTTCCGTAGGCAGACACTATTGGCTACGGAATATTCCGTAGGCAAAGATTATTGGCTACGGATTGTTCTGTAGCCAATAACTATTCTATTAGCTACGGAATATTCCGTAGCCAAAGACTATTGGCTACAGATTGTTTCGTAGCCAATAACTATTGCCTAAGAATTATTCCTTAGCCAATGGTCTTGGTCTATTCTATAAATACCCCAACCCTTCCATTCATAATCATATTCCTACCTCTCTCTTATAATTCCCACATTCCACCATAAGCTCCTCCTATAATTTCTACCATTCAATATTTAAATTAAGTCTCCAATCCTATACTTTCCAAGATATTTATCCATCTCTAAAAAAAAAAAAATTTACTTCATTAACCACTTAATAATTCCAAAATTATTTTAATATAAAAATATTTACGCAATAAATATATTATTGTAATCACAAGTTCTTGAATTCTGAAAATAAAACAAGAAAGAGGTTACAAAATAAAGTTTTGATTAAATTTAAAGATACAATTAAGGTTCAATCTCTATCTAATCGTCTGATTCAATTCTACAAGAACAATATTTAAATTTGTAGTGAAAATCTTCAATTTGATCTTCGCTGAAGTGATTTGAACTTGGAGAAACGCTAATTCGAGGGTATTGGACTTGATCTCGAATTAAACAGTGATTTGATTGAGGATTTCACTTGGAGATTTGATGAACACCGATTTGACTTAGGATTTGATGAACACCAATTTGGCTTAGGATTTGATGAACACCGATTTGACTTAGGATTGATGGACACCGACTTGACTTAAGATTTGACAAACGTCGATTCGAGAGCTTTACGGCTTGATCTCGAATCGAACGGAAACTTGATTTGGAATTTGATTTGAAGGCCGATGAAGATTGATATGATCTTCATCTTCAGTTCTTTGGATTTCTGGGTTTTGATCTTCCTATCATGGATTTTGATCTTCAAAAACGGTTTTCCGAGGGTCCTGTGACTTGATATCAGATCAAAATGGATTTTTGGTTTGAATGTCGTTGAAGAGCGGTATGAACTTGATTCAGGTTTCTTGAATTATTGAAGATTTGATCTTCTTGGCAGAGACACCATCTTCAAAAAACGGTTTTTGGATGAACATGAGGCCTGATGGCGGATTGAAAGAAGTTCTTAACGAAGAACATCTTGAAGATGGATGAAAGATACCTTGAATGCCGCGAAGAACACTTGAAGATGGATGAGTTTGGTGGAGCGAAAAACTTAGAACTTTTCCCTCTTCAACTTGTGAATATTTTGTGTGTATTTTTTTTCTTCTTCAAGACCACCTCTATTTATAGTTGTGAAGTGAATCTCAATCAGAATCTCCTGATGAGATGAACGGTTGTGATCGCGTCTACAATTTCTTGATATGGAAGACTTGATCTACATGAATCTTCTAGATACCTCTTGAATATTCAATCTTGGAGAAGAAGACTTTCCTTGTCTTGATATTTGATAAATATATTTATTTAACCCTTTAAAATATTAGGATTAAATAGTATATATTTATTTTCATTTTCTTGCTCTACAAGACTTGCCATTATTTAATTTAATTGGATAATTTAACTCCAATTAATAAATAAGACATTATTTAATTTATCCATCATATATCTTAAAATCAATAAATTTAACTACTTTACCTTGGAAATAAATTTATTATAAATCCAAAATAAAATAGAAAAATAAATCAAAAATTAATATATTATTCTCCACGTGTCGAGATTTAATTAGACACAAATTTTAAGTGTCTACAAATTGCCCCCTTGTGACTTGTTCGCGGAGTCGTAGTGAAACATGTCGGGAACGAGTCACAATTTTTTTGACATGGAGATGGCTCAATTTCCACTATTTCTTTTTGGCATGTATATGGAGGGTTTAGGTGGACCATGTGCATCGCATAATTTCTCAAAATTCTTTTTATTTATTATTTTTTTTTATTATTTTGTTTTGAATGGCCGCCCACCAGATTTGACCGGTCAACTTTTTCTTTTTTTTTTCTTCTTCTCCTGCACGTTCCTTTTCTCTTTCCTCCTCTTTTTTTTTCTTTCAATTCAAAGGAAATATTTGCAAGAGGAATTTCTTCTCTTCAAAAAAAAGAGGAAATTCCTTGTTCTTCAATTCTTTCTTTGGAGAAAGAAAGTTTCCAAACTCAACATCCACTTTCTACTATAAAAGAAGGCTTGGGGCATAAGTTCTTCTTCATCCACAAAAGAAACCTTCCCCAACAAAATTTCTTTCAGTAACAACGATTTTTTTTCTTCTTTTGCTAGACAGGCCTTGCTGCAATTTCAGGGAATTTGGCGAGGATTGATCCAGTTTGGGTGAAGATTTCGCCACATACTTCTTTGACGGTGCGGCGAACAGAAAAAAAAAAGAGACGCTTTTTTTCTTCTTCTTCTTTTTTCCGATATATATACATATATAAATATATATAATGCATATTATATAATCACAAGGATCTAACTATTTCACTCGTTTTTTTCGTTGTGCAGCGATTCAGAGAAAGAGATCAACTTACGGGTACAAGAGCCGACGAACGGGACATCCTTCTCTTCTTCATACGGTAGGGATATCAATTTTGTTTAAAGCCGGAGCAGTTTTTTTTTTTTTTCTTCTTTCTCTCAACGGCAGCAGGTTTTTTTTCACTTTTTTTTGGCTATTTGCTCTATTATCCTCCGTCAATTGCTAACTCGTCTTTCTAACCATTTAGTTTCCTTCTTTGTGTTGACAGCTCACGCACAATGGTGAAATTCGGTCACGCCTATAATTCGAAGGGAATTGAGACTCTAACCATCACCGGCGATGAAAATCAACGGGACACGATATTGGAAGTTGGTACCCCTCTTGCCGTAATTTTCACAAGCCGATGGCCCACTTTGATTAACACCACTAAACCTAAAGACTGGATCGAAGAGCTTCCTAAGTCCTCTAATCGAACTCTGTCGTCGTTCGTGCTCCATTCTCCTCACCACCGAGTATCAAACGGTGATCTTCCTTTCGATACCTTGGGGCGACGCATTGCCAAAGGACATGCCATGTGGGACGATGCCTTTCTTCACTTTCCCAGCGAAATCCATTACTTCCCCTGATATTGGGAGTGGACAGAAGATGTCCTTGTTCGGTGCAAGCCTACACTTACTTCTACCAATACGTACGAGCCGATTTATGCGTCCTTATTCACATACGAGTGCAATTTGGAAATCCTAAAAGCCTTGTGCGAAGCATGGTCACCGTCTACAAACACCCTTGTCACTTCCCTTGGAGAGCTCTCGATTTCTTTATGGGACTTGGAACATCTTGCCGGTCTGCCTATATTTGGATCCCTATATGACGAAGTCATACCGAGCGAGAAAGAACTTTTTGGCAAAGAAAAAGACAACTATCACATGCCGCGGTCATGCAGAGCTTTGTTCCACGCGTTCCACCTAATCCGAGCACATGTTGGTGATGACGATCCTCGAGTGCCAATCAAAGAATGGATCAACTTTTGGTCGAAGAAAGAAGTCAAATACAAATGTCCCTCATCACGCAATGAGAGAAGAAGCGTGCGCCGATCTCAATCGACACACAACCCTTCCGGGAAGCTCGAGCCATGCAGTCGGTGGTCTTCACAAGAAGAGATTCTGTTTTTACAACTCGGTGTCAAAGGTAATTGGAAGGAAGAGACATTTTTGGCCGCGCACTTGGCTTGTTGGTTGTGCATCTTTGTTCTCCATGTGGAGGATGTTGGCTTTATCCGTCATAGTACATTCAAGATAGCGAGTCTTATGGCCAGCGGTCAAAGAGTATGCCTTGCCATTCCAGTACTAGCATCGATTTACAAAGGGTTGAATGCAATATCAAGGTCTACTCAACCGTCTCGAGGGTGCCTTCCTTTTCCGATCCATGTTGTCTACGGGTGGGTGGCGCTATACTTCAAGACTCAATTTTCCATCCACTCAGAGTCGCAGAAACCTGGCATGATGGTATTTTCGGGAGAAAATGGAGCAAGGCCTTTTGATCCAAAAGAAGCCCGCAAGAGGATTCACAAAGGAGACTACACTACTTGGGCATGCAACCTTATTCCAAACGTCAATAACGTGGATTGCGGTACCTTTGGCGAAGAAGAGCATGATTATTTTATCAACCTTCGATCGTGCTATCTTACTCTGAGGCAAGGTGAGACCTTTGACGTTGAGCCCTATAGTCCACATCCATTCGGCTGACAATTTGGATATTATCAATATGTCCCTGGCGTACTCATCAATGACTACCGTGAAGCTTCTTTGCATGAAGGACTTCGTTTTTGGAGGTTAAGTCTTGCACAAAGGACATATTCAAAGGCTTGGATTCCCAATGCTCCTCTCAACGCAAGAAGGCACTTTTCGGATAGTTATAAGTCATGGATAACCAAGACCCATATGAGCTACCTTGAAGACAACATCGACTCTTTACTTTTACCTCGAAAGCGCTTGATACTTGGTGGAGATGACAAGGTCGCTCAAAGCCGTGACAACCAAGTTGCTCATCTTGGGAAGAGCTCGCGAGACTCGCCACGCATTGCGGTAGAGGAATCAGCGAAAAGAAAAAGCATTGTCAAAGAGAGCGGCAGCAGCGAGAATGGTGACCGCAACTGGAAGAGAGTTAAGAAAGACTCAAGTGTCTCACATCCTAGGGAAGTTAATTCTCCTCGCTGACTTTCGAGCACCCGATCCGCGACATTGGACTTGGTTGTACAGGTATTGGCCAACTTTGCTCTTTATTTCCATACATATATACATACATATATATATATATATACATGTATATGTCCCTAACTTTCGACACATTCCTTGTAGGCGGGTGAGGGGAGGATTTCTGCTTTGAAGGGTGATGAGCAACATCCTAAAACAAGCAAAGGGTCTACTTCATGTGCTGGCATCAAACCTACGAAAGATGACAAAGTGCATTTGAAACCAAGAGACTCAAAGAATGGTAAGGAGAGCTCTCCACATGTTGCCGTCTCTGTTTTCAAGGGTGAAAGTCTATTGGAAATTCATGACAAGAGGTATCTCAACTCTCTATGGGCCGATGTTAGCGCGAGGATTGTTCGTGCACCAATTAACCAAATTTCTTCTTTTAAAGATGAATTCCGCATTGTTTTTGAAAGAATGAAGTTGGTTGGGAAGGAAAAAGTTGCACCCTTAGAGGCCTTATTGAACAACCTTTTTGATCAAGCTGTTGCTTATGATGTGCGAAACTCCGTAGTATTGGAAAGCTCATCACTTCTTTAACAAATTTCAGAAAGAGGGGGTCAAATATCCAATGCCAAAACTGACAAGAAAAAGGGATCCTCACAAATTAAGTCCATAGAAGATGAACTTCAAAGTGTTAAAAAAAGATTGAAAGACTTAAAGTCAAAGAAAGAAAGCTTGACGTCATCCTTAAAGAGCCAAAAAGAGTTTGTTCGAGGTGCCGAAGATAAGATCTCTAACTTGGAAGAGAAGATGGCCGTCCTTAGAAGCACTCCTTCAGTTACTGACGCGGAGATTGAAGAATTGGACGTTATGAGGATACACTTGGAGACTGCACAACTGGAGTTGGGGGATGTGAGGCCCTTTCTTTGAGAGAGATTTCCCTTGTTTTTTTTTTCATCTTTGCTTTAGTGGTATACTTTATTCTGTTTTGCTTTGGATTTGTAGCATCATCAGAACTAAGAGATTAATAAAAGATTTACCTTTATTTATCTCATTTTGAGTTATTCATTGCATTTGGCATTATGTTTCTTTTCCATGAATACTGTAACATAACGCAACAAAAACAACTTAAGCAAATTTGATGACTGAAATCAAAATACTACGGTTTATACTCATGCGGGCCAGGAGTATTCATTCTTTAACCACTTTGAATAAAGTGGGGCATTTAAAATTTAACCACATAAAACACCTTTAGTGGGGTAAGTTATCATTTTAACCACATAATTTACCATTGGTGGTTGCCATCCACAATTTATACTCATGCGGGCCAAGAGTAACATGCAGTTTAAGCTCGTGCGTCATGGAGCATGCTTCAGTCATCAAGGGTAGTATTGTTTCAAGAATTTTCCGTTGATATGACCAATTCTTAATCCGTCTTCGACAACCAACTTATATGCGCCATTAGTGTATACCTATGTGATGACATAAGGACCATCCCACTTTGAAGTGTACTTGTTTCCGGTTCGATGAGTGATAATGATGGGCCTTCTCACTGCGAGAACCAAGTCACCAACTTGAAAGGAGCGTCGGCGGACCTTTTTGTTAAAATACTTGGAGATACGAGCTTGATAGCACTCAAGATTTTGTTGCGCTTCTAGTCTTCTCTCATCAAGGGCATCTAGCTCTTGCAAGCGCAAACGAGCATTCTCTTCTTCGGTGAGTCCTTCTTGTAGAGCTATCCTTAAAGACGGGATTTGTTGCTCAAGAGGTAGAACTGCTTCTACTCCATAGACCAACGCATACGGGGTTGCTTGAGTTGGCATTCTGTGTGTAGTTCTATATGCCCATAGAGCTTCCCCAATTCTTTCATGTCAATCTTTCTTTGACTTCGCCACCACTTTCTTTAGCAAGTTGCAGAGAGTTTTGTTAAATGCTTCGGCTAGGCCATTAGAAGCAGCATAATACATGGAAAAGTTTCTTTTCTTGAATCCAAACTTCTCACACAACTTGTCTACCAAACTATTGCAAAATGTCTTTCCATTTTCAGTGACGATGCATCGGGAAACTCCGTAGCGGTAAATGATATTGGTACGAATGAAGTTGACAATAGTCTCCTTTTTGACTTATTTGAGAGGCACAACTTCGGCCCATTTTGAGAAGTAGTCGGTTGCAGCCAAGATGTACAAGTGTCCGCCAGAAGACTTTGTCATGGGACCAACGGGCGTCCAAACCCCACGAATCAAAAGGCCAAGAAGCTACGATTGGATGCAAAGGTTCAGGCGGCTGATGGATGAAGTTTGCGTAGAATTGGCAAGCTTGACATCTTTGTGCGTACTTCATGCAATCTAAAACCATGGTAGGCCAGTAGTAGCCCATTCTTTTGATGCGAAAATGCAACTTTGGACCAGACTGATGAGCTCCACAAATTCCAGAATGTGCCTCTTCCATAGCCTGCATAGCTTCTTCTTTTCCTAGGCAGCGCAAGAAAACCCCATCAAATGAGCGCCTATAGAGTGTGTCTTTATAGAATATGAAGCGGGATGCACGACGCCTAATGTCGATCTTTTGACGTACGTCATCGGGCAATTTTCCGTGCTTCAAGTAGTCCACGAATGATTGTCGCCAATCTTCCATTTCAATTTCGTATACCTCCACAACATGACTTTCATTATTATCACCTTGCTCGTTGTATTCTTCTAGAATAGGCGGGAGTACCCATTTGTGGCACACGGGTATGGACATCTTCTCTTCCGATGTAACCAACATAGAAGAAAGTTTAGCTAACGCATCGGCTTGCCCATTATCTTTCCTTGGCACATGCTCTACTGTAACGTCACCAAGAATTTTGATCAATGTTCTTGCATACTCAACATATGGTAGGAGCTCTGGCTTCTTAACCTCGAATTCACCATACAATTGATTGACGACCAACTTGGAATCGCCATACACTTTTTGGTGAGGTTGCCTCAGCTCAATTGCCATTTCTAACCCGAGTATCAAAGCTTGATATTCCGCAACGTTGTTCGAGCAATTTTGAGTTAATGTGAAGGAATACGGCAAGACCTCTCCATTAGGCGTGAGAAAGATAACACCGGCGTCGACTCCATTTCTATGTGTGGCACCATCAAAGTACATTTCCCATGGAGGAGTGACCTCAATCACGAGCGCATCTTCATCGGGTAAGTCGTCCATTAACTCCCACTCGGCAGGAACAGGGTGGTCAGCTAGAAAATCCGCCAATACTTGTCCTTTCACAGCCTTTTGAGGGATATATGCAATCTCAAACTGTTACAGCTGAAGGTACCATCTTGCAAGTCGATCAGACAACACCGGCCTCGTCGTGACATACTTCAAGGGGTTTGCTCTGGATACAAGACGAATAGTATGAGCTTGGAAGTAATGCTTCAATTTTTGAATTGAGAACACAAGGGCTAGGCAAAGCTTTTCGATAGGAGCATACTTCAACTCATTTGGCGTCATTGTCCGGCTTAGGTAATAAAGTGCATTTTCCTTCCCTTTGTCATTTTCTTGGGCGAGCAATGCCCCCACTGATCTTTCTTGGGCAGCAATATATAGGATCAAGGGACGTCCCGGCACAGGAGCGGCTAAAATGGGAGGTTTCATTAGATATGCCTTGATTCGTTCAAAAGCATTGTGACAAGATTCATCCCACCTAAATGGAACATCTTTCTTCATCAAGTGACTGAAAGGTTGGCAACGACCGGCTAAATTTGAGATGAACCTTCGGAGATACGCCAATTTTCCTTGTAGACTTTTGAGTTCATGAATATTTCGTGGCTCCGGCATCTTAACTATTGCATCAATTTTGGCTTGCTCGATTTCAATGCCCCGTTGACGAACAATGAAACTAAGGAACTTCCCAGATGTTACGCCAAATGCACACTTCATGGGATTCATCCTTAATTGATACTTCCGCAGTCTCTCAAAGACTTTTCGCAAGTCACTTATGTGATCTTTCCTTTCCCTCGACTTTACGACAAGATCATCCACATAACACTCAACATTCTTGTGCAACATGTCGTCAAAGGTATTTTGCACCGCCCTTTGATAGGTAGCACCTGCGTTCTTCAATCCAAACGGCATCACCTTGTAACAATATATACCCTTTGGAGTACGAAAAGCAGTCAGTTCTTCATCCCTTGGAGCCATGCGAATTTGGTTGTACCCGGAAGATCCGTCCATGAAAGACAAGGCTTCGTGTCCCATGGTAGCATCAATCATTAGTTCAGGAATTGGTAGAGGAAAGTCATCCTTAGGGCATGCTTCATTCAAGTCTCTAAAGTCGACGCAAACCCTGATTTGTCCATTCTTCTTTCTTACCGGCACGATGCTAGAAATCCAAGTTGGGTATTTGACTTCTCTAATGAACCCGGCTTCAATGAGCTTGTTAACGTCGGCTTCAAGCAATGGGACTAAGTCAGGTCTAAACCTTCTTTGGGCTTTCTTGACGGGATGAACATCTTTATTTACCGATAAGTTGTGTACCGCCACCTTCGGGTCCAAGCCTGGCATTTCTTTGTATGACCAAGGAAACACATCCTTGAACTCGTGCAACAACTCGACGTAACTTTGTTCTTCATCAGCTCCGAGCAATGCACTTATGTAAATTGGCCTCGGGTCATCGACGCTGCCCAAGTTTACCTCTTTTAACTCATCAACAGTGGCCTTGACACCCTCCTCCCACTCAACAGGTGCATCTTCGGCGTCTTCTTCAACATGACGACCCTATACTCTCTTCATCTTCGTGTTTGGTCTTCGTGAGCACCACGGTTTGTAACTTGACTTTGAGAGTTTCACCACAAGACACTATCAAGTCTTCGCGGCGATTCATTCGAGATGGGATCAGACTTTGAACTTTCTTAGAGTTTGATGACTTGAGGTGTCTCTTAGCGCGTGTCGACATATGCGGAGCACTCAACCTTTTCCAATCAAACTTTTTATTTGGACCAAGCCTATCGAAGACTGTTTCATTCGGACCAAGCCTATCAAAGACCGTTTTATTTGGACTAAGTCTATCAAAGACCGTTTTATTCGGGCCAAGTCTATCAAAGACCATTTTATTCGGACCAAGTCTATCAAAGACCGACATGTGTGGCATCTTCTCTCCACGGCCTATGGCTGAACCCTCTACTTCGCCTATGTAGTTGGCGTTAGCTCTCTTTATAGCAATACGAACTGGGTTTGGTGGCTTGTAGCCAAGGCCTATACGAATGTTTGGAACGACATGCCCTTGTTCCTTTAGCATGACTTGGGTGGTATTGAGTCCGTATGACTTCTCTGCAGCAGCGTTAAGAGTGAAGCCCTCTAGTCGTAGTTCTTCATCAAGGTCATATCCAGCTTTGACTAGCAACTTGAAAGCTTTTGGGTCAAAGCATTCCTCAATCTTCTTTGTGGGCAATGTTCCATGCTCTGTTTTGGGTCCTTTGGATGGACGAACAAATCCTTCAAGTGGAGGAGATGGACCTTTCCTTTCAAGTGTTGTAAGAGGAAATGTAAGTTCTTTCAAAGGCTTTGTCCCAAGGGGAGATCCCGTAATGTTACTCTTCTCCGTGTCACTTGTGTTATCGGAGCCGTTTACGCCATGCTGCTGGAGTTGCACGGTTCCATTGAGTCTCACGGTGCTCTTTCCTTCAATGTAGTATTTTGCATCTGCAACGTGTGATTCAACATCAGAAAAAGGCTTTACATCACCATGTACCTTTCTTTCGACTCCATCTTGGTAATATCCAAAGCACTGATATAATGTTGAAGGAACAACGCCATTTTCATGTATCCAAGGTCGACCTAATAACATGTTGTAAGATGTGTTGGATTCGATGACATAGAACAGCGTACTAGACGACATATCTTCAATAAGAAGATCTAATCTTATGATGCCGATGGCTCTTTGCCCCCCTTGGTTGAAACCTTGGATCATCAGACGACTACTTGATAGCTCATCCACCGAGATCCCTAACTCATTGAAAGTGTGTAGAGGCAAGATATTGACTGCAGAGCCTCCGTCGATCAGCATTCGATTGACTATTTGCTTGCGAATATAGCCGGCGACAAACAGTGGTCAGTTGTGGAGCTTGGAACCTAGCAAAAGGTCTTCATCAGTGAAGCATATAGTGGACATACATTGGTTCGTGACATGAGCAGTCTTTGAAGTAGAGTCTGCAATTTTCTCTTCTTCGTGAGTCGCATTGCATGAAACGACGATGCGAGAGTCGTCTAGGCTATCAACTTGGATTGAGAGTGCAACAAGGTTTGATGACGCGGCCTCCTCTTCTAGAGTGATCTTCCCATCATGAGCCAACCGCATCACCTTATCTTTGAATATGAAGCAATCATGGATTGGGTGTCCTACGAGACGGTGATACTTGCAGTACTTAGGATCGTCAGAGCGACTAGCCTCTTATGGTCTCTTCATTTCAGGCAGTTCAATCATGTTAGCTTTGAGCAAATCGCCAAATATGGCTGAAACGTCAGAATCAAGGAACGAATATTTCTTTGACTGTATCTCCGTGAGTGTCATCTTCCTTCGCTCATTAGCTTGTGAATTATTGGCCTTTTCAGACACCACAATGCTTTTTCGTTGGTCGTTGTTATCACTTGCCTTGGTCTGGATTCTTAACGGAGCAACATTCGCTGCCATAGACTCTTTGGTAGGTGCTTTATTTAAAGGTTTACCTCCCTTCCTTGCATCTTGCTTGTCTTTGAATCTTCTCGGATCTTGCATAGGTGGTCCATTGACTCCACTTGCCACCATACTCAATTCCATGTCATGAGCACGCGTTGCTAACTCTTCAAACGTCCTTGGTTGTATTCCTTGAAGAATGTAACGAAGCCCCCATTGCATGCCTTGGATGCACATCTCTATAGCCGAGGTCTCGGACAACCGATCCTTGCAATTGAGACTCAAGTTTCTCCAACGGTTTAAGTAATCAATCACTGGCTCTTCATCCCATTGGCGAGCATTTGTGAGTTCGATCATGCGGACGGTCCTTCTTGTGCTGTAGAATCGATTGATGAATTCTTGCTCCAACTCGTCCCAACTGTCAATCGAGTTTGCTTCCAAGTCAGTGTACCAATCAAATGCATTTCCCTTCAAAGAGCGGACAAATTGCTTGACAAGATGATCGCTGTAAGTTCCGGCATTGTTGCAAGTCTCAACAAAATGAGCTACATATTGCTTTGGGTTGCCTTTGCCATCAAACTACTGGAAATTGGGTGGTTGGTAACCATTTGGCATCTTCAAGCTATCTATCCTTTGAGTGTACGGTTTGGAATAGGAAAATGATGATTTGAAGCCTCCGTCTAGCTTGTCCTTGATAGTTCCCATGATGAACTTCTTCAATTGATCAGCCGGGATCATGCCATTTGAAGAGACTTGGAACTCCTTGGCAATGGACTTTTCCTTCTCATTGGATAGTTGCTTCAGGGATGTTTCACCCTCTTCAAAGCCTCCAAATTCAGTTCCTTTACATGACTTTCTTCCACCTTGTTTTCCCTACTCAATAATTTTTCTATCTTGGAGTCTTGGTCTTGCACATGTTTGTTCAGCATCTCTATGGCTTTGGTCAACATCCCAATTTGTTCCTCCAAAGTTGTAGCACTTGTTGTCAATGCATGCACTGTATCCGGCAGAGATGGAAAACCCGAGGCGGAGTGAGGAGTTGGTGGGGAGGAGTCGTCGCTCTCCACATCCCCGTCATTGTTGACGTCGTTAGAGACAAAGGAGTCCTTTTGAATAATGTCGTGGACAACTTCACTCGGCATCTTCGTGGATGGATTAGCCAATAAGTCGGACATCCTTCTTGTCTTGACTGGTGCCATATGGTTGACTTGTTGTTCTTGATGAAAGGAGATGAGAGGTAGAGAGGTCCCATTGGGCGTGCCAAATTTGTAATCACAAATTCATGAATTCTGAAAATAAAACAAGAAAGAGGTTACAAAATAAAGTTTTGATTATATTTAAAGATACAATTGAGGTTCAATCTCTATCTAATCCTCTGATTCAATTCTACAAGAACAATATTTAAATTTGTAGTGAAAATCTTCAATTTGATCTTCGCTGAAGTGATTTGAACTTGGAGAAACGCTAATTCGAGGGTCTTGGACTTGATCTCGGATTAAACAGTGATTTGATTGAGGTTTTGACTTGGGGATTTGATGAACACCGATTTGACTTAGGATTTGATGAACACCAATTTGGCTTAGGATTTGATGAACACCGATTTGACTTAGGATTGATGGACACCGACTTGACTTAGGATTTGACAAACGTCGATTCGAGGGCTTTACGGCTTCATCTCGAATCGAACGGAAACTTGATTTGGAATTTGATTTGAAGGTCGATGAAGATTGATATGATCTTTATCTTCAGTTCTTTGGATTTTTGGGTTTTGATCTTCCTAGCATGGATTTTGATATTCAAAAATGGTTTTCCGAGGGTCCTGTGACTTGATATCAGATCAAAATGGATTTTTGGTTTGAATGTCGTTGAAGAGCGGTATGAACTTGATTTGGGTTTCTTGAATTTATTGAAGATTTGATCTTCTTGGCAGAGACACCATCTTCAAAAAACGGTTTTTGGATGAACATGAGGCCTGCTGGCGGATTGAAAGAAGTTCTTAACGAAGAACTTCTTGAAGATGGATGAAGGATACCTTGAATGCCGCGAAGAACACCTGAAGATGGATGAGTTTGGTGGAGCGAAAAACTTAGAGCTTTTCCCTCTTCAACTTGTGAATATTTTGTGTGTTTTTTTTTTCTTCTTCAAGACCACCTCTATTTATAGATGTGGAGTGAATCTCAATCAGAATCTCCTGATGAGATGAACGGTTGTGATCGCGTCTACAATTTCTTGATATGGAAGACTTGATCTACATGAATCTTCTAGATATCTCTTGAATATTCAATCTTGGAGAAGAAGACTTTCCTTGTCTTGATATTTGATAAATATATTTATTTAACCCTTTAAAATATTAGGATTAAATAATATATATTTATTTTCATTTTCTTGCTCTACAAGACTTGCCATTATTTAATTTAATTGGATAATTTAACTCCAATTAATAAATAAGACATTATTTAATTTATCCATCATATATATTAAAATCAACAAATTTAACTACTTTACCTTGGAAATAAATTTATCATAAATCCAAAATAAAATAGAAAAATAAATCAAAAATTAATATATTATTCTCCCACGGGTCGAGATTTAATTAGACACAAATTTTAAGTATCTACAATTACATAATCAATCTTGTAATTATTAGTTAATTAGTTTAAATTTATTTCATTATATATAATTCAAAGATATTTGATATGGAGGTTTCTAGCATCTGGGCCATTCTGGGCCGCGGCCCATGAACGAGCATATCGGGAACAATCCCGATATGACATCGAAAGTAGAATTCGATATAGGCCAGCCGCGCCTATAAATATCCCGCCCCACGCACCGAGAAAGGCAATTAATTCTGGCCTCGGTCACCCCGCTTCACATCGAATAGAGATATTCGATATCATACCCTATATCGACACTAGACATAGTCCAGCTTACGTCGGTATTCTGGCCCCCATATCGAGGACCGTCACCGACATCATATCGAAGACCATGACCGACGCCATATCGGGACCCATCCTCGACGTCATATCGAAGACAATCACCGACACATTATCGAAGACAGTCACCGACGCCATATCGAGGACCATCACCGACGTCGTATCGAGGATCGCCACCGACGTCATATCGAAGAACTATCCCCGATCTCGAGCAACAGGTTCCGGACCAAGTCTACACGAGAAACATAGTGTAGGCCTGATTTGATATAGACTCGTTGTATTTACAGACTATCCACTTGTAACCGAGACTCGCATATATATATATATATATATATATATATATATATATATATATATATATATAAAACGATCTATCGTCAAATCAGTGGCGCCGTCTGTGGGAACCAAGGTTCTCTAGATCTGGGGCTCGTCAGACAAGATGGCAGGAAAGAGGCAGCGGAGTACTGAAGGGCAGGGACTGAACAAGACAAATCCCAATGTGATGAAGACTGGTAAGAGGTCGAGGCTTGGTGATAAGGCGCAATGCGCCGAGATAGAAAGGGCGATCATTCCTTATCAGAGTGAATCAAGAATGAAGACGACCGAAGATTTTATCACAATAGAGATCGACCCGGGACAACTGGAGCACACTTTGAGGATATGAGCTACAATGCCGCTCGATATTCGGAAGGCATTGATTGAATGCTTAAGAAGAAATCTCGATATATTTGCCTGGAGTGATTCTGACTTGATCGGGATCGACCTGAAGATTATAGAGCATAAGCTGAATGTTGATCCATGGGCCAAACCGATACGACAGAAGAAAAAGAACTTTAGCAAGGAGAAGAGTGAGGCAGCAGAGAAAGAGGTTGTGGAAAAGCTTAAAGCAGGACATATTTACGAACTGCGCTATTCGGAGTGGCTAAGCAATATCGTCCTAGTTCTGAATAAAGAAGCAGAGTGGAGAATGTGTGTGGATTACAAAGACTTGAACAAGCATTGCCCTCGGGATCCTTTTTCGTTGCCAAGGGTCGACCTTCTAGTAGATTCAACAGCCGGGTGCGCCCTATTTAGTTTCATTGATGCCAAGAGCGGTTTCCACCAGATTTTTATGGCAACGGAAGATCAACCGAAAACAGCCTTCATTACAGACACAGGTGTATACTGTTATCGTGTAATGCCTTTCGGTCTGAGGAACGCCGGGGCGACGTTCCAGAGGTTGGTGGCGAAGATGTTTTACAGCCTGATAGGAAAGTCGATGGAGGTATACGTGGACGACATTTTATCAAAATTCTGAGGGCACAAGATCACGTAGAGCATCTGGAGGAATCATTTGCCATTATGAGAAACTATGGGATGAAGCTCAACCCCAAGAAATGTACCTTCGGAGTGGCAGCAGGAAAATTTCTGGGATACGTGGTTAACGAGCGCGGAATTGAAGCCAACCCAGACAAGATAGAGGCCGTGTTGAATCTCGCCTCCCCACGCTCAGTAAGGGATGTGCAGTGCCTTTTGGGATGTATAACAGCCTTGGGATGCTTTATCGCTACCTCAGCAGCGCGGAGTCTTCCTTTGTTCAAAATCTTGAAGAAGGCCAAGGACTTCCAGTGGACCGAAGAGTGCGAGAGAGCATTCCAACAATTCAAGAAATATTTGGTGGCACCACCACTCCTGGCGAAACCAGATCCAGGCGAGACGCTCTATCTATATCTGGCAGTCTCCGCCAACGCCATTAGCACAGTATTAGTGAAAGAAGCAAACGGAAAGCAATCTCCAGTTCATTACGTCAGTCGTGTTCTTCACGGAGCAGAAAAGAATTATCTGCAAATTGAACTATTTGCCTTGGCCGTCGTCATTACGGCTCGTAAGTTGAAACCTTATTTCCAAGCACACCCGGTAGTGGTTATGACAGACAAGCCACTCCGCCAGATCATGACCAACCCTGATACATTGGGGAGGTTGGTAAAATGGGCCGTCCCCGTACGAGTTTGGAATCGAATTTGGAATCGAGTACCATCCCCGTACGGCCATTAAGGCACAGGTGCTAGCCGATTTTATGGTGGATGCACTAGGTAACAGCTTGGAGCATTCGTGCCACCATATATTTCCTGTGAGCCAGGACCCTGGTCCCAGTTCGAAACCCGCAGCGTGGCTACTTCATGTGGATGGCTCCTCCACGGCAAACGGCGGTGGAGCAGGAATTCACCTAGTGTCCCCAGATCGTAGGGAGTTTGATTTCTCTATCAGTCTGAACTTCCCTATAACGAACAACGAGGCGGAGTATGAGGCAGTCCTGATAGGAATCAGAATGGCTAAGACCCTCTGTTCGGATCATTTGGAAGTTTTCACGGATTCGCAGTTAGTGGCTAACTATTTCTCGGGATTCTTCGAAGCAAAGCAGGAAACCATGGTGTTATATCTGGCAAAATTGGAAGAATTGGCGGCCCAGTTCTCTACATTCAATCTGACACAAATACCTCGATCGGAAAATGCAAAGGCATACGCTTTATCGAAATTTGCTAGTTCATCGGATATCTTTGTGGAAAAGCGCGTGACTTTGCTGACCACCTCTAGGCCTATGATCGGGGTGACAAAAGCCAACAAAAAATGGGCCGACGTGGAATTTATTTTTCCTATCGCGAGTACGCCGTGCTGGAAGGATGAGTTATATGATTACCTCGAAAACGGAACCCTCCCAGCCGACCTTAACGCCCAGAAACGACTGAAGCACAAGGCATACAGGTTTACCATTTACGAGGGCGAACTCTATAAGAGATCTTTTGAAGGCCCGTTGCTGAGATGCGTATCACCGATGGACGCCCAGTAGATACTGAAGGAGATACACGCGGGTAGTTGCGGAAACCATTTAGGAGGGAGAGCATTAGCCCATAAAATATTAAGACAGGGATATTTTTGGCCAACGGTACGACAAGACGCCACCCTGTACTCCTGCAATTGTGAGAGTTGCCAGTTCCACGCCAAACTAGTACACATGCCAGCTGTACTAATGCAGCCCCTAGAGATCACTTGCCCATTTGATCAGTGGGAAATCGATATAGTCGGTCCCCTACCAATGGCTAGAGGTCAGAAGAAATTTCTCTTGGTAGCAGTAGAATACTTTACGAAATGGGTGGAGGCCGAAGCTTTAATGCACATCACGGAGAAAAATATGATAGACTTTATCTGGAAGAACATCGTATGTCGCTTTGGACCACCCCGAGTTCTGGTATCGGACAATGGTACCCAGTTCAGAGGGAAGACGATGGCCGCATGGTGCAAAGGGTTAAAAATATCCCAGCATTTTGCTGCGGTGTCCCACCCACAGGCAAATGGACAAGTGGAATCCACCAACAAGACTCTTAAACAATATTTGGAACGGCGACTACACGCCACCGGAAGGAGTTGGATCGACGAACTGCCAGGCATTCCATGGGCATATAGGACTACACCCAGAACATCCACATGAGAGGCACCGTTTACTCTAGTATACGGGTCCGAGGCGGTAGTCCCAGTTGAGATTGGCATGCCAACATACAGAATTGCGGAGTATGACCCGCATCACGCTGCACGACTGCGAAAAATGGACTTAGAAATGATTGGTTCCACTAGAGAGCAAGCTTATCGACGAACGGTGGCCTTCAAAGCAGCAATGGCCAAGACTTTCGATAAACGAGTGCACCTCCGAAGCTTTCAAGTGTGTGACCTGGTGTTGAAAAGTGTCAAAGAAAGTAAAGACGTGGGGAAGCTACAAGCTAGTTGGGAGGGACCCTACAGGGTCACCCACGCCAACGCGAATAGCTATTATTATCTCGAGGACATGCACGGCGAGACCCTTCCCAGGCCATAGAACGTGCAACACCTAAGGCGTTTTTATTCTTGAGAGATTCAGCATTTCAATCACTATTAACAATCTAAAGAACTACGCAAGGCTTGATTCCCTGCAAGGGATACGTAGGCAACCGGATACGGTTCAGCACCAATCTATCATTAAAACTATCATGATAAGAAGAAAAGGCTCCTACCCATGAGCGGTACCGGGCTCCCCTGTTATAACAGGCGGGCTCCTACCCATGAGCGGTAACGGGTCATCCACAAAGAAAAGGCTCCTACCCATGAGCGGTAATGGGTCATCTACAAAGAAAAAGGCTCCTACCCATGAGCGGTAACGGGTTCCTCTGTGATAACGGCGGGCTCCTACCCATGAGCGGTAATCGGTTACCTACACAAAAATATCCGTTATGATAACGGGGTCGATCAAAAACAATTCAACGGTAGCGGGACCCCTGTGATAACGGGACGCATTCCTACCTACAAAAATATCCCTTGTGATAACGGGGTCGATCAAAAACAATTCAACGGTAGTGGGACCCCTGTGATAACTGGACGCATCCCTACCCACAAAAATATCCCCTGTGATAACGGGGTCGATCAAAAACAATTCAACGGTAGTGGGACCCCTGTGATAACGGGACGCATCCCTACCCACAAAAATATCCTCTGTGATAACGGGGTCGATCAAAAATAATTCAACGGCAGTGGGACCCCTGTGATAATGGGACGCATCCCTACCCACAAAAATATCCCCTGTGATAACGGGGTCGATCAAAAACAATTCAAAGGTAGTGGGACCCTTGTGATAACGGGACGCATCCCTACCCATAAGAAAATCCCCTGTGATAACGGGGTCGATTCAAGAAAAAACTCCCTGTGATAACATGGGCCATTCCAAGAAAACATCCATGTGATAACGGGGCCAATCCAAGAAGAACTTCCTCTGACTCCCCATTCAACAGGATAAGTAGGCGGGATAGGTTTACTTAGCCTTCGACCGTTATCCGTTATTACCTTTTTATCTGTTGCTTGCCACAATCTCATATTCGATGTAGGAAGATGTCTTAAGTAGACATTGCAGAAGTGCAGAGAATTGCACAAACAATTGGGGAATATTCCCCTAGATACATATTTAACACGTATTCGCCTTCTTACAGGTACAAACAGGTACAAACAGGTACAACAGGTACAGACGGGTACCACGGGCATGATAGAGCGCCACGAAAACACTATTTCTTGTGTAAAATAGATATTCCCAGATTGAGGGGACATCCTTCAAATAACACATGAACGTCATTTTGTGCTTTCGTATTAGCTCTTATGTCGAAAAATTTTCTTGTCTATGATGTGTTGTAGGGCTCAATGACCTACATATCCAACAACAACAGAGTCACCAAGAGATATAGTCAAGAAAGACAAAGGAAAGGCCCACCCACAACGAAAATATTCCCTGTGATAACGGGGTTGATTATGAACGGTAGCGGATTCCCTGTAATAACGGCATGAACCCCTACCCACAAAAAAAACATACCCTGTCAAAAAGGGAATGGCTCTCACTGATGAGCGGTAACAAATCACCTACCAAAGATAGACAGTTCCATGCTCATGATACCAGATATTCATCAGTCTATCAGAGTTACTATACGACAAGGATAGAATATTCATGATCACGGAAAGAATTACACAAGATAGGAATTCTACAAATAAAACGCCTTTCATAGAACATCGTGAAAGCGGGCTCCCAGTGCTACAAAAATTTGCCCGAAGAAAAAACATCTACAATATCAAGTATTGTCACCAGCCGACAACACAACCACATATCGTAAAGAAACTCGTTATTCGTGAGATCAGTGAACAACTCGGCCCGAATATCGTCCCGATGAAAGGGCCCAAACCCAGATACATTCATTTCAAATTCGGGAAATTTCCAAGGCTCGGCGCAGATATCGCCAGCAAGTTCATCCATCCCCCGGGGAGACAAAACTTCTGGGTATTTATTCCATTTCGGACTACTACTTTCTGGATCAGATAATAACTGAGAATACCGCATCGCACGAGGGACCCTATAACGTTCCCTAACATACGGTCCTGCGACAGCCCAGACGGGCACCCTTCCACCATAAGGATTGATAGTCCCAAGCATATCAGGCCCGACCGGGGTACACCCATATGAGAGGGGAGAGTCTTCAAAGTTATCATCACTATCCTTTATAGTATCACCAACACCTGCCATGGTATAACGCGAGGATATAGTTACCCCGTGGCGAGCCAAAGTCTCGGTTAATTTCGCATTCTGAATCTCCAAGTTTTCAAGGGACTCTCGATACGCATCGCGTTCACGCTCTAACCTAAGATTACTGGCACGCAGACGTTGGGTCTCCGCCTGGCTACTAGCCACTTCCTTTTTCGTCTCTTCCTCGGCGACCAATGCTTTCCACACCGCGTCACGGGCAATGCATTTCTGAGTTTCAGCAGCACGAGCCCGGCTGTTAGCATGATCACGACTAATTTCACTTCGCGCAATCATCGCACGTAGTTCTTTCACCAAAGCATCGTGACGAGTCTGCACCTCCCCAAGCAACATGTAATCTCTGCACAGTTCATGGAACGTGTGCCCAAACTGCCAAAGAACCGAATAATCATTAGTAACGAATAAGAGGGTTTAAACATTAATAATAGCCTACAAATAACAGGGCAAGCTCCTAACTGTATATATCAGCATCAGACATATGCGTGGTGCTAACTCCACTCCCAGACCTCGGCACAATTCAGAAGGATCAATATTTCCATAAATAGTTTCCAAACCTCGGATAGCATCCTCTTCACGGATATTGTTATTCCCAATCCGCATAATTAATCGTTCTGACAGCGGATCATGGAGAAAAGAGTAATCTTCCCTCAACGGTGGTCTACTGACAGATGGCCCCTCAGTATCAGTGTTACCAGGGATGTCGCAGTACGCTTTGCGGCCGAAGTAGACGAGCTCGGAGCGGCCGGCACAGCGGGGACCTCATCACAACTTTCTTCATCCGGATCAAGCTCTCCACTCCCGGCACCGGGCGACACCGCATAATGTTGTGGGTCAGAATGGGAACTTTCCCCAAGCCCCCCTGCCGATGCCTCAAAGCGAGCCCGAGCCCGAGGATGCCAATAGTTAGCCGGTGCACCTGCTGGCGGCAGAGTCACTTTATCTCAGGGAGGGTTGGCAGCCATACGTTGATGGGAAGCATGATCCACGGCCATAGCATTAATTATATCCTCTTCCAACCGAATACCTTCCGATATAGCAGTATGATCCCCAACAATAACGCTCCCACCATAGATATTTGACTGCATTACAACATACTTATCAGGGAACCGAGAGTTCCGTTCATGAAGACGAACTCGGGGTAACCTTAGATTGGTAGAGATTCCGGAGACTTGCACCAAACCGTCATTTAATGACGCGTCCCTCGCAGAAGTTTCAGAATCAGTAGATTCATCGTCTGACACCACGAAAGCATTTCGCCTAGCACGGCCAGCTTCATAATACTGCGGCGATACAACAAGTTTTTTCTTCTTCGGATAATTCTTATCACGAACCATCCTCAGGCAAAACAACTAAAGAGACTTATCGCAAAAAATGGGCAGAATATCGAAAGCAATGTCGAGAAATATATCGAAATCTATATCGAAGAAGATATCGGGGATGTTTACCGATGTATAATTCGATATAGTCCCGACAGTGACACCACGAGGAAATAAAATAAGTGAAGGATGACAAGGCAGGTACCGACTTTTATAAACAGACAAAAGTAGGGGCCCACGACACAAATGCGCTACATCGAGGATTACATCGAAGTTTATATTCGATTTGATTTTCGACGTGAGATCACCGTACCAGCACTACAACTTATAGTTCAAACGAGGACCTTGTGCAATGCGGTAACTGCACCGGAGAACCGCACAAACTAGTTCCAAGTGCACTTCCCACATTTTCGATTTTCGTCCTTCGAACTGGGGGACGTGGGGTATAGGTAACCCGAAAATTCAAAACTAAATTTGCAAATTCTTATCCCTAGGATAATAATCCCCAAATTGGGGGACTACATGATATGGAGGTTTCTAGCAATTGGGCCATTCTGGGCCGCGGCCCATGAACGAGCATATCGGGGATCAACCCCGATATGACATCGAAAGTAGAATACGATTTAGGTCAGCC
Source organism: Linaria vulgaris (assembly GCA_948329865.1). Classification (NCBI taxonomy): domain Eukaryota; kingdom Viridiplantae; phylum Streptophyta; class Magnoliopsida; order Lamiales; family Plantaginaceae; genus Linaria; species Linaria vulgaris. Next base: position 19,757,127 of record OX415253.1, on the reverse strand, counting down.
GCGCCTATAAATATCCCGCCCCGCGCACGGAGAAAGACAATTAATTTTGGCCTCGGTCACCCCGCATCACATCGAATAGAGATATTCGATATCATACCCGATATCGACACTAGACATAGTCCAGCTTACGTCGGTATTCTGCCCCACATATCGAGGACCGTCACCGACATCATATCAAAGACATCACCGACGCCATATCGGGACCCATCCTCGACGTCATATCGAAGACAATCACCGACATCATATCGAAGACCATCATCGACGCCATATCGAGGACCATCACCGACGTCGTATCGAGGATCACCACCGACGTCATATCGAAGACCTATCCCCGATCTCGAGCAACAGGTTCCGGACCAAGTCTACACGAGAAACGTAGTGTAGGCCTGATTTGAGATAGACTCGTTGTATTGACAGACTATCCACTTGTATATAAAACGATCTATCGTCAAATCAATATTTAAAATTGTTTTTTTTTTTAAATTTACGAATATTATTGGCGACAGATCTATCCATCGCCAATAATAATTTTTTTTAAAAAAAGAGTATTGGCGAGGGAATATTACGTCGCCAGTAATACTTTAAAAAAGGTTAAAAAATCAACGTTCTTGGCTACAGAAAGTTCCGTAGCCAATACTTATTGGCTACGAAAAAGTTCCTTAGCCAATTTTCGTAGCCAATAGTATAAGGGCATTTTGGTCTTCCGTTATTGGCTATGGACGATCCGTAGCCAATAATCATTGGATACGACCATCTTTAGCCAATGACTATTGCATATGAAGGCTTCCACTATGGGCATTGGCTACGAATACCCGTAGCCAATCACCATTGGCTACGGAAAATGAGGTTTTTGGCTACGTATTTAATCCTAGCCAAAAACCCTTTTTCTTATAATGATAGGAGCACCTAGTTTGAGAGGTACTTATATTTATGCCAAGAAATGTTAGTTTAAATTGTACTATATATTTTTCTAATTAAAAAGTCGTGATTAATATATATACAATTACTAATTATCTAGATGAATAACTGAATAAGGAATGCACATGGAGATAGACTGGATGTACGATCGATTAAATAATAGTACTCATTTGAGTGAAAGACTTGTTTATGATGTTTGGCGGTTCATAGACTTTACTTTACAACATACACATTGCCTAGACCTAAGCAACAATACTAGGTGCCTCTGTATAAAAGCAACAATCGAAAGTTCTTGAGGCCAAACAAGGTGGGTATTCCCATGTTTAGATGGGGTTATATGTATCACATAATCATATGTATGGGTAGCTCATGGTCAAATCCTATATTAGACATACGAGCCACGTAAGAGAGTCATTCAGTTCTGATGTTTTAAATGATGACGATGATGTAGGAAATTTACTTTTGGCTAGGAAAGTATCGAGGACGCTTTTGAGGTGCAGTTTTTAGAGGACGGTTATACTGAAGAGCCCAATCCTGATGCAAGATAATTTTTATGAGTTGCTGCATTTGTAGGAGGTTAAGTTGCACAGATATCACTACAACAAAACGCAGCAATTGCATGGAAAAAATTCCATGCAATTGGTCTGATTTTCCATGCAATTGATCAATTGCATGGAAAAAATCTAATGCTAAAATCCCATGCTTTTGGTGTCCCGGCAAGAGAATTGCATCGGAAAATTCCGATGCAATAGGTGGCTGCATAGAAATTTTTCTATGCAGAGATGCATAGAAATTTTCGGATGCAAAGCTGTCCTGCAGCGAAAAAATCTCATGCAACAAAAGCCTGCATCGGAAATTTTCGCTGCATAACCCGAGAGCGGAGGTGCAACGTGGCGGTACGTGGAGGTTCGGTAAAAAGGTTTGCATCCGAAATTTCGGATGCAAAGATTTATTAAATCTTTGCATCGGAAATTTCGGATGCAAAGTGTAAAGGTTCGGTTTTGCATCCGAAATTTCGGATGCAAAGTATAAAGGTTCGGTTTTGCATCCGAAATCTTGGATGCAAAGATTTATTTAAATCTTTGCATCCGAAATTTCGGATGCAAAGTATACGAAATTTTTTTAAAAAAAAAGTGGCGGAAATTTATCCGCCACTTTTTAAATATTTTGTTTTAATTAATATAAAAAATTATTTTAAGTACATTCTTTTAAATTTTAAAGTAATATCTATACATAGTTACTTTAAAATTTTCGTATACTTAATATTTTAAAAACAAAAAATTTAAAACTTGTATTAATAATAAAAATTTGTTATGAAAACTTGTATTAATATATATATATTTTTTCGTATATATACTTATATTTTTTGTATTTATATTTATATTTATTTTTGTCGTATGTCTATTTATATTTATTATTATTGTATATATATATTTATTATAAATTTAGAGAAAGAAGAAGTAGAGAGAGAAAGAAGAGAAAAGGGGATGAATGAGAAGTAGAGAGAGAAAGAATAGAGAATTGGATGAATGAAAAGTGAATGATAAGTGGAGTATTTATAGGGAAAGGTTGCAAATTAGCATCCGAAAATTCGGATGCAAGGATACTATTTGCATGGGAATTTTCCCATGCAAAGGATACTGCATCGGAAAATTCCTATGCGACAGATAATGCATGGGAATTTTCCCATGCAGCATCTATTGCATAGGAAATTTCCCATGCCAATACATATTTGCATGGGAAAATTCCCATGCAAAGGATACTGCATGGGAATATTCCTATGCAGCATCTATTGCATAGGAAATTTTCCATGCAAATACATATTGCTTGGCTGCGTGAATTATTACTATTTATAAAAAGACCCATACTTATTAAATTTATATTTACATTTTCGACCCCAAAAGTATTTTAAACATTGTTCGTTCCGTATTTTTGACAAATTTTAAATGTACATATTCCTCATAAGTTTTATTAAAATAGTGGTTAAAAAAAATGGAGGTTTGATGTCGTTTTCTATCTTTTGCATAATTAGATATTCTACCCCAAATATTTTTTAAACGTCTTTCCATACTACGATTTTGACAAAATTTTGAAGAACACTTATATTTTTAATAACATAGCATATGGTAAAAAAAATCGACGAGAGGACTTGATTGACACTCTCTACATGTGAAAATACAATTTTAGTATGATAGAGTATACTTATATAGGGTTTAGGGTTTAGGGTTTAGAGTTGAAGATCATATAGTGTTATATTGTTTATTTGCGTCTTTCATTACTCCGTTTTTTACGATATTCGAAAGAACACTCCTACATATGGTATAAAAGATGTTGGTGGAAGAAAAAGTGGATTTCGACTTGTTTTGCAACTTTTTACTAATTACATGTTCACCCCGAAATGTTTCTTTGTGTCTTTCGTTACTCCATTTTTTACGATATTTGAAAGAACACTCCTACTTATGGTTTAAAAGATGTTGGTGGAAGAGAAAGTTAAATTTGAGTTGTTTTCCAACTTTTGAATAATTACATTTACAACCCGAAATGTTTATTTGCGTCTTTCGTTATTCCATTTTTTACTATATTTTAAAGAACACTCCTACTTATGGTTTAGAAGACGTTGGTGGTAGAAAAAGTTAAATTTGAGTTGTTTTGCAACTTTTGAATAATTACATTTACAACCCGAAATGTTTATTTGCGTCTTTCGTTATTCCGTTTTTTACTATATTTTAAAGAACACTCCTACTTATGGTTTAGAAGACGTTGGTGGTAGAAAAAGTTAAATTTGAGTTGTTTTGCAACTTTTGAATAATTATATTTACAACCCGAAATGTTTTTTTGTATTTTTTGGCATGGAAATATTTCCATGCAATTGCTATAATTTCCATGCGATTGCTTAATGCATGGGAATATTACCATGTTGTGCTCTCTTGCATGGGAATTTTTCGATGCAATTGCTATAATTTCCATGCAATTGTTCTATGCGTGGAAAATTTTCCATGCCAATATCTATTGCATCGCAATATTGGGATTCATAGTCAATCTTTGCATGGGAGTTTTTTTATGCAATTGCTATAATTTCCATGCAATTGTTCTATGCATGGAAATTTTTCCATGCAATTGTTCTATGCATGGAAATTTTTCCATGCCAATATCTCTTGCATCGCAATTTTGGGATTCATCACCTATCAATGCATAGAAATTTTTCTATGCAAGTAATTATGCATTGAAAAATTCCCATGCAAAGATGAACTCTACCCCATTGCTCACTCTATTTAAGCACTGACGTCCATCCATTTGAATCACTCAACAATTCCTCTTCAATCTCTCAATACTTTTTTGAATCTCTCACAAATATAATAAATTTTCTCCTCCGTATGCTCCCTGAAGCTCAATTAAGCTAGCCTACGTTTGAAGGTTTGTTCATCATTTTTTGTACCTTAGTCAATTATGCATTAATTAAATATTTATGTTTTAATAAATAATTGTTTATTAATTTCGTTTAACGTTATTTTTTCAGTAAATATAACGAAGGATGAGTAGTAGGTGGTCTGATCGACGTTGGATGTACGAGAGGCTAGACGAAAACAAACACTTGAATTATCATTTTGAGGTTGGTGTGTCGAACTTTCTCGATTACGCATTCTCGCATAGTAGTAATTTGAATCGTGGTCGAGCTCGTTGCCCATGTATAAAATGCACCAACGCCAAATATTTAAATAGGAATACTATTCATATGCACTTGTATAAGTGGGGGTTCGTACCACACTATATGATATGGGCTTATCACGGTGAGTTAGGTGACACCTCGGGGGGTAATATACACTCAAACGTTGAAATAGGGTCATCATCACATAGTCATGGGGGTCAAGGAGATGACCTAATGAGGAATATGGTCGATGACGCATTTGGCGGTCAATTTCTTAACGTCACTTCTAATATGGCAAGTGCAATCGAGGAGCCCAATAGTGTGGCAAAAGCTTTTTTTAAAATGCTAAGTGATGCAGAAGAACCTGTATTCATAGGGAGCCCGACCACTGTACTAAGATGGGTTTCTCAGTTTATGTCGAACAAGGTATCACAAAAGCTTAGTAATGTATCTTGTAACAACACAATAAAAATAATTCACAACTTGCTCCGTCATGAATATCGGGATAAAGTACCTGAATATGTTTACCAAATGAAAAAACTTATGAAAAGTTTGGGTCTAGGTGCAAAAACTTATGATGCGTGCATAAATAACTGTTTCTTGTTCTACGGGGAGTTCGAGTCCATCGAACATACGGCGTGTCCCGTTTGTGAGGAACCTCGTTTCAAACCCTTTCGAAATCCAAGAAATAGATACAAACCAATCGCTCGTAAGAAGTTGTGGTACTTTCCGCTAACTCCCAGACTCCAACGGTTGTACATGTCTCGATCTATTGCTAAGCACATGACGTGGCATACCAATTGTCGTGAGAATAGGGATCACATGATACATCCGGCATCCGGCCATGCTTGGAAATACTTTGATAATCATCATCCTGATTTTGCCGCTGAGGATAGAAATGTAAGGCTAGGATTGTGCACCGATGGATTCGCCCCTTTCGGCAGCTCTTCGGGTCCTTATTCTTGTTGGCCTCTCTTTGTAACACCATACAATCTCCCATCAGATATGTGCATGAGACAAGAGTACATATTTTTAAGCCTTATCATTCCTGGCCCTAATAGCCCTGGGAAGAACCTAGATGTTTTCCTGCGTCCCTTGATTGATGAGCTAGTCTCTTTGTGGCAAGTCGGCGTACAGACGTGGGATAGCTGTAGACAACAAAATTTTAAGTTACGCGCTGCTGTTATGTGGACTATTAGTGATTTCCCAGCGTATGGGATGTTGTCTGGATGGAGTACGCACGGAAAGCTGTCGTGTCCTTATTGTATGGAGTACACGAAAGCATTCCAGCTTAAGAAGGGTAGGAAGACAAGCTTCTTCGATTGTCATCGCAGATTCCTTCCGTTAGATCACGAATTGAGGCAGAATGATACCGATTTCTACAAGGACCACGTAGAGACTGACCCACCTTTGCGTAGGAGGACAGGGGCGGAAATGAAACGTCATGTTGATCGCCTCCCTAATGTCGGTTTCGGAGAAGGAAGGGGGACCATCCAATGGGCTGGAACGAAGCACAACTGGTGTCGTAGGAGTATATTTTGGGAGCTCCCTTACTGGTCAACAAACTTGATACGTCATAACCTTGACGTGATGCATTGCGAGAAGAACTTCTTCGACAACATCAAGAATACTGTCATGGATGACCCAGAAAAGACAAAGGACAACATGAATGCGCGTCTGGATTTGCGAGAGTATACCAACCGAAGTGAATTGTTTTTAGTGAAGGGATCGGATGGACGCACTCATAAACCTCATGCAATATATTGTCTAACAAAGGATCAGAAGAGGCAAGTGTGCGAATGGTTGTGCAGTTTGAAGTTTCCCGACGGTTATGCTTCTGATATTGGCCGATGTGTTCAGATGCATAATCTAAAAGTGACCGGAATGAAAAGTCACGACTGTCATGTCTTTATGCAAAGACTAATTCCTATTGCTTTCAGAGACTTCTTACCAGATGATGTATGGGGTGCGTTAGTAGAGGTCAGCAACTTTTTTAGGGCATTGTGCACAACTACCATTCGCAAAACTGATATGGCTCGCCTAGAGGTTGCAATTGTTGAAACAATGTGTAAACTGGAGCTGATATTTCCACCAGCATTTTTTGACTCCATGGAGCATCTAGCTATTCATCTTCCATGGGAAGCAAAAATGGGAGGACCGGTGCACTATCGATGGATGTATCCCTTCGAGAGGTATTCAACAATTGAATTTACAGTTATTTACATTGATTCACTATATCGTTCATATCTAATTTTTTGTTTATATTTTCAGGCGTATGTTCGATTTGAAGGGTAGTGTCGGTAACAAGGCGAAGATCGAGGGATCTATTGCTGAAGCGTACCTGACGTTCGAGATGACCAATTTATGCGATCATTATTTTGAGCATGATTTCGATACACGTCTGGTCCGACTGGGTAGAAACGAGACAAGAGTTGATCCTAATGATTCTCAACGACTATCCGTCTTTCGAAAGGTCGGTTCGCCAGTAGGACAAGCGTCTCGCATACGGCGGTTAAGCGCCGTCGAGCTCAAGGCTGCCGAGTTGTATATCTTTTTAAATTGCCCGGAGGTTGAACCCTGGATACGGTTAGTGATAAATAATATATAAATATTTATTAAGTCCTGGATACGGTTGAACCCTGGATACATTAATTATTTTTCAAATTGTGTTATATCAGTGTTTTCGATGAAGAGATGTGTGTTGGGTTAGTCGATGATGCAATCCATCAAAGACGGAACGATCAATTTGTACGATGGTTCAAAGACATGGTATTCACCAATCGTCGCGAGTATGATCCGCGTTTGCTAAACCTAGCACTTGGACCAAAGAATCAGGTGATTAGTTGGGAAAATGGCTATGTGGTAAACGGTCTTCGTTTTCACACAGATGGATACGCCGTTGGGAAAAAGACGACGAACAGTGGGGTATGCGTGAAGTGGTGCAGTGACGAGCAGGAAGACACATATTTTTACGGGACTTTGACCGAAGTCCTAGAGCTAGAATACCAAGACCGAGAATCTATCTTCCTTTTCAAATGCATATGGTATGATACCAGCTCTCGTGGTTTGCGAGTCCACCCGTCATACCGTTTGATCGAGCTTGATCCAACGCGTCGTCTCCCGTCTGGGGAGATCGAACCATTCATTCTAGCAAGCCAAGCGCAACAAGTGTACTATACGCCATATGCATGTCAAAAGAACAGACAAATAAGGGGATGGTGGGTAGTGATTCACACTCCAGCGAGACACGTGGTTGACATGAGTTCTATGACTAATAAAGTGACAGAAGCTCCAGGAGTTCAAGGTCTACCTGAAACGGTATTCCAAGAAGAAAATGTTCCTGTGTCCGGATTGTTCGTTGACTTTACATCATTTAACTTGACAGAGTTATCAGTGGATGACCAATCTATACCAGTGACAATTGAGGAGGAACCCGTGGCAGTGAGCAGTGGCGAGGATGATGATGACGATGAGGTTGACGAGGATGATGACGAGGAGGGGGATGATGAGGAGGGAGAAGAGGAGATGGTCGAAGATAATGACAGTAGCGACCCGGATTATGTTTAGTTCTAATATGTACTTGTATTTCAATTTTCAACATCTCATGTATGGTTTCATTGTATTGTTCGACTATGTCTTAATTTTGTGATTTGTTTTATTTTTTTATTTAATAACAACTTAAAAATGAAACTTGGGAAAAGTAAAAATAAGCACACCACGACAAATAACAATAGACCCAATAACAAGAGTCCCAATAACAAGAGTCCCAATAAAAATAACATATTTAGAATAAAAATTACAATAACAAACATAACACATAAGATCCACAATATCTAATCGGCATGAGGTGGGATACTAGGCTGGGGGTTAGAAGGCTGAAACTCGTTATTAAGCTCATCTACAAAGTTTTGAAATTCAGCTACTGATTCTGGATCCAAAATGCCAAACTCCCCATCAAGCTGCTGCTGCGTCGGTTGCTGTAATGCTGCATCCCCTCGACCCTGAGACCTCGGCCTACCCACATCCTGATACTGCACATCTCCTCGAACCTGAGACCGCGGTCTACCCACCTCCGGATACTGCACCTCCCCTCGCTCATGAGTCCTCGGCCTACTCATCTCATGGTACATCGCATCCCCTCGACCCCGGTGTGGTCACTGATATGTCGTACGATGGGGCGGGTGCTGGTGAGACGACTCATGGTGTGTCCACTGATATGTCGTATGCTCAGGCTCCCGCTCTCGACGAAAGATATGTGACGTGTCTGGGTAGTACATACCGCCCTCAGGGTATGGGTGGTAGTCATCACGATGCGGTGAGAAGGATCTTGAGCGATGTGTATACTGTGTACTAGCCTGAGGAGGTGGATGCGTACGCCGTGGGGTCAGAGAAGTGTGAGTCTGCGAACGCTGGGTAGGACTCCCTCGCCAAGCGGGCTGCGGCGGATGGTGGCGCTGTGTAGGCGAACTACTATGCATAACTACAGGAGAGCGAGTGACCGGTCTATCATTACCAGGAAAGGGATCGTCTAGGCCCTCGGGTGGCGGTGGTCTATCCGGGTACGGCAAATCTAGGGGCTCCTGTCCGTTTTGCCTCGACATGTTTCTCAGACTATCCGTGAGTAGCTTGCTGTGCTCCCACTGTCGTAACGACCACTCGTACTGTTGCCTCAGCCCCGACTGATACGCCGCATAGGCTCGACGCTGCTCATCCCTCATCGCCGCATAACGTGCGATGTGCGCTGCCTCTCTATCCGCATAAGCACGAGCACTACTAGAGGCATCACCTTTGAAATGCGAATGGGTTTGTACCCCCATAACCGGACCAACTGCTGTGGTAGAAAATGTTTTAATCTGATTTTTCTTCATTGGTTGAGCCTTGAACCAGGTGTCGAAGTCCCATGGAGACCATTTGCTCCTGTCTGGCCCATGTTTCCTCTGGAGCTCTTGCAGATATTTAAGCTGCAAAACAAAATGACAAATTCCAAAAATTCAATAAGTAAACTGTGGAATTTATAACTCTTAAATTATATTCATAGTAATAATAGATTATTTACCCAAGCCTGGTGAGCTTCATCTGATACCCACTCTTCCGTTATAACTCCTTCGCTATCTTTTGTTTCTTTCACTCGGCCAAGCTTGTATATCTTCGCTATCGGCAATTCTTTAATCGTAACACCCTCATCTTCAACCTGATTCACAAAACAATTAAAAAATTAATACTAAAAATTTTAATACCATACCCTAATATGTATTTTAAGAACCAATTACCAAAAAAAAATATACCACTTTTTCGGCCATTTCTTGGCCCGAATGCCTCCCACCAAACCAGTTCCTCAATGGCGCCTTCTTCCTGTTGATCTTGGCTTTTTCGCTCCTATTATTGTGTGCAGGCCCATCCCAATAATCATAGAAATCTTGCTCATGATTTTCTGGAATCCATATATCATGTCTATTACGACCTTCGCCGTTGTCCCTTATCGCCAACATTATTCTCTTCAGTGAGTTCAAGCATTCGCTATAACGATTGTTGCCAATTGTCTTCCAAAGGGAAAAAATCAAGTTTGGTACCTTAATTTGGCTTCCGTTTCTTTTTGGTACCTTAATTTGTCACGAAACATTTTTGGTACCCTATGTTTCCAAACTTAATCACGTTTGGTACCTTCTTAGCGGCGTCCCCAATTTAACCACCGCGATGTCTACGTGGCTCGCCGTTGACTCCTAAAATCTCAATTTTGACTTTTTTCTTGCCACATGCACATGCTGACTGGATTATTTAATTTAAAAAAATAAAAAAAGCTATTAAATCTTATATCACAAATTCTAGTTTTGATATTTTTATAATTAACTTTATTATATAAATTGTAAAAATTTATTATATAGTTCTGTTTTAACAAAATAATTTTTATAACTAATGAATTTAAAAAAAAACATGAAAAAATGAAAACAAAAAATTAGTCAAAATAATAAACATATATACAAATAATAATAATAATAATAACCATTTATATATAAATAATAATAATAATAAACATAAAAATTTAATCATCATCTTCGTCAACATCGCCGCTACCCCCCCCCACCGCCGCCGCTGTCACCGGCGTCACGAACACCACAACAAATCGCCGCACACCACCACCACCCAAATCAACGGTTAACCACCCTAATGTGAGAGGAGAGGGAGACGAAGAAATATCCGGTGAAGCGATTTGTGGCGGCGTTTGATGAAGATCCGGTGAAGCGATTTGTGGCGTCGAGGAATCGATTGGGCAGGTGGTGGCGCCGATTTGAAGCAATTTGTGGTGGCGTTTGATGATGAGGAATTGATGGTGGGGGTGGGTGGTGGCGGTGGCGGGGGGGGGGGGGGGGGTTGGTGAGGTACGAATTGAACAGCGGCGTTGGTGGTGGTTTGGTGAGGTACGGATCGGAGCTGCGGCGGTGGTGGTGGTTTGGTGAAGTACGGATCGAGCAGCGGCGGCGGTGGTGGTTTGGTGAGGTACGAATCGAGCAGCGGCGGTGGTTCTGGATCCGAGCAGCGAGCGCCGGTGGTTCTGGATCCGAGCAGCGAGCGCCGGTGGTGGTGGTTTGGTGATGTACGGTTCCGGATCTGAGCAGCGGCGGTGGCGGTGGTTTGGGGACGATGATACTTTAATTAATTAATATTATAAAGTTTTTTTAATTAATGTTTAGGAAAAAATCTGAATAAGAAATATTTAATTAATGTTTAGGAAAAGAAATATGAATAAGAGTTATTGTATATAATTTTTAATTTTAATTAATTTGTATATTTATAATTAATTTCTTAGTCTTTTAGGGTTTTTTTTTATTAAATAATACAAGTCATCATGGCCATGTGTCAAAAATAAGTCAAAATCCCTAAATTTGGGTCAACGACGAGCCACATAGACTTTTGGGGGCGGCAATTTTGGAGCTCCGCCGCGGAGGTACCAAACGTGATTAAGTTTGGAAACATAGGGTACCAAAAATGTTGCGTGACAAATTAAGGTACCAAAAAGAAATGGAAGCCAAATTAAGGTACCAAACTTGATTTTTTCCCGTCTTCCAAACATTCCTAACTTTATACTCGTCGGCTTCATCCAACTGATATTGGCTCTGCGAATTTAAAATAATATAAATAATTAAAAACAAAAAAATATGAAAAATAAACAACAATAAATGAAAAAAATATGTATTTTAATTAACTATTTTTAATATCTAATAAAAATTTCATTAAAAAAACTTACTTCAAATTCATTCCATGCGCTTTTCCTATAAGGTTCAGGAAAATCCTTGAATCGAAACCACGGGCCCTGACACAACTTCTTCAAAGTAGCAGAAATCCACGCACTAATGGCCGATTGGTCCCTCAACGCTCCAGTATATGGACAAAATGTGATCCACTGCCTATGATCGCGGTCACTTGGTATAAGTGCCCCTCTGCCCTGCCCTCGAAGATTTCTCGGCTCATCGTCATCGGGGGAATGTGATGGTCCTACATCGGCGGGCCCTCGTTCCGATGTCGGCCTGTCTGAAGCAATAGACGATGTCGGCATGTCGGAATCTAAGGCATGCGGCGACTCGGTGGTGGCAGTGCTGATCGGTGGAAGAGGCTCTATCTTGAAGCCAGCAATAAACCCATACGGGTCATAGCGCGTAGGGTGAACCGGCATATCATCATCATCATCATCAAGTGGGTTAAACGGGTGGACCGGGGTTCTACGTGGCTGCTGACTAGTAGATGCAGGTTCCTTCCCCGGACGCCTCCCCCTACGGGCTCCTCCACCCCTAGATGATCCCCGACCTCTATCTGCCATCTAAATTATCCGACAAAAATATCAATATAATCCTCCTTAAACTTTAGTAAATTGCATATTTGCAAACAAGCCCAAACCTTCTTATTCCTAAAATATACTCTATTAAATACATTCAACACAAAAAAAACCCCAAAAACTTGGAATTAATAATCTAATTCCTAATTTTGTTTCAACAAATATTTTCTAAATTACAAAGTAACCTCTAAAGTTCAATAACCAAATACTCTACATATTTGCAAACAAGCCCAAACCTTCTAATTAATTACCTTGTTCCTAAAATATACTCTATTAAATACATTCAACACCACAAAAAATTTTAAACTTCAACTCATTCCCCAAAAAACCCCAAAAACTTCGAATTAATAATCTAATTCCTAATTTTGTTTCAACAAATATTTTCTAAATTATAAAGTAACCTCTAAAGTTTAATAACCAAATACTCTACATATTTGCAAACAAGTTTAATAACCAAATACTCTACATACCACACAAATTTTAAACTTCAAATTGAGACTATAGCTTTCTAAAAACTACATTATCTACCCTCAAGTTTTGTTAACTACAAGTTATACCCCTAACTTTTTGTTAAACTACAAATTAAGCCCTAAATTCGCAATTTATTAAACAATTAAGCCCTAAAATTGCAATTATGCCCTAAAATCCCAATTTCGCACAAAAATTGAAATTAAACCCTAAAATGGCAATTAATTAAACAATTAAGCCCTAATTATATTAAAATCGCAATTAAGTACAAAACTATTTTAAAATTACACATAACAACACAATAATCATATTCACATTAACAAATAACAACAAAAATCAAAATTATAATAACAATTTTAAAATTGCACAAATATAAATAATTGATGAAAAATAGTATAAGTTGCGTCAAATTGATCCTTGAGAAGAATAGAATTGCTTACCGGTATTTTTGGGTAATTTCCGGCGACGGTGGCGGTCAACGGTGGTCCACGGTGGTGCGGCGCTGTGTGTGTATGTGTGTGTGGGGGGTGTTGCGCGACGGGCAGTGTGTTTTAATATTTTTGCATCGGTTTTATCCGATGCAAAAATAGTTTAATACTTTCTTTTATTTATTTTTTATTTTTTTTTTAATGCTGCATCGGATTTTATCCGATGCAGAGATATTTTATATCTTTGCATCGGATAAAATCCGATGCAGGGTCCCTTGCATCCGAAAATTTGGATGCAGGGTCAGTTGCATCCGAAATTTCGGATGCAGCCTATGTGGCTGCATCCGAATCATCGGATGCAAAGGCTGCATCCGAATTTTCGGATGCAGCCTTTCCGAGCCTAACTTTGCATCCGATTTTTCGGATGCAAAACCTGCTGTTGCATCCGAATATTGCGATGCAATATAATTGCATCGCAATTTTCCAATTCAAACTATCTTGCATCTGAAAATAAAAATTCGGATGCAAGATTTTCTATGCTATTGCTATGATTTGTTGTAGTGTATAAAGATAGGCTGACGTTGTAGTGGGTGTCTAAGTTTCTCACGTACAGGAATGACCATAATGTAGTAATGCCACATGCATTAATTAAGTTTTTGTAGTTATCTCGTGATGCTATGGGTCATAGAGAAAACATTTGTTGCCTAGTTCGGTTTACGATATGAATAAGATGATGAAGAGTTTACGGCTTGGTTAGAAAATAATTGACATGTGTACAAACAATTATTTTTTATTGTGCGGAAATTTCAAAAGTGGAAAATACTATATGTGTCCTTACTACTGGGGCAGCTGATACAAACACTACAAGAGAAAAGCCTTTTTCCGACGGCACGAAAACCGTCGGAAAAGGCTATTTCCCGTCGGAAAAGGGCTTTTCCGACGGCATTACCCGTCGGAAAAGACGGTCGGAAAAAGTCTCGTCGGAAAAGAGATTTTCCGACGGCTAAATGCCGTCGGAAAAACTCTTTTCCGACGGGCTTATGCCATCGGAATTATCGAGGATCTTTTCCGACGGCGTGATTCCGTCGGAAAAGAGCGCTTCCGACGGCATAATTCCGTCGGAAAATATCCTTTTCCGACGGAATAACGCCGTCGGAAATGCGGTTATTTTTGTATTTTGTATTTTTTTACTTTTTAATTATACCGTATTTTTTAAACGAAATACGTATTTAATTTTTAGAATACATATTCAATTATTTTAAAATAATAATTAAAATGTCATTTCCGACGGAGATATGCCGTCGGAAATAAAATTTAATTATTATTTAAATCTCATTTCCGACGGCAATATACCGTCGGAAATAATATTCATAAAAATAAAAAAAAAACATTTAGTTTTTCACGAAAAAAAAACTATTTTTTTGTTCAATTTTCTCTCAATTTCCTCCGAATATTTGGAAAAAACAATAAAAATAGTTTTTATTTGTTGCATATATATATAGTAACAAAATAAAAACAACTAATTTATTTATTACGAAAAACAAAAATATACATTAATTTGTAATATATATAGATAAATAAAAATGGGTTATGAATGTAATAATATATATGCGAAATTAAGAATAATAATATTGTAAGAAAACAAAATATATATAATAAAATACGAAATATATAGAAAATATAAGTAAGAAAAAAATTCAAGAAAGAATTGGGAGAAGAAATGTAGTTATAGGAGTGTTTGTGTATGAATAAATGAATTTTAGGTGTTAAATTTGAGGGTATTTATAGATGGGGGAGGGGAAAAGGTGCCACGTCACCGATCCGGGTGAAAAATCACTCGGAAAGGGTCTTTTCCGACGGCATGGTGCCGTCGGAAAAGACCTTTTCCGGGTGATTTTTCGCCCGGGTTGGCTATAAATAGTCGATATCGACTTATAATTTCAAGTCATGACAATATTTTAGTTTCAAAAATTAAGGTTCGTATTTATATTTAATTATTATTTTACGGAATATTTTTATACATTTTATGCTATATATATGTTAATAATCTAATTAATTAACTTAAGTTCTTTTTGTTTTTCAAATTGAAGAATAGCAACGAGGCGGGGTGTTAGAGATTATTTCGAGCGTTGTTTGCGGAGTTATTTTCTACAAGAGGTACGTACGCGTTTATATATAGACTGTCATCTCTTTTAATTGTAGATACGAAATATAATTTTGTCGTATTGATAATGGTAAAAACTATTAATTTTATAGATAATAATGTATCAAAATGAAGATAGAAATTGGATGTACGATCGTTTGGCCGAGAAGGGTCGAGTGAAAGAAAGATTTGTCGAAGGTGTATTCAATTTTTTGCAGTTTGCGTTAGCTCAGGAACGTTATATAGACGATAGTCGAAATCTAAAATGTCTGTGTAGAAAGTGCACCAATAGAAAATATTTGAAAGCTGACGAAGTAGCTGCTCACCTGCATCGATGGGGTTTTGTAGAGGGGTATCGTGTATGGGTGTTTCACGGGGAAAATTATAACGAGCATAATAGCCTCTTAGGGGCGTCGTCGTCAAGTCACGCTGTTAGAAACGATCCGTTAGCTGTTCAAGACGACAATTCTTTTGGAGCTTTAGTTGATGATTACCAATGGCAATTTCAAAATGTCGATTGCGATGAGGAGCCTAACACCGAAGCAAAACGATTTTTGGAATTGGTGAAATGGTCTGAGATTAAGATGCGCGGCCCGAAAAACATGTCTGTTTTGGAGTGGGTGTCTGAGTTTTTTACTACCAAGCTAGAGTATAACTCTAGCAGAGCTGAGTGTGCAAAGTATTAATGACAGAGCCAGAAGATAGCCATTGTTTGCCCGCAGATCTGAATGCTGCCGAGAAGTTAATGAAGGGTTTGGGGTTAGGATACGAAACAATCGATGTTTGTGATAACAGTTGTTTCTTGTTCTACGGGGAATTTGCATCTGCCGATTACACAGTGTGTCCTGAATGTGGGGAATATAGGTATGAAACTGTGGGAAGAAAAAAACCTGTTGCAAAGAAAAAATTATGGTACTTCCCGTTGGCCCCACGGCTTAAACGACTCTTCATGACTCCAACAACTGCTAAGCACATGTCGTGGCACTTAAAATGTAGGTCTTCGAACGATGTTATGATTCACCCAGCATCAGGGGAAGTGTGGAAACATTTTGACAGGACACACCCTGAATTTGCTGCTGAGCCACGAAACGTTCGTCTAGGTCTTTGTACGGACGGTTTCACACCGTTTGGAAACTTCGGATCCCAATACTCATGTTGGCCCGTGTTCGTGACTCCTTATAACCTTCCTCCAGATCTTTGCATGCGAGAGGAGTTTATTTTCTTGAGCTTGATCATATCGGGTCCGCGTAGCCCAGGACAAAACATTAACGTTTTGCTTCGCCACAATCTGGATGTGATGCACTGCGAGAAGAATTTCTTCGACAACATCAAGAACACAGTGATGGACGAACCGGGTAAGACAAAAGACAACTTAAAAGCTAGGAGAGATTTAGCGGAGTTGACCACTCGGGAAGAGCTTTTTGTCACCGATCTCGTTGATGGTAGAACGGTAAAGCCAAAGGCCAAGTATTGTCTTGATAGAGCTCAAAAGAAACTAGTGTGTAAGTGGCTGGTTGGTTTGCGATTTCTGGATGGGTATGCTTCAAATATTAAACGTTGTGTGCAAAGACAACAATTGAGGTTGATTGGGATGAAGAGTCACGATTGTCACGTTTTTATGCAAAGGTTAATCCCTATTGCATTTCGTGATTTGCTGCCTGATCCGATATGGGGGGCCCTCGTAAAGATTAGTATCTTCTTTCGAGCATTGTGCGCCACATAAATTAAAGCCTCGGACATGGCATCATTGGAGGAATCTATCGTGGTAACAATTTGCAAATTAGAGAAGATATTTCCCCCTGGCTTTTTTGATTCTATGGAACATTTGGCGATACATCTTCCCTACGAAACCAAAGTTGGTGGACCGGTTCAATATCGTTGGATGTACCCGTTTGAGAGGTAAACCGTTTTATATTTCTAAAATTATTTGTCATATACTTATGTTAAACTATTATTTAATTACTTGTTGGTTTATAGGAGAATGCTTGGGTTGAAGAAATCTGTGTTGAACAAAGCTCGCGTTGAAGGTTCAATTGCAACATCTTATATATTGTCCGAGAGCACCCACTTATGTTCGCGCTATTTCGAAAAAAGTGTTGAAATGAGATACAACAGGCTCAGTCGAAATGAGGCCGAATTATGTTGTGATTTCACAGGGCAGCTTTCTATTTTCCATAGAAGAGGGAAAGGTCTAAATCCAGATAAAAAACAACGACATCTAACTTCCGAGGAGCTAATGCTAGTTGAGCTTTACACGCTGATGAATTGTCCAGAAGTCGACGGCTGGTTCACGTATGTATATAACAATTAATATTTTTACATATCTCGATTATCTATTTAATATGTTGATGAGAACTATGTTACGCACATATGATAGGTTGTTTGAGGACTTGCTTTGTGGCAGACTTACTCAACAACAAATTCAAAGAAAGAAGAGAGCTGAGTTCGTGCCATGGTTTAAAGAAACTGTTTGCTCTGGAAAGTACGAAGTAGATCAACGTTTGTACGCCCTCGCCTTAGGGGCGAGCACACTAATAAAAATGTACGCAGGTTACAAAGTGAACGGGTTTAGATTCCGTACGGACTCGTTCAATGAGGGCAAAGAAACAAATTGTAGTGGGGTTTATGTGAAGGGCAGCGGCGATGGGGTCGAGGGCACAAATTTTTACGGGACGCTAGAGGACATCATTGAGGTTATCTGGTGTGGCGGCAACGATATGGTCCAATCAATTGTATTTTTTAGATGTGTGTGGTACGATATTACTCGTCGTGGTATGGCAATACACCCGATGTACGGAATGGTTGATATCAACCCTACGCGTTCTCTCACTACCAATGAACCATTCATATTTGCAAATCAAGCTCTCCAAGTGTACTACACTCCATATCCAGCACAACATGTGTCATGGAGGAAAGGATGGTGGGCAGGTTGCCCTATTCGTGCAAGGAACATAGTCGACATGTCGTCAATGCAAGAGGAAGAAGAAGCCGAAGAACTCTTTCAAGACGATGAGTCACCCGGACTTAACTTGTGCGTAGATTTGAATAACTTTAACGTGGAAGGACAATTGGCAGATGACGTGTACGAGTTGGTTGAAGACGACATGGACGATAACAATTGATACCAATGTACTCAAGTTCAATATTGTATTTGTTGTAACTTTTTAATTTTTTAAACACATATTTAGTATTCATCATGTTTTAATATTGGTTAAGTCTAGTAAGAGATAAATCACATCAATTACTTAACATACGTAAATTTATTACAAACAATATAACTGGTAATTAAAAAAACCTCTTACAAACTTGTAATTTAAACATACAACACTTAAGGATCAAACATACAACACTTAAGGATCAAACCTACAACACTTAAGGATCAAACCATCCACATGTTGAGTAGTCAGTATCAGGGAGAGGCAGACTTGCTAAATCAGCTAAAGTAGAGTCGTCTTGTGTAACATGTGGCGCTACAGTATATAATGACGAGCTTGGACGATCCCTACTAACGTAGGCACGTTGAGCATCATTCGGACGTGAGAATTGGGTATCATTATTAGACCGCAACAGGTAGTCCAAATCACTCCGAACACTATTGTTGGGCATTGTGGCTTGCTCCCATGAATTGTTCGTGTTGGCGTTATGTTGGTTCCACGTACGTGGTTGACTCATGGCGTTATTGTGCCACGAATTGGGCTGCCACGACGTGTTAGTACCCTGATTTCCTTGCTCCCACGACGTGTTTGTACCCTGGTTTCCTTGCCCCCACGACGTGTTTGTACCCTGGTTTCCTTGCTGCCACGACGTGTTTGTACCCTGGTTTCCTTGTGTCTGGTTTGGATACCAATAATCATACGACTGACTTTGCCTTCCATGAAACTGATTTGGAGGAAAATGGCTTGAATTATAGTTGTTTGGGTTGTTGTTCCATTGATAACGACGCTCCCACTCTTCTCGGTCACGAGTTCGCTCCCGCTCCCTCTCCTCTCGCTCACGAATTCGATCCTGCCTCTACTCCTCCAGGCCCTTCGTCACTTCCGACCGCACGTCCTGAATTTCTTTTTCCAACCCCGCAACGGTTTTTTGCAACCCAGCAGTAGCCACATTGACCGCTTTAGCAGTTCTTATCGCCTCAGCAGGGTTCGGATTTGCGCCCTGCGACTTACCATAATCTACGAGGGTACTGTGCCTATTTTTGCCTCGAATCCTCCCATGTGTGCCATTATTATCTGCAATGGCCCCGATATCTACGTCAAAATGAAGCGGCCATTTCTCTTGGGGACCATAATTTTCCTCAAGCGCTTCAAAATAACGTTCCTACAATGTTCAAAGTAAATAAATGAAAACGATATAGGCACAAACCAATCATGTACATGTTAAAGATAACTTACATAATACCCTTCTGACTCTGGGGGGTCCCAATAGATTATTTGTCCATTCGGATCCGCTATTGCGTGGTCCATCACGTATTGTTGGTCGAAGCGTATCACATGCGGAGTACCATACTATAACAACATTTTGTTAAACAATATTAATGGTAAACAGTAACTAAATATCACAAAATATATTTTGCAAATAAGGAAATCGTAACGTATCGTACCATTTCATAGCTCCTCTCATGTGTACTCACAGATCCACCATGGTACGTAGCTAAGGAACCCTTACCGTCGACGCTCTTTGTCTTATTGGATTCTCGATTCTGCTTTGCTTTTTGTGCGAGTTCCATCGTCCTTTCCATCTCCCAATGATCACAGTACGTCGACTCGAAGCCTCGAGGTAGCCAAGTCTTTTGGTACCATTCGGGGTCTTTATCTGGGTTCTTGTACATATTTTTGCACTCGTATATGGAATCCTTCCATGAGGACCGTGCCACCCTATGGAATGCCTTTGTGATTTTAGGCGTTTCCTCGTCATTCCATTTGTATATACTCTTCGAAATATAATAACATATAAGAATAAGGACAAAATTATAATATAAATAAATAATGCGAAATGTGTTAAAATAAGTTAAAAGAACATACCCTGAAGTAGGTTATAAATATTTGTTTTTGTGCTTCTGATAATTGAGAGTAAAATATCGCCGTTTCGGTCACCAAAGACTTTATCGTAAAGCCAATTGATCGCGTTATTTTTTTCTTAAGCTCGTCACATAAATCTTGATCAAAGATGAAATTGTCGTTCACCCCAATTTTGCGTTTCTCTTCGTCGGTGTCTGTAGCAGCTCGACCCTTCCCCCGTCCCCTAGGCGGCCTAAGGCTAGTAGAAGCAGATTCAGAATGAACAGATGCTGGCGAGGGTTGCAATCCCGATGAAGCTCCTTCGTTGTTAACTTGTGGAACTTCGTCCGTCAAGCCATGCGGAATGATTGACCTTGGAGGAGTAATTTCAGGTGGCAAGACTGGATCTGGGTCCCTTAGGCGAGGAGCAGGGGCTCGGTTCCGAGTGGTAGTGGGGCGTTGTGGTTGTTCGTCCGCCGGAGTAGGGGCCTGGGTCCGAGTTGCAGTTGGACGTTGTTGGGCAGCAACCAGAGTATGTGGAGTTTGTGGCGGAGGTTCCTCAACGTGTTGGGTAACTTCGTCGGGACTACTTGTTTCAACGTTGCCATCGCGCCGAGATTTAAAACGACTAGCAAAATTAAGAATCCCCAGGGTTTTCGGTAACCCTACATTGGAAATATATTTTGGGACTTTTTTCTGTTTCTCTTTTCCTTTATCGAGAAACTTGTTGCGATTATTTTTATCGGCCATTTATAAAAATGACGACTTTTCGAAAAAAAAAATATATATTTGAAGAGTGATTGAGATGATGAAGAGTGATTGTGATGTTGAAGAGTGATTCTCATGCCCCTATTTATAGATTTTTTTTTTGAATTAAAAATATTTTTTTTGAATTTTTTTTTTTTTAATCAACTTGGCCGGTGGTCCGCCGTCTTTTCCGTCGGCACATGGCCGACGGAATAGACGGCGGCTCCCACGTTCAATATTTTTTTTTTATTTTTTTTTATATTATTTTTATGTCTTTTCCGACGGGTTAAGCCGTCGGAAAAGACGTGTTTCCGACGGCCAAGTGCCGTCGGAAAAAGTCTTTTCCGACGGCTTAACCCGTCGAAAACTTTCCGACGGGCTTGAGCCGTCGGAAAAGACGTTTTCCGACGGCCAAGTGCCGTCGGAAAAAGTTTTCGTTATTTCCGACGGCCAATTCGGTCGGAGGCCGTCGGAAATGACGAAATTTATTGTAGTGAAAACCGGTAGAAAAAAGCTAGTTTCAAAAAATAAATTATGATGCTTCCCATTGAATCCTAGCCTTCTGAAAGTGTAAATATTATGAGATGTTATCGTAACACTGAAGCTATAAGATGTTATCATAACATTACGCTAATGAATTGTTATCATAACATTGAACATTAAACACTGAACAATCTTGTTTATCTTTATATATATGTATATATATATATTATTGTTTTACCTTATTCACATATTAATTTTGTTCCACGATTGTAGTTGTCTATGATTGTTCCAGGATAACAAGATTTATTAAGTGAGTCATTTCGTACCATATTTCACACCTTTCTTAAATAGAACCGCACAAGTTTGAGTAGAAGAATGAAATATAAACCTAGAAGAATACTGCATGGAAATGAGATTCTATAAATATACTTTCCAAGGATAAAGTTGATCAAAGAAGGAGTCTTTCGTAAGAAGAACTTGCGGTGATTAAGGAAACCTTCATTGATAATACTGAAGCCGAAAAAGAAGGAAACGATGAAGATCAAGGAATCTTGAAGACAATCTACATCATGTACAACATGTCTTACTTTTTTGAGTTTTTAGATTAACAAACTAAGTCTACAGTCCTATTTAGAATTAATGAGTTATTCTTTGCCTGCTTTGTTGCGTTCGGATTAATTCATAGTGATGTGCTTAGAATTGAGATAACATTTCTTTTTAAAGTCACTATTTTACATAGTGATTATTTAGCGTAAGGCTTGGAATATTATATTTATATAAACTTTTTTAAATTACTTCCTATGTTAATTTGTTCTTCGCTCCCATGTTTTATGATCAATACAATGTTTAGATAATAGTGTTATTGCAGTACCAGGTAACATTATATCAAGTCATGATCCACAAGAACTTCCAATTGGCATCAGAGTCATGCACCAATTTCACTAGTGTATGGATTTGATACTTCATGATGTACAACCTGAATCCAAACAACATCAAACTCTTTGTTTGGGATGGATCTAAATATGCATACTAGAAGATCAAGATCAGAACGCACATCAAATACATTGAAATACGAGTATGGTAAGATGTGATTGATGGAATCTTTACCAGTTATGTCGCGTGGTGGAGACGATGATGTTATGCTCAAACCTGAGTCAACCTCAACTGCTGCTGAGATGTTACTTACTAACTTTAGTGAGAAAGCATTTAATACTATTTTTCCTGGGTTGATAATCATATATTTTCGTTAATTCAAAATTGTTTTATAGCTAAATAGGCCTCGTACATTTTAGAAGGACACTATGAATGTGATTCTAGTGTGAAAGAGTCTAATCACAAGCTGTTGGTAATTACTTTTGAAAACTTACGCATGGGTGAGAATGAGAGTATTGCGAGTTACTTTGAAAAGCTTCTGGAAATTTCTCATCAATATCAACAACTAGGATTTCCTATGACAAATAGAGAACTAGTTTATAAAGCTTTTATAACCCATTCATCTAAATTTGAAAGGAAGGTTATTGCAATGAATGAAGCTAGAACTCTTGCCTATTTCGGCTTTTAGGTGATATACAATGCTCTCTGGGAATTAGAGATGAATTTGCCTACCAAAGCTGGCAAAAATTAATCTATTGCAAAATTAATCTATTGCTTTGCAGTCTCAGGAATCTGATCATGATGAGTATGATTGTGAGCATTAAATTTCTGCAAACTATGGTAGGATTACCATGAAGTGAAATAGATTAAATATGAAGAAAATACCTAATAGTAACTCACCCCATAATTCAACAATTGACAAAAGAAAATTTCTTCCCAAAACAACTAAGTATGTGCCCTTCAGACCCACACCACAAGAAGTTTAAAAATTAAAAAAAGTCCAATGCTTTGAATGTAAAGGTTGGGGTCACATGACTTTTAATGTGTTAACGCTCTTTTAAAGAAGATAAATTCACATTGGGTTTGTGTAGATGATGATAATGAAGAGGGTGAATCGGATCAAAGTGTTGGAATAGAGGCTCGTAATGAAGAAATTCATACTTATGCGTAGATCACTCAGATAAAGTGGACAGAAAAAAACTTACTTGAATGATAGGGCAACACCAAATTTTAGTGTTGTCATAACACCGAGTCAGAAAACCCTGTCCAGGAGATTTTGTTTTTTGCAAATTGGAATGATAAAAATTATTGTAATTATTCTAATGTTTCAAAAGAACCTGATGATACTAACTTTGACTGTATTAATGGCACTATAGATCTAAATGAACATCACTACATTGAAGGTGAGATGCTTCAAGAAGAAATCATTGAATATCTCATAGCGACCTTTGAGACGTTATTGAGGGAAAAAGCTAAAATAAGCAAAAGTGAAAGAAAACTCACGGAATACAATGAATTGTTAAAGGAGCTACTCTATTCAAGTCAGCTAAACCTTTTAAGAAAGGAAGCAAAATTTGGAAAGGTAATGGTGTAAACCTTGTAAGAAGGGAAACGAATTTTGGGAAGGTAATGGTGAAATTGGATCAGGCTGATCAAACCATTGCAAAGTGGTACACAAGTACCTTATGGGAGAAGAAGGTAAGAATGGTTCGGGTTTTGTTAAAAGATCTGTTGGATGTACCTTTGTCCCTCGATTTGTAAAATCTGGTTTTGAAAAAGGCAAAGAAAATTACACAAAGTCAACAAAACCACCTCATCTGTCAATACTGTTACTATCCTAGACACATAAAACCATATTGTAGGAAATACAAAAAAGTCCTTGAACAGAACTCTGAGACATATCACATAAGTAACGAATTACAATGTTATGAGAATGACCATTATAGATGTTGTCCCAACATTAGGTAACATTGCGACGCTATGTGTTTGCCAGTGAACGACCATGTAATAAAAAAATATAAAATATGTTACCTCCCAAGTATCGAATCCTAAGAGAGTGTCAATCTGTTTACCAATGCAAACTTGAAAGCAAGTAAGAACATTTACTTATTGTTCCAAACGTGTGAATTGAATGAATTGAAACATAAGTAAATAAAACAAAAAGACAGAAATAAAGTCAAAGACAAGTAAAAACAATTTCTTCTTGTTCCAAACATGCAAATTGACTGAATTGATTTATTTGGATGTCCTAAATATTAAGGAAAAAGGTAACTTGGAATTGGGATTCGTCAATACCGAATACAAGTATTTAATAGACAAAATACCAATGTCCCTATGTTATGCCTCACTCTATTAATTCTTGTTTTGTTCTCAAGTTGACGTGATAAATTAAGCACAATCTCATATCACTAAAAGAACCCCTTAACTTCTTAATGACGTAAGGCCGTTTCGTACTCTCCCCTCTTTTAGAAGTTCAATGTGTCAGGGGTCAATATAGAGTTGTAGAAAATAACTAGAGTTGACAACTTAATCTAAATTCCTCGTAAGATGCTAGCGACGGATGTTTAGATATTTTTTGTGTGATCTACTATGCAAGTGTTGCGCTAACATTCTCCTACACATAACTCAATTAATACATGATAGTTTATCATCACCACAATGCTTCTTAGAAACATGTACGTGTTAAATCTACGAAGTAACATAAGGAAGAAACAAGATCCAACAAAGCATAGACTTCATAAATATAATCGAATTGTATGTTCAAGGTGCATTCACTGAGACATATACATCATATCCATGACACTAGGTTAATTAGCTACTTATAATTGAAGATTAAAAACAATAATTCATCATAAACATCCCAAAAAATAAAAAGAAATTAATATTAAACTGTCGACCTCAGTGCGATGTTAGAATGGCTTCCCTTGGATTTACCTTTGCTCTACATTGGATGATTATGATCTTGCTCATCCCAATGCTTGAACGATAGAATTGCTACGGAATAGTATTTTTATGACTTGTTCACGACTACTCTTCTTGTGGTCAACCTACTCATTTTATAGTTTTTAAGTTCTAAACGTGTTATCCTAGGGTTTAGCACCAATCACATCTTTTCTCCATGTTGTATGTCATGTCATGTTGTTATATATCGTCTTCCGATGTCGTAGTGTGTGTCGTGCTGCCAGCTTGTCACAATGCACGACTAGCTAGCTATCAGGCGCGGGCCATGCACCTGTTATGGTGTTAGTCGTGCCACCTGCTGGCTTACGAGCGCGCATGGCAGTTGTTCGTCCGTTGTTAGGTCAGGACTCCTTTGAAAAAAATGTTTTTTCTTTTGTTATATATATTTATATACATATATATATATTAAAGAATTAAACATCTTTTTTTAAGATATAAATAAAAATCTTTAGAAAATAATCATTTTTTCCCTCATTAATATATATATGGGTGCAAGTGCAATTTCAATATATTCTTATACGACTAATTTTTGTAAATATTATAAGTTGTGTAATAAGAGTGTTGTGTAAAAAAGATTTTTTAGGCGAAAACATTTGAGGGATCTTTGTGACTAGGCCAACATTTTATTGACTGGACTGCCACATAAGCGTTTGAGCCTGAATAAGTGATTTTGAATATTTTTAGTAGAAATATTTGGCCCGAAACTAGAAGGGCGTTTAAGATTTTAAGAAAAAGTTACAGGGTAGAAAATATAATTCGTTCATTGTCAAATATAAGACTTTCGTAGAGAATATACAAAATTATAGATTTTCACATATAGTTACTTCACTTTTACTTTCTACCTTTCTTGTTATTCTCAATGAAAGTGAACTTCTTGTGTCGAAGATCTTTTAGGACTTTATTCGTCTTGCAATGTTAGGCTAGGGTGCGGGCTAATAGTGAATAAATGAAAGTGCAAGTGTTGTCAGGAAGTGTTGGTCCAACATTCTGCAAAGAGATGTTGGCATAACACTGAACTTAACACTACTATGTTTGATTTATTTAAGTTGAATTTTTATTTTGTCTTTATTCTTAAATTCACGTAGTTCCACGAGTTGTACTTATCTGTGATTATTTCAGTGTATTAAGGATCGTGTTAATCACAGTGTATTAAGGATCGTGCAGATCTATGCTAGCAACGGAGGGATAAGCCGAGGATATTCAAAGTTTGAAGATAATATTTGAAGATCTTATGAAGATGAGATCTCGGAGTTATCCAATGCAGAAGAGAACGATCACCAACTCGTGTCTATCATGCCACACAACAAGGACGATCAAATCCTATAAGAAGGCATGATCGACATCAAGAACAATAACAAGACTAGAATTATGTTTTGAAAGAGTAGAAGTAATTCTTGCATTGTATTGGTCTCGTATTGTAACGACCCGATATTTTCGAGATAAACAGAACAATATCAGAGCAACTATTACATGTCTAAATGTTAAATATCTGAATCAAATACATTGAAAGTACTAAACCAATAAAAAGAAACAGAAACTCAACTAACTCAATACCCTACTAAACTTTGAACGCTCCCCAATGCCAAAGGCTCCCAGGTCCTGACACGGTAGTAACCTAGTTCATCTTAATCTGGAAGGAAGGAAACGAAAAACAAAATTTTACGTGAGATAAAAATCTCAGTGAGTGTTCATGCGTGTGTGCAAGTGTAGCGTTTTCTTTTCATGACTTTCTTTTGAAAACAGTTTAATAAAAGAACTTTTAACGCATACAAATGCCATGTAATAGAATCATGAAATCAAATTCTTTCGTGGTTTAACAAAAACCCTTTAACAAAATAACAGATTCACTTTGATGATCGGTGTCCACGTTTTTGCTGATGCCAGTCAACCTTATCACCTCATAACAGTCCTTATCTCCCCGTCCAAGGAGCGACCTTGGAATCAGTAGCGTATGCCATGGAACATACGAAAACAGTGTACCCAACAAAGACACAACAACCTCCTGCTATGCCTGAGAGGGAATGGGCCAATGGGGACAGCGGCCCATACCGGCAAGCCCGCTGCCGCCCGGCGGTACCCCTGCACTCCCACGCCAAGTTGGATCCAACTATATATCCGATCGAGACCGAATAAACCAACGGGACACCATTCATCATAACAATTTCAATCATTTACGGCAATTAACCAGTGTGCGGTTAACTTGCTTTGATAAAACTGGACAGTTCGAATACTCGATTTACAGAAACTTTCTTTTAAGAAATAAAGAGTTCGAATATCCAATTTACAGAAACTTTCTTTCAAGCAATCAACATTTTCAAAACAGCTTTCTTTGAAGAAGTGACGATTCAATATGCAGAGTCCAATATGCAGAGGTTCATGAATACATAGATATAGGTATAGATATACATGCACGCATTTCTTCCAGTTTTGAAAATAATACAGTTTAGGAACACTCACCTGGAATACGACTATAAAGGTGAAAAAGCAAACGCGCGACAACGTCTAGCGGTAACCACCTTGATTCAATCAATCACGCTTAAGGGATTGTAGTAATCTTGGCGGCTTCCTCATAATACAACTCTCACAAACCTATAACAATGACAGGTCCATCTCAATATTACGATCACTTCAATACAAGTATCAAACCTATGAGATTTCATTAGAAGTCTGTCACTTCCTACACCATAAAAATCTCGCTCTATCAAATAATTATTGACCAGTATACTAACTAACCGACTAAGTTTAACGTGGTGATGCCGCTTATTACAAAATACGTTTTGTCAACTTTTACTTAATCATGCTAATTAAGAGCTAATAGATATAGTACTAAAAGTAGTTCATATATACTTTAGTTGCTCAATTTTCATGGTTATTTAGTACTATATTGTATAATCAATTAGACAATGTCTTCATATAATTATTCTTTACTAACTTATTCTAGCATAGTTCAATTACTATGAGTTGCTTTACTCAAATTCTTCCTCGATTCAACTTTAGTGTTTTATGAAAGACACAATTCATTTATATATATAAGGTGTTGGAAAGATAATTATCCCTTCACTGAGTAGTCGAAGATTATTTTAATAAATGACACCTTCTATTTTTCTTTTGTTTATAGTTCGCCTGCCTTAAAGCGCATAGCTTTATGCTCCCAAATATAAGGTCATGAATTTCAACCAAAAGAAATATTATGTCCATGGTAGTACTAAAAGAAATTCAACATTAATTGCAATTGAAAGGCCTTTGGTTTACCTCCGGGTGCAGCCGAATGTATAAGTAAAATACAATGGAAGTTTCTTTCTCTCTCTCTTGAAAAGATTACAAGACTCATCACAGTCCTAGATATGTAATTAATTTAGTTGCATTTGGAGGTTAACCGATGGTATTTTTATAAACTAGAAAAAGGAAACATGCTTAAGTCTTCTTTCTACCAAAAACAGTATAAGGATGACATTATAAAATATATTACCATGCCTTACATGTGTCTTTTTCCAATATACTCTAGGCATACATATTAATTTGAAAGCAACCAACATTATAAAATGTTTCAAATTCTGCACTTTCAAGTTACTGTTCACTTCTATTTTCCTTTGCCATATTATCATGCAAACATGAGTAGTAATACAATATAATAATAGCAAAACTCTAATTTTTTTCTTATCATGTAGGCCACCCCATGATCTCCTTGCATAACTATGAAGAATACTTAACTACTTAAGTTGTGTACATTTTGAAAAGTGGCGAGTATTATACTTAGTCAATAAAACCCCGAGTGATCAGCTAACTCAAATTCAGGTACTAGATACATTTTTGTATGCTTAATTCAAGTTCAAGATATAATTAATTATTAATGAACCAGAGTTCACATTCTATGCAAAGGGTGCATCAATTCTTTATATCAAGTATGGCTTGTAGTGTCATAATTATCCTTAGCCTTCAATATAGTATTTATATATTGTTTTACTTCTTAAGATAATGTTCTGATATTTCATCCAACTTACAACACACTTCTATTAACTAATTAATTCCATCTTATAACACACTTCTGAAATACAATTAAGATAACTTAAACAATTAACCAGCAATAAGGTTAGAAAAATACTCACTGCAGTGCTCATTGCCTTTGTCCTTAATTAACTTATAAAACATGCTTAACAACTTATCAAGAGTTACTAGCTGCATATAATTTACATGGTTGTAAATACTCCACTTAAATTAAATATGGATCAATAGGTAACTTTCATGAAATCCTTATCAATATTTCTTCCACTCTATCAAACCATTACGGAAGTCCTATTATTGTGAATTGCATCTACTCGGCACTAAAGTCCATACTATAGGTTAATTACCATTAACTCAAGGCTTGATTTCTAATAGTGACTCCAAGTCAAGTTAACTTATTATTTAAACCACTACAAATCCTTTATGGAAGGTTAGAGACCCACTTGGATATCCTACTCTTCACAAACAAACCTGATTTATAAAGGCACTGTAATGTTAAATATGTTGCTTAGTACAACCAACTGAACTCCGTGTTACAGAATAACATAACTTACATGGATACCTAATTTTATTCATCAACTTACTGTTCCTTGCCGCTCTTCTCGAAATAAGCTTTCACCTCGGTATTGGTTCTGGTATCGAAATGAATTGGGATCGAATTATAAACTCTTATAAGGTAGGAAATCTTCCGGACCGAATGAATACGCAGTAGGGCTTACTCACTTCATTTGTTTTGTTGTGAAAAGAAGCTTATCTTCAACCCATCATATAAATATATGAGACATAGATGTGTGTATGTGCCAAGTATGTAAATCGTGTTTGCATCTCAAGGTGACAAGTGGGGTGAGAAAATGAGGCCTCTTCATGCAGATAGATACAAATGAAACTAAGCTCTATACAAAGTCAAACTTACAACATAAGCTAACATATTTTCAATAGAACTTGTTATTAAGTATCATCAGTCACACTCAAGAGTTTTTCTTATTATTTTTAGATTTTATTCTCACCATACATCAATCATATTGAACCAGCAACTTTGGAATATATATATATATATATATATATATATATATATATATATATATGTACTAAATTTGAAAGCTACACTATTTGTTCAACATGAGACAATTTATTATTTTCTAAGTAAAGTATGTGATTGATTTATAGTTCTTAATTAAGTGTCATGATTTAATTTTGGTGTTGTAAGTTTGAACCTTTCATACGTGCCAGTTGACTAAACTTTAGAAAGTCAGTTCTTAAATTAAAAGGACTTCATTTCACAACTTTATGTACGGCGCATCACACTTGCAAATTTGAAACAGCACTCACATTTTAATATTATTACTTAAGAAATTCAACTTCTAATTTCCAAAAAAAAATGGTAACGTCGAGATAAACTGATAAACAATATTTAACAGATATCTGTATACATACATACATACATACATACATACATATATATATATATATGTATATATCACATGCTTTTGAATTAATATAAAGTCAATAAGTTCTAAAGAGCAAAGCTGATTTCATGCTTAAATTATAAATTTAAAATTATAGTCTTGTAATGAGACGGGGTGCTACACGTATTACTGAGTTTTATCTAGCTAAACTATAGCGCATAGACTAGTTAGTGTTAGTATTGGGTTCCTTGCTTAGTTGTATTTGGTAAGATCATTAAAGTAACATTTAGTGATTATTTGGCCGTAAGGCTTAGCACGTTATATTTATATAACCGGCTTAAAATTCATCTCATTGTGTTCTTTATTCCGCTGCATTATTACTCTACAACGGGTGTTGGGACAACACCTAATACGATTGGTGTTGGCACAACATTCAGTGTACACATAATATTTGAGTCAAACAAAAGGGTATCAATCCGAGTCCATACATTTACAATTGGCGTCAGAGCCAAGCACCTAATTCATTGGTGTTTCGATTTGGTACCATACTATGGATAATGTGAACCCCAATACAAACAACAGGTTACCAGTGCTGGATGGGACAAACTATGCTTATTTGAAGATCAGGCTCAGATAATACATCAAATCCTTAGAACTAAGGGCGTGGAAATCAATCATTGATGAGTACAGTCCACCAATGATGTACACCTTAAGCCGGAAGCTGACTGGACTCAAGCAGAAGTCATTGAAGCAGCCAACAATGAGAAAGCACTGAATGCCATCTTCAGTTGGATTGATCCACATATGTTCAGGTTAGTATAATTATGTACAACTGCTAAACAAGCGTGGTTGCTCCTAAAAACTCATTGTGAAGGAGATGCCAGTGTTAAAGAAGCTAGACTTCAAATTGCCTTACAAAAATTTGAGAGCATTAGGATGGGTGATGATGAGTCTGTTACTTCATACTTTCCAAAATTAATGGATTTATCTAATAAATGTCAAAGTCTTGGTGATCCTATAACTAATAAACAACTTGTTAACAAAGCTATGAGAACTCTGTCTCTTAGGTTTGAGGTCAAGAAGTTTGCTATTCAAGCAGCTAGACACATGTCATCATTTAACTTTCACACTCTTCTGAATGTACTACAAGAATTTGAAATGAACTCAGAACCCACTACCAAACCTAGAGGCCTTGCATTAAAAACTACTCAAGAATAAGTAGATGATGAAACTGAAATAAGTGCTTATCTAGGTTCAGTAGTGTAAAGGTTCAATAAAATTGCTTTAAATGATAGTCAGAAAATGGGAAGAATGTTCCTCCTAATCTAAAAAGGAGTTTTCTTGGTAAAATTGTTAAGTACTCTTTCAAAATGCCCAGTGCGTGTGACACTAAGAAATTGAAAGAACTCCAATGCTTTGAGCGTAATGGCTTTGGATGTCATATGAGTGTGCTAATACTTTAAGAATGAAAGGTAGTTCTAACTTGGTATGTATAAATGATATTGATGATGAGATTTATTTGGATGAGTTACCAGAAGAACATGTGCCTGAAAAAGTCCACACAACAGCTCTGTCTGCCCAAGTCAACTAGCTAGATGGTTAGGACAACATCGGGACGAATGGATGTTGGCCCAACACTCACAAAGATCCAGAGGATCAGAAAGACTACTTGGACAACTGGGAGGATGATGACTATATTTCTAACCCTCAATGTCTTATCTCTGATATAATGCGTCTGAGGAACATTCTAACGTTCTTTTGTTTGGTGGATCTGTAGATTTAAATGAAGAGTACTTCCTTGAAGGGGAATTGGATCAAGACAAAGTGGTTGATGAGCTGAAAGTTGTTACAGGGAACTTCTCGATGAGGTAAATAAAATCATAAAAAGGGAAAATGAGCTCATCAGGGAAAACAATTTATTAATTGAAACTATAACTGAACTTGAGAAGAACCTCACCAGAAAAGAGTACCAAATGGAAACGACATAGTTAAAGCTAGAAGAAGCAGAGAGAACTATTGTCAAGTGGAACTCTAGCACAAAAAGGCTGGATGAAGCACTGAGTGTTGGCAATGAAGAAACTATAGGTTAGGATTCCAAGAAAGGTCAAGTAGACATGATAATATTATACCTGGTTTTGTAAAGGTTGGTTCATGGAAAAATAATGGCTACTCTAATCAACCTAAGAAGGTAACCTATATGTGCCAATATTATTTCCAGCCGGGACATTTAAAACCATACCACTATAAGTACATAAAGTTTTGTGAGAAATATAACTATAGCAGTAATGCTACATCGGGTGTTGGGACAACTTTGGGTCGCTCAAATGTTGGCTCAACATTTTGAAGCAACACCAGGGAACAAAACAACAGTTTTCAAAAGAACAAACTTTAGTCTCCTAAAATCAAAATTATCTGTAGTGTTGTGTTCTCAGCTACTCATACTCTTACTGGTGACTAGTATTTTGACAGTGGATGTTCTAGACATATGACAGGTACCAAGACTAGCCTTATAGATCTTGTGCATGTGTTCACTGGTACTGTTACATATGGTGGAGGAAGCAAAGGAAATATCATAGGGAAAAGGGTTCTCAATTTGGATAGTTTCCCTCATCTTACTGAGGTTCTGTTGGTGGATGGTCTAAAGGCTAATCTCATCAGCACTAGTCAGCTTTGTGATGATAATGTGGTTGTAAAATTTGACAAGTATGCATATGATGTGTTTGATGAATCTAACAACTGTGTTATGTCAGGAAAAAGGTGAAAAGACAACTACTACTTGGTGGATGAGGATGCACAATGCCTACATGTGAAGGTTTATGAATTAGTAGTGCGGCATAGAAGGCAAGGACATGTCCACTATAGGAATCTGGAGAAGATCATCAAGCTAGAAGCTATGAGGGGCATACCTAAACTATCCAGTCCAGGTAAACTAGTTTGTGGTGACTACTTGCAAAGTAAACAAACTAAGACTACACATGCACCAATACATGTGGAAGGTCGGATCTTTAGAACCTCTAAATGCTTTGAATTATTGCACATGGATCTGATGGGTCCTATAGAGGATTTTAGCCTTGCTGGTAAGAAGTATGCTTATCTAATTGTTGATGACTGCTCTAGGTATACTTGGATTAAATTCTTGAGAGAAAAAACTGAAGATATGGAGACTTTCAAGATACTAGCTGATAGTATTAAGTTGCTCTACAATGCATATGTAATTACAACTCGATCAGATAATGGGAGGGAATTTGAAAATAAAAAGTTTGATGATATGTGTGATTCTAGAGGTATCTCTCATGAATACTCTGCCCCTATCACTCCTTAACAAACTGGAGGTTCTGAAAGAAAAAATAGAACTTTACACAAAATGGCTAGGGTTATGTTAAACTAAGATGTTGGGCTGAAGCACTTAGTACTACATGTTATATTTCAAATAGAGATTATCTCAGACCAGGCACAACGGTGACACCTTACGAAATAGTTAAGAAAGTGAAGCCTAAGTTGAGTAATTTTCATGTGTTTGGTTGTGTGTATTATATTTTGAAAGATAGACAGCCATTAGGGAAGTTTGATGCCAAAAGTAAAAAGTGCATTTTTGTTGGATATTTTGTGAATAGCAGTGCTTATAGAGTGTTTAATCCTAGATTAATACTATTCAAGAATCTGTAAATATTATGTTTGATGATCAAGGTGTTTCTGCAGGTATCCCTGATAGTCAACTGAGACTTCCCCGAACTGGCGATGTGGTGCCAACACCAGTAGGAGACCATCAGGACTCAACACCTGGAATTGACACAGAAGACCCAGGGAATGATGATGCTGAGCTGACACCAGCAGATGCTGATGTTGGACCAACACCAGAATACATAGATTCTGACACTAGGAATTTGCTGGAGAAAATGTTAGGAGGGACACTCCTGCAAGAATATAGAGAGATTATCCTACTTCTCATGTTATATAAAATCTTACTGAAGGTGTATGAACCAGAAACAAATAAAGAGTAAATTACAAAAATATGGCTAAACATAGTGTTTGCATGTCATATGTGTGGAATTATGTTACCTGTTTTGTTTGTGCTATAACACCTAAGAATGTTAATGAGGCTCTTAAAGATTTTCAACGGATAAATGCTATGCAGGAAGAACTCGTGTAATTTTCTAATAATAAAGTGTGGAAACTAGTTCCTAGGCCAACTCATGCTAGTGTAATTGGAACTAAGTTGATCTTTAAAAATAAAAGTGATGAGAATGGAGTGATAGTGAGGAATAAGGCCAGATTGGTAGCCCAAGGGTACACTCAAGTAGAAGGGATTAATTTGATGAAACATTTGCCCTTGTGGCAATTGCTTGTTTCTGAAAAATCAAATTATACCAAATGGATGTTAAGGGAGAATTTTTGAATGGTTATCTAGACAAAGAGGCTTTTGTTGAGCAACCTAAAGGATGCACAGATCCCCATCACCCTGACTATGTCTACAAACTTGAAAAAAGCTTTATATGGTTTGAAACAAGCTCCTAGAGCTTGGTATGAGAGGTTATTTGAATTTTTACTGTGTTTTGGTTTTTCAAAGGGTGAAGGTGATAGGACACTGTTCCTCATGAAAAATAACAAAGAAGTCTGTGTAGCTCCAATCTATGTTGATGATATAGCATTTGGCTCTTCTAATCAGTCCACCTTGGACAAGTTTGTTAGTGCTATGACAGGTACATTTGAAATGAGTAAGAAAGGACACCTAACCTTCTTCCTAAGACTGCAAGTGAAGTAAAAGTAAACAAGGATGTTTCTATATCAAGAGAAGTGTGCCAGGAATTCCGTGAAGAGATTTGGGTTACTGGAATCTAAGCC
The DNA here is from genome assembly GCA_948329865.1 of Linaria vulgaris. NCBI lineage: Eukaryota > Viridiplantae > Streptophyta > Magnoliopsida > Lamiales > Plantaginaceae > Linaria > Linaria vulgaris. Next base: position 19,721,385 of record OX415253.1, on the reverse strand, counting down.
ATGCAAGACACCAATGTCCACCACACCGAAGATTTAGAGGGATGTATGTGGGACGATGTTGACTCAACACTCTATAGATCAATGATTTGGAGTCTCCTGTACTTATCAACCACCATACCTGACATAAAGTAATCAGTGTGTGTCTGTGCCAGGTATCAGGCATCACCTAAGGTATCTCATTTCACTGCTGTAAAACGAATTCTAAGATATATCTCTGGAATTGCTGAGTTAGAAATCTGGTACTTTCATGATACAAACTCAAACTTGGTTGGCTTTAGTGATAGGGACTGGGCAAGGGATTTAGATGATAGAAAATCCCCTAGTGGGGGTATTTTTATCTAGGAAATAATTTAGTTTCCTGGTACAGCAAGAAACAAAATTATGTGTCTTTGTCTAATGCAGAGTTAGTGTATATTGCAGCTAACAGCTGTGTAACCCAACCCATATAATAGAAACATATTCTTTGTGATTATGGGTTAATTAGTAATACTCTTATCATGTTCTATGATAACTTGAGGACCATTAGTATATCTAAAAATCACGTGCAACATTCTAGAACCAAACACATTGACATTAGACATCACTTTTTAAGATATTTGGTTGAAGATAAACCAATCACAATTGAAGACATTGAAACCAACAACCAACTAGCCGACATGTTTACAAAACCATTGGACACGGAGAGGTTCTTCAGTTTGAGGAAGGCTCTCGACATGAGCGTGTTGTGAACACACTGAACATACAAGTCTTGTCTTAACATCACAGACTAACACCAATGACTGATTATGATGTACCCAGATTGTTCTCTTGTTTATTTCGTTAGTTCTTGTGATTTCCTTGTTATCTCATGTTTGTTTGTCTGCATTCTTGAACCATGTAGAGTCTCACTTTCCTGTCAACATGATTAGATAGCTTACTCTTAACAAATGATTTTTGATTTTTTTGTTAAAACTTTATTGGGTTTGAGGTAGTGTCTTCACTTGGAAAAGTTGGGGTACATAGAGCTGACTGCTATGTTTTATTTAGTTGTGTCCTATCCAAGTGTTAGACACACAAAACAACATAAAGAAGCTGGGGTGCAAAGATTTGACATCTATGTGTATTTAGTTGTGACTTATTTACGTTGTTTTGCTTGCAGAAGGGGCATATAACAGTGAACTTTTATACTGGGGTGACTGGGGTCCTGTACTGCCTTTTTATGTAGTGTATTTGCTCACTTTTGCTAAAACCTTCTTAGTGGTGCTCAATAAACACGTATGTGCTAGGTAACTGGGGTATTGGGGTCTTGAGCTGCCTGCATCCAGTCATATGTACTTGCATGTGCATCTGAACTGATTGTGTTGACACTGGTGTGTTAGGGGTCCTGTTATTGCCTACTTCAGTGAACACATGATCCTTTCTGCCTCAAAGTGTAAAGCTTGAAAGTTAATTATGTTTACCAGGTCTAAAAATAAAATAAGTAAATAGGTATTTCTAAGACTGCTGATATGGGGTGTTGAGACAACACTGGACTCATAAACGTTGGACTAACATGCATATTCGCTTATTACTTATCTGCTTACTTATCCTACTGTGTTGTCATGATGTGAAGGGGGAGTATCTCATGGTTTTCTTCAATTCATAAATGTCATATGAAAGACATATCTCCTGGGTTATTAGCTGCCAGTAACACACAAGTTTGTTTCTCATTGAACTATAGGAGCTTAATTATCTCTGTGATGTTAACCCCTCAACTGTGTACTTGTGTGTTTTTCTGTCATATAACTCCCACTCATGTTTCAGATCTAAGGCAAGCTACTTATTTCAATGGTTCATCCTAACTCTTGAAGTTACATGTATCTTGCTTAGACACTGCTTATGCTAGTATGTGAAGAAAACTTTGGTAAGACCTTGACCACACAGACACTTACTTAGTACATAATGTTGAGTTCAAATGTTGTGCGAACACTGCGTCTCTCAATATTGGCTCAACACTCACTACAATAGTGTGACTTATAAGTTATACGCATTAACTGGTATGGTCACGTGTCATGCCAAGACGTTTAGCACGTTTTGATTGAACATGGCGGGCATGGCACATATTATCAATACTTACCCGCCCATTAATTTTTAATAATTCCCACTTTCCTTATTCATCATGTTTATATTTTGAGCTTAAGTTTTGCAAAATCAATCAAACCCTAGGTTTTTTCTTACTTCCTATTTTACTCACGCAAGCTACAATGAGAAAGAAATCTACAATTGAAGATCTTGCTAACATTGCATCTACCAAGTCATTTGATGCAGGGGGAGTTCAACCTCGTAGAAGCAGCCACACCCGCAACACTGTGGTAACTAGTGAACCACCAAAAAGAAAGGCTAATGCTTATACCACGTGGAACATAAAGTCAAAAAATGGCGCTGCTACTAGTGCTGAGCCAACACCAGTTCCAGAAGATGTTGCGCCAGCAGACGAACCAAGTGATGTGGTCACAACACCAACTCTTGAGGATGTTGTCTCCACACATGAACGTGTAGACGCAGAGACTACTATGAACCCACATGTCATCGCTGAGTATGTCCCCCAACAGATGAACATGCGAATTCAGAGGCAGTGGTGCCTCAAGAGAATCAACACCCTACTACTCCTTTTGAAATTGAGGGGGAGAAGGAAGACGAATAGGCACAAGATCAAGAGGAAGTTGCTTAGGAAAACGTTGCTGAGGAAGAAGCAACTGATGAAGAAGCTGCTACTGAAGAAGAAGAATCCTCATCTTTTAAAGAAGATGACTCTGCTGATGAGGATGAGGATGAGAGTTCGATTGAAGAAGAGGACATGGATGATGAAGAAACTGAAGAATAAATTGAGGACCAGAACCAGCTTGATGTTGTGCCAAAATCGACTAGGGGCAATGTTGAACCAACCCCAACTGATCAGACTGTTGACCCAACACCAGCCGGGGAGGATGTGAACACAACACTGGAGTCTGAGGAGAAGTCTGAGCCTGAACCAACTGAAACATTTGAGGCTGATTTTCCTACTGAGCGTCATAACAGGTATTTCTTGACCAAAAGTGCAAGTGAGAACTATGATATTATGAATGTTATGATGATATGGGCTGAGAGGAACATTGTTATTGATAACTACAAAAAGTAGAAAGTGTTTGAGTTTCTTGAGTGTAAGAGTCTGTTATATTCCTTGTTAGATTTTGTCCCCTATGTCCCTGAAGTAGTTAGGGAATTTTACTGTAACTTGTCCATGTTTGTGCATGCCAAAAGCTCAACACAGTATGGAAGGGTGTATGTGAGGGAACAATTCTACAAGTTCAATCCCTCTATCATCCACAAAACTTGAAAGATGTCTAGAGGATAGGAAAAACAGGTGGAAATTGATGACGGCAACATGATGCAGGAATTAACAGTAGGACTTGTGAAGAAGTGGGAAAACAAGCAGAAGGTAACTAGACTCACATCACTCACTGCCATTCTGTGCAAGGCCACCTCATTCAACTGTATACCCTCAACCAACTCCATAGTCCTACTCATGAGATGGTTGTGCTGGTCTACAAACTGCGAAAAAGGCATCTAGTGAACATGGGTTAGAGAATTTTCAGGATAATTGATGAGGTTGCGCACAAGAAGGATGCAATCTTGCCCTTCCCTTCTCCGATCTACAAGATTCTCACTGATCAAGGCTTAAATAATGGGGGCCAATGAGACCTTTGTGGATAGGACTGGTCAGCTGCCCATCACCAAGCACTACTTTGGAGGAGAAAGAATCAATGATCTCCTATGGAAGGATCTAAATGCTCTAGAAATTGGTGGTGCACAACAGGGGATGAAGAAGGCACACAACTTCATCACTGCCTCAGTTGTTGAGGATGACACCACCCCCTATGTGGTTATCAGCTCTTCCTTCATTCAGGAAAAGGTGGAGTGGTGTGATAGGATGGTTGCTGACAATAGAAGGAAGACTGTGCACATGGAGGAGGAGATTAAGAAGCTGGACACCATCAAGAAGCACCTGTTGATGGTGATTTTCTCACAAAAAGGGGGAGATTGAGGGCCACCAATTTTTGTTTCTTGTACATTCAAGTTATTTTGAACAATTCATATTTTGGCACAAAACGCATGTTCTATATTTTAATTCTGATTGGATGTAATCTAAATAATGTTCTGCACATTGTTAATTATTCTAGTTTGCATTGGTTTGTACTGTTGAACTAACTGCAGGTGTGGAAATGGCAGATGGAAATGTTCGGACAACACAAAGGTTAATTGTGTTAGCTCAACACTGCAGTTTTTCATTCTTAGATTAAGGTGTTCTTATATTTTGAAATACATGACCTTAAGCAGAATTAGTAGCAGGTGGAGTTTTGTGAAGAAACGCAAAAAATGGGATATTGAAAGTGCAGGTGTTGTTAGGAAGTGTCGGTCCAACATTCTGCAAAGAGATGTTGGCACAACACAGAACTCAACATTGCTTTGTTCGATTTATTTAATTTGAATATTTTATTTTGCCTTTATTCTTAAACTCACCTAGTTCCACGAGTTGTAGTTATCTGTGACTATTTTAGGGTATTAAGGATCGTGCAAATCTATGCTAGCAACGAAGGAATAAGCCGAAGATATTCAAACTTTGAAGATGAAATTTGAAGATCTTATGAAGATATCACCAAAGGAGATTTTGGACTTATCCAATGAAGAAGAGTACGATCACCAACTCATGTCCATCACGCCACACAACAAGGACGATCAAATCCTATAAAAAGGCATGCTCGACATCAAGAACAATAACAAGACTAGAATTAAGTTCTAAAAGAGTAGAAGTAATTCTTGCATTGTATTGGTCTTATTTTACTGATTTTATCTAGCTAAATTATAGAGCATAGATTAGTTGGTGCTGGGATTGGGTTCCTTGCTGAGTTGTATTTCGTAAGATTATTAAAGTAACATTTAGTGATTATTGGGCCGTAAGGCTCGGCAGGTTATATAAATATAACCACCCTAAAATTTATCTCACTGTGTTCTTTATTCCGCTGCATTATTACTCTACAACGGGCGTTGGGACAACACCGAATGCGATCAGTGTTGGCACAACATTTAGCGTACACACAGTGTGTAAATCAAACAAAAGGGAATTAATCCGGTCCATACATTTACAAAAAATGTAGATTTCTGAGTAATAGAGATGTATATCATAAATACAAAACCATTTCTTTCCTTTTCCTCCCTGGTTTTTCTTTTCTTTTCATGGCTTTAACATTTTTTTCTCTTATAGGAGCTTTTCTTTTTGATATTTCCACGCGTTTTGAATTGTGCAAGTTCAATTTCTACCTTATATTTCTTAAATTTTGAGATGAAACTCCAAACTTATAGTTTTGCATAGGGTTAATTTGTGCTCTCTAGTTTGCTCATCCTCATTTTGATTTCTCAACCTTTTACATAGAAAACGCTTCAGCAGGGTTCTGAAAATTATTTTATTTGTAAAGAGTATTGGGCTTGAAAGTGCTCAAATGCAATTAGAAAAGATGGCCTAATTCATTTCATCAACACATAAAAATCTACAATTCTTTCAAATGGCAATAGATTAAATCATTTAAGATTGATAAGTTCTATGCAATTATCTACTTTCTCAATCGCTCACTACAACTATCTCAATGTTTTCTACACATGGCACATCTATGATAGTGTATGATGCTTAATTCAACTATGTGTTACTATTCCATCACACACGTTCGCAAGTATACGATTCAAGTAATAATAAAATTAAATGTATAGTTACTACCCAAGTATCAAATCCTATGAGAGAAGATATTTGTAATTTAGCAATTATATTGTTGCACACTGAATATATTGATTTTTTGCTTTTATCGTTGAATAAATAAAGACAGAGAAGTACTAATCAATTAACTAACAACTAAAGATTTAAGCTAGAATGTTGAAGTTAGATTAACTAAATATTGTAATGGGGAAGATTTATTAAAGAACCGAAACTAAAATTACTAACTGAAACATAGTTTGAGGAATAAAACCATCAAGCCCCCGGAACTATATACGTTTTTGCGACTTGCCCCTTAAACAAAATTAATTAGCATTTTCCCCCTTAAACTATGCACGTCTGTTCTATTTGCCCCTGGCTGGGTTCTCGACTATTTTTGGATGGAATATTCCGCGTTTAAGGTGTTGTTTCGCCTACTTTTTGTCGTAAACTACCAAAATACATCTAGTACAACACATATGAGTCGTGTAGGGGGAATATTCCAGCAAAAAATGGCCAAAAATACAACGAATGGGAAATCGCATTTTAACCGGAATATGCCATGTTCGATGTATCTTTTCGCCTACTTTTTTCCATCAACTACCAAAATACATCTAGTACAACATATATGAGTTGGGTAAGGGGAAATATTTCGGCCAAGAATGGCTAAAATTAGCCAAAAATCCGGCCAGGGGCAAATCGAACAAACGTGCATAGTGTAAGGGGGAAAACGCTTATTAATTTTGTTTAAGGGGCAAGTCACAAAAACGTGTATAGTTCAGGTGGTTTGATGCTTTTATCCCATTTAAATAATTGATTTATTGATTGCTATCTAGGGTTATAAAATAGATTAATTAAATCTTCTTTAATTGCTTGATTAATTGATTGATGGATTTCATTACTCTCGGATGCATTATTTCATAGAAACAATATCAATGAGTCCTATGCAAGACTCTATTTACTAGTTATTGTTTTGTTCCAAGTTGACGTATAAAATTAGGCACCTTTTGATGCACTAAAGAACCTTATAATCCCTAATAATGTCAGGCCGATAGGCACTTTCCCTCGCCAAAAGTTCACATTGTCATAAGATCCATACAACGTCTTAGAAGTGAATAAGAGTTACCAAATATGATTTAAATTCCACGAATACGCTAGTATCAAAGCTTAAAAGATTTATATGCATGATCTATTATGCTAGTATTTCGCTAACAATCTTATATGCATCATTCAACATAATACGAGGTTGTTCAATGTCGCTACTCTGCCCTTATAGTAACGCGTTCATCAAACAAAGCAAGTAGCATAAGCAACATTTAAGATCCAACCAAACAAAGTTATCAATAAACATAATCAAGACATAGGTTCAAGGTGCATCCATATGACATTAACTACATCCTCCCTCAAATACAAAGAGGATTAACTACTTATAGTCTTACTCAAATCACAACAATTATTCGTAGATTATTCAATAAGGAAAATAAAAGATTAAACTTTTCATCTCACTGCTGCATTCACCTAATCTGGTTGATGATTCCTCTTGTTCACATTTCTCCCTCAACTATGATTGTAGTGCTACGAATGAAAGACTTTGTGCTTTTCTAACCATATAATGCTCTTGTAAGTATTTGTAATTGATTGTCAAGCTCATGTAAACCGTACCCTAATTGCTCAACGTGGCATTCTTTTTAAACTTTTTCTTCGCTCTAGACTTAGTTTTGGGGCTTTTGGCATTGGCCCATTTTTCGTCGTGATTGCACGCCACACGCGTGAGGCGCTTCTGATCGCGTGCCTCCCTGTTACTCCAGCAATCCTGCTCTTGCTCGCCCTGCATTCTGTTTCCTGGTTCCCTTAGCGGTGTGGTTGGTAGCGTCGCGGCTTTACTGCCCTTTGTTACTAAAATCCACCAAATAAGCATCTTGCTACTCCAACTCGACTCAAACTACAAATACAATAAAACAATATCAAAACAAGTAAAATTGCCACGGATTATACAAAAGCATAAGAAATCATGCACTCAAATCACTATAATAATTCTCTTATCAAGTACCCCTAAACATAAACCTCACCTCGTATCTAGCAAGACTCAAAACAAAAGAATTCAAATTCTAATAATAACAACATGCTCAAATCAGGATTTCGTCTATGAATGCCACCTATTTTTGGAAAGTAAAATAATAAGAATCATGCATGTCAAGTCATTGCACATCAAGGTTAATAAAGTTGTCGTCACAAATATTTCATTGTGCACATTGGTGTTCTCATGTGTCAAAAGCATAAAATATAAGGCTTTCATATACAACTCATAAGATCAAGAAATTTCACATATAGTTACTCCTCCCTTGCTTTATACTTTCTCACTGTTTTCATGCATGCAAATTTTCCATGTTGAGGATCTTTAGGACTTTGTTAGCTTATAATGATAGGCCTGGGTATGGCTTATAAATAGAAAAGATATTTATGAGCGATAAAGATGTCCATAGTGAATATACTAATTAATGTTTCATTTTCCTCAGTTGTTTGTACCTTCTTCATTTGGCAAAACCTTTTAGGCTCATTTTGGCATCTTTGCATTTACGTTTTCATTTGCGCAAGAACTCAATCCACCCAATACTTCACAGATTTTTTAGATGAACCCCCAAACTTAAGGTTTTTGCATAGGTTATTTGTGCTCTTTATTATATTAATTCTCATATTCTGTTAATATAACTTTTAAGCTAATGCTTTTGTTTTGAGCTCCTACATTATCATTATCCCTCCTTCAGTCCACTACGTCCATCTCTAGAAACGGGTATGATATAAATTTTTCTTTCCCTCATGATAGGTGAGTAGGTTTCATAAACAAAAGCTTCATAGAAAAGGCTTCAGTGGGGTTCAGTGGAAATTTCCTCACAAAGGGTTTTGGACTTGAAAGGCTAAAACTCAAATATAGAAAAGATGTCCTATATTACATTTCCTCAATAATTCAACTTCACATTTACTACAAACAATAATAGAGTAATTCACTTAAGATTCATAATTTCGATGTAACATCCTTTTTTTCTTTTAAATTACGAACAATTATCTCCATATTTTCTACTCATGCTCATGGTGAATGGTGTATATAAAATTATCATGCTTTCAACCAAATTAAACAAAGTGTACTCCTATCATACACACATAACTTATTTCTTCCCAAGTCCTCTTATATTAGGCATATATCATCATAGATCCTAACTTTTGCATGCTTTTATTACTTGAAAATTTTATGCTAATAGACGAACATTGAAAAATAACTAAAAAAAGACTCTAAAACAAAATAATTGGAGTAAAACTAACTTAAATAGAAAAGATATTCACACCCCCTCCACTCCCCACCTACTCACCCACCCACAAACTTAATTTGTTAAATGTCCTTATTGAACCACTCTCTTACAAGAAAATGAAAGCGAATTAAAATAGAGGACTTCTCTGTAAATTCTATTCTTCCCGAATGTTGTCTAGTGTTGTGTCGAATACTTCCTCGCTCATCTTGTTCACCATGTTCATAAATGTCTCCCATGATTGAAAAATATCTTCACGAGCTTTTTTGATATCTGATCGGATGAAGTCCTTTAATTGCTTTGTTTGTTCTTCCATTGCTTTCTTCACCAACTCCTCTAGAATAATTTCCTTTGGCGGCGTCACTTTTACTTTTCCATATCCGTCAATCTGCTTCCTTGTAATGACATCCTCAATAAATTCCTTCTTGTGGGATAGCTCCTAATGTTCTTTGTATAGCAAAATTGTTAATCAAATTCATAATTGTTTGCCCCACATCTATATGGATTCTATCGAGTATCTATGCCAAATATTTTACTCTATCCTAGTGTGCATTTGTCATGTGTTTAGTAGGCGCAACACGTAGAATAATGAAATTATACCAAGCCTTATATTCTGGTACAATTTTATTGTAAAGGATACAAGGTTTAGCTGAATTAGACCCCAGAACAGTGGTGTCTGGGATAACCACGTCCTTCAATGCTTCTTGTGACAGTTTTTGTCAAATTTAGCCCACTAAGTTGGCATCTTTTCATTTTATACACACTATATTGGCACACTCAAAATTTATCCCACTACTTTGGCATCTTTTCATTTTATACCCACTATGTTGGCACTGTTGTCGATATTCACCCTCTATGTTGACATTGGCGTTGATATTCACCCTCTATGTTGGCACACTTGATGGGCGAATATCGACGATGGTGTCAACATAGTTGGTTGAGTTTGAGAATGGTGCCAACATAGTGGGCGTAAAATAAAATGGTGCCAACTTAGTGGGTTAAGTTCGGAGAGTGCCAACATAGGGGGTATAAAATGAAAAGATGCCAACTTAGTGAGCTAAGTTTAGAGTGTGCCAACATAGTGGGTGTAAAATGAAAAGATGGCAACTTAATTTGCTAAGTTTGATAAAAACTCCTTCTTGTGACATAGACGATTATCGCTTTTGGTGCTCCCCTTTTGCAATCTTCTCTAAGACCAACCTGTAATATTCATTGATAATCTTTGCGGAGATATGTACCTTCTCCCTCTTAATGAAATTGGCCCCATTATTGGTGTAGTTATGTTTGTGAAAAATTCAATCACCATAGTTTTGTTAACCTCTCCTGGTTGATTAGCAAACCCCGTTCATCCCATGTCTTTTATTTTTTCGTGAAGAGCGTCAAAACCTCTCTTAGAGATGAATGATTTCTTCATGACTTTTTGCTTCTTGGTTGGTGCATCATCCTTTGTGTTTTTCTTGCATGGTTGGGAGCGTGGAGATGATGGTGGTGATTCATACTTATCAGAACTTGAAACGTCCCTAAGGCGCTTGTTGTTGTTTTTTCTGCAATGTCATGGTGTTTTGGACAAGTAGAGTAAGTGTAGAAGAGAGAATATAAAATAATGAAGAAGAACAACTTGGAATTTTAACTTGTGGAGGGGAATAATGACCTAAACTCTGAATTTTCCCATATACACAGTATAGTAATACATATAGGCATAGATGGCCTGAGATTCCACCATATAGATAAATTCAAAACTAAGGAAATATTTTCTCACAAAGTAAATACATTTAGGAAACATACTAATTCATAAAATCTCAGAATAATAGATAACAGGTTGTAATTAAGTAAGGAAACTTATTCCCGTATCAGCAGTGTACAAAAAATATGTTGACGTTGGCGCATGATCGGCGCACCACAAACCCATCGCGCGTGACGCGCGCGATCAAGCCATTTACATGACATGATCTCTGTCTTTTCCAGTAGGGCTTACGATCGCAATGCAAAAAATATGCATCACCCAAACTATTCCAGAGGCATGCGCAATATGCACTTGATATGTGCCACACAGGGCTTAGTTTTTCTTAAAAAATCTAACTCATTTTTATCTTGTATAATTGGAATTTTCTCATTCTTGTTCCCAATTTCTTCATACAGAACAATCAAAATTGTTAGAAATAAATGACTCGAAAATTATAAACAAATTGGGTTGCCTCCCAAACAGGGCTTAGTTTTTATGTCGTCTAGCCCGATGCTACTAATTCTAAGGTGTATCAATCGTTTCATCATGGTTAAATGCATGCGCCAATTTTTTTCCCCTGGCTAGCTTCTTGATTGGTGGTTCCTTTGGATAAACCCTTTTTTCGACCTTAAAACAAACATGGTCATTGTTAACTTTTAAAGTGATAATTCCGTGTCTTGCATCAATCAAAGCATTAGCAGTCGCTAAGAATGGTGTTCCCAGAATTAAAGAAAACTTATACTTTTCACTCATATCAATAACTATTGTGGTTAAATTCACAAGTGCACGAAATAATTAATGACCAAAATTAATTAACTCTTAATTTATTTGAGATACCGAAATTTAGATTGTTCAAGCGAAAAGATTAACAATATACTAACTAGAGGTAAAAACTTTTAACAAAATAGGGCGTTGAGACAATAGTATAACAAGAGTATATCAATAAATAAGAGTAGACAATGACAGAAGAGCTGGGAATCATGATTTTACCGCCATTAGTTTGATCTAACTTTTAATTAAGCATATTGTTACGAGTTTCACATTCAAAATTGTTGTTGGTTGTCACCATTTATGCTTTATGTACTCTTTCTCAAGTTATACATAAATTCTACAGCTTTACAACTAGAGAATGAGTCTAGTTACGAAGATGTGCACATGTATGTTCGGTGATGATTTTGTCAACCACGTGAAAACGATAGATATATTTCTATTCAATTGAGAATTCACGGTATTTACTTCAAAGTTATTTCATGAACACCTCCTCTCGGTTTCAATTCGATCCTTAGTTCATCCGAAAGTTGGCCAGAATTTTAGAAGCATTATATTCAAAAATAAATACACCAATTTATTTTGACATCGTAACAACACATTTAATTTAGATTAGATCATCATAATTAGGCTACGTCACTATCCCAGCAAAGTAAATTTAACACATAATAGAATATACAACAAGATTATAAGATAAATACAACATCATAAAGTAAAGACAGTTTAGAGATCGTTACCGATTCTTACTCCCGTAAAGCCTCCGGTGCACTCTCCCATACAAACTCCGAATTACTCCTCCAAATTTACAAACTACTAGCGAATACTACCAATATAGAAAGACTACTAAATGAAGAGAGAATGAAGAAGATTGGTATGTTGAAATATGAAAAATGTGATGTCTATAGTTGAACAAAAAACATAAGACGATGTCTCTGTCGTTCATCACATTTTGATCCAATGGTCCAAAGTTGTCATATAATTGATGATTTATAGATCACATGATTTATGACACTCTAGAGTCTTCCAATTGAAAGCTTGTAAGACTAAATATTGGCCTTTGATTAGCCATTTTGATATGATGATCATCGAGCGCGCGAGTTGCTTATGTACATTTCAGCTTTGCGCAACTTCATCGTTTTGGTCATAACTTTCTTTCCAGATGTCAGAATCACAAAACACTTGTTGCGTTGGAAACTAGATATCTGTGGCCTTGTAGTGATATAATGAACCAACCATAACTCAATCTACACAAGTGTCTGTGAATTTTTGAAGTTTTGGTTCTTGATTGACAAATCAAATTTCAACTTACTAAACATGAAAACAAACATAAAAATACCACAAAACTATCCAGAATAATCAAGTAAACAAGTGTAAAAGCATGATAATGATGATTATTTCCCAAACTCATCCCACCCCCAAACTTGTTCATTTTCTTGTCTTTGAGGAAAAACGTAAAGCAAATAATGCAACATTCTAGACTCAAAAAAACTAAAACAAAGACAGAATAAAATATTTTTTCACATTATCATTTAAATCATGGATCAATTATGAGAGTTTCTTTACTGTTTGATGAGAATGCTAACAATCAGACCAATGACGCACTCGTTCACAACCTGGCGGTTAATCAAGTTTTCACAAACAAATCTTCATGTGCAACGTGTGTGAACAATACATGTAATGATTATTGAGTTTACTTGAATAATTTCATCAAAACTAGTTCACCAAAGTTAATCATCCTAACTCCATATGTATAACTTTCATACAATCTCTCTGCTAATCTAAATAAGATTCACTAAAGATCAGTAGGACTTTTTCAACTTGTAACATTAGGCTCAGGCATGGGCTCACTGAAGGACAAGTAAAAGCAGAGCTAGAGACGTATGATATTACATTCAGAAATCTCTTGCACTTTGTTTTCTTTTTTCCTTTTTCTTTCTTCACAGCATTTTATATCCCTCTTTTTTTTTCATTTCCTTCATGTTTCCTCCAAACTTATTCATTTTGATATGTAGCAGAGGGGTGAACTTCATATTTCTCTATTTTTTTTCTTCCACATATTTCCTTCCATTTCAAGTTTCTGAATGCAATTCAGTCTTTAGAAAGGTTTGATAACTGTTTGTGGCTACATGGGGTAGGTAAATGGGCTCATAAAAGAAAAGGCTTTAATGAAAGGTTCAAAGGGGTTCTGGCGATAATTTTGTTTGTGAAGGGTATGACTTGAAAGACTCAAACGTGTTAACAAAAAGATGGCCTAAATCATTTATGTAGTGAATCATCATCAACGATTTTGCTTCGAGAGGTGATCAATTATTTATAAAGCTCGGGTGTATCTCCCTTTGTTTACTTATCTAAATAACCGTTCACCAAGTATGCTCAACCACCAATGCAAATCAATGTGTGAAAAATGTATATGAAGATAGGCATGCTTAAACATAGATTAAATGACTCATTGTTCACATAGTATATCATGCTCATCATCATCACAAAACCACCATAAATATCGAAATTTCTCATCATTGATCCATAATCTGAACAATTATGTTAAGTAAAGATGCACTTTTTTTATATATATAAAAATAAAGGCAACAGAAGCCATCACAATCAAAAACGTCCCCCAAACTTAGATGAGACATTGCCCCTAATGTCTAAAACCAAAAAAACAAGTATAAACAATAATAAAAATAATGTCACCTCATAGGAAAATAGTAGTTGTGATTGTGGCTCACATATTCTTTTGGTTTTACGTCCAGAAACGACATAAACCCCTTCTATGAGTCGAGGATTGGCTTCCCATCCAATTTTCTTAAAAATTGGCAAACAAGGTCTTTTAACGTCAGATTCTCAAGACGCCACTAGCTGCTTCCATATTAACTGTAAAGAACATAAATAGCATATATACAATACAACTGAAAATAACAATAAAAAGAACGAACTAATATGGGTTCCCTCCCAAACAACGTTTGATTTATAGTCATCGGCTTGATTTCTGGTAATGACTAAAGTGGGATTATGTAGAGTCATGGATGTTTTCTGTCTCTCAAACTCGCCTCCAATGTAGTGCTTCGGTCTTTGCCCGTTAACTTTAAATGCTTCCTTGTCATTGTTTTGATTTTCAAGAGCTCCATATGGAAAGACTTTCGTAATTGTAAATAGGTCAGACCATCTTGATTTTAACTTTCCAGGAAAAAGTCGAAGACGTTAGTTATATAAAAGTACTTGTTGACCAGGCTCAAAATCACGTTGTAGAATGCGTTTGTCATGCAATCGCTTCGTTCTCTCTTTGTAGATTTTGGCATTTTTATAAGCTTCATTTCTAAATTCTTCCAAAGAATTGAGTTGTGGCATTCTCTTTTCTCCAGCCAGTTTCATATCCATGTTTAGGCTTTTAAAAGCCCAATAAGCTTTGTGTTCAAATTCAACCGGCAAGTGACAAGCTTTTCCAAAAACCAAACGATATGGTGACATACCAATTGGAGTTTTGTAAGCAGTGCGATAAGCCTAAAGTGCATCATCAAGCTTTTTGGACCAATCTTTTCTTGAAGGATTCATTGTTTTCTCCAATATTCGCTTTATTCCCCTGTTTGAGATTTCCACTTGGCCACTGGTTTGCGGATGATAAGTAGTTGCAACTTTATGGCATACTCCATATTTAGCCAATAAAGATTCAAAGTAGTGATTAAGGAAATGTTTTCCTCCATCACTGATAATTGTCCTGGGTGTGCCATATCGGGTGAATATGTATTTTTGAAGAAAATTGATCACCACATTGGCATCGTTAGTTGGTAAGGCAATGGCTTCCACCCACTTTGAGACATAGTCAACTGCTACCAAAATGTATTTGTTGTTGTATGACGAAGGAAATGGTCCCATGAAGTCAATGCCCCAAACATAAAATAATTCAACTTCAAGAATATTATTCAAGGGCATTTCATTACGTCTTGAAATATTTTTAGTCCTTTGACATCGATCACACGAACTAACAAAAACATGAGCATCTTTAAAAAAACTTGGCCAATAGAGTCCATACTGAAGTACCTTCGCTGCAGTTCTTGTTCCACCGAAATGTCCTCCGTATTATGAAGAATGACGGTGTTGTAATACCTCAACGATTTCTTCTTCTGGAACACATCTTCTTAAAAGTTGATCACGACAGTGCTTGTAGAGGTATGGATCATCCCACTAAACATGTTTTGACTTCGAAAAAGAATTTCTTCTTCTGCTGGTAAGTTAATTCAGACAGATTAATATTGCATGCAAGGTAATTAACAATATCAGCGTACCTTGGAGCATTGGTTGTTTGCATAGCGTATAGCCTCTCATCAAGGAATTCCTCATCAATTGGTTGAAGTTCATTTGCTTCTTTAACTTTCAATCGTGATAGATGGTCTACAACAACATTTCTGAGATCTCTTTTTGTCACGGATTTCCACGTGAAGATCTTGAAGAAGCAGGATCAATCGAATCAACCTTGGTGTAGCATCTTTCTTTGAAAGCAAGTACTTGATTGCTGAATGATCTGTGTACACAATAACATCAGAACCAATCAAATATGAACGATATTTATCAAATGCAAAAACAATTGCTAATAACTCATTCTCTGTTGTTTCATAAATCATTTTAGCGTCACCTAGAGTTCGACTGGCATAGTAGATCACATGTAAGACTTAGTTATTTCTTTGGCCCATCACTACTCCTATAGCGTAATCACTTGCATCGCACATCAGTTCGAATGGAAGATTCCAATCGGGGGTGGAAATTACTGGTGCTTCTATTAGCTTTTTTTTCAGTAAGTCGAAGGCTTTGTGACATTCTTCATCAAATGTGAAAGTGGATTCCTTTGCTAGCAAGTTGCACAAAGGTTTTGTGACTTGAGAAAAATCTTTGATGAAACGCCTGTAAATTCCTGCATGTTCAAGAAAACTACGAATACCTTTTACTGATGTAGGAGGTGGAAGTTTTTCGATTACCTCAATCTTGGCTCGATCAACTTGAATGCCTCTGGCAGATATATGGTGTCCTAGGACACTTCCTTCTTGTACCATGAAGTGACACTGTTCTCAGTTCAAGGTCAAGTTTGTTTCTTCACATCTCTTCAAGACTAAAGACAAGTTAGTCAAACAATCATCAAATGATGTACCAAAGCCAGAAAAATCGTCCATGAAAACCTCAATGAATTTGTCCACCATGTCAGAAAAAATAGACATCATGCACCTTTGAAAAGTAGCAGGGGTATTACAAAGACCAAAAGGCATTCTTCTAAATGCAAGTGTACCATATGGGCAAGTGAAAGTTATTTTCTATTGATCCTCAGGTACAATGAGTATTTGATTATATCCAGAATAACCATCAAGAAAAGAGTAATAAGGGTAACGTGCAAGTCGATCCAACATTTGATCAATGAAGGGTGAAGAAAAATGATATTTGCGGGTTACCTTATTTAGTTTTCGATTATCAATGCAAACCCTCCATCCATTGTGTTCATTCTTCACTGCAATCATTCCTCCTTTCTTGGGCACAACATATATTGAACTCATCCTTGAGCTATCCAAAATTGGGTAAATAATTACAGCATCTAGAAGCTTTAATACTTCAGCATTTACCACTTCCTTCATATTGGGATTCAGACGGCATTGATGTTTGACAATTGGCTTATAGTTCTCCTCCATTATTATTTTGTGAATACAAGTCGAAAGACTGATGCCTTTAATATCGGCAATGGACCACCCTAAGGTAGTTTTATGATCTCTTAGAACTCGCAACAACTTATATGTTTCTACATTAGTCAATGACGATGAGATGATAATAGGTAGAGTTCAATTATTTCCCAAAAATGCATACTTTAAATGAAAAGAAATTGGTTTAAGATCTATAGTTGGTGGCTTAATAATAGATAGGATTGTGATATTTATACCTTTCTCTAGCTCTTCAACCTTTCCTTTGTAATCAATAGGTGTTGCAACAAGAGCTAAAATACATCTTTCAATATCATCATTATCAAAATCGATTGTTTCTTTTATAACACATACCTCGAATGAATCCTCCAAGTGGATTTCGTCGAACACTTGTTCAACCATCTTGTCGAGAATGTCAATTTTGAAACAACTATCATCTTGTGATGGGAATTTGATAGCTTTGAAGACATTGAAGATGATTTGTTCATCTTGCACTCTCATTGTAAGTTAACCTTTTTTCACATCAATTAGAGTTCTCCCAGTTGCAAGGAGTGGGCGACCAAGAATGATTGGAATATCATGATCTTCTTCCATGTCAGGACGATGAAATATGCACGGAAGATAAACTTATCAACTTTAACCAATACATCTTCAACCATACATCTAGGATGATTGATCTGTCTGCTAGTTGAAGGGACACGGTGGTTGGTTTGGCTTCTCCAAGTTCCAACTTCCTAAGTCACAGACAGAGGCATCAGGTTAATGCTTGCACCTAAGTCACACAATGCTTTCTCAAAAATTGAATTCCCAAAACTTTGAGCTTTGGTGGCAATTTCTTATGTAGAATGACAGTGCACTCCTCGGTTAGGCATACAGTTTCATGTTCTTCCATCTTTCTCTTATTTGATAAAATCTCTTTCGCGAATTTGACATAGCTGGGCATCTGTTCAAGAGCATCTTCAAAAGGAATGTTAATTTGCAATTTTGTAAAAATATCAAGAAATTTAGAAAATTTCTTATCCAGTTTAGTTTTCTTCAATCTTTGTGGAAATGGAATTTCTTGCACATTCGGTGGTCGTGCGTCGATGGAAGTTTGGTTTAGCTTAGCTTCACGTCCATGTTTGTATGTATGAAACTTCTCTTCTTGTGATGCAATAGATTCTGGTAACACTTTTCTACTTTTGAGTGTAATTGCCTGCGCATGTTCTCGAGGGCTGGTTTCTGTGTTGCTGGGCAATTCACCTTGTGCTCTTTCGGTTAAGATGGTGGGAAGTTGACCCATTTGTGCCTCTAATTT
Source organism: Linaria vulgaris (assembly GCA_948329865.1). Taxonomy (NCBI): domain Eukaryota; kingdom Viridiplantae; phylum Streptophyta; class Magnoliopsida; order Lamiales; family Plantaginaceae; genus Linaria; species Linaria vulgaris. Next base: position 19,702,883 of record OX415253.1, on the reverse strand, counting down.
TCTGATGGATGCACCTTATTTTTGGAACTGTTGCTTGGTATCTAAAAATTTTTGGATTGTGGATTGACACAACAACTTTGAGAGTTAAGCTAACTTTGCCTTAACTCTATTGTGATCTTCTTGACCAAAGTAATGTGCAGCGGAATTTAAAAACAAGAAGATATAATTTTTAAGAAGTTTTCAATTTTATTAAAAACTGCTGAGCCTTATACCAAATAACCATAAATGTTTTAACAAAAATATTCCTCAACGAAGCAGAGAAGTGAGAACTACTTAACTTCTATGAACCAGATCTAAATAGTTGATACAAACACTTTTCAAAAGCAAGACGAAGACAATACAAAGAATGATTAATCTCTTATATTGTTTAGCACAATTGTCTTGTCTTCAACTTGATGAACTTCACATCTTTTATAGATTTCTTGAATCTTGCACGCCAAGTTGTGTTGTTCACAGCTTTGGTAACTCTTGTTATTTACTTGTTGAATTTTGGCATCTTTGTGAAATCGATATCTTTCTTGAATATGTGTTTCCTTTATTATTGATCTAGCAAGGTAACGCATCTTCTTCAAATTGGAGTAATCCTGGAAAGGATAAAAGTTGCAAAGAATCCAATTTGTTTCCTTCTTTTGAATCCGTGTTGAGTTGACCAATTCAACTTAGCTTGAATTATGGAAACTTCAAGTAAGAAATCATCCATAGCTCTTCCTTGTGAGTAAGATACGTTTTTGGACATAAACATAGACAACCAAAATCGTGGCATTTGATTAATAAGTGCATAAAGGCAAAACTTAAATTTGGCAACAGAAGAACAGTTTTCGCACAAGCTCTCGGGTTTCAATGTTATCCTCAATGTTGTCCCAACATCGTGTAACATTGATTCTAGAAAACCTGCACTTTCAATCTCCCCCTTTTTGCCTTTCTTCACAAAACCAGCACCTGTTCCAATCAAGTCCTATATCCAAATAGTTAGAATCAACAAGAAACACATTAGACTACTAAACTGCTCCCCCTCAATACAAGCTAACATATTCAAAGTTAAATTAACAAAGACAAGCATTAAGGTCATCACTACATCCAAATATGTTTAGACCCCAACATTCCTCAATGTTGCCTCATCATTGAAACCAATCAGTTTCCTGCATAAAAGGTTAACTAGACAAGCAGTTCAAAATGTGCTTTCATAAGAAATAGCAGTTAGAGAAGTTCAACATTAGTAGTACTTAGAGTTACATGCCATAGCAAAATATCAAGGACATGTCCCTTGATCAAAATAAACCAAAAAGAGATAAATGTACCAGCCACACAACCATATTAGCAGTTCATAAGAAGCGAAACATAAACTAGAAGACAAAAAAATTAAAAAAACTTGGAACTATTCTCCCCCTTTTTGTGAAGAAGGGAGTTTCTCCAAAATTTTCACCATGTCCTCCAGCTCTTTGAGGTGCTCCTTCTTTTCCTCAATCTCCCACTAAGTATCAGCAATTTGCCCCCTATACCAGTTCAGAAGATGATCCACAAAAATAGAGGTTATGACCATGCAATCTTCCTCTTTGGACACAGAGACTGAAGTTCCAGCAAACTCCCGAGCCTTCTTCTTCTCAGTCCTTGGTCTCACCACTCCTTTTGGGTTCCAAGGAATGTCTCTCACTCTTGATCCAGACAAGTAGCTTGGGAGAATTGTCAGTTCAGTATCATTCTTCCTCCAGCCCACAATGACACTTGTCTTCAATCCTTGCTTGTTAAGGATTTTGCAGATGAGTGAGGAAAAAGGCAGCATGCCATTCTTCCTTTCATCAACTTCAGACATTGAGTTTACAATCCTCTCCCCCATATTCACAGCTAGCCCATTCTTGATTTTGTACACCAAGAGTGTTGATTCCTTGGTCAGTACAGTGACATTCTTGCTTGGCAGCCAGTTAAAGAAAGCTATCTTGTGCAAGACAACACTAAGGGAAGTAAGTTTTGTGGTTGGCAGGGCATCTCTCTAGATTTTGACCAGCCCTCCAGTCAAGTCTTCCATAACATCATCATAATAGGGGTCCTCAGATTCATCAGTAGTTGGGAATCCACAGATCTTGTTGATGGTGTAGGGTTCAATGTTGAAGACTCTCCCCCACACCCAAGCTTTTCCATATTTGGAGATCTGTAGTCCCTGATCCACTTGGAGAGATTCAGGTAGAACTCCGTGACAATCTCGGGAGCATACACACTCAACTCCATCACTGATTGTTGCAACCCTCTAGCCTCAAGAAAGTCCATCACCTTTTGTTCCATGAAGCTGGCCATCTCTACAGCTCTTTCAGTGTGAATCTCCCTTCTCTTGAAAGAATCCCACTTCTTATCCAACTCTTGTGAAAGATAATAAGGAGAAAAGTAGTCCTCCTCATCCTCAGGGTAGATCACATACAACCCATCAGTATACTTTTGTGTCCCTGGTGTTGCCTTAACATCCTTCTCCTCTTCTTCCACTTCATCCTCAACATGCACCACCTCAGTTTCCTCTTCCATCACTTGCTTACCCTTCCTCTTTCTCTCAACAGTAGCAGCAACACCTTTCCTCTGTTCCTCGGCCTTTTTCTCGGCTTCAGCAGCCCTCTTCCTAGCTAATCTGTCAGCTTGTCTATTCCTAGCCTCAACACGTTGCTTAGCAGTCTCAGATATAGTGCTCAACTTCTCCCTTGCACCCTTGCTCTTTTTCATTTCAGCCTTAATCCACTTCCTCACCAATTTGTCCACAGACTTATCCACAGATTTCTCCACAAATTTATAAGCAGATCCACTACCCTCCCCCTCAACAGTTAAATCAGCATCAATTTCAGGGTTGGGTTCAGCCATATTTACGTCGATATTTCAGGCTCAGTGGTGATGGGAGCGGTTGATTCAGCAGTTGGCTCAACATTGGAGGTTGATTCTCCTTGTTTGGACTTCTTCCCTCGTCGCACGTAGGGGATCGCCTTCCTTTTAGCAGCAACAGGAACATCATCTGATTTTGCAGCAGCATCCCTAGTGTGTGAACGGGTGCGTGCGGCAGTGAGTTCACTTCCCAGGGCAACATCTGCAAGAGTTTGCATGGGAGACTTGCTTGCCATTGTTAGTAAAGAAGATTTGAGAGAATTCGCAGAGAAAATCGAGAGAATTTGAGAGTATAGCGCGTAAATTTGCAGAGTAAGCACAAATAAGGAAATTGCAAGCCCAGTTAAGGATATTAGGGTTTTTGATTTATAAAATAACCGTGAATAAGAAAAGAGAATGAATGTTAGTGGGCCGTTACTAAATTTGAATCAAATAAAACCTTCCCACTATGTTTTCTCGCGCACATGCTTTGATGTTTAATTAACAAGTAACTAGAGCGGTTTTCAAAAATTCGAAAACTTATAAGTTCCTATTTTCAATGTTAGCCTGCTGCAGTGCACAATGTTTGGATAACATTCAATAACATTCAAACCAGAAGGTGGAGGTACAGGTTTCACCAAGGCAAATTCATGGGAGAGCTTGAGATACATCCAAAAATACATCTGAAACTTAACCAATATACCAAGTGAGTACTTCAAACATAATGTTCAGATCAATATCATGAGTAAGCAACATAGATAACAGGAAACACACAGAGATAAGCAGTTACGAATTCAAGGAAAACTTCAGTTCCACGACATAGAAAGTCACAGAAAAGTGTGTCACCTGCAGTATGTCACCCAAATTGTATGCCTCAACACATGGATTTATACTCCCCCTAAGCCTAGACCGACTCAACTAAACAACAAGAAAGAAAACAATGCAGTTCTACATGAATGCACAATGTAATGTCACATAGGCAGATGGTAAGCACATATGAAAAACACCTCAGACTAGCACATCACACATCTCTGTATAATATTTATTATTTTCATAACTCATATGAACCAAAAGTTGAAGGTTGCTAAAACACAAAGCTAATGTCACTACTGAATGAGGGCAGCCTGAACTTCACACACCCCAGTAACAACATGAACAGCAGCAAGTTAGGCAAGTTCAAATGTCTTCAATGTTGGCAATTCATTTATCATGCACCCCAACACCCCAATTCCTTATGCATACTTGTTTACCAACCTGCATTCAAGAGAATCACAAAGTGATCAGTGCTACTAAATGTAAGAAATCTAAACCTCAAACACCCTAGTAGAAAGGATCACCCTCATGTGTTCCTTGGCCAAACAAACAAGAACATAAAAATAAGCACAACTGAGTAACACTGAAGCTGTCAACATCATGCACCCCAGCTTCTCCACATGTCCTGTACACCTTCCATATGAATAAGACACAACTGAATAGACATCAAAGTAGTGAACTTTGTGTACCCCGGCTTCTTCATATGTTAGGCTATCAAAACCTCAGAAAAATAGAAGAGTTTTATTACTTTTTCAAAACAAAGATGTGAAACTGATAACTAGAAAGAGTTGTTAATCAAAGAGTTCAACCACACAAACCAAATTTGAAAAACAAAGATGAAATGAGACTCACAAGAAAATAAATTCAACAAATGAAAAACAACATAATACCTACTACACCACAACCAATATACCAGTGCTAGATAGTGGTGTTATGTCAACACTGGTTTCCTCAAACATTTTCACATATTGCACATGCCAAGAGATTTCCTCAAGCTGAAGAATCTCTCACTATCTAAAGGTTTTGAAAATATATCAGCAAGCTGATTTGTTGTCTCAATATGTTCAATGTTGATCACTTTGTCCTCTACCATATTTCTTAGGAAATGATGCCTTATGTCTATATGCTTAGTTCTAGAATGTTGGACATGATTCCTAGAGATACTTATGGCACTTAGATTGTCACAAAACATGAGAAGTGTATCACTATCTAGTCCATAATCTGAAAGCATGTGTTTGAGCCACACAAGTTGGGTAACACAGCTGCCAGCAGCTACATATTCTGATTTAGTTGTTGATAATGAAGCACAGTTCTGCTTCTTGCTATACTAGGAGAACAAATTATTCCCCAAATAAAAACAACCCCCACTTGTGGATTTTCTGTCATCTACATCACCTGCCCAGTCAGAGTCATTGAAACCAACCAAGTTAGTGTTAGTGTCATAAGACTACCAAATGCCTAAAGGTGAAGTTCCAGAGATATATCTAAGAATCCTCTTCACAGCAATCAAGTGAGATTGCCTTGGCTCAACTTGGTACATAGCACAAACACATACTAAAACATGATGTCAGGTCTATAGGCAGAGAGATATAGCAAACTACCAATCATGGATCTGTACAATGTTGGGTCAACATTGCTGCCAGCGCCATCTTTTGTTATCTTCACTGAAGAGGACATATGAGTTTTGCAAGGCTTGGACTCTTGTAGCTCAAATTTCTTCACCATATTCCTTGCATACTTCTCCTGGTTCAGGAAGATACCATTCTCCACCTGCTTAACTTGAAGTCCCAGAAAGTAGTTGAGCTCACCAATCATGCTCATCTCAATTGTTCCTGTCATAGACTCAACAAATTTGTCTAAGGTAGACTTGTTAGTAGAGCCAAATACAATATCATCCACATAAATTTGAGCAATGCAAATCTCAGAGCTTTTTCTAAGGACGAACAATGTTCTATCTCTATCTCCTCTATTGAAACCTATGCCTAACAGAAAATCAATTAGCCTCTCATACCAAGCTCTAGGAGCATGTTTTAAGCCATACAAAGCCTTTTCAAGTTTGTACACCTGGTCATGATGTTTAGGATCAGCAAAGCCTTTAGGTTGTTCTACATAAACCTCTTTGTCAATTAAACCATTCAGAAAGGCACATTTAACATCCATTTGATAAAGTTTAATCCTAAGACAGCAAACAATAGCAAACAGTAATCTAATTGATTATATCATAGCTACTGGAGCAAAAGTCTCATCAGAGTCTATACATTCTACCTAAGTATAACCTTGTGCAACCAACCTAACTTTGTTCCTCATATTTACACCATTCTCATCAGTTTTATTTTTGAAAATCCATTTTGTACCTATTACATTCACATGTGATGGCCTAGGCACTAGATTCCAAACTCTGGTTTTGGTGAATTGTAAGAGTTCCTCTTGCATGGCATTAATCCAGTAACTATCCTTAAGGGCGTCAGTTACATTCTTAGGTTCAATGAAGGACACAAAACAAGATGCATTATCAACAGTACATGAAGAAGACATGCAAACGCACAACTTAGCCATATCCTTGTAATTGACCCTTTCTTTGTTGCGTGTTCTACCTCTTTCAGTAATTTGTCCAATTACCTCAGAGGATGGATGATCCCTCTGTATTCTAACAGGATGATCTCTTCTGGATACATGAACCACTTCATCTTCAGAATCTGACAGCACAGATGTTGGCCTAACATTGGGGGTTTCTGGTGTTAAGTCAACATTTGTTCCAGTTTCCAGTTCAGCATCTCCAGCGTCTGTGTTTAATGTTGAGTCCAATGTTGGAACAACATCTGAACCAGTGACTTCTTCAATACCTGTAGAAACAGTCAATTCATAAAAAATGACATTAACTGATTCTTGTACAGTATGCAATCTTGGATTATAGACCCTGAAAGCAGCACTATTAGGGGAATATCCAAAAAGTGTATACTTTTCACTTTTAGGATCAAATTTGCTCAAATAGTCCCTATCTTTTAGCAAATAGCAGTTAATACCAAACTCATGAAAGTGTGCAACTGTTGGTTTTGAACCCTTCAAGATTTCATAAGGTGTCAGAGTAGTGTCAGGTCTAAGAGAAACTCTATTACTAATATGACATGCAGTATTCAAGGCTTCAGCCCAGAGTTTCTTAGATAGGTTTTAGAATTCAACATTACTCTAGTCATCTCTTGAAGTGGGCTATTATTCCTCCCATCAATCCCATTTTGTTGAGGTGTCTTAGGTGCAGAGAACTCATGGAAAATGCCTTTAGTTTCACAAAAAATTGGCAAAGCTTACATTTTCAAATTCTTTTCCATGGTCAGACCGAATTCTTCCTATAGAAGTGCCATACTGATTTTTGATACTAGCATGTAAAATCTTGAATGAGTTGAATGGCTCTGAATTTTGTTTCAAAAACTTAATCCAGGTATATTTTGAAAAATCATCAACAATAACAAAAGCATACTTCTTACCATTCAGGCTACTAACCTCAATAGGACCCATGAGATCCATATGTAACAATTCAAATCACTTATTAGTTCTGGGGTTAGTACTTTGTACCTGAAGTGGTGGATGAACAACTTTTGTTTGTTTACCTTTCAGGCAGTCTTCACAAACAATTTTACTTGGGCTAGTCAACTTAGGCAGTCCTCTCACAACTTCTAACTTCTGTAGTTTATCCAAATTTCTATAGTGCACATGTCCCAACTTCTTGTGCCACGTGACCGATTCATCTACCTTGGCATGGTAGCATTCAGCTTCATCTTGAGCAAGATAGCAGTTATCCTTTGATCTTGTACCTGTCATGACTCAGACATTGTCACTATTAAACACATCACATGAACTTTTATCAAAAGTAACTAGCAAGTTATCATCACAAAGTTGACTCTTGCGAATTAAATTTGCTTTCAATCCTTCAACCAACAACACATCCTTGAGTGGTGGAAATCCTTCAACATCCAGTACTCCTTTTCCAATGATTTTCCCTTTAGTGCCTCCTCCATTGGTAACTGTTCCAATAGTCAAAGGGATTACATCTTTCAGGTTGTCAATGTTTCCAGTCATGTGCCTTGAGTATCCACTGTCAAAATACCACTTACCTGCAAGGTTAGAGTAAACAGCAGAAAAGACAACATTGCAAACAATTTTACCTTATGAGTTTTTATCTTTTCTATCTAAGTTCTACTTTTATGTCTTTCAGCTTTATTACCTAATGTTATGATAACATTCAGATCAGATGTTCTCCTAACATTGGTACTGCTATTAATTCCTGTTTTCTTCTCAATCACACTTCTGAATTTTTTACAATAAGGCTTAATGTGACCAGGTTGAAAACAATATTGACAGATAAAAGTAGGCTTTTTCATAGTGTTGACAGGAATTTCACTACTCACACTACTACTTTCCTAGATAAAACCATCTATTAAATAGGCAGAATCAACATCTTCAGAGGAAGGTTTCTCAACAAAGCCCAAGACATTTTTACCTTGATTTCCCATACTCAGCACTTCATGAAGCATAGATGTAGAGGAGTTCCATTTGTGAATGGTTTGTTCAGCTTTATCTAATTTTACCTTTATCTCTTTCAGTTCAACCTCAGTTTTGTCGAGGTCTTTCTCATACAGTTTCAGCATCTCCTTCATGCATCCCATCTCTTCCTTCAAGCTTTTGTTGCTCTTGATGAGTTTGTGATTCTCAAGCAGCAATTTGTGGTAGATAGACTTCAGGTCTTCAATGATTTCCTCCTGGGACATTTCTCCTTCAAAGAAATATTCTTCATCTAGATTCACTGAGCCATGAAAACAATCAAAGTTAGATTCATCAAAGCAGGACACAAGATATGGTTCAGTATCAGTATCATATTCATTCCAATGTGCAAGGAAGGTCTCCTATTCTGATGTTGGATCCTGAATGTTGGGGTAACATTGAGATCCGAAGCTGTTTATGGAGTCTTTGGCGTCGAGTCAATCTGAGTGAGTAGCGCAGCAGTTTGAACCTCTTCTGATTGTTCTTCAGCTTCTCCAGAACTAAACTCATCTTCATTGAAATCATCTACACAATAGTGTTAGCACATTCATTAGCCATATGACCATATCCTTTACATTCAAAACATTGAACATCTTTTAACTTATCAGCTTCTAAAGGAGTAGGTTTTGATGCCACGTACTTCACAAACTTAGAAGGTAATTTCTTATAACGTGGGAAACTATTACTAAGATTCCTTTCTTTATCTTTTCCTTTAAGGTTCAGCTTATTGAACTTCTTAGTAATTTTACCATAGATTCACTCATTGTAATTTTCTTGAGAGCAAATTTAGATGACAGTGTTCTCATAGCTTTATAAACCATTTATTGATTAGTTATAGCAAAACCTAGATTTTCACATTGGTTACCAATATAAAGAATTTTCTCAAAATAACTGTCAACACTTTCATCTTCACCCATCTCAAGTTTTTCAAATTACAGAAGCGGATGTCTATATTTATAATATTTAACAACAGAATCTCCTTCACAATGTAATTCAAGTATATCCCAAGCATGTTTGCCTTTTGTACAATTATGGATTAATTTGAACAGTGATGATTAACCCAATTAAAGATAGCATTAAGAGCATTTTCATTAGAGTTATGGAGACTTACCTCTGCTGCTGTCTAATCTGCTTCTGGTTTTGGTACTAGATCACCTTTACCATCCCTTGGTAATGTTGGAAGAGAGTATCCATTGATCACGGATTGCCAGGCTCGAATTTCAATAGCTCTGATGTGAGACCTCATCCTGATCTTCGAGTATGCATAATTGGAGCCATCCAAAACTGAAATCATGTTGCCATTAGGATTGACATTGTCCATTGTTTTGTATCACCTCCAAACCACCAGTGTAGTCGGTGTTTGGCTTTGACGCCAATTGAAAATTTTCGGATCGTGGATTGACACAACAACTTTGAGAGTTAAGCTAACTTTGCCTTAACTCTATTGTGATCTTCTTGACCAAAGTATTGTGCAACGGAATTTAAAAACAAGAAGATATAATTTTTAAGAAGTTTTCAATTTTATTAAAAACTTTCGAACCTTAGGACAAATAACCATAAAGGTTTTAACAAAAATGTTCCTCACAACAATTCACTCACGCTCTTTGTTGATCGGACTCAACGAAGTAGACATGTAAGAACTACTTAACTTTTATGAACTAGATGTAAATAGTTGATACAAAAACTTCGCAAAAGCAAGACGAAGACAGTACAAAGAATGATTAATCTCTCAGATTGTTTACCACGATTGTCTTGCACGCCAAGATGTGTTGTTCACAGCTTTGATAACTCTTGTTATTTCCTTGTTGAATTTTGGCATCTTTGTGAACTCGATATCTTTCTTGAATATGTGTTTCCTTTATTACTGATCTAGCAAGGTAACACATCTTCTTTAAATCGGAGTAATCCTAGAAAGAATCAAAGTTGCAGAGAATCCAATTTGTTTCTTTCTATTGAAACCGTGTTGAGTTGACTAATTCAACTTAGCTTGGATTATGGAAACTTCAAGTAAGATGTCATCCATAGCTCTTCCTTATGATTAAGATACCTTTCTGGACATAAACATAAACAACAAAAACCGTGGAACTTCATTAATAAGTGAATAAAGGAAAAACTAAAATTTGGCAACTGAAGAACAGTTTTCGCACAAGCTCTCGGGTTTCAGTGTTATCCTCAATGTTGTTCCAACATCGTGTAACATTGATTTCATAAAACCTGGACTTTCAGTATCATTGATGAATTGGTCAGTTCTTGAGGCTAATTGGTTTGTGGTAGTGGCCAACTGAGTAACAATGCCCTCCAGTGAAGGTTTCTTTTCTTGGTGTAGTGGAAATCTAGAAGGAGGCCTGATATGGTTCTGGTTGTTGCTCCAAGAGAGGTTAGGGTGGTTCCTCCATCCAGGGTTATAGGTGTTGGAATATGGATTATTCTGTGGTCTGTTAAAATTTGACACAAAATTTGCTTCTTCATCGTGGGCAGAATTTTTAAAATTGCTTACTAAATGGCAGTTGGCAGTTGAATGTGAGTTTCCACAAAAATCACATGTTGCTGATGTGGACTGAATGACATTTACCCTCATTGTTCCCAGTTGTTTGGTGAGAGTAGCGACTTGTGCTGTTAATGATGTGATAGTATCTATCTCGTGCACACTAACCGGTATTTTATGTCGTTAGGAGGCCACTGGTAATTTTCGACGCCATTTCGTTCACTAGTTGATAGACATCCTCTGTTGTTTTCGCCATTAAAGCTCCTCTGGCAGCCGCATCTACTAAGGTTCTTGTGTTTCCAGTCAACCCATTGTAGAATGTTTGAACTTGCAACAATTTGAGAAGCCCACGGTGAGGACACATCCTAAGCATTTCCTTGTACCTTTCCCATGCTTCGTACAGATTCTCCATGTCGTGTTGCACCAACAGAGTGATTTCATTCCTCATTTTTTCTGTTTTAGCTAGGGGGAAAAAACTTAGCTAGAATTTTTTGTGCTAATTCTTCCTAGGAAGTGATACCACCTTGAGGAAGTTAATTGAGCCAGTTATTCGCCTTGTCTCATAATGAGAATGGGAATAGTCTCAACTTGATAACCAGTTCTTCGCCTTGTCTCGTAATGAGAATGGGAATAGTCTCAACTTGATAGCTTCTTATAAAACTCCATTGTGTTTAAAAGTATCACATATTTCTAAAAAATTAGCTATATGTGCATTAGGATCTTCTCTCGGGAGTCCACAAAATAGAACCGATGTTTGGATCATCTGAATAATTGGTAGTTTAATTTCAAAATTATTTACAGAAATTGACGGCGTTTAGATGCTTATGTTGGCACCTAAGATACTTGGGACATCGTAGTCCCGCAAGGCTTTTGATTCATTTTCTATAAGTCCACTCATTTTGCTTTTACCCTTTTCTATCCTATGCAGTATTTGTAAAGTTTTTTCAATTTCATGATCAAAAGGTAAAAATGCTGAGTTCTTACTCCTTGTAACTATTTTTCATTTTTTTTTCTCAATTTTGAAAGTAAACATAAAAACAACAATAGTAAAAAAAATTACCACAGTAAAAAATAAATATTTACCGTCACCAAAAAAATAAAAAAGCTTGCGAGCAACGAAATGTTTTTTTTACCAAGGTGATTTCTTTTTACTACAGTAAAATATTAACACATATAAGACAGAATCTCAAATTAACAATAGGGTTAACTCGTATTGATATTAAACAATTTTATTCCCCGGCAACGGCGCCAAAAACTTGTTTTGGTTAAATTCATATCAATAAGTGCACGAAATCGTAACTGTTGTGGTTAAACTCATATCAATAAGTGCACGAAATGGTAACAAGTAATAAACTGAAAGATAGGGTTGTCGATCCCACGAGAAATAAATAATTAATTACCAAAATTGATTAACTCTTAATTTATTTGAGAAACCGAATTTCAGATTGTTCAAGCGAAAAGATTAACAATTTACTAACTAAAGGTAAAAACGTTTAACAAAGTAGGGCGTTGAGACAATAGTATAACTAGGATATATCAATAAATAAGAGTAGACAATGAGAGAAGAGCTGGAAATCGTGATTTCACCGCCGTTAGTTTGATATAACTTTTAATTAAGCATATTGTTACGAGTTTCACATTCAAAATTGTTGTTGGTTATGATCATTTATGCTTTATGTACTCTTTCTCAAGTTATACATAAATTCTACAGTTTTATGACTAGAAAAGGAGTCTAGTTACGAAGATGTGCACATGTATGTTCGATGGTGATTTTATCAACTAAATGAAAACGATAGATATATTTCTATTCTATTGAAAATTCACGGTATTTACTTCAAATCTATTTCACGAAAATCTCCTCTCGGTTTCAATTCGATCATTAGTTCATCTAAAGGTTGGCCAAAATTTTAGAAGCATTATATTCACAAATAAATACACCAACTTAGTTTGACATAGTAACAATACGTTTAATTTAGATTAGATCATCATATTAAGCTACATCACTATCCCAGCAAAGTAAATTTAGCACATGATGGAATATAGAACAAGACTATAAGATAAATATAACATCATAATGTAAAGTGAGAAAAGTAAAGAGAGTTTAGAAATCGTTACAGATTTTTACTTCCGTAAAGCCTCCGGTGGACTCCCCGGTACAAACTCCGAATGACTCCTCCAAATTTACAAAATACTAGCAAATACTACTACTATAGAAAACTACTAAGTGAAGAGCGAATGAAGAAGATTGGTGTGTTGAAATATGGAAAATGTGATGTCTATAGTTGAACTAAAAACATAAGAAGACATCTCGACCGTTCATCTCGTTTTGATCCAATGGTCCAAAGTTGTCATATAATTGATGAATTATTGATCACATGATTCATGACACTCTAGAGTCTTCCATTTGAAAGCTTGGAAGACTGGATATGGACCATTGATTAGCCATTTTGATATGACGATCATCTAGCGCGCGAGTTCCGTATCTACATTTCAGCTTTGTGCAACTTCACTGTTTTGGTCATAACTTTCTCTCCAGATGTCGGAATCACAAATCGCTTGTTGCATTGGAAACTAGACATCTGTGGCTTTTTACTGATATAATGAACCAAACATAACTCAACTTACACAGGTGTCGGTGAATTTTTGAAATTTTGATTCTTGATTGGCAAATCATATTCAACCTACTAAACCTGAAAACAAACATAAAAATTCCACGAAACTTTCAAGAATAATCAAGTAAAGAAGTTCCAAAGCATGATAATGATTAGTATTTCCCAAACACATCAATAACCACAAAATCAATCGGAAAAGTGAATATATCAATCTTAACCATAACATCTTTTATTACCCCATTAGGGTAATTAACACTACTATCAGGAAGTGGAATTGATAGGTTCGTTGCTCATAAAGTAGGTAACTTCAGACGTTCATAAATAGTATATGGCATGAGATTAACACTGGCACCTAAATCACGTAGAGAATTTACCTGCAAATTATCATTAATAGTGCAATGTATAGAAAAGCGGAAAAAGCACCTTACCCCCTAAACTTTCTACCATTTTGCACTTTGCCCCCTAGGTTTTTTTTGTTGCACCTTGCCCCTTAAACTTTGCAAATATTAGCACGTTACCCCCCGAAGCACTTTCAGTCAAATTTGACAGAATATTCCGTCAAATTTGACGGAATATTCAAAATTTCCCTGGAATATTCCGTCAAACTTGATGGAATATTCGGTCAAATTTGACGAGAAGTGCTTAGGGGGGTAACGTGCTAACGTTTACAAATTTGAGGGGGCAAAGTGCAAGAAGACAAACCTGATGGGGCAAAATGAAAAACGGTGGAAAGTTTAGGGGGTAAGGTGTTCTTTTCCCTATAGTAAAACTCCTTATATCCTTAAGCTTTGTTGGCAGTCCTTCAATTGCTTGAAGTGTAAAGACTTTGTGAATCCCGATCCCATCCATGTTTTTCTTGACTACTCCTGTGTCTCCAAAATACTATGCATATTCCAATAATTGTCTTAGTGCTTCTTTAAGTGTCATTGATCCCAATAGATTTTTGAAAACCATAGCATATTGTTCCACGTGATGAATTCTCGAAGGATATGGAATTGATTGGTAGTTCTCCTTCACCACTAGCTCTGAGCCTTTTCTTAAAATATCTTCCTCAATCAAGACCACGTTCACTTGTTCCCTTAGATTTGTCTTTATATTGCTACGTAGTGATCCAATATGTTACTGACACAAGTTGTTTCTCAATGTTGCTGATTTGTGTTGTCGGTGTTCTGATATCTCGACTCTATGTGCCCCATTCTTGCATCAGTATTTGTCATATAATTATATAACATTTCCTCAAGCTTTGACTTCTTTTCACTTAGTTCAAATCCCATTGGCTTCTGAACTCAGTGTTATTGTTGCTAAGTTATTTGCCCTTCCCAAGAAAAATTAGGGTGACTGCTTGTTCCTGGATTGTAACTTTTCGAGTACGGATTGTTTTGCCTCGAATAGTTACCAGCATAGTTGACTTCTTCATGCATGGTTGCATTTAATCATTGGCATTCATTAGTTGGGTGATCCCCCCCCCCCCCCCAACGTTGCATACCAGGATTGGTGAGCTCTCATTCATATGCTTCAATTTGGTGTTAATGGCGTCTACTTGTGCAGATAGTTGAGTAATAGTGTCGATCTCGTGTTCCACTTTCAGATGGTCGATGCAATTCTCTCTAATAGAGAGAATGCATCCTTGTCGGTCCTTTGCATTAACCCTCCGCCCCCGAATTAAAGTGTAGTGGATTATTTCATACTGTACTCAGTCCACAGTGAAATTGTTGAAGTAGTACCTCATTTGTGAAGCTGTGTTGTGTACACCACATCGTCATGCCTTTGAATCGTTCCCATTCTTTAGACAATGATTTTGCATCTATTTGTCGAAAACTAACCATATCACTTCTGATCTTTGTCGTCTTTGCCAGTGAACAAAATTTTTGTAAGAATAGTTTTGCCATCTGCTCCCATGCTGTGATGTTGTTATTTGGTAGTTCATTTGGCCACCTCTTAGCTTCCCCATTCAAAGAAAATGTAAATAACTTCAATTTTGTTGAATCAGATCTGAGTTGAAATACTTTAGACGCCTCAATAAAGTCTTTCAGATATGTCATGGGATCTTCAGTAATTCCTCCCCATAATTGATTTTTTTCGATCATAGAGAATATGGTTGACTTGATTGGTACATGATCTTAACTTGTAACAATATATGATCGAGTTCCTTCAAGTGTTTGCAAGACTTCATTTCTTTTAGGTCGAATAAAGTAATCGCTTCCCAAGTGTTGACCATGGTTTCATTAAGTTTGATGTCCTTGCGGTGTTTCTCTTGATGGAGTTGCTCTGTTTTCCATGTTCAACATGCTTTGTGTTTCTTTTCAGGTTCTTTCTATCTCAAGATCATATAGTGATGGTGTCGCGGTGTCTCTTGGTTTCATACACTACTAACACCTGAAAAAATAATGCATAAGTAAGTGTTTCTCACGGGACAACAATAGTAAAAATTGCTAACAAATATATTGTTACTCCCCGGCAATGGCGTAAAAAACTTGATGCGTAATTCAACTATGTGTTATTATTGAATCACGCACGTTCACAAGTATACGAGTCAAGTAATAATAAAATAGAAACTATAGTTACTACCAAAGTATCGAATCCCAAAAGAGTAAATAATTATAATTTAGCAATTATATTGTTGCATAGTGAATAAATTGTTTTTTTTTCTTTTATCTTTGAACAATTAAAGACAAAGAAATATTAATTAACTAACTAACAACTAAAGATCTAAAGTAGAATGCTGGAGTAAGATTAACTAAAGATTGAATCAAGAAGATTTATTAAAGAACTGAAACTAAATTAACTAACTAAAACAAAATTTAATTGATTGATTGCTATATAAGGCTGTAAAATAGATTAATTAAAAGACATCTAAGAGATTGATTTCATTAGTCACGGATGCATGTATTTCATAGAAAAAATACAAATGACTCCAATGCAAGAATCTATTTATTAATGATTGTCTGTTTCCAAGTTGATGTAGTGAATTAGTCACTTTTACACTAAATAACCCTCTAATCCCTTATGATGTCAGGTCGTTAAGTACTTTCCCCTCGCCAGAAGTTCACCATGTCATATGATCCATACAGCGTTTAAGAAGTTAATAAGAGTTACCAACTGTGATTTCTATTCCACGACCACGCTAATGTCGAAGGTGTAAAGATTTATCTGACTGGTCTACTATGCTAGTGTTGTGTTAACAATCTCCTATAGATAATTCAAGATAATACAATGATGTTCAATGTCACTACTCTACCCTCATAGAAACGCGTGCATCAAAAAAACCAAGTATCATAAGAAACAAATAATATCCAACAAAATAAAGTCATCAATAAACATAGGTTCAAGGTGCATCCATATGAGATTAACTACATCCTCCTTCGGATGCCTAGATGATAAGCTACTCATAGTCATATTCAAATCATAAAAATTCATCATAGATTATTCAATAAGGAAAACAAAAGATCAAAGTCATGATCTCCGTGCTGCTTTCATCTACTTTGATTGCTACTACGAACGGTAGAATTTATGCGCTTCTAACCCTAGAATGCTCTTGTAAATGTTTGTAATTAATTGTCAAGCTTTTGTAAATTGTACCCTAACTACGTAGTGTAGCCTTCTTTTATAGTTTTTCTTCACTTTGGCTTCGTTTTAGGTAGCATTGGACAATTTTTCGTCCTGATTGCGCGCCTCCCTATTTCTCAAGTGTTCTCCTGTGATCTTGTTGTTGCTCACCCTGCATTCTATTTCCTGGCTCCTTTAGTGGCGTGGTTGGTAGCGTCACGGCTCTACTGTGCCTTGTTACTATAAAGTGCTAAAATCCTCCAACTAAGCATCGCTTTGCTCCAACTCAACTTAAACTATAAAAACCTTAACACAATACTAAAACAAGTAAAATTACCACAAGGATTGTACAAAAGCAAAATAAATTAGGTACTCAAATCACTATAATAGTTCTACTATCAGAGTATATGAAATAAACATGCTTCTAACATGATTAAACATGGTGTACTCTACTCTCACAAGTATAATCCAATTATCCAAGTTTGTTTTCTTATATTAGGCATATATAATCATTGTTCCTAATTGATGCATGTTTTTATTACTCAAACTTGACTATAACAAACTATTAAACACAAAACATACTCTAGAATTTGAAAAACTTGGTGTGAAACTTACTATCATATAGAAGCTCCCCCCCCCCCCCCCCCCCCCACCAATTATAAAAATAACTTTAACTTGTCAATGTCCCCATTGACTAAAAATCATAACTATGAATAATTAAAATAGAGGACTTTGCCGCTGTTTTATTTTGTCTATGGGAAGATGGAGGATGATGTGTTGAATGCTTATTCATTCTGTTCTTCATTCTTGTGCATGACTGCTGCCAACTTTGTATCCAGGTCTGCGTATCTCATCAAACTTTTCTTTGATAAATGATTTGAAGTACTCCATGTGATCCCTCAAATCTTGTAACACGTCCAACTAACCCACTTTTGTCTTGGTATTTGGCTCATCCCTCCCACGCCCTCTTCGTTCATAGGCGTCAAATTGCTTTTGTGAAATCATGTCTTTCACTAGCACTTTCTTATAAGATAATTTGTCTTGAACCCCCACTACTTTGTATAATTTTGCAATAAGTCCTCAATGTGGGATCCCCCTTGTTGTTTCCCCTATCACAAAGTGGTTGATGGATGCAATGATTTTCCTCGACATTCATATGGATGTTTTTCAAATGATTTTCTACATCGTAAAGTCGTCAAATGATTTATAAAATGAATGAGTGAGATTGCGAGATTGCACCATGCTCTATACTCTCGTAGTAGGCGTAAGAGAGAATGCAAATCTCTGCCCGATTCCACGTAGAGGCATGATAATGGATATGAAACTCTACTAATGGCGAACTCATCATCAGTGACCGTGTCTTGAAGATCATATTCTCCTTCGCGGATCTTGTCATCATTTAGATGATAGAATGCATCTATTACTTTAGTTGTAATCATCACTTTCTTCCCTCTCACCACTGCATGATCTTTTAAAGGAAAACTGCCATCCATGAAACCTTCAGAACCATTGTCTTGTTAACCCTCCTCGTCACTTGCACAAGCTTTGACCATCCTAACTTTTCAACTTTATCAGAAAAAAAGATTGAGGTACTTTATTATGATAAAAGATTTCTTCTTCAATCCATCTTTTTCGGGATGGTGACTCAGATTTCTTCTTCTTCATGGTGCATGTGGCGTATAATGGTGGTGTTGGAGTTGGTTCGTCATCGAAGTTTAGAAATTCTCGTGGGCAGTTGATGCTGAAGCTATTCAGAAAATTCGTGGTAAAGTTGAACATGTAAAAAGAACTTATGAATTAAGAGAACTAAAATATCAATGGAGAGAAGACTAGGGATTTAGATCTATTGTGTTTTTAAGAATGAGAAGTAACACACTAAATACATAATTTATAGTATCCTAATACAAGTTTAAATGGAGTAGGATTCTATCATATAGATATTTAGAAGTTTTCGAAGTATTCTACTAGACTTTTATCATGATTAGGTAACTTCTACTATAATAAATCATGGAATCCAAATGAAAATAGAAAGATATAAGAAAAGGAAAACTTATTTATGGATCTTCAATATTGTACGTGTTTTTGTAAGCTATGTGACATGGAATGTTAGGTGCCTATGCTACGGCGCCCTCTTGCATCACGCGCTTTGATTGGTGTGGCTCGCGCTGATCATTGAGTAGTTTGCAATACCTATGCATTTTTCATGCACGTCGCGCGATGATGACAGTGTGGAGCGTGACCTGAACATCTTTTCTCAAAAAGTTACGGGCTTTTCTTAGTCTGCTTTTTCCCTTTTTTCTCTTTTGTACTTGTGATCTTTTTCATCATTTAGATAGCTTCATCTCCAACTTTTCATGTCTAAACTTTCACATCATAAAATCGATCAAGACTCAAAAATTAAAAATATTGTACAAAATTGACTCAAATTGTAAGCATTTGGGTTGCCTCCCACACATCTCTTTTTCTTTAAGTCACTCAACCTGATGCTGTTAATTCTAAGGTGTGTCTATTGCTCCACCATGGTTATATGAATGCGCAAAAACAAATACACAATAAATTTTCTCTTCATCTTCATCTTTCTCACTTGGTGGTTTGATTGAGTAGGTACGAATGTTCATTTTGAAACATACTCTTTCATTGGTAACTCATAAACTTATCATTCCCTCTCCAACGCCAGTCAATGCATTAGCTGTTGTTAAGAATGACCTACCTAGAATCAGTGAAAATTTATAGTTTTGACTCATCTCAATTACCACAAAACCATTGGGAAAGTAAAATCAACAAAATATCCTCAACTACCCCTCTGGATAACTCACACTTCTATTAGCTAAATTTATCGTCAAAATAGATGCTTTCAACCTAGGTTAATTTATTGTTTCATAAATACAGTATGGCATTTGGTTAACATGTTAGGACTTTGGAGCCTAAACTGTGAAGACGGTGTATTGAAATTGAAGACCAGGTGTTCTAACATTAGGGTAGAACGTGGAAACAGGAAGAGAAGACAAAAGGGCAAGCACAAGATGGTGTGGCCCTTGGCAGAGTGCTACACGACAAGGCGCATTACGTGGGTCATCCAGAGAGTTGCAACGGTGGGGTAAAAGGTGGCGCGTTGCACGGACTATCCAAAGAATAGCGTGGCCTGCAGATAAAGTAGTGCATATATCAGGTCGCGCGTCTCTCGTTTTGGCCCAGTTTCTACCCATCTTGATTCTGATGCCCTAGCAGCTATATATATGTATTATTGTACGTTTGTATGAGTGTGGCAGAAACAATGGAGAAATAAATATAAGAGAGAAATAAACTTGTGAGAATGAAAAATGGAGTACCAAAGAGGTTTCGGGCATATGTAGCTGATAGTTGATAATGAGGTAAACATATCATATCTGCGAGTATTTGGTTGTCTATCGTATGTTTATATGGATGTTGTTGTTAAAACTTGGATGATAAATTTGTGAAGTGTATGTTTATTGGATATGGTGGTGACGATTCTGGTTTTTGGGATGATCAAAATTAGAATGTAATTCGTAGTTGAGATGTCATACTTAATGAGCATGTGTTGTACAAAGATAGATTGGGTGCACCAATGACTTGAAATGATGGCATTTGGGATGATAAATCAAATGCTTTGCATTTTAATGTATCAAATTCAGATGAAGAGGAGGTTTTAAAAGGGCTTGAAATGGTTGAGCCAAAACCTCGTACACCAGGGTCTACGTTAAGGAGGTCTCTAGACAGGTATGGCTACACCATACACTATCTTTTGTTAACTGATACTGGTGGGCTGGAGAGTAATGCAGAAGCAATTTAGAATGTTGATTCGAGCAAGTGAGAGTTTGCCATGGAAGATGAGATGAATTCCTTGAAGGCGAATAACACATGAACTCGTGGAAATTCCTAAAAGGAAAAATGCCTGGCATAACAAATGGGTGTGCAGAATTAAAAAAGAAGTCGATGGAAGCAAGCATTACAAAGCAATATTGTTTGCGAAGGGTTTTCAACAAAAGGAAGGTGTCGACTACAAGGATATGTTTTCTTAGGTGGTGAAGATGACGACTATTAGAATAGTTATGAGTATAGTTGCGGTTGATAGTTTATTGCTAGAACAAATGGCTATCCAAACATATTTTCTTCATTGTGACCTTGAAGAAGACATCTAGATGAAGCAATCAAAGGGTTTATTGGCTGAAAGTAACACTGGGTTGCTTGCAAACTAGAGAACAACTTGTATGGCCCTAAATAAGCTCCACGCTAGTGGTACATGAAATTTGAATGTTCATTTATTATATTGAATTTAGAAAATGCAATGCGGATCCTTTATGCTATTTCAAGAGGTTCGAAATTTATTTTATTATATTGCTATTGTTCGTTGATGATATGTTGATAGCGGGTGCTTGTGTTCAAGATGTTAAAAATTTAAAGAAAGAATTGTCTAAACAATTTTATATGAAAGATCTTGGCGAGGAAAAGCAGATCTTAGGCATGCGGATTTCACGTGTCAAGGTGTTGGGGAAGTTGTATGTTTCACACGCTAAATATATTGCGAAGGTTCTTAAGAGATTAAACATGGATGCTGAAAATCGAGTAAGTACTCCTTTGGGTAGTCAAATTAAATTATCTAAAAATGGGTCACCTAGCGGTGAGTGGGTACACGCTGAAATGATGGAGACTATATATGCGTCAATAGTGGGTAAGCTTATGTATGCAATGGTGTGTACGAGACCAGACATTGCACATGATGTGGAAGTTGCGAGAAGATACATGACCAATCCCGGAAAACAATGATGAGAAGATGTGAAGTGGAACTTTAGGTAATTGAGAGGTACCATAGACAAGGCGTTGTGTTTTGGATAATCGATCACAAACTTATGTGGTTATGTTGATGCTGATTTGATGGGTGATCTCGATGGGAGAAAGAGTACCACGGGGTATGTGTTTACTTTGGGTGGTACTGCGATCTCTTAGGGTTTAAGGATGTAGATAATTGTGGCGTTATCTACTACAAAAGTTGAGTACGTAGCGACAAAAGAAGCCAACAAGAAGATGGTATTGTTGCAAAGTTTAAGTGAAATTGGTTAAGGGTAGACGAACAACATACTCTATAGTAATAGTCAAAGTGCTAGTTTCTTGGCAAAGACTTCGGCACTTCATACGAGAGCAAAGCCTATTGAGTTCAAGTTTCACTACATACAATATCTCTTGGAGATGAAGACTTTGCAACTTGTGACGATTTAAGGTACTGAAATTATTCTGATATGTTGACTAAGGTTGGGAACTTGGAGAAGTTGAAGCTTTGCGTGGCTTCGGCTGGCCTTGGAGTTTGAATGAATTAAAGGATTTCTCTGTTCTTGTTGTGGTTTTGTATTATCCGTTGCGCAACATAATACTAGAACCTAAATCACATAGATAATTCTTAAGTAAAATATTATTCATAGTGCAAGGTAAAGTAAAACCCCTTATATCTTTCAGCTTAGTTAACAACTTGGTTGGCAGCTTAGTGCAAGGTGCAAGGTAAAGTAAAACTCTAATTCTTGTTTATCAATGCCTTATCACTTAAGTATTTCATCAACTCATATACTTATCTAACTGCTTGTTCAGGTGTTATGGATCCCGACAATTATTTGACTATGGCAACGAATCCATCCACTAAACGAATTTTCGATGGAAATGGTATCATTGGATAATACTCCTTCAATACATGTTTAGATACATGGCCCAAAATATACTCATCGGTTGAGATGACATCGGCCGTGATCCATTTGGTTGAATACACAGTTGATTGGCAGTTTGCCTTAATATGTGTCAGTATTTTGACATCTTGCTACAATTTGACCAATTCTTACATCGACCTTTGTCATGTAATTATTCATTGTCTCCTCTAGAGGACCTTCTCTCAGTTAGGTGATATCCGTGCGGTTTTTGACGTTCATTGTTACCCCTTGTTATTGAATATGTTGATGGCTCCATGAAAGATTTGGACAATTTCTCTATCACCGATTATAGGTATTCGAGTAAGGATTGTCCTTCATCGGATAGCTACTCGCATAATCGATTTATTCTTTCATAGATGCATTCACTCCTTTGTAGTCAGTTTGGATGATTCCCTCCATAGTTGGTACACACAATTGGAGGTGTGTTAGAATCCAAATGCTTATGCTTAGTGTTAATGGACTCTACATGTCCAATAAATGAAGCGACAGCATCAACTTCATGCACCCTCATAGTTCTCCTCGCTGGTGCTCGTTCTATAATCGACTTGGATATTTTGCTTGTGATCAAATCCAATAGTGAAAATGCGTCTACATCAATTTTTACAATGAATCCCCTTCCGTTCCAAACATCGAGCGTATGTCTGCAACCCATAGTTAATTAGTAGTAGAAAAATTGAAGTAAGACTTCATCTTGGAAATTGTGTTGTGGACACTTCCTACGCATGCCTTTGAATCAATCCCAGTCATCTGATAGGGATTGTCCATACATCTGACGAAAGTTGACTATCTTGCACCACAACTTGGGAGTCCTTGCTGATGAACATAATTGTACCAAGAATAGTTGGGCCAATAGTTACCATTTATCAATATTGTTTGGGGGTAGCTAATTTAGTCACCGATTTGCTTCCATAGTACGTGATAATGGAAAGAGTTTTAGAATGGCTACATCCTAGGTGATTTCGAAAACTATACATGTCACAATGAATTCACAACGATGGGAATTCGGATCTTCATAGGCTCATCCTCCATATTGGTTCAAATCGATGCGATCATTGCAAATACAACTGGATTAATTAGGTTGTAGTCCTCGTTGGCTATAATACAAGACTTCATTCCTTGTAGAGTAGGCACTGTTTGTGGTCTAGATTATCAGATATAGAAACCTCATCCTATGTGTTGGTCGTTCCCTTTAGGAACTGGTGGTACTTGTGCTTGTTGTGTTTCGTTGGTTTCTATTCATGTTGGTGTCACTGATTTGACCTCTATATTAGACATGTTAAATATTTCCTTAATGTTACATCTGTAAGTTCTCAAAATTTTTTGGGTCGAACAACAATGATGTTAGGTTATACCTTCATGTCATACATCAATGTTACCCAAAATAAGAACTACGCAGTAAGTGTTTCCAAGATCAATAAAGGAATCAAAACTGCTAACAAATATCGTCATTCCTCAGCAATGGCGCCAAAAAGTTGATGAGTAGGGATCGTATAGCGTAAAATAGATGTATGCAATGATTGCTACACCTACGTGTTTGCAAGTGCACAATCAAAAGCTTATTACTTCCCATGTATCGAGTTCCAAGAGGGTGCATATATGTTTAGCAATGCAAACTCGAAAGCAAGTAAAACATTCAATTCTTCTTGTGAACGAGTGAATTGAATGAATTAAAATAATACGTAAATAAAACTCAAAGACATAAACAGATTCAAAGACAAAATGGAATTGATTTATTGATTTGGTTGTTCTGCAAATTAAGGAAAGACGTATCTTGGAATTAGAATTTATTAATTTCGAATACGAGTATTTCATAGAAAAAATATCATTGTCCCTATGTTAGCCTATTTCTATTTGATTATGCATGTCCCAGAAATATAACAAAACCCTCCATATGGGGAAACACCAGGCATCCCAATCTCGCAAATAAGTCTATCGGAACACACCCGCCAACCATGCCTATAGGAAAGCATTAGGGCGCGCCCCCTTGGACCACACCAATCAACTCCTAGAATGCAGCGTTGAACCCACCCCTAAAAACTATGAAACTACTTACCCTCGGAGGTTACACTCGACCATATCACTCTCATTATTTCCACCCCAAGAAATTACAATTAAGAAATAGTTAACCCCCAACTACCCTCCATAAATGAGAAAAATAACAAGCCTGATAGGTCATCCCAATGCAAGGCAACTATTGGATTAGAAGGATCACACCTAATTGGCCCTTCCAGCGGAGGATCATTTAGAAGGATCACACCTAATTGGCGCCGCAAAGTCACCCGTTACTGGCCACCCTCATACGAGGCATTCATTGCAGTCAGTTATTAATAGCAAAAGATGCAATCTGATTGGCTAGACTCTCCCCTGAAGCTCCTCGAAATAGGGGACTAATTCAGCACTCCCACAATAACACTTTTTTGCTATCTTTCAGCACCTAAAAAACAGATTCGTGTCATAGAATTCTTGTACTTCACTATTTAGCTCTTAACTAAACCTTGCTCCCGAATTAAGCTCCTCTAGTTGTAGCTCTCTTCTTACAAAAATAAGAACATGTTGCTCCCTCTATCAAGTCGGGATTAGCGTTCTAAAATAACTTACTTGATATTTATCTCCAAATTATTCTCCCCAGGTACCAGACGATATTTCATTCTCAAATTGGGCTGACAGTGGGAAAATTGTAGTATCCCTGAGATAACTTGAGAAAGTCACGCAAAACTAAGAGTAGGAGAGTTAAAATAAATATGTGAGAGGGTAAATGCTTTGCCAATATTTCTCTAGTTGTGGACAGTATAGAAAATTCGTGTGATCCTACTCCCGAATATCCTGAGGGACTATCCGTTCACTCTCATTACTCCAACGGGCCTCCAGCCCCCTATGGAAGAAGATCCAGAGGTGGAATACTTGCATATTTTGAGAGCAGCCTATGAAAACCTTGTCAATACCACAATAAACCGCAATAAAAGAGCTACTCGTGAGCAGAGATTTTCAATGCTTTGGTAGCTCAGGGATCGCCATCCTAGGAGGAGATATCTGAATAATTAGTCCATAACGAAGTCCTAGAAAATAACCCCTCCCCCCACCGTTGCAGAACCCAACCGCAACCACTGTACTCTGATAAAATTAAAGACACCCACTAAAGAGAACGAGCCTCTAAACGTCATTCTCAAGTAAAAATAGTGTCAGAAGGCGTCAAAACCGTGAAGAGTCCCCATCCCAAGATGCTACAAGAGAGTTCCACGAATTTCAGCGCAACCTGAATTCGGTGAAGATATCGCTTATATGGGCTCCACTTTTGTGCCTAATGAGCGTTTATTTAGCGTGATTTAAGTATCTATTTTCTTATACTTTTGAATACGCATGATATGATATTTACTTGTTTTATTATCGTTTCAAGTTTTCTTAGGATTTTACATAGTCTAAACGAAACGAGGCTAAAAGAGGCCAAAATGGATGGTTTTAGGCGACAATAAGAAAGACACTATTTCGGGATGTTCAGGCACTACAGAAGCATTACGACACTACAATAAGGAAAAATACCAAAGATATAGCGAATGAAGAGGAAGACATCAGGAAACTGCAGGGAGAAACAAAAACTAGCGCGATCTAGAGGCGCGCCAAGGGCGCTATGTGGTGCACGATGCAAACAAAAAATGGGCTAATGTCAGAAACCTTAAAATGAAGCCTAGCAAAGAAAAACTACAAATAGGAGACTACATTCAGCAGTTAGGGTACCACTATCAATAAGCTTTCCACCATTCACGGTAGCCTACAACCACTTTCCGACATAGAAACCCCGAAAGTTTGTCATCATAGAAAAAGCATCAGCATAGTCTTGTTCTAATTTAGTTGAGTCCTTGTTTGAGTGAAAATAGTTTATGAATAAGAAGATATCGCAAGGGAGTCACGAATAGAGTCAAGCAATAACGTTCTACCAGATCCGAGAAGCGTTTCTTTATCAATTTTCTTTATCTATGGTATTTACTTTGTGCTAACTTACTCGTTGTTTAGAGTATGATAGTAACTCTAATTTATGAATGTGTTTATTTGCTATACTTGATGTATGTTTCATGATCTTTGATATCTAGATTGAATAGTAACTTATGATGTATATTTGGCATTACTATCATTGGGATAAAACAGAAGCACTCATGTGGGGCCGCCAGGAGTATAGAATGTTAAGGATAGTTATTTATATATGCGATTTGTGACCCTGGATTTGCGAAAGCAACTGTGCAATCTTTAGATGACACTAGATTAATCTTCATTATATACGTTTTATTAACACGATTCGGATGAGTTATTTGGATTGCGCATTTGATATCTCTTCTAAAATAACTGACAATTGTTAACGCGGTAGGTTATTAGGGATTATAGAGGTATGGTTGGGATAACTCCTGCCATATGTCATGAATCCATTAGACATGCAAATATCAAATAAGTATAAAGTACTATAAATAGATATAGGTACTTTGTCTATGAGCTATTATGGTTAAATCATTGTGAAACCCATCCTTTAAACAATCTTTCCAATTATTGTCTACAACCACAACCTTTCTTCAAGCATTTATTAGTTTAGTTATTTACTTTCTTTAATTGTTTACTTGTTTTCTTGTATTCAAAATCACAAAAACCTGAATTATTGATTTATGCGTTATAGATAGATTTACATTGCATTATAGATTATGCGTTCGTAGTACAGAAAGCAATCATAGCATTCATAAGCATTCATTACATTTTGCAAACACGAGAGAAAAAGATTGTGACAACAATTACTGTGTTGCATTCAAGTGATTCATTTATTAATCCTCAACTCCCTTGGGATACGATACTCGGTTCATAACTATACTTACCATTTTATTATTACCTGATTCGTGCACTTACGACAAAGTGAGATTTAAGTTTCACATTCATTTGTTAACTTATATTCACTATTACTATACTTACACGCCTCTGTCAAGTTTTTGGCTTCGTTGCCAGGGAGTAACATAATTGTTTTGTGTGAATTGTCTAGCTTATTTGTCAAAGTACTAACTTTTTATTCTTTTCAGAAAGAAGACATGGGCATAGTCAATAAGTCAGCAGCAACACCACCATGGGGAAGTAAGATGAGGTACGGCAACATCTGAAGAACTAACATACATGGATCACTTCTGCAACCGCCATACATGGGAGAACAACCAAGCTAACTGGTAAGCTGCAAGGTACAAGGAGCACATCAACAAATTTGCTCTACCACGTCCAATATTTGACATCAATGTTGTGGATGAAGAATTGAAGAAGGTGGTTAAGAAGGAGAAATTTGAAGGAGAACCGTCTAACAACCCTCGTATACATATTGAGGAATTCAAAGAAGCATGTAACTTTTTTTGTATTACAGAGGGGTACACGATGGAAGAAATTTTCCCTCATTCATAGACAAGAAAAGCAATAGAATGGTATGGTACTGAGATCAATGGGAGATAAGATTGAGCTACAACAATCGAGGAATTCAAATTTAGATTTCATGGAGGTGTGCACACAAAATTGTGGAAGTAGAGGATTTGAGTTTGAAGCAAAAACAAAGTGCAACATTTGTTGAATCTTGGATAAACTTTCAACAGATGTTGGGAAAAGCACAAGATGACTACCTTCAAATAGATAGTACTAAATTTGATGTGGGGATAACTATACCATGGAGAATGATTTCAAATGTTACCACATGATGGTGCATTCCACTTAATGTATGATGTCACAAGGGCCACAAAAGCATAGGGAGTTCTGACATAACGCAATGCAACTTTCAACATTTTCATGGACCCTTGCAAATGACCATCAAAGAATAGGAGACAGTGAATAAGGGAGCGAAAGAGGATAAAGATCACGGTGCACCAAAGGACCCCTAATTCTTCACCAAAATTATCAAGCTAACCGACATTAAACAAACCATTGTGTGGGAGGCAACCCACATTAGTAAGTTTTTAATCATCGAGTCTTTATTTTGTTTCTATTTGAGTCACATATGGTATATTATTTCAATTGTTGTTTGGGTTGACCATTAGGATAGGAAAAAACGAAAAAAGTGAAAGAATTCATAAGTGGAGAGACGAACAAAACAAAAGCAAGACAATATAGGATAAAAGTAAGGACATCACGAATCAGAGTACGCAGAGCATGATTTCCAGTAGCAGGTGCGATCTCACGTGCCACCACTTATCACATTGTGCCTCGCACGCGCGATCCAGATCGTGTTTTGATTATGTGAAACCAAAATTCCAGAACACACCACATCTAATAGCGCGCCAAAAGTTGCATCGGGCCTCACACGCACGATCAAGATGCACAATGGTCACATCGCCCCTCACACTTTTCTCACTACAAGTTTCTGAGTTCAAAAGGCAACATGAGACATGCAAAAATGAGATTCTAAAATATATGGTTGAGCAACCTCTATCTTTACATTCCTACAATACTTATACCTCCTTTGTAATTAATTTCCAGATACATGATTTATTCCCATTGTGGTTTTATTTATTATAGAGAGCTATGCAACTTAATGAAAATTTTCCAAATTCTACTTAAAAACTCTTTTATTTATAACTTTAGTCACTTTCATAATTATATCCCTGAGAATTCATAAAGCTATTTCTTCTCTACTTCTCCTGTCTATTTATTTCTCTCAAGAAAATTATATTTCTATTTGTTCTTTGTAGAAGAACACGGAATCTAGAAGATACTACACATCTAAGCCAGCAACCGGAACACCACGAAGAGCATTAAAACTCTATTTAGCTAAACCGACATTCGATCGCAATGGAATTCTCAGTTACAACTGCTTCAACCTGTATCAAACACTATTAGGAATCCACTTTGTTGATGAACAAGAAGTACAAGGGTTAGAAAAGACACTGGAGCATTGGGATTAGGACGCATGATGAGGCGACTGGGTATTGTGAATAACACTATTGTTCGCGACTACTATGCTCATTATGAACAGAACAATGGTAATGTTTGGCTTAGGGGTAGATCAGCTGTAATCACATAGAGGGACGTGACCAAATATTACAAATTGAAGTGAGGTTTTATCACAATAAAGACGGAGACTAGGAGGTTGATTATAGGAATCTCCAAACACATTGTAAGGAATTATATTTGTTTATCAGTTCTCGAATACTTCCACCCGATTACAAAGGAAAAGTTTTATGGGAAACAAGCATAAGTTATGATGTGCATCAAACGAAGAGATACATCGAACATAGGGGAAACCAAAATTAAGGCTACCGCGAATAACACCATTAACGGTCCTCCATGCTTTATATATGTTGGAGCACTTGTCACTGCACTCTTTATTAAAGAAGGTTGTTCACAGCTTGATAAAGACATCCATTACAGAAATACATATCCCATCAATCACATTGCGAGGCAAGTGATCGAAACGACGTTCCACCCTAACGAGTTATCAACAATAAGTCAATTGAATAAGCTCTCACCTTCGTCGAAGAGAAAAAAGATGGCACACGAGCAATTGCAAGAGGTGAAAGAACGAGTGGGAAAGAAAAATTAGTGCATCAATCGGAAGAAATCAAGGAGCACTTCTAGAAAAACAACACTCTTCATTGGAGGGAGTTGAAAAATTGAGGAGAGTTTTACAAATGAAGAGAGCCACACCACTACCAGCTCAACAAGTGTCCTTTGAGCTCGATCAGGGGAGTCCTCTAATCTTTACATTAATTTTTTCTATTTTATGCAATGAGGACATTGGCGTGATTTTAAGTTTGGGGAAGGTAGTTACATTGTTTGTTATGCTTATTTGACATATATGCATCCTTAGAGTATGTTTTAAGAGTCTAGTTGTTTTATTTTGTTTTCTTTAGTCGTTAAAATGATATTTGAAGCATGAACGCATGAATAAGTAGGGATCTATGATAGTATATGCACAATATGATACGAATTTGAAATGAAGGAATACGTGAATACCTTCGGTACATCTTGCGTACAATGGTCAATGCATGTTTTAGTTTCATATACACCTTTCAATATGTTGTTGTGTATAATTGCAAAGAGAATGTTGCTTATTTATGAGAATACTGTAATGAAGCATGTGATTATGTCTTTTAAACAAATTGCTAGACTATTGCTTGAGATAATTGTAGATATAAATGTGTTGAGGAAATGAAACAGACCATCGTTTCAAAAATTTGAGTTTTATCCTTTCAAGCCAAGAACCCTTTATGAACATAAGATTATCCATTGAACCCCCATTGAGCCTTTTTTATGAAGTTTACTTACCTACCATAAGCCGAAAAACAAAAAATTGTATCCTACTCATTTCTAAAGATGGATGTAGTAGATCAAAGGAGGAATAAGGTAGGAGCTCAAAACAAAAGAATGAGCTAAAAAGAAAATTTTAAATAGAAAAGGAGGATGAACATAATAGAGAGCACAAATAACTCGATGCAAAACCTTTAAGTTTGGGGTGCCTCTCGAAAAATCATAAAGTATAGGACGGTTTGATTCTTGCGCAAATGAAACCACAAATGAAAAGATGTCAAATGAGCCTAAAATGTATAGCCAATGAAGAAGGCACAAACAATGGAAGAAAGAGAAGTGCATGAGTGGTTTACTACACACATCTCTAGAACTCATATATGACTTTTTCCATTATAGCCCACAACCAAGCCTAACATTACAAGCTTACAAAGTCCTAAATGATCCTCAACATATTAAATCTTCTTGAGTCAATGGCAATAGAAGAGCGGAGAGTGCAAATGAAGTGATTATATGTTAAGAGCTATGGTTTTATAATTTTGCTTCATGAAAATAACTCTTATGCATAAGCAATAGTATCACACTTTATTAGAGCACATGAAAAGGATGTGAAGATGACTGTATTAAATTTGATTTGCTTGTGTTTATCTATTTTATATCATATCTTATTTTCACAATAGGTTGCATTTTAAGAATTCTCGTTTATGCATGTTGGCATGTTGATGATTACATTTTAATTTAGATTGAGTCAATTAAGTGAGTTTGATTGGGGACAAGCAAAGGTTTAAGATTGGGGGTATTTGATAAGCATTTATTTAGCGTGATTTAAGTTTCTATTTTTTTATACTTTTGAATACACTTGATGGCATATTTACTTGTTTTAGTATTATTTCTGGTTTATTTAGAATTTTATAGAGTCATGACAAAACGAGGGTACATGGGGCGAAAATGGATGTTTTTAATCGACAATGAGTCAAGACACTATTTGCACGTGTTTAGGTGCTACGAAGTGCTATGAACTACATTAAGGGGAAATACCAAACATAGAGCGATTAAAGAAGAAGACATCAGGAGACCGCAGGGAGAAATAGAAAGTAGCGATCCAGAGGCGCATTATAGAAGATTGCGCGCCAGGGGAGCGATGTGGCATGCAATGCGGACAAACAGTGGGACGATGTCAAAAACCTTTGAAATGAACCTAAGAGCGGAGAAAAACTATAAATAACAGGCTACGTTCAGCAATTACCACCCTCAACAAGTTTTTCACCATTCACAATACCCTACAACCACTTCTTTATTGATTGTTCAACTCATGACTATGAGGAGCTAACCTACTCGTTGTATAAAGTAGGTAGTAACTTTGATTTAATTGATTTGTGTTTGATGATCTGTAATGTCTAGATTGAACAGTTACTTATGTTTTATGATTGACCTTAGTCTTGCCGGGATAAAACAGAAGCACTCGTGTAGAGTGGCCCGGAGTGTAGAATGTTAAGGATAGTTATATATATGTATGATTTGTGCTTTTGGATTTGCAAAAACAACGGATGCGCAACATTTAGATCATTCTAGATCAATCTTGATTATCAACGTTATGTTAACACGATTCAGATGAGTTAAATGGATTGCAGATTTCATATCTCTTCTAAAACAACTTACAACCGGGTTGATCCGTTCACACGATAGGTTATTGGAGACTCACAGAGGTATGATTGGGATAACTCCTACCATACGTCACGTATCCATTAGACATGCAAACATTAAATAACTATCATACATTGTAAGTAGATATAGGTATTTTGCCAATGAACTATTATGGTTAAATCATTGTGAAACCCAACCTCTAACCAATATTTTCAACTATTGTTTACAACTACAACCAATCAATCAATCATTAATTTTTTTCATTCGATTAGTTTAGTTAATTTAGATAATCAGTCTTTCTTCTAGCATTCCTTAGTTAACTAGTTTGCTTGCTTTAATTGATTACTTATTTTCTTGCATTAAAAACCACAATAACCTGAATTACTGGTTTTCTGCGTTATAGATAGATTTCCATTGCATTCGTAGTATAGAAACCATCCATAGCATTCATAAGCATTCATTGCATCCTGCAAACAAAAGAGAATAGATCGTGACAATCTTTAGTGTTTTGCGTTTATGTGATTCATTCAATAATCCACCACTCTCTTGGTTCGTAACTACTTACAAGTTTATAATTACTTGATTCGTGCACTTGCAACAAAGTGAGATTTATGTGTATCATTTTTGAATTAACTTATATTCTATATAAATAAAAGCATCAAACCCCCTGTTCTATAACCACTTTTGGACCTTACCCCCCAAACTAGTGAAATAAGTACACTACCCCGTAACCTTCGCCAACCTGTTGGATTTCCCCCCAGTAATTTTCCGACCGAACAAATTCCCGAATTGTTTTTTCATAATCTTCTCCTCATCGAGATGGTTCTGGTAGCGGTGAAGGTATCGCAAATTTAAAACCCATTACACAGAAATTATAGTTTCAATTCGAGAAATTTCCAAAAATTATGAAGAACACTTAAAGGTGTTCTTCACATTTTTTAGAAACTCAACGAATTAAAACCAGATTTCCTGTTTAATGGCTTTTGATTTGGGGCATTATCGTTTGCCGGCTTGGCAGGCCGACGAAACACTCCACATCATGTTGGTTATGGGCTACACTGGAACCAGCTTTGTCCTTTGCACACATGTACTCCAAGCGACGTGGTGAGAGGACGGATGGATCTTTAATGATTTTGAACTGGACTCGGGTTATTTCAAGCTGTCGACGTATCCCATTGAGGGAATCAAGCCGAACGTAGTTCATTTATATGTTTTGATGACCGAGCATTAAGTGGGCTATGTGATTCACTTGTTTCTACATTGTGCAGCTTCACGCTTTTGACCATATCTTCTCGTACGAAGGTCCAAACCTCCATCCGCTTATTGATATGAAAAGTAGACTCCCTTAGTTTTGCAGGAATAAAAGGTACATGTCAAGGAGACATGTCAAATATCCTCTATATTGAATACCATGTCGGGTATTCTACATGTTGGGTATTTCAGCGAAGCCTCACAATATCGGCCATATTTCAATGTACGTATATCGAAACCTCAGCCCACTTCTTCCTTTAAAACCATATCTCAAATATATTTCATTTGATATAAGGTACACATTGAATGGACATGTCTAATGTTCTCTAATTCGAATATAATGTTGGGTCTGCTGCATATTCAATGTAACGTCGAAAATGGCATTCATCACATGTCGGGGTTGTATATCAAATATATTCGACATAGGAGCTGTGGGACGGTTCCCTAGGCGTTCTCTCCCCACTTTGTGGCCATATGGATGGGTATTTATAGGCAGAAGGGTCAGGGTATGTCGAAAATAGCACCCGATACGTGCATATCGAATATATTCGATATGTTGTCCCAAATATGTGTGGTTTCACCGTTTGAGGCATAAATTTTACTATGGACATCGGAATTGCAATCCGCTTGTTACATTATGACCTAGACATCCGGCTTTCCAATGACATATCATAGGATGCCTAGTTTGTTATACACAAAGCTTGGCAATTCTTGTAACTGTGGTATCCACGTGATATGACACATATTGTTACTATATTATGTAGTATCTGTAGTCCCCCAGTTTGGAGTGTGCTTTTGGAACATGAGCATAATGCAAACTATAATTGGATGATATATTCATACATACCAGTAGTCCCTAGTTAAGGAGTTATCATGGTAGATGATAATTCGTAACCTTGGTTTGTATGCTCGAGTATTTTATTGAGGCATATCGTCCCTGAGTTTTCGAGTTCCATGAACAACGAATTGGGACAATGAAAATAGAGCTCGGATACTCCCCATTTTCGTGGACAAATTGCTAAGATGGAATTCAAAAATTATGCAATATTGGGTGGATACCGAATATACGTTTCGATGTCTCCCCAATATAGAAAACCATTTATTGTCGTCGGGACCCAAGTGTGTTTATTATATAAGCTAGTCCCCACCTCTTATCTAGATGATATTATTTTATGGGGGACCTTTTGTCACTGTGACACCGGATATCGAATTCCCATTATATCGAAACATAAAGGTATGTTGGGTTTCTTCCCATAATAATATAGTGACAATATATCTTGGTAGGGAATAGGGTAGAACACGAGGAGGTTGTTCTCTGCATTAGGCCATCGTGGCCCCCAAAAGACCCATCCATTTGACCATAAAGTAGAGAGAGAACATCTAGGGAACCCTCCCCCCCCCCCTCCCCCCCCCCCCCCCCCCCCCGCGCAGCGCCTATGTCGAATATATTCACTATACAACCCCCGACATGTAATGTCGAATGCCATTTTTGACATCAAATTCGGCATACAGCAGACCCGAAATTGTATTCGACATATAGAATATTGAAAATGTCCATTCGATGTTTGCCTTATATAAAATGAAAGATATTCAAGATATGGTTCTATAGGAAGAATCGGATCGAGGTTGGAAATATGTCCATCGAGATATGGCCAATATCGTGAGGACTCGCTGAAATACCCGACATTGTATTGGATATAGAGGATATTTGACATGTCTCCCCTACATGTATCTTATGTCTCTCCTACTTGTATCTTATACCCTGCATGTCTCCCCTATATGTATCTCCCTTACATGTATCTACTTTCCATATCAAGAAGCAGATTGAGGTTTGGACCTTCCAACAATGAGATGTGGTCACAACCATGAAGCCGTGCAATGCAGAAATAGGTGAATCACATAGCCCCATTAGTGCCCGATCATCACAATATATAAATGAACTACGTTTGTGATGATTTCCTCAAGGGGATACGTAGGCAGCTTGGGTTAACTCGAGTTAGTCCCAAATCATTAAAGATCCATTCGTCTCCTCACCACGTCGCTTGGGGTACATGTGTGCATAAGATAAAGTTGGTTTCAGCGTAGCCCAAAACTAATATGATGTGTAGTGTTTCGTCAGTCTCCCAAGCCAGCAGACGATAATGCACCAAATCATCTTTGAAAATTGCAATAGCGTCACCACAACCTAAACCGTCTTGATCAATAGAAGATTTTGTCCAAGTCTAAGAATTTCGATAAAAAGTTTTCGATAACTCGCCACTACACTACTACCGATTGCTATTAATTTTTGACGAACTTTTTAAATTGAAATTAACTCTTCCACTCGTCGAGATGGTTTCGATAGTGGTGATGGTATCGCAAAATTTAAAGCCATTACATGGAAATTTAATTCGTCAAATTTTTGGAAATTTTGAAGAACACTTAAAGGTGTCGGCCTCCGACCATGCGCTTTAAGAAAGTTTTTGCACTACCCTCACTAAGCGGGCACAACCTTGGTTCTCCCAGCTTTCCACTGGAATTATCTATAGTTTTCAACAGTTGACACATAAGTTTGTAAGGAAGTAAGCGTACAACTGTCACTTCCCCAAGTGTGCAGGATACATGTTAAACTTCAAGCAATCCAGAGATGAGCCCCTATGAGATTACTTGAGGAGATTTTCCAATAGAGTTATTGGTGTCCCCCTTGTGGGCCCCAAAATGTCATTAGACATCCCGGGGCATGGCCTCTAACCTAGTGACTTTGCCAGCTACCTCATGAGAACGCAACTTAAAGACCTCGAAGATCTAATGCATAGAGTCGAAACCTTCATGCAAATGGAGTAAACTCGTAATTCTATGGAGGAAGCTGGCTTGGCAAAGACATCTGGTGCCCTAAGACGAAATGGAAAAGACAAGAAAGAGGATAAGAACCAAGGTAAGAAAGAAGTAAAGGTGAAAAAGCACCTGGAGCCAACACTGTTACCCCACTTGAGGGTAACTCCAGCCCAAAGGTGATTGTGGGTGTGGCCTGAGCTCGGGTGTCGTATACCTCTTACCTTCTGGTCTACCTCATGAGAGCCCTTGTAATCCGCCCTACCATACTTGGACCAGAGGTAAGAAGGGTCATTGTCGACACTAGGAGTTCAGTAGATGTCTTATTTCTTCCTACATATCTTATCATTGGCCCCACAGAGGACCAAATGGAGCCACTTGAGTTCTCACTAGTAGGATTCTCGAAGGAATGTTGACATGGCTCAAAATAATTACATTACCAATGTCTTAGGGAAGCGGGGCCATGGAAAACATGGAGGCCGTCAAATTCTAGCTAGTCAACGCCCCATCTAGAACCTAAAATGCTATATATGGGTGTTCCTCGCTCCGGTCCCCTGGAGCAATCCCTTACACACTACAGTTGAAGGTAAAGTTCCTGACGACATCCGAAATTGGGGAAATCATAGGTGATTAGGCTTAGACCTGGAAATGTTGCATGAATGTCTTGTTCATCAAACCAGAGGATATGCCACTCGGTTTCCTTTCCAAGAAACCTAGAGTCGAGGAAGCAAGGGTTTGGCCCGTGGAAGAACTAAAAATGGTAGAACTGATGGAAGGTGTTGAAGGAAAGACCGTGAAAATAGGAACCAGCATTGAAAAGGAAGTGGAAAAGTCAATTACCAATACTTTGAGGCAATTCCAGCACATATTTTCTTAGATAGAGGGACCTCCGGGCAAATAAAACCATGACGTGTACTACAACGAGTTGAATGTCTATCCGACTGCCAAGAAAATGTAAAAGAAGAAGTGAACCATGGGTATCGAGTGAAACAAGATCATACACTCGGAGGTACAACAACTCTTCGACCTTAAACAAATCAAGGAAGTCAAGTACCATGAATGGCTGACTAACGTAGTCCTCGTCCCAAAGATTGGAGAAAGGTGGAATATGTGTGTAGACTTCACCAATCTCAATGAAGAATACCTCAAAGATTGCTATCATCTATTGAGTATAGATCGGCATGTTTATTCCACCACTAGCTGCGCTATACTTTTTGACCATGGACGGGGATCAGGGGTACAACTGAATCCTCATAGCCTCCAAGGACCAGAACAAAACTAGCTTAATCATAAGTTTAGGAACGTGATGATACCTAGTCATGTCGTTTAGACTTAAGAATGCATGGGTTACCTACCAGAGGTAGGTGAATGTCATGTTCGAAGGATTAATCAGGGATACCATGGAGATATTCGTTGACGACATAATTGATAAGAGAAAATGAATGGAGGACCATGCGTGGGATCTTGCCCAGGCCTTCAGCATCCTGGAACAATTAGGGAGAAAGATTCTTACGGTAACTGGTGATGAAGAATTAGATGTCAATCCCGAAAAGGCTCAAGACATTATTGAAATGAAACCCCCAAAATTGAGCAGAAGTACAAAAGTTAACCGGAAGAATGGTTTCCCCGAGTAGGTTCATTTCCCAATATTTGGAGAAAGGGTTACCCATCTTTAAAATACTCTAAAACATGAAAGGTTTTTAGTAAAACAACAAGTGCGACGTAGCCTTCAAATAGTTAAAGGAGTATCTAATGAAACCTCCCCTTGTAGTGAAGCATGTCACTAGAGAAATTTTATTCCTCTATTTAGTCGTAGGAAACGAGTCTGTTAGCGCGGTGTAAATTTAAGCTGAGGGAACAGAGCATCTGGCCCAGCTATTACTTAAGCATAACCCTCCAAGTCGCCGAAATGTGATATACCCATATGGGGAAAGTTGGATTGGCTCTTGTTACTGTCGCCCAAAAGCTCTAGGCTTACGTCCTAGCATGCCATGTTAATGTGCTTACCCATCACCCCTTTCTCGTTATACTAAATCAACCTAGGCCTTAGAAAGTATGGTCAAATTGGCCATGTAATTAGAAAAATTCTATATTACCTAGGCGCCATGACTCGCGATCAAGTCACACGTCGTGGCAAATTTCATTGTGGAAAGGCACGAAGGACCCAGGGAAGATGAGTTAGAACCTCAGTGGCACGTCTTTGTCGATGATTCGTCCACCGACTCTAGGGGAGAGTAGGGATTGTGTGCCAAAAGATAGATGACCAAGAAAAGTGGGAAGTTTTGGACTTCGCCATCCGGTTAGACTATCTTTTGTCAAATAACAAAGTTGAATACGAACCCCTACTCATCGGAATGTGGCTAGCCTGAGAGGAAGGCGTGCGGAGAATCTCATCCACTACGACTCTCAATTTGTGTTGCAACATATAAGTGAAGCATACGAGGCCTGAGAAGAACGGATGAAGGAATACTTGGAAGCCATATTTGTTGAAAACATTACCTTCCATGAGTTCAATGTGAAGCAAATCCCTCATGCAAAAAACCAAGACGCAGACACGTTATCAAAACTCTCCAATCAGGCGTAGCCAGTGAGTACCCAAAAATTACATTGTTGATGGCCTAGAAATTTGAGCGTTAGCACGACGAGGAGAGTACTCAGATGGTTGCCCTGGTTAAGAAATTTTGGACGACATAAATCACTGAGTTCCTTCACAACCTGGAAGGGTTTGTGAATACTCGAGAATCCTACCACGCGCTAAGTAAGTACACCACCTGATACTTCCTCCAAGGAAGAATATTCTATCGAAGATCTTTTTCCCAGCTTCACCTACAATGCCTAGACGAGTAGAAAGCTCGGTACATACTGTAGGAGGTACACGAGGGTAGCTGCAGAAACCAAGCAAGAAGAAGGAGCATTGCGGCAAAAATCCTCTGACAGGGACTTTAGTGGCCTATTATAGTTGTAGACTGTGAGAATACACTCGAAAATGCAAAAGATGCCAAGTCCACACCCCAATGGTGCACCTATCCACAACTCCCTAGGAACCTGATGCCACCCATTCCCGTTCGATAAATGGGGAATTGAATTTATTAGAGCATTAGTACCCGAAAAAGAGCAAAATAAATACTTGCTAGTAGCAGTCGACTATCTTACAAAGTAGGTGGAAGTATAGCCCTTGGCTAAAATCATGAGTGGAGTTGTCATCAACTTCCTATGGCGTAACAAACTTTGTCGATTAAGCGTCACCCAGGTTAGCCAGCGACAACTAATTGCAATTTCATAGTGAACCTTTGCAGCAATGGGGAATCACACAATTTTTTACAACAGTAGGACCCCGAAAGCAACGAGCAGGTAGGGCCACTAATCGGGCTCTCCTCAAGATACTCAAAGTCCGACTCGAATGGTACCGGTCCAAGTGGGTCGAAAAGATAACCGGAAGTCTATGGGCATACCTCACCACCCAAAAAATAGGTAATCAAAGTTTGGAAGTGGTAGAACATACCTCATAAATACTCTTGCAGAACTTATCTAACAAGGCAGAGTCCGAAAGACGACTGAGAGTCTCACTGTCGATGTGATTTAGAAGACCTCAATGTAGCGTCAGAAGTACTAGGAATCTCTAGTAGACCCAGTAAAGAGGGAAGGTGCATTCACACTCTCACTTCTAGGACAACGGAGGCTGTCACCCCGCATCAGCTTTGATGCATCGAACAATAGGGGATCCGCCCATAGACTCTACCCCACAAGAAGGGACCGTTATGGTAGTGTTTGGATCGACTACGGCTGGCAGAATAGACTGTGGCGCAGTAGCCAGAACTTGATCTCCACTAAGATGAATGTTGGCACCTTCCAGCCCACCTCCTCTAAAGGTAAGAACGCATCTAGCCACAAGGGGCCCGAACCTGAATTGTGAATACCAGGAAGTTTCTCACAAAGACGGAAGACTGTCGGGAGAATCTTTAGAGCCCTCGAGGCACAAAAAGGAGGCCGTCTGATACCTAGCCACAAGGGTGGGAGAATCTAGAGTCTCTTTGGAATCTTCAAAAATGACAACAGCCACATCTTTGCCTAGAAATCTCCAACAACTTATCTTCCCTGACGGACAAGAGGGACCAATGTTCTTCTCCATGTGCACGTTCTTGGGAGGTTCACCATGAGGAATTCTCTCATAGTCTCCCTAAAAAACATCCCCTGTAATTTAACAATATATCGTATATATATATTAAGGTCGGTTACAAATGTGGTACAACGAGTCTATCACTAAACTAGACCTACTTGAACTATACTAGTGTCGAGTAGGCTTTGTCCAGAACACCTCGAAATGACGTTAGACGCAATGGAGGATGTCGAAGGTATATCGGAGATGACGTTGAAGGTCATATCAGGGATGATATCGGAAGTCTTCTATGTCAAGGATGATATCCTGCTGACGTCGAGGGTGACATCGAGTATGATATTGGATAGTAGGTCAGTGATATATATCGAAGATATATATCGAATGTTATATCGAGCTCTATATCGGGTATGTTCGATATAGATGTACAGTAATTGCGGAT
Organism: Linaria vulgaris; assembly: GCA_948329865.1. Lineage (NCBI taxonomy): Eukaryota > Viridiplantae > Streptophyta > Magnoliopsida > Lamiales > Plantaginaceae > Linaria > Linaria vulgaris. Next base: position 19,661,839 of record OX415253.1, on the reverse strand, counting down.
AAGTAAAGCTTACCTTGACTACTGGGATGCGGGTATTTATAGGCCTCGGGATGCGGGGACTACTCACATGATAAACACGTGAACTGTACTATATCCAAGATCATATTCGATATGTATGTCAGGGATTATCCCCGACATGGGTAAAAACATGGGTCTGGCCAATGGCCCGCCCAATACGGAAAATACTCATATCATGTAGTCTCCTAATTTGGTAGTTATTATCCGAGGATAATAATTCGCAAATTAGATCGAAATTTTTGGCTTACCAGTACCTCTCGTCCCGCCAAAGATATTAGCAGTTCATGAGAAACAAACTAAAAACTAGAAGACTAAAATTAAAAATTGGAACTACTCTCCCCCTTTTTGTGAAGAAGGGAGTTTCTCCAAGGTTTTCACCATGTCTTCTAGCTCTTTGAGGTGTTCCTTCCTCTCCTCAATCTCCCTCTGAGTATCAGTAATTTGCCCCCTATACCAGTTTAGCATATGATCCACAAAAGTAGAGGTTATGACCATGCAGTCTTCTTCTTTGGACATAGGCACTGAAGTTCCAGCAAACTCCTGAGCCTTCTTCTTTTCAGTCCTTGGTCTCACCACTCCTTTTAGGTTCCATGGAAGGTCTCTCGCTCTTGATCCAGACAAGTAGCTTGGGAGAATTGTCAGTTCAGTATCATTCTTCCTCCAGCCCACTATTACACTTGTCTTTAATCCTTTCTTATTAAGGATTTTGCAGATGAGAGAGGGAAAATGCAGCATGCCATTTTTCCTTCCAGCAACTTCAGACATTGACTTCACAATCCTCTCCCCATGTTCACTGCCAGCCCATTCTTGATTTTGTAGACTAAGATTACTGATTCCTTAGTCAAAACAGTGACATTTTTGCTTGGCAGCCAGTTGAAGCAAGCTATCTTGTGCAGGACAGCACTAAGGGAGGTGAGTTTTGTGGTTGGCAGAGCATCTCTCCAAGTTTTAACCAACCCTTCAGTCAAGTCCTCAATCACATCATCATAATAGGGGTCCTCAGATTCATCAGCAGTAGGGAAGCCACATATCTTGTTAATGGTGTAGGGTTCAATATTGAAGACTCTCCCCCTCACCCAAGCCTTTCCAAATTTTGGAGATCTGTAGTCCCTGATCCATTAGGAGAGATTCAGATAGAACTTCATGACAATCTCAGGAGCATAGTCACTCAGCTCCATTGCTGAATGTTGCAACCCTCTTGCCTCCAGCAAGTCCATCACCTTGTTCTCATTGAAGTTGGCCATCTCCACAACTCTTTCAGTGTGAATCTCCCTTCTTTTGAAGGAATCCCACTTCTTCTCCAACTCTTGAGAGAGATAGTAAGGAGAAAAGTAACTCCCCTCATCATCAGGATAGACCACATACAACCCATCTGTGTACTCCTATGTTCCTGATGTTGCCCCAACATCAACAACAACATCCTGCTCTTCATCAGTTTTCTCCTCTTCTTTCTCCTCTTCCTCCTCATCCTCAACATCAACCACCTCAGTTTCCTCTTCCATTACTTGCTTTCCTTTTCTCTTCCTCTCAGCAGCAGCAGCAGCAGACTTCCTTTCTTTCTCAGCTTTATTCTCAACCTCAGCAGCCTTCTTCTTGGCTAACCTCTCCATCTGTCTCTTTCTGGCCTCAGCCCTTGCCTTAGCAGTTTCAGACATAGTTTTCAATTTCTCCCGTGCAGCCTTGCTCTTTTTCTTTTGAGCCCTAATCCACTTCCTCACCATCTTGTCCACAGACTCATCCACGGATTTCTCCACAGATTTTTCAACGGATCCACTACCCTCCCCCTCAACAGGTATATCAGCATCAAAGGATGAGTTCTGCACTGTTTATGTAATACCCTTTAGTTTTCAATTTAGAGAAATACATAATGATTAAGCTCAAATTACAAGTCGATTAATTGCGTAGTATTATTCGTTTCTTATTGTCCTTTGAAATAGAGTTTTGCTACGATTATTCCCTATAAATTAGGACAGTATCTCCCTAAACAGGGGAGTAGTTATTTTAATAGGAAATATATAGTGCAAGAATATGATTTCATAAAGACATATATAATTATATACATATATATTATATAACTTTTGCAATTCTTAGTTTGTGGTTCGTAATGACCTGAAATGATGTACCTATCCAAAATGAAAGTTATTGCCATTAACTATTACAATCAATTGCCAATATATATTAGTCATTATCTATTGAGCAAAAGTAAGTCGGCTATTTTAATCCATAACTGAGCCACATAATAATCAATATTAATGACAATAGAAATTTATTTATTTATATACATTAGATACATATATAAAGGGGGCAGGGGATAGACACAACAAAGATCACACACATATTTCTGTTCTTTCTTCCTTCCGTTTCAGCGCCGGGTTTTCCTCTTCAGGTAGAAGCTGCTCCTTTTCTTTCTTCGAATCCCGTTAAAATTGTCATGAATTAAGACATCCCTATATTCTTGAAAATTGAATGTTTAGTACACCTAAGAATTAAGTGGCACACGTTATTATTAGAAATTGTGGATAGTATGTCCATGTGTTCACTAATTCAATACTACATGTAGATTTATTATATTATATAGTTAAAACCACTTAAAACTTGGATTGTTAGATTAGTAATATGAGGTGATTAGACAACAGTGAAATATGCTTGGCTTGATGGAAGCAAACATCATCATGTTGGTGAATATTATAATTATTAGGATGGATTTGTTGTGTTCAAGATTGAGATTAGAGTATATAAGTTTTAAAGAGAGTTAAAACCTTCCTATATATGAATAATGCTGGAGATTCATTATACCTGCGGTTACTTGACACTATAATTAGTGGAGTATTATATTTTGTGCCTTAATTAAGATTTAGGAATAGAAACTAGATCACATTTAGTATAATTGTGAAGGTTAAACCTACGGCATAGTTGCGCACGGTGTTGGATATGATATTATAACTTGATATATTACCATGTAGACATAATTATTATCCTTTTGATTTAGTGCATGTGTAAATCTTTTTAATGGTTACTAATGCCCTTGACTGTTTCACAACCATTGATTCCTCAAACTATTTACAACGTTTGACCAGAAGTACTTTGGTTTGAGCTACCACCATTTATTATTGGCAAAATTTAAGAACCATAGTCTATTAAAACAACGAATTTGTCGTCTAATATATATTCTGCTCTTAACCTCTTCCATGAAATATTTGTTTGCTGCCACCTATTCTATTTCCTGTCCACCTGTCACATTCAGAAGGTACCCATTGTGTAAAGCATAAGTCATCACTCTTCATATTAGTCGAGCCAAATTTTGATTAGAGATAAACGGGGCAAAAATCGATTTAGGCCTTTATATTGGCCGCCTCGCTAATTTCGTCCACTAACTTGGCACCCCGCCAATTTAGTCCACCAACTTGCAAAATTAAGTCACGTTTGGCCACTTGACGTTTTCTGTCCATTTTCCGTTAACTGACGCTGACGTGGATAAATAATTAAATTTTTTTTTTTTTTGACAAATGTCACGCCAGTCAGATTAAAAAAAATCAAAAATCAAAAAAATTAAAGATATAAAAGAAGGTCGTCCCGCCATTTCTCACTCACCTCTTCCATTTTCCCGCTCCTTTGAGACCAGCAGTGAGAGAGAAATACAGTAACATATTTTCCGGCGAAATTCCGGCGAATTTTTGTCGTTAGGGAGCGAGCAATGGCGCGACGTACGAAAAAGACGAAACCGAAGCCACTCATACGCCATTCTTCTAAAATCGCTGACCCAATTCCGATCTATGGTGAGTACTTGCATGTTTCTTTTAAGTGTGTATATATGTATAATTCTGTCAACGATTATGTTTTGAGTAATTTTTTTACTAAAACCCTAATTTCTTTGTTGTTTGACCAAAATTCCCCAAATTTGTTTAAACCCTAATTTTTGGCAAAACCCTAATTTTCTGGAATTAGGAGCAATTTCCCCAAATTGAAACACACATTGAGTTCCTCTCACAGAATTGATCCCTAATTGCAGAAACTGAACCCCAATTTCTTCATGTGCATTAATTTTCTAAGAACCCTAATTTCCAAAAATCGATCAAAACATAATTTTGGGATAAATATACTTTAATTCATGGCTAATGTAATCTAACCCTCTATATTTTGTGTATGCAGCTCCTGGAGATCTATATGTTACCGTCTACTTCCATCATGGAGGCCTTATGCAATCTGGTGGAGCCTATGAGGGAGGTCACAGAAGTGTTGTTGATCATGTAGACCATACACATATTTCATTGGCCTGTTTCCATCAGCTTTGTGATCAGATGGGATTTATATTGGTGAGAGGTATGTACATAAAGAAGCATGGTTCATTTCAACTACTTGACCAAGATAGTCAGCTCAAGTTACACTTTCTATCTTGTCAAAGTTGTCATGTTATGGATATTTACATTGAGTGTGAGGGAAAGGTTGATAAAGAACAAGAAATGAGATTTGAGGGTGGTACTGAACCAACAGTAGATGATGATATTGAAGATGATGATGATGAGGCAGAAGTTGCTGATGGTATTGATGTTGATAATGATGATCTTGATGATCTTGATCATTTCTCAGATGAAGAATATGGAATGCAAGATGACATGAATGATATTCCTGGAGTTAATGAAAGTGTCATGAATAGCATATTCCAAACACATGCTGATGGAAATGAAGAACATGGTCCAGACCTAACCAATAATGAAGAGCCAGAGATTGGTGAAGAAAATAGTAATGATTTGAATGAGCCACAGAATACAAATAAAAAGGTTAGAGGAAAAAGTAAGAAGAGAGCTGGTGGTAATTCAGACACAGATGAAGGGGATGAAGAGAATATCAACATAAGTGAGGATGAATTTGAGAGTGTTCATGGTTCTGATGATGAAGTAGTTAATCCCATAAACAAGAAAGGAGTGCTTTTTGATGTCAGAAATATCATGGACCCTGTTCTTGATTTGGGAATGAGGTTCACTTCAAAACCAATATTGAAAGATGCCTGCACTTCACATGCTATTAACCTCCAGAGAAACATAAAATTCCCCAGGAACAACAAGAATAGACTTTATGCAAAGTGTGATGGAGTTGGTTGCTTCTGGAAATGTCATGGCAAGAAGGTACCAGGAGAAGATGGTACCTTTGTCATTATTGCCTTGGGTCCCAAACACAGATGTCCATCAACATCAAAATCCAAAATTTTGAGGTCCAGATGGTTGGCCAAAAAGTATCTACATGTGTTCAAATCAGATCCTAAGAAGAATGTCAAAGCATTTTGTGGGGAAGCTGGTAAGGATCTTGGTATTGACTTCTCTGTGAATATGGGTTACAAAGCAAAAGTGAAAGCTCTGCTGGAATTGAATGGTAGCAGCATTGAGCAGTATGCCAGATTGTGGGATTTCAAATCTGAAGTTGAAAGGACAAACCCTGGTTCAATTGTTCTGATTGGTACAAAGTTTGAGGATGGACAGAACAAATTTGATAGATTGTATATGTGCCTCTGGTCATTGAAGCAGGGCTTCCTAACTGGTTGCAGACCAATTATTGGGGTGGATGGTGCCCATCTTAAAGGTCCATACAAGGGTATATTATTGACAGCAGTTGGTATTGATGCCAACAACAACATATATCCTTTTGCTTGGGCTGTTGTAGAGAAGGAGGATACAGACACATGGCATTGGTTTCTGGCTGTGCTCAAAACTGATCTCAACATTACCAACAATGGTGAATGGACATTCATGAGTGATAAACAGAAGGGGCTGTTGAATGCATTCCAAAGTATCTTTCCAGGATCAGATCATAGATTCTGTGTAAGACACTTGCATGGAAATTATAAGAAGGCTGGGTACATTGGGGATGCATTGAAAGATGCTCTTTGGAAGGCAGCAAGGGCCACTACAGTCAATGACTTCAATGAGAAGATGAAAGGGATAAAAAAAATCAGCCTTGCTGCATGGAGGTGGTTACAAGACAAGCCTCCAGAACACTGGAGCAGGGCTCATTTCAATCCCAAACTCAAATGGGATCTGTTTTATTCATCATGGCATTGGATGTTTGTGATGTCTTGTTGATAGTTATCTTACTATGCTGTTTCAATGTAGTTATCTCTTTATGGATGTTTGTCTACTCTCAGTATGCTGTTTCTGGATTTATATTGCAATTTCATTCACATGTTCAATATTAGCTAACAAACTGGAGCAAGTAACATCTGCATAAGTACCCAATTTGATGCCATTAGGATCAACTTAGGATTCAACCAAGATAAAATACACATTGTTCAAACTGGACCAGATATGGTCAGTTACCAAGCCATAAACCAAAACACAATCAAAACTTGATCACTTAGGAGCAACCATGCCCTAAACCAAAACAGAATCAAAACTTGATCACTTAGGATCAACCATGCCCTAAACCAAAACAGAATCAAAACTTGATCACTTAGGATCAATTCTGGCAACCATTATTCAAACTATAATTACTAAAATACATATTTAACTAGGACTTCTTCAATCATCCAACACCACCAATTCTGAACCAGCAGCATGGACTTCTTCACCATCCTCAATCACAATGGGTGCATTATAATCAAAACCAGCTTCTTCTGGTAGTAATGCCAGCTCTTGGAACTGAAACACCTCATAGTGCAGGGCTGCATTATCCATTCCAAATGTCCTGAAATACTTGTCATATATGGTCTCCTACAATTTCAAAACAATCTAGTTAAACATTTAAACAAATAAAATAGACTTAATAAGATCAACAAGTAAAAAACACACACACTAACATTTTTCCTGTCATAATTTTCATTAATATAAACATCATAATCTGGTGCCCAGCATTCCACACCAGCCTCGAGCCTGAACTGGTTGAACAACTTCAGCTTGTTCCTATGGAACTTGATCATTTGTCTTATCCTCTGGATGGAATACACCACCTTTTCATCACCAGGCTTAGAGGATGCAGCCTCCATATCACTTTTGATGTACTTTAAACCCCTCATCAATACTCTCATGTCTTTAACCCTATGCCTAATAGCATAAGCAGCCAAACACTTGAGCAAAATCACCTCTGACCTTGGACAAGTGCAAGCCCTCATAAACACTATCCTCAGGCGGTTGGAACTTGTCACAGACACCATTCTTATTATAGAAACATAATTAAACAAATAAGTAATGAAATAATAGTTGAAAACAAAGTATGCATTAATTATAAAATTAGATCCTTACAAACTCAAATTAAAAAACACACAACAGTACTTAAACAGAAACTACACCATATGGTAGTCCAAATACATAACATAATTCTGAAAATGAAATTAGAGAGTTACTTTCTTGAATAAATAACACAGAGCAGACCAACAACCATTATAAACAAAACAAATGCAAACAGCCATCCTATGAAACAACATATAATTGCAGCCTTGGTAATATTGATATCCTTTAGTGCATCAACAAACTGTATGCCCCTTGCAACCCCATCAGTGGTGGTAGACATTTGACTCATTGATTGAGTTTTAACTGCCTTAGAATTCCCAGAAACTTCATCTATACCAGTGCTTCTTTTTTTCATTGAAGAGGAGGGGTTATGGTCAAACATGTACTGGTGGAAATGATCATTAACCTCCTCATGGAGCTTATCAGCCCAGACAAATGATTTTGGGTGACGATTGCTTGCGGGGCAAATGTAGTAATGCATTCCAGGCCGAGTTGAAGATTTACCAGCCAAACCATAGATCATTAGACCTCCACCACATGAACATGGAAGACGATAAGGATGCCCCATCTAGAATTACACAGTTCATATGATTTTAAGGCTGGGCAAAAACTCATAATCATCTTACAAACCAAAACAGTCAAATTCCTTACTTTAAACCCACAAATCATTACACTTATAAATCAAAAACCCTAAGACAAATATTACTTACTTAAATATACGAATGAGAAACCCTAAATTTCTACAACCTTAAACATACACAAAATACAGAAAATCGACAAAATTTCACCAACCTGTAAAATTTAACATGCTTCAAACCCACGAAATCGAACATGCAACCACCCACATAGTTTGAGGAAGAAATAACATGCCTGAATTTCGGGAAAATCGAACGCGACCGTTAAGCTTCTTCACTGTTACACGAAATTGTCATTGTTAGGGTTAATTAGACAATAATTTAAAAAGGGATTCGTGAAATACGAACTACGAGTACAAAAAGGAGATACAAAATGCAAGATCTTGGAGAGAAAGGGGAAGAAATGTACCTGCAACGAAAATGGCGAAGTGACTGTTCGTTTTTTGGTGGTTGGAGTGATAATGCCGTTTAATATATGTTTTCTTTTTTTTTTTGAATTTTTTTGATTTTTGATTTTTTTTAATCTGACTGGCGTGACATTTGTCAAAAAAAAAAAATTAATTATTTATCCACGTCAGCGTCAGTTAACGGAAAATGGACAGAAAACGTCAAGTGGCCAAACGTGACTTAATTTTGCAAGTTGGTGGACTAAATTGGCGGGGTGCCAAGTTAGTGGACGAAATTAGCGAGGCGGCCAATATAAAGGCCTAAATCGATTTTTGCCCCGAGATAAACTTTGAAAACAAATAAATGACTCTGCTTCATCCTATGCTGCTGCATCTCCCCACTTCTTTTATTCATACACAATTATATCTATACGTAGTAAACAAGGGACCGAAAGAATTAGGATGATGAGTTTCACGAAGTTTGGCCCCGATTGATGGCAATAACCGGGAGTTGAGTTTAACCCAAGCGGGTAAGCAAAGTTTGACGTAAGTATTAAGACTTTATTTTGTTCTTAAGTGGACTGTGAAATTAGAAATTCAAGAGTGAAGTGTTATTCACTGTAATATTACAAGAATTATTAATCTTTAAATTATCCAGAGGATTTTCTATAAACTTCTGATAATATCTGAACAATAGATTAAGAAGTTAAGAAACATTGGTGATGAGCTTTTAGGATGGGGTGTGTAACTGATAAAAGTCTTAATCTACCGAGATTAGGACAATAGATATAAAATTTCGGCATGCGCAAAAGTACATGAGGATTTATTCCTATTAATCCCTGGGCGGTCGTGTTTTAGAAATCATAATCCTGTGTCTATTTCCTTGGAAAGATTGTCCATGTACACTAAAGAAATTTAACATGGGGTCAGAAGATATAAACAACAATAACTTGAGCCTATGTATATGGGGTTAATCCCTTGACGGTATGGTGTTTAAGAAAGATTATTTGATACCTCAACATGGAAAGATTTCGTATCCTAGAAATGGCATGGGTTGCGAGGATCTGAACATCATTTGTTGAACACATGTTAATATACGGATGGCACCTTATATTTAAGTAGGATTTATATTACAGAGGTTTGATGCATATTGGTTGATTAGCATTAATCTGGTAATCAATTGTTGATAGGCAAACATAAACATATTATAATTGATTAGCTTCAGCGGTGCTAATTAGATGGACAAACTCATATAAAGTTGTTAATTAGAGTTTGACGGTAAGTTTCATGTAATGATAGGTAGTTGTTTGAAACATTTGAGCTTGAATTCCCTTAAGTTCATGGTAATCTAATTTCACATGTTGGACCAATTAAATACATTGCCTACCAGAAGATAAGAATATATATAATGAGTTTAAGCCGACTTATTTTACGGTATAATCTTAATCTTAACAGTATACAACAAAGACCTCAAATTAATGGTGTATCGTAGTTAATTTGATATGCTAAGTGCCTAGAGAAACAACTAACAGAACGTCAATTTGTTTTCTTGTCTAACAGCGTATATTGAAAACGTAGATATTGAGAATCCTCCCAAATGAATAATTAGGGGACTAGAAGTTGTAAAATATTCCTTAGCTCAAATTAATCAAGTGGTGCATATATGTTAGAGATGGTACTTGAAGTGAGTTGGATTTAAGTAAATAAAGATATATAAGGTTATAGGTGAATGCGTCTCACGCCAGAACTAAAAGAATAAAGATAACTTTGACGAACATCGTATTACATATTAGAATTTATTTCTCATTGGGTGTAAACATCAGTGTAGGTGGTAGCACATTAAGCGGTAAATACCGACTTGAGGATCCAAACTAGGGTCGAGGTCGGATCTGCTGGATTAAGGTGAGTGTTCCTAAACCCTATTATTTTCAAAACTGGAAGGAATGCGTGCATGTATATCTATCTATCTATATATATATATATATATATATATATATATATATATATATATATATATGTATGTATTCATGACTCTCTGCATGTTGAACTCTGCATATTGATCTGTCACTTTTTCATAGAAAGTTGTTTCTCGAAATGCTTAATTCTGAAAAAAGAAGTTTTCTGTAAATTGGGTATTTGAACTGTTCAGTTTTATGAAAGCAAGTTGACCGCACATTGGTTAATTGTCATAAATGATTGAAATTGTTATGATGAATGGTGTCCCGTTGGTTTACTCGGTCCCGATCGGATATATAGTTGGATCCAACTTGGCGTGGGGGTGCAGGGGTACCGCCGTGCGGCAGAGGGCTTGTCGGTATGGGTCGTTGTCCCCATTGGCCCATTCCCTCTAAGATATAGCAGGAGGTTGGTGTGTCTTTGTTGGTTACACTGTTTCCGTATGTTCCATGGTATACGTTACTGATTCCAAGGTCGCTCCATGGACGGGGAGATAAGTACTGTTATGAGGTGATAAGGTTGATTGGCATCGGCAAAAACGTGGACATCGATCATCACACGTGAATCTGTTCTTTTGTTAAAGGGTTTTTGTTAAACCATGAAAGCTTTTGAGTAACGATTAAATTGCATGGCATTTGTAGGCGTTAAAGTTCCTTTATTAAACTGTTTTTAAAGAAAGTTATGAAAAGAAAACGCTACACTTGCACACACGCATGAACACTCACTGACATTTTTATCTCACGAAAATTTTGTTTTTCCTTTTCTTCCTTCCAGATTAAGACGATCTAGGTTACTACCGTGTCAGGACTTGGGAGCCTTTGGCGTTGGGGAGCGTTCAAAGTTTAGTAGGGTATTGAGTAGTCGAGTTTCTGTTTCTTTTATTAGTTTAGTATTTTCAGTGTATTTGATTCAGATATTTAACAGTTAGCCATGTAATAGTTGCTCTGAAATTGTTCTGATTTGTCTCGCAATTATCGGGCCATTACAGTTTACCTCAATTTCAGGCTCATTGGTGATTGGTGATGGGAGCGGTTGAATCAGCAGTTGGCTCAACATTGGAGGTCGATTCACCCTGTTTGGACTTCTTTCCCTGTCGCACATAGGGGATCGCCTTCCTTTTAGCAGCATCATGAGCATCAATTGTCTTTGCAGCAGCACCTCTAGTGTGTGAACGAGTGCGTGCGGCTGTGGGTTCACTTCCCAGGGCAATATCTGCAAGAGTTTCCATGGGAGACTAGCTTGCCATTGTTAGTAGAGAAGTTTTGAAAGAATATGCAGAGAGAAAACGAGAGAATTGGAGAAAATAGAGAGTAATTTTGCAGAGTAAGCACAAATAAGGAAGATGCAAGCACAATTAAGGATAATAGGGTTTTGATTTTTGAAATAGCCGTGAATAAGGAAAGAGAATGAATGTTAGTCGGCAGTTACCAATTTCAAATCAAATAAAATCTTCCCACTATGTTTTTTCGCGCACACGCTTTGATGTTTAATTAACAGTTAACCAGAGCGGTTTTCAAAAAATGAAAAACTTATAAGTTCATGTTTTCAATGTTAGCCTGTTGCAGTGCACAATGTTGGGATAACATTCAATAACATTTAAACCCGAAGGTGGAGGTACAGGCTTCACCAAGGCAAATTCATGTGAGAGCTTGAGATACTTCCAAAAATACATCTGAAACTTAACCAATATAGCAAGTGAGTACCTCAGACATATTGTTCAGATCAAGATCATGAGTAAGCAACATAGATAACAAGAAACACACAGAGATAAGCTGTTATGAATTCAAGGAAAAATTCACTTCTACAGCATAGAAAGTCACAGAGAAGTGTGTCACTTGCAGTATGTCACCCAAATTGTATGCCTCAACACATGAATTGTACTCCCCCTAAGCCTAAACCGACACAACTCAACAACAAGAAAGAAAACAATGCAGTCCTACATGAATGCAACAATGTAATGTCAAAAAGGCAGATGGTGAACACATATGAAAAACTCCTCAAATCAGTATAGTTCACTCCTCTTTTAAAAATCTTTATTATTTTCATAACTCATCTGAACCAAAAGCTGAAGGTTGCTAAACACAAAGTTAATGTCAATACTGAATGAGGGCAACCTGAACTCCACACACCCCAGTAACAATATTAACAGCAGCAAGCTAGGCAAGTACAAAGGCCTTGAATGTTGGCAATTCATTTATCATGCACCCCAACACCTCAATTCCTTATGCATACTTGTTTACCAACCTGCACTCAAGAAAATCACCAAATGATCAGTGCTACTAAATGTAAGAAATCTAAACCTCATACACCCTAGTAGAAAAGATCACCCTCATGGGTTCCTTGGCCAAACAAACAGGAACATGTAATAAGCACAACTGAGTAACACTGAAGCTGTCAACATCATGCACCCCAGCTTCTCCACATGCCCTGTACACCTTCCATATGAATAAGACAAATCTGAATAAACATCAAAGTAGTGAACTTTGTGTACCCCAGCTTCTTCATATGTTAGGCTATCACAACCTCAGACAAACAGAAGAGTTTTATTACTTTTTCAAAACCAAAGATGTGAAACTGATAACTAGAAAGAGTTGTTAATCAAAGAGTTGAACCACACAAACCAAATATGACAAAACAATGATTAAATGAGACTCACAATGAAATAAATTCAACAAAAGGAAAGACAACAGAATACCTACTACACCACAACCAATATACCAGTGCTAGTCAGGGGTGTTATGACAACACTGGTTTCCTCAACATTTTCGCATATTGCACATGTCAAGAGATTTCCTCAAGCTGAAAAATCTCTCATTATCTAAAGGTTTTGTAAACATAGCAGCAAGCTGATTAGTTGTCTCAATATGTTCAATGTTGATCACTTTATCCTCTACCATATCTCTTAGGAAATGATGCCTTATGTCTATATGTTTAGTTCTAGAATGTTGGACAGGATTCCTAGAGATACTTATGGCACTTAGATTGTCACATAACATGAGAAGTGTATCACTATCTAGCCCATAATCTGAAAGCATGTGTTTGAGCCACACAAGTTGGGTAACACAGCTGCCAGCTGCTACATATTCTGATTCAGCAGTTGATAATGAAACACAGTTCTGCTTCTTGCTATACCAGGAGACCAAATTATTCCCCAAATAAAAACAGCCCCCACTTGTGGATTTCCTGTCATCCACATCACCTGTCCAGTCAGAGTCACTGAAACCAAGCAAGTTAGTGTTAGTGTCATAAGAATACCAAATGCCTAAAGGTGAAGTTCCAGACATATATCTAAGAATCCTCTTCACAGCAATCAAGTGAGATTGCCTTGGCTCATCTTGGTACCTAGCACAAACACATACTGAAAACATGATGTCAGGTCTAGAGGCAGAGAGATATAGCAAACTACCAATCATGGATCTGTACAATGTTGGGTCAACATTGCTGTCAGTGCCATCTTTTGTTATCTTCACTGAAGAGGACATAGGAGTTTTGCAAGGCTTGGACTCTTGTAGGTCAAATCTCTTCACCAGATTCCTTGCATACTCCTCCTGGTTCAGGAAGATACCATTCTCCAGCTGCTTAACTTGTAGTCCCAGAAAGTAATTGAGCTCACCAATCATGCTCATCTCAAATGTTCATGTCATAGACTCAACAAACTTGTCTAAGGTAGACTTATTAGTAGAGCCAAATACAATATCATCCACATAAATTTGAGCAATTCATATATCAGAGATTTTTCTAAGGACAAATAATGTTCTATCTCCATCTCCTCTATTGAAACCTAGGCCTAACAGAAAATCAGTTAGCCTCTCATACCAAGCTCTAGGAGCCTGTTTTAAGCCATACAGAGCCTTTTCAAGTTTGTACACATGTTTAGGATGTTTAGGATCAGCAAAGCCTTTAGCTTGTTCTACATAAGCCTCTTTGTCAATTAAACCATTCAGAAATGCACCTTTAACATCCATTTGGTATAGTTTAATCCTAAGACAGCAAGCAAGCAATAACAATGAGTAATCTAATTGATTCTATCCTAGCTACTGGAGCAAAAGTCTCATCAAAATCTATACCTTCTACCTGAGTATAACCTTGTGCAACCAACCTAGCTTTGTTCCTCATAATTACACCATTATCATCAGTTTTATTTTTGAAAATCCATTTTGTACCTATTACATTCACATGTGATGGCCTAGGCACTAGATTCCAAATTCTGTTTTTGGTGAATTGTAAGAGTTCCTCTTGCATGGCATTAACTGTCCTTAAGAGCTTCAGTTACATTCTTAGGTTCAATGGAGGACACAAAACAAGATGCATTTTCAACAGTACATGAAGAAGACATACAAACACACAACTTAGCCATATCCTTGTAATTTACCCTTTCTTTGTTGCGTGTTCTAACTCTTTTAGTAATTTAGCCAATTATTTGACAGGCTGGATGATCTCTTTGGATCCTAAGAGGAGGATCTCTTCTGGATACATGAACAGCTGCATCCTCAGAATCTGACAGCACAGATGTTGGCCTAACATTGGGGGTTTCTGGTGTTAAGTCAGCATTTGCTCCAGTTTCCTGTTCAGCATTTTCAGCATCTGTGTTCAATGTTGAGTCCAATGTTGGAGCAACATTTGAACCAGTGACTTCTTCAGTATCTGCAGAAGCAGTAAGTTCATCAAAAATGACATTAACTGATTCTTGTACAGTATGCAATCTTGGGTTGTAGACCCTGAAGGCAGCACTATTAGGAGAATATCCAACAAATATACACTTTTCACTTTGAGGATCAAATTTGCTCAAATAGTCTCTATCTTTTAGCAAATAACAATTGATACCAAACTCATGAAAGTGTGCAACTGTTGGTTTTGAACTCTTCAAAATTTCATAAGGTGTCATAGTACTACCAAGTCTAAGAAAAACTCTATTACTAATATGACATGCAGTATTGAAACCTTCAGCCCAAAGCTTTTTAGATAGGTTTCTAGAATTCAGCATTACTCTAGCCATCTCTTGAAGTGTTCTATTCTTTCTCTCAGCAATTCCATTTTGTTGAGGTGTCTTAGGTGCAGAGAACTCATGGAAAATGCCTTTAGTTTCACAGAAATTAGCAAAGCTTACATTTTCAAACTCTTTTCCATGGTCAGACCTAATTCTTCCTACAAAAGTGCCATACAGATTTTTGATACTAGCATGTAAAATCTTGAATGAGTTGAATGCCTCTGATTTTTCTTTCAAAAACTTAATCCAGGTATATCTTGAAAAATCATCAACAATAACAAAAGCATACTTCTTACCATTCAGGATACTAACCTCAATAGGACCCATGAGATCTATATGTAGCAATTCAAAGCACTTATTAGTTTTAGGGTTAGTACTTTGTACCTGTAGTGGTGGATGAACAACTTTTGTTTGTTTACCTTTCAGGCAGTCCTCACAAACAATTTTACCTGGGCTAGTCAACTTAGGTAGTTCTCTTACAGCCTCTAACTTCTGTAGTTTCTCCATATTTCTATAGTGTACATGTCATAACTTCTTGTGCCACATGACAGATTCATCTACCTTGGCATGGTAGCATTCAGCTTCATCTTGAGCAAGATAGCAGTTATCCTTTGATCTTGTACCTATCATGACACAGACATTGTCACTATTAAACACTTCACATGAACTTTTATCAAAAGTAACTAGCAAGTTGTCATCACAAAGTTGGCTTATGCTAATTAAATTTGCTTTCAATCCTTCAGCCAACAACACATCCTTGAGTGGTGGAAATCCTTCAACATCCAGTACTCCTTTTCCAATGATTTTCCCTTTAGTGCCTCCTCCATAGGTAACTGTTCCAATAGTCAAAGGGATTACATCCTTTAGGTTGTCAATGTTTCCAGTCATGTGCCTTGAACATCCACTGTCAAAATACCACTTACCTGCAAGGTTAGAGTAAACAGCAGAAAAGACAACATTGCAAACAATTTTAACCTTAGGAGTTTTTAGCTTCTCAGTCCAAGTTCTACTTTTATGTCCTTCAGATTTGTTACCTAATTTTGGGATAACATTCAGAACAAGGGTTTTCCTAACATTGGTGTTGCACTTAATTACTGTTTTCTTCTCAATCACAATTTTATATTTTTTACAATAAGGCTTAATATGACCAGGTTGAAAACAATATTGACCGATAAAAGTAGGCTTTTTCAATATGTTGGAAGGGAATTCACAACTCAAGTTATTGCTATCCTTGATAAAACCAGCTTTTAAGTAGGCAGAATTACCATCTTCAGAGGGAGGTTTCCCATACCATTTTTACCTTGATTTCCCATACTCATCACTTCATCAAGCAGAGATGTAGAAGAGTTCCATTTGTCAATGGTATGTTCAGCTTTATCTAATTTTACCTTTACCTCTTTCAGCTCAGCTTCAGTTTTGTCAAGGTCTTTCTCATACAGTTTCAGCATCTCCTTCATGCATCCAATCTCTTCCTTCAAGCTTTTGTTGCTCTTGATGAGTTTGTGGTTTTCAAGCAGCAGTTTGTGGTAGATAGACTTCAGGTCTTCAATGATTTATTCCTGGGACATTTCACCTTCAATGAAGTATTCTTCATCTAGATCCATTGTGCCATGAAAACAATCAAAGTTAGATTCATCAAAGTAGGACACAAGATAAGGTTCAGAATCAGTATTATATGCATCCCAATCTGCAAAGAAGGTCTCCTGTTCTGATGTTGGATCTTGAATGTTAGGGTAACATTGAGATCCGAAGCATTTCAGGGAGTCTTCTGTCGTCCAGTCAATCTGAGTGAGTAGCGCAGCAGATTGAACCTCTTCTGATTGTTCTTCAGGTTCTCCAGAACTAAAGTCATCTTCATTGAAATCATCTACGCAAACCCAATGAGAATTTCCTCTTTTTCTAAGAGTGTTAGCACATTCATTAGCCATATGACCATATCCTTTACATTCAAAACATTGAACATCTTTTAACTTATCAGCTTCTAAAGGAGTAGGTTTTGATGTTATGTACTTCACAAACTTAGGAGGTAATTTCTTATAACCCGGGGAACTATTACTAAGATTCTTTTATTTACCTTTTCCTTTAAGATTCAGCTTATTGAACTTCTTAATAATTTTACCATAATTTGAAGAAATTATTTCAAAATCATCATCACTTTCATTGTTAAGATTTGAACTTCTTAAACTAACAGCCCTATGTTTGCTAGGTTGTGAGGCAAGCTCCATCTCAAATTCTCTAAGAGTATTCATCAAGACTTGAAACTGTAGATTAGCAAGGTTTCTAGATTCACTCATTGCAATTTTCTTGAGAGCAAATTTAGATGACATTGTTCTCATAGCTTTATAAACCATTTCTTGATTAGTCATAGCAAAACCTAGGTTTTCACATTGGTTAGCAATATCAAGAATTTTCTCAAAATAACTGTCAACACTTTCATCTTCACCCATCTCAAGTTTTTCAAATTGCAAAAGCAGTTGTCTATATTTAGAATCTTTTGTACAATGTAATTCAAGTATATCCCAAGCATGTTTGGCTTTTGTACAATTCTGGATTAACTTGAACATGTGATGATTAACCCAACTAAAGATAGCATTAAGAGCTTTTTCATTAGAGTTATAGAGACTTACCTCTGCTGCTGTCCAGTCTGCTTCTGGTTTTGGAACTAGATCACCTTCACCATATCTTGGTAATGTTGGAAGAGAGTATCCATTGATCACGGATTGCCAGGCTCGAATATCAATAGCTTTGATGTGAAACCTCATCCTGATCTTTCAGTATGCATAATTGGAGCCATCCAAAATTGGGATCCTGTTGGTATTAAGATTGACACTGTCCATGGTGTTGTATCACCTCCAAACCACCAGTGTAGTCGGTGTTTGGCTCTGACGCCAATTGAAATTGTTGGACCGTGGATTGACACAACAACTTTGAGAATTAAGCTGGATTGCCTTAACTCTATTGTGATCTTCTGGATAATAATAATGTGAAGCGGAAGTAAGAACACAAGAAGATAATTTTAAGAAGTTTTCAATATTATTAAAAACTTCCGAGCCTTAGGCTAAATAACCATAAAGGTTTTATCAAAAACGTTCCTCAAAATAATTCACTCACGCTCTTTGTTGATCGGACTCAACGAAGCAGACAAGTAGGAATTACTTAGCTTCTATGAACTAGACTTAAGTAATTGATACAAAAACTTTGCAAAAGCAAAACGAAGACAATACAAATAATGATTAATCTCTCAGATTGTTTAGCACGATTGTCTTGACTTCATTTTGATGAACTTCACATCTTTTATAGATTTCTTGAATCTTGCACGCCAAGATGTCTAGTTCACAGCTTTGGTAACTCTTGTTGTTTCCTTGTTGAAGTTTGTCTTCTTTGTGAACTCAGAATCTTTCATGAATATGTGTTTCCTTTATTACCGAGCTAGCAAGGTAACACATCTTCTTCAAATCAGAGATTCTTGAAAAGAATCGCGTTACAGAGAACGGCCAATATTGTTTCCTTATTTTGAAACCGTGTTGAGTAGACTTGTTCAACTTAGCTTGAATTATGGAAACTTCAAGTAAGGAATTTTCCATAGCTCTTCCTTATGATTAAGATACTTTCCTGGACATAAACATAAATATTCAAAACCGTGGAACTTGATTAATAAGTGAATAAAGGCAAAACTTAAATTTGGTAACTGAAGAACAATTTTCGCACAAGCTCTCGGCTTTCAATGTTATCCTCAATGTTAACCCAACATTGTCTAACATTTCATCGTCTAACATTGATTCCAGAAAAGCTCTGCACTTTCATAGACCTTTTGGCTCGTGTATAGGAGACCTGAATACTTCGACTTTTTGCTTTAAAAACTTGGTTTTCAAGAATTTGCTTTGACTTCAAAATTCAAACAGCTTATACTCGTGTTAAGGAGAATTTTGATAGTTTATACTCTTATCAAGGAGTATACATTTTGGCACCCAATTTGAAGATTATAGATAGTTTAATCTCGTATCAAGGAGCAGATATTTTGGTACTTAATTTGAGGATTTGAGATAGTTTAAGCTCGTATCAAGGAGCATATTGGTTGCAATGAAATATGATGTTGTGCCCTCTTCATCGTCACTGACGTCATTTGTGTCGTCATTTTCAATATCAAGGCCATGAGCTGAGTTTTCTTCTTTAATAGAGTTTACACTTGTCTCTATGTCATGCCCTCGCGTTGCCAACTCTTCAAAGTTTCTTAGCTTGATTCTTGGAAGTATGTAAGAGAGACTCCAATTCATCCCTTGGATGCAAATCTCCATGG
Organism: Linaria vulgaris; assembly: GCA_948329865.1. Classification (NCBI taxonomy): domain Eukaryota; kingdom Viridiplantae; phylum Streptophyta; class Magnoliopsida; order Lamiales; family Plantaginaceae; genus Linaria; species Linaria vulgaris. Next base: position 19,642,343 of record OX415253.1, on the reverse strand, counting down.
ATGAAGCTTCAAACAGTTTCTCTTTGCAACTTAAGGATAAACTTTTCCACCCATTGATGTACTCAATCACTGGTTCGTCTTATTGTTGATGAGAATTTGCAAGTCCAATCATGCTTACAGTACGCCGAGTGCTATAAAAGTGATTGAAAAATTTGGTTTGTAGATCATGCCAATTGTCAATAGAGTTTAGCTCAAGATCGTTGTACCAATCAAATGCAAAGTCTTCTAAGGTTCGAACAAACTGCTTGACTAGAAGATCTCCATCAGTGTCGACACTATTGCATGTCTCAATGAAGTGAGCAACATGTTGTCTTGGGTCTCCAGTCCTATCAAATCTTTGAAACTTCGGAGGTTGATAGCTTTCTCGCATTTGTAATTGCTCAATTCTTTGAGTGTAGGGCTTTGTGTAAGATTTGGAAGACTTGTGTTGAGCTTTATGATCATTTGCAACCTCTTCAATGAGCTTCTTCAATTGATCGTTAGAGACAATGCCTTGCAGGAAAGTTAGATTTGTTTGCTTGAGGACTTAGGATTTTCTCCAACTTCAACATCGTGAATGTTTTTCTCGGCAAACTTTGTGTGCATCATGGCGCGCTGCTTTTCCTTTCTTGAGAAATTTGACTTGTGGAAAACAGAAGTGGCTTGGATTCTTTCACTTAGGACTTCATCAAACTCTTGAGCTTCGACTCCTTGAGTAGCAGTTTCACGCGACATGCTATGATCGTTGCTTTCCATGAGCTCTTGCTTTTAGAGACGAGAAGAGACTTCAGTTTCATTGACTGTAGTCTTGATGCATCCTTGAACTCCAATGTTGTCGGTGACTTCTTTGGAATTTTGAATCTTTCTTGGCACTCTAGCTTTTCGAGAAGGCAATTTAAATGTTCATCACGTTTATGAGTTTGATCTATAAGATTCTCAATGGCTATTGCAAGTGCCGCAACTTGCTCTTCGAATGAGGTTGTTTGACCATCTTTTTTAGCTTCAAGCCTTGCTCCCGGTACAAGTGAAACTTTCAACATCGATTGTAAAGAGCCTCCACTTGTTTGCCCCATTGAGTTGTCCATTGTTGAGCAACGCTTACTTCTTGTGACTTTAAATTTGAGACTTATTGGAAAAGAGATGAGAGGTAGAGATGGTCCCACCGGGCGTGCCAAATTTGTAATGACAAATTCTTGGTCTCTGTAAATTAAAGACAAGAAAAGATTACAAAAAAAATTGAATTAATTTGAAGTACATTTGTGGTTCAATCTCTATCTAACCCTCTGATTCTTTTCTACAAGAACAATGTTGAAATTTGGTTGACTTGAAAGTGGATTTAATTTCGATCTCTTCCACGTGTATTTGAGTTGAACGTTAATCCAAGGGCTTTGAGCTTGATCTTAAATTGACGGTCTACTTAACTTGATATTTGTGACGAACAATTTGATCTTTCTCTTGAACTTGTTGAATGTCAATCTTAATTAGAGTAATCGTGATATTCAAAAGGATATTTGACAAACGTTGATTCGAGGGCTTAATGGCTTTATCTCGAATCGAATGGAAATTTCATTTCGAATTTGTTTTGAAGGTTGATGAAGATTAGTATGATCTTCGTCTTCAGTTCTTTGGATTTTTTGGGTTTTGATCTTCTTGAATGGACTTCAATCTTCAAAAATGGTTTTTTAGGGTCTTAGGACTTGATATCATATTAAACGGATTTTTGATTTGAAAACGAATGAAGAACGGTATAAACTTGGTTTTGGATTTGTTGAACTTCTTGGAGTTTGATCTTCCTCATCAGAAGTACAATCTTCAAAAATGGTTTTTCAAGGGTCTTAAGACTTGACGGCGGATTGAAAGAAGTTCTTTACGAAGAACACCTTCAAGATTGTTGAAGAATGCCGCGAAGAACGCTTGATGATGGATCAAGTTGGTGGAGCGAAAACTTAGAGCTTTTCCCTCTTCAACTTGTGAATATTTTGCGTGTGTTTTTTTCTTCTTCAAGACCACCTCTATTTATAGTTGGGGAGTAAATCTCAATTAGAATCTCCTGATGAGATGAACGGTTGTGATCGCATCTACAATTCCTTGATATGGAAGACTTTATCTAGGAGAATCTTATTTCTATCTCTTGAAGATTGAGACTTGGTGGGGAACTCTTTCCTTGTGTTGAGATTTGGTGGAGAATTCTTTTCATCTCTTGAAGATTGAGACTTGGAGGAGAAGACTTTCCATGTCTTGAGATTTGATGAGCAATTATTTCCTTGTCCTAAGATTTAATTAATATATTTATTTTAAGGGATAAAAGCATCAAAACTCCTGAACTATACACGTTTTTGCGACTTGCCCCTTAAACGATTTTATCATCACTTTCTCCCCTAAACTATGCACTTTTGTGCGATTTTCCTCCTCACCTGATTTCGGCCAATATTCCCCAGAATATTCCGTTTTCCTGCGAGGCACGTGAGGACTGTAAGGGTATTTTCGGTAGTCCAAAAATTTCCACCAAAAAAATAAAAAATTAAAGAAAAATAAAATTAACCTCACAGTTCAAGGGGGAATGAGAAGCCTAACATACTTTTTTTTTTATAAGTGAAGCCTAACATACTATACTTAGCCAAATTTTCTGGCAAAAACCAAAAACAAAAACTAGGGTTCTTGTTGGTAACTGTTCATCTCCAGAATTGCCTCAAAATCGACCGCATTTACAGCCACCCACTCGAAATTGCCACCTACCTAGTTATATCGACCTCATTTCGAGCACAATGAGGGTAACTAAGTCTGAAATACTTTCGCGTGGGGCTCCATTTTGCGTCACGCAATGAGTTGGAAAATGAGGACTACCTTCGAATTCATACCGGAGGGGAAGAATACGCCTATTTACGGTACGAATCCTCTGTTTTTTATATAACGTAGTTTTGTTATTTTGTGCATTTTTCGATTATTTTTTATGTTAAGTATTGTTAAGGTGCAATGATTATGTAAATTGTGGATTTTTAATTATTTTGGAGCCGAAAAGGTTGCGATCATGTTTTTTTTTGTTTGTTGATTTGTGGACCACTATGTGGTCATGGCAGAGTAGCAATCATATGCCAATGTGGAAAAATTATTGATTCCTTAAGTTTGTGGAACAATTGTGTTTTGGATTTGTCCAATGACTTTATGCATTGTTTATATTTCCCTAACCCTGGTTTGTTCTTATTTATCTACAGATACTAAGACCAATGACTACACAATAAGGTTGCATTACTTTGGCAGATTATCAGTCATTGGAAAACAAATTGTGTGGGAGGATAGGCAGATTGCTCATTTTGATTGGTGCAATCCCGACACCATGAGTATGATTGAATTGGAGGAGATGGGAAAGTCAGTGGGATTTAAGTCAAGTGCTACTTTCATTGTTTCCTACAAAGATGTTGACAATATAGATGTTGTTGATTACTTGATGACAGATGATGATGTTGTAAGAATGTCAATGTGTATGAATGATGATAGGATAGTTGGAGTGTTTGTTGTTGGGGGTGGAGCACTTGGGACTGAAGGTTCTGAAGAAGAAAATTTCTTTGAAACTGGACCATCAAATGTCAGGGAAGATGACAAGGAAGCTGGACCCTCTTATGAGAGGACTGGAGATTGTTAAGGTGGTCCATCTTATGAGAGACCAGAAGAACATGAAGAAGGGGAATGTGGTGTTGAGAATGAAAGTGATGAGATGAAAAATTGGGATGATTTCATATATGACCAAGAAGTGTTTGATTCAGATGATGAGCAATCTATTGGCACAGATTCAGATGTGTCAGGATCAATTCTGGAGGATGGAGGAGATGTCGCAGATGATGAAGGTTGTTATGATGATGTTGGTGAAGTAGGTGAACCAGAGGCACATTGGGTTGGTATAGCTATCTCAAGAGAAACAAATAGAAGAGAAGTTGATTCTGGTATGGGTAGGAGGACTGCAAGAATGACATACCAAGGTTATCCAGTGTTCAACAAAGCACTGGATATGGATAATCCTAAATTGCAGCTAGAGCATTGTTTTGAAGATGTAGCAACTTTGAGAGCTGCTATCAGAAAGTTGGCAATAAAATTGAAGAGGGACATCAAGTGGGTGAAGAATGATGGTGATAGGGTGAGGGTGAAGTGCAAGGCTGATGGTTGTCCATATCATATAATTGGTGGTTGTGGGACTTTACAGACAAAGACATACAATGGGAAGCATACCTGTAACACAGTTGACAAAGTTAACTATGCTACCTTCATATGGCTTGCAAATAAATACAATCATATGATTAAGGGAAACCTTAAGTGGCCAGTAGAGTCAATGAAAGAGAGTTTCAGACATGAAACTAAGTGTGAGTGGTCAAAATGGTAGATGTACAGGTGTAAGGCAAAGGTGAGGGCCTTGTCCATTGGCACAGAGACTGAGCAGTATGCATTATTATGGAGGTATGCAGCTGAAATAATGAAGAGTGACAGTGATAACACTGTCAGAATCAAAACTTTGGGTACTGATAAAGGAATGTGCTTAAGAGGTTTTATGTTTGCTAGGGATCACTTAAGAAAGGCTTTTTGGCAGGGTGTAGACCTGTTATTTGCTTAAATGGTTGTCATTTGAAGTCATTGTGTGGTGTTATTTTATTAACTACAATATGGATAAATGCTAACAAGAGCATGTATCTCATTGCTTATGTTGTGGCGGAAAATGAGTGGAAGGATAGTTGGGTATGGTTCATGCGGTTGCTGGTAAATGACCTCCAAATAACCAAAGAAAATAACGGTGGCTGGGTTGTGATGTCAGACAAGCAGAAAGGCTTGATTGATGCAGTAGAAAGATGTATGCCAAATTTTGCTCACAGGTTCTGTGTTATGCACATGTACAGCAATTTCAAGCAACTCCACAGAGGATTGCCACTGAAATTCGTGGTTTGGAAGGCAGCTAGAGCGACAACCATTAGAGCATTTGAATCTGCTCTTAAACAAATCAAAAAAAAAAGAAACTTGGGGGCATTTAGTTGGTTGTCTAAGAGACCTGCTGCAAACTGAAGCAGAGCCTTCTTCAGAACATATGTTAAGTGTGATGCTTTGCAAAATAATATGTGTGAAAGCTTCAAGGCCCTGATCCTTGAAGCAAGACCAAAGGCCATAATTGATATGCTGGAACATATAAGACTCATTTTGATGAAAATGATCTATGTGAAGAGGGATTTGGCTAAGAAATGGAGCAGAAATATTGGGCCAAATATCATCAAGTTGTTGGAAGCCAGCAAGGATGCTGCAACAAAGTGTAAGGCCCACTGGAATGGGCTTGAGTAGTTTGAGATTGATGGCCCAGAAGGTCGTATGACAGTAGATTTGGGGAAAACATCATGTAGCTGTAAGAGATGGCAGCTGAATGGTATTCCATGTGCACATGCATGTGCTGCACTGAAGTATGAGGAAAGGGGGCCTGAAGATTGGGTTGATAAATGTTACGTGAAGTCAACCTATATGAAGACATACAAAAATTGCATGCACAACATGGCTGGACCTGAAGATTGGCCCCATTCAAGCCTTCAACCATTGTTGCCTCCTGTGCTTGAGAGGTTATCTGGTAGGCCTAAAAAGGGTACAAGCCAAGGAGATCAAAGATAAGAAAAAGAAGGAGAGTGCAGAGGGAGTAACTCATAAGGTAACCAGGAAGGGGACCACCATTTCATGTAGACTATGTGGTGATTTGGGGCACAATGTGAGGACATGTCCCATTAGAAAGTGGGTTGAATGAGAAGATGAGCCTGGTGTTGATGTGCCCACACAAAATCCAACACCACATAACATGGTAGTATACTCTATCAGCAATGTTAATTATGGAGTGTTTGCTTTATTTAATTGAGCAATACTTTGTTTCATGTCCAACCAGGTGAAGGAGGAATGGCTGAACCAAGTGAACCACCGGCAGACCAGAAGATGTCAAGAAAGAAAAAGAAGGGTAAAAGCAAAAAAAATGGGAATGGGAAAGAGAAAGGGGAGGATATGGGGTCTGAGATTGGCTTGACTCCAGATAACACTCCAAGTACTCTGGAGGTAAATAAGGTGAAAGGAAAAGGGAAGAAGATTGAATCTTATATGGAGACTGGTTTAAGAGTTTCACCCAGGAGGAAGGGAAAATTTGTGGAGGTAATGTTGTACTTGTATAAATTCTTGTATACATAGGGTATGCTGAATTAATTTACTAATGTTCTTAATTTATGTCATTGTGTTAGAGTAGACTAATAGTGATAAAGATAAAGGAAATACTGAGGGTAAAGGGAAAAGAAAATTGGATGAAGGGGATACTGATCAGATAAGTGATGCAACAGTGAAGAAGAAGGCAAGTATTAAAAAGAAAGATAAGAGAGTGGTGGAAGAACAGTTGGAACCGAGACAAACAATAAACATGAAGAAAGTGAGCAGACTGGTAGAGGAAGTTAGTGGAAAGAAGAAACCTATCCCCGAGGGGAAGGTGGTAATGAATGATCAAGAGTCACTGGTAGAGCCTATGGAAAAGGTAAAACTTAACTCATTTCATTGTTTATCATATGTTTCTCAACCATATGTGCAATAACTAATCTTTTGCTATTCCTGTATATATCTCAAGAGTAGTGAAGAGGATCCAGTTCATATAACCAGAAGATACATAAAGAGAATCAGCAAGCCCCTTGACAAAGCCATTGCTTCCATGCTCAAGAAGTGAAGACCTTTAAGATTTACCTAGTTGCTAGAGTGTTTTCATATTATGGACAATATTTTGTACTAATTTGGTCACTGTGGCATATCATTTTGGTGTAAATTGTAGGCATTGCCATGGTTAATGTATGTGGCAATGTGCTAGCTAAGTGTGATGTGCTTATTCATTTTGGTGTATAAGTGTACCATGGTAAATGCAATGTGGATAATATTTGACAAAAATGAATTATTGCAGTTGATTAATGGTTTATTCTTCTCGAACACAACAAGTTATTGCAAAAAATGTACACAAACTAATGATTTTATGCACCATATGGTAAAATTTCTGTCAAAAACATAGTTTGGGGGGCACAATTCTCTCGCGGCACAATAGTTTAGGGGGCAAATCGCACCAAAATAGTTTAAGGGGTGCTTTTCATAGTTTAGGGGGGAAATCGCGACAGAAAAATAGTTTAAGGGGGAACATACTAAAAAATAACATCCCAAAATTGATACCCGAAATGCACTTACAGCCCTCACGTGCCACGCACGAAAACGGAATATTCTAGGGAATATTCGGCAGAATCAGTCGAGGGGGCAAATCGCACAAAAGTGCATAATTTAGGGGGAAAAGTGATTATAAAATTTGTTTAAGGGTCAAGGCGAAAAAATGTGTATAGTTCAGGGGGTTTGATGCTTTTATCCCTTATTTTAATCCATCAAAATATTAAGATTAAATAAAATATATTTTGTATTTCTTGCATCTTAAGAGTTACCATCATTTAATTTAATTAGACACGAAATTAATGTGTCTACACCACATTCATCAAAACTTTGGAGCATATCGAGCACCCAATACCCCCGATCTACCGATCAAGATAAGTCATATCAATTACATTATATTATTCACTTGTATTTTCACCTATGTCTCGATCCTATTTTCGATATCGAAATCCCTTTTCGATGACGGGCCTATTTTCGATGTTGAGCTTATTTTTAATATCGAGGCTATTCGATGTCCAGCCTATTTTTGATACCGAGCCTATTCTCGATATCATCCCAAATTCTATGTTTTTCAGATTCGACGCAGAGATTGCCTAGGAATCACTTGGGCTTATTGATTTCTACTTTTAATTACGTTGGAACAATTTATATTTACCTGAATTGCCTTTCCCCATATTTGGCGAACTGAGGATTTGAAGGATTTGCAGACATTTTGGCTCGTGTCTAGGAGACTTGTTCTTTTGTTTTGAAGACTTGAAGAATTTGTAGACCTTTTGGCTCGTGTCTAAGACACTTGCACATTTGCTTTGAAGACTAGGAGTATTTGTAGACCTTTTGGTTCGTGTCTAGGAGACTTGCACATTTTTTTTAAGACTTGGAGGATTTGCAGACCTTTTGGCTCTTGTTTACCAGGCTTGATTATTTGCTTTGTAGACCTTTTGCCTTATATCTAGGAGACTTGATCATTTGCTTTGAAGACTTTGATGATTTATAGACCATTTGGCTCGTGTCTAGGAGACTTGGTCATTTTCTTTGAAGACTTGAAAGATTTGTAGACCTTATGGCTCGTGTCTAGGAGACTTGAAGAATTTGTTTTGAGTTTTAATGTGCAAACAGTTCATACTCATGTTAAGGAGAATGTTGATAGTTTATACTCTTATTAAGGAGTGTATATTTTGGCACTTAATTTGAAGATTATAGATAGTTTAAGCTCGTATCAAGGAGCATACTGGTTGGCACAAAATTTGACGTTGCCCCTCTTCATTGTCATCGTCGTCATCTGTATCATCACTTTCAATATCAAGGCCATGAGCTGAGTTTTCTTCTTTAATAGAGTTTACACTTGTCTCTGTGTCATGCCCTCGAGTTGCCAACTCTTCAAAGTTTGTTAGATTGATTCCTTTAAGTATGTAAGAGAGACTCCAATTCATCCCTTGGATGCAAATCTCCATGGCTGAAGTTTCAGACAGTTTCTCTTTGCATCTTAAGGACATACTTCTCCACCTATTGATGTACTCAATCATTGTTTCGTCTTCTTGTTGATGAGAATTTGCAAGTCCAATCATGCTTACAGTACGCCGAGTGCTATAAAAGTGATTGAAAAAATTGGTTTGTAGGTCATGCCAATTGTTAATAGAGTTTGACTCAAGATTGGTGTACCAATCAAATGTAAAGGCTTCTAAGGTTCAAACAAACTGCTTGACTAGAAGATCTCCATCAGTGCCGGCACTATTGCATGTCTCAATGAAGTGAGCAACATGTTATCTTGTGTCTTCAGTCCCATCGAATGTTTGAAACTTTGGAGGTTGATAGCTTTTCGGCATTTGCAATTGCTCAATTCTTTGAGTGTAAGGCTTCGTGTAAGATTTAGAAGTCTTGTGTTAAGCTTTATGATCATTTGAAACTTCTTCAATGAGCTTCTTCAATTGATCGGCAGAGACAAGGCCTTCCAGGAAAACTTGGATTTGTTTGCTTGAAGAGTTAGAATTTTCTCCAACTTCAACATCCTGAATGTTTATCTCGATAAACTTTGTGTGCATCATGGCGCATTGCTCTTCATTCCTTGAGAAATTTGGCTTGTGGAAAATAGAATTGGCTTGGATTCTTCGACTTAGGACTTCATCAAACTCTTGAGCTTCAACTCCTTGAGTAGCATTTTCATGTGCCATGCTTTGATCGCAGCTTTCCATGAGCTCTTGCTTTTGGAGATGAGGTGAGACTTCAACTTCGTTGTTTGTAGCCTTGATACATCCTTGAACTTCAAGAATATTCAAACTCCATGAATATTCAACTCCAAGAATACATCCTTGAACTTCAATGTTGTTGGTGACGTTTTTGGAATATTCAACTTCCTATTTGCTCTCTAGCTTTTGGAGAAGGCGATTCAAGTGGTCTTCACGTTTTTGAGCTTGAGTTGTGAGATTCGCAATGGCTCTTGCAAGCGCTAATACTTGCTCTTCTAGTGAGGATCCTTGATCACCTTCTTTAGCATCATGTCTTGCCCCCGGTGTGAGCATATCTTTCATCATCGGTTGCGAAGAGCCTCGGCTTGTTGCCCCCATTGACTTGTCCATTATTGAGAAACACTTACTTCTTGTGACTTCAAATTTGAGACTTGTTGGAAAAGAGATTAGAGGTAGAGATGGTCCCACTGGCCATGCCAAATTTGTAATGACAAATTTCTGATCTCTGAAATTAAATACAAGAAAAGATTACGAAATAAGCTTGAATAAAATTAAAGACAATTGTGGTACAATCTCTATTATTCATCTGATTATTTTCTATAACAAGTGATTATGAAATTTGGTGGACTTGAGAGTGGATTTGATTTCAATATCTTCCACGTGTATTTGAGTTGAACGTTAATCCAAGGGCTTTGAGCTTGATCTTGAATTGACGATCTACTTGAATTGATATTTGTGAAGAACAATTTGATCTTCAACTTGAATTTGTTAAATTCCAATCTTCTTTAGAGGAATCTTATCTTCAAAAGGATATTTGACAAAGGTTGATTGGAGGGCTTGATGGCTTGATCTCGGATCGAACGCAAACTTGATTTGAAGTTTGATTAGAAGGATTGGTGAAGAACGATATGATCTTCGTCTTCAGTTCTTCGGATTTGTTTGGTTTTGATCTTCTTGAATGAACTTCAATCTTCAAAAACGGTTTTTCGATGGTCTTAGGACTTGATATCGAATTAAATGGGTTTTTGAATTGAAAACAAATGAAGAACGGTATGAACTTAGTTTTGGATTTTTTGAACTTCTTGGAGTTTGATCTTTCTCGGCAGAAGTGCACTCTTCAAAAACGGTTTTTGGATGGAATTGAGACTTGACGGTGGATTAAAAGAGTTCTTTACGAAGAACACCTTGAAGATTGTTGAATAATGCCTTGAATTGCACGAAAAACGCTTTATGATGGATGAATTTGGTTGAGCGAAAAACTTAGAGATTTTCCCTCTTCAACTTGTGAATATTTTGTGTGTGTTTTTTTTCTTATTCAAGACCACCTCTATTTATAGTTGTGGAGTGAATCTCAACTAGAATCCCCTAATGTGATGAACAGTTGTGACTTCCCTCATATGCCTCATAACCTTCTCCCATATGTTCACACTCAGCCCATTCTTCAGTTTGTACACCAGCTTTGCAGATTCTTTGGTCATAACAGTGGTGTTTGAAGAGGGCAGCCAGTTGTAGGTAGAGAGCTTGTGAAGTACAGCACTTAAGGAAGTCAGCCTTGTAGTTGGAAAACTATCATTCCATTTCCTTGTGAGTCCACCAGTGAGGTCAGTGATCACCTCATCCATGCTAGGATCCTCTGTCTCTTCAGGATCAGGAAGTCGTCAAGCTTCATTGATCACAGAGGGGCTGATGTCATAGACCTTCATCCTTACCCAAGCTTTGCCGAACTTGGGAGAGTCCTGGTGGGACACCCATTGAGAGAGGTTCATGTAGAACTCTCTGATCACATCAGGGACATATGATGACTGGTTCATCACAGAGCCTAACACTCCTCTAGCTTCAAGCAGCTCAAACATTCTATTTTCCTTGAACATCTCCTCATCAATGTTCCTCTCCATGTGGATAACCCTGGCTTGATAAGCCTTCCACTGTTCTTCTGCCTCAGCAAACACATAAAAGGTGGAATAAGGCTTTTTGGGGTACTCCTCATCAAGCACATCAAAGTACTCATCACTGCCTGATATTGGAGTAACATCAGCAGGGTCATCACCTACCTGTAGGTCTTTTTCCTCAACTTCCTCCTCATCTTCTTCTTCCTCCTTATCCTCTTCCTCCTCTTTTTCTTCTTCTGACTCAGACTCAGAAGCTTCAACCATCACCTGCTTTCCCTTGTTTTTCTTAGCAGTAGTAGCTAAGGTAGAGAGAGTCAGGCTCTCTTCTTCTTCTCTCTCAACCTCTCCAGGTTGAATGTCACCCTCATTGTCAACATCTTGGTTACCCTCAGCAGTAACCTCCTCAACCACAGTTTCCTCAACCTGATCATCCTCATCAAGAAGAGTCTTCATCTCATCAGCAGTATCCTGCTCAGTAACATCAGCCTCAGCAGGCTCAACCACTTCCTCAGCAACAACCACAGATTCATCCCTAACATTACCCTCAGGGACCTCATGCACAACCTCAGACTCACCCGCAGCACCATGGGCCTCTTTCACCCCCTCAATACCAACAACAGTAGTAGCAGGCATATCCAGAGTATGGTTAGCCATCGTTACCTCGTTTTCAGGGTTGGCGGGAGTGGAGGTTTGCTCAGAAGTTTTTGATGTTGAATCAACATCACCCTTAGCGGCTTTCTTGCCCTTGCGCCGTTGATAGGTGGATTTCCTCTTTGGTGCGGCGGCGGTAATGGCTTCAACGGTTGCACTTCTGGTCCTACGGCGTCGTGGTTGCTCCATCTGTTCGGCAGCAGCTACAAGAGTGTCAATGGAAGACTTGCGGGCCATTGTTAGAGTGATTTAGAGAAGAAAAACAGAAACTCGATTTGCAGAGAGAGTTGATTTTGCAAAAATTTTGAGCGCGTAAATAGTGAGAAAAGATTAGGGAAAATTATACAATTAATCAGCAGAAGAATAGTGATAGTGGTGTTGTAACATGTTACCAATATAATTGGACCACTGTCACACGATCATACCCATGTTCACCTTACCACGTGTCAGTGTTGGATTAACACGTAACCAGAGTGGTCTCCAAACCTGAAAACTTATAAGTTACAATGTTTCAATGTTGAACTAACATTGGTAAGTTAACATCGGGGAAGGAAGTTGTAGGTGCAGGGCTTCATCCAAGGCAACATCATGTGAGAGCGTGAGATATTCCTGTATACTGATCTGGAACCTCACCCAAGTACATAGGTACAAAGACATAATTCAGATCATCAGTATGAGCAAGTAACACATCCAACAGAAAAACACAGAGTGGATACACATATCCAGGGAAAAGATGTTCCCATGGCATAGAAGATCACAAAACATAGTGTTTTACCTGCAGTGAGTCACCCACAAAGTATGCCTCAACACATGATTCCTAGGATTACTACTCCCCCTAAGCCCAAACCGACACAAGAAAAAAATAAATGCAGAACTAGAAAGAATGCAACAATGTTAGATCAACATTGGGAGATGGTAACCAAGTACAAACACCTTTACTAACTGGGATCAGGACAAATCAATTTATCTTTATTTACAATCATGAACCCTTTTGAACAAAAAACTAGTGAATGTAAAAGGATAGTTTCATCACTGAATGTGGGCAGGACAAGACCCCACACACCCCAGCAACTTAACCATCAGCAACAGATTAGGCAAGTACAAAGGAACTGAATGAAGACAATACATTTATCATATACTTCTCCACCCCAACTCCTCATCCATACTTGTTTTCCAACCTGTTTACAAGAGAAATACCAAGTGAACAATGTTACTGAATGCAAGCAGTCGAAACTTCAAAGCACCCCAGTAGTAAGGATCACTATCATGCATAACCTTGGCCATAGACAGAACACAAAAATAAGCACAACTGAATGACAATGAAGCTCTCAACATCATGTACCCCAGCTTCTCTTCATGCTCTGTCTAACCTAACATGGATAAGTCACTACTGAATAACATCAGAGTAGTGAGCTCTGTGTACCCCAGCTTCTCCCAGATGTTAGGTTAACATTCACAGACTAACAACATAGTTCTAACTTTACAAACCCTTTGATGTGTACCTGTCCACCAGTCAGCTCAGCTATTCATACAGTTAACCACACAGCCCAACAGAATCTCTAACAAAGATGTAATATGCAAGAAAGAAGAATGCAGAAAGGAAACAAAAAGAATTACAGATACACCACAACCAATAACCCGTGTTAGACAGTGGTGTTATGTCAACACTGGTGTACTAACACCCCTAAACAATGCACATGCCAAGAGAATTCCTCAAACTGAAGAACCTCTAAGAATCTAAGGGTTTAGTGAACATATCAGCAAGCTGATTGTTAGTTTCAATGTGTTCAATGTCAATGAGCTTGTCCTCTACCATGTTTCTCAGAAAGTGATGCCTTATATCAATATGTTTAGTTCTGGAGTGTTGCACATGGTTCTTAGAGATGCTTATAGCACTAAGATTATCACAAAACATAAGTAAGGTATCACTGTCTAACCCATAATCCAGTAGCACGTGTTTAAGCCATACTAACTGAGTGACACAACTGCCTGCTGCTATGTATTCAGATTCAGCAGTGGAGAGTGACACACAATTTTGCTTTCTACTGTACCATAAGGTACGAGACCAAGTTGTTCCCCAGATAAAAGCATCCTCCACTTGTAGACTTTTTGTCATCAGTGTCTCCTGCCCAGTCTGAGTCACTGAAACCTACAAGATTTGTGTTAGTGTCATAAGAATACCATATACCAAGGGCCAAGGTGCCAGAAATATATCTAAGGATTCTCTTCACAGCAATCAAATGTGACTGCTTTGGACATGCCTGGTACCTAGCACAAACACAAACAGAGAACATTATATCAGGCCTTGAAGCAGACAAGTAGAGTAAGCTCCCTATCATTGAACGGTACACTGTTGGATCAACATTAGCACCATTCACATCCCTGGATATCTTCACTGATGAAGACATGGGCGTCTTGCAAGGCTTTGAATCTGCCAATTCAAACCTTTTTACCAAATTCTTTGCATACTTTTCCTGACTTAGGAAAATCCCATTACCTGTTTGTTTTACTTGAAGACCAAGAAAGAAGGTTAATTCTCCCATCATACTCATCTCAAACTGCCCTGTCATTGATTCAACAAAGTTTTCTAGGATATAATTGTTAGTTGAGCCAAAAACAATATCATCTACATATATTTGAGCTATACATACAGACATGAGAATTTTTCTTCAAGACAAACAGTGTTCTATCTCCTTCACCTCTAACAAAGCCAAGACTTAATAAGAATTTTATAAGTCTTTCATACCATGCTCTAGGTGCTTGTTTAAGCCCATACAGTGCCTTTTCAAGCTTGTACACATGGTTGGAATACTTAGGATCTGTGAATCCCTTAGGTTGTTCAACATATACTTCCTTATCAATCAGCCCATTCAGAAATGCACCCATTACATCCATTTGGTATAGTTTTATCTTAAGACTGCATGCTATAGCTAGAAGTAACCTAATAGATTCAATCATAGCCACTGGAGCAAATGTCTCATCAAAATCTACACCATCAACCTGAGTGTACCCCTGAGCAACTAGTCTAGCTTTGTTTCTAACTATGACCCCTTCCTCATTACTCTTGTTCTTAAATATCCACTTTGTCCCTATTACATTAACATTAGGTGGTCTAGGTACAAGTATCCAGACATTGTTCTTAGTAAACTGTAATAGTTCATCCTGCATGGCATTAATCCAGAAGTTATCAAGAAGAGCTTCATTTACATTCTTAGGTTCTATGGTGGAGACAAAACAAGAGGCATTATCAACAGTACAAGTGAAGTTCATACAGACACACAGTTTTACCATATCTCTATAGTCAAGTCTTTCTCTGTTGCGTGTCCTTATTCGTTCAGTGAGTTCACCTATTACCTGGGATGTGGATGGTCTTTCTGAATCCTAGCTGGGGGATCTATTCTAGGTTCAGAGGCACCTTCATGTTCTGAGTCAGAATCCTCTGCTGTTAGTCTAACATCTGATCTTGCTGGTGTTAGTCTAACATCGTTCCCTAACTCCTGTTCAGTGTTTCCAGCTTCCAGTTCCAATGTTGGAGTAACATTGTCAGGAGTAACATTCTCGGTTTCCGTTGTTGGTTCAACATTGGGAACTAAGATGTCATCAGTACATGTATCAAGAGTGAAATCATCAAACACAACATTCACTGATTCCTGAATTGTCTTCAATCTAAGATTGTAGACTCTAAAGGAAGTACTATTGGCTGAGTATCCTACAAAGATGCATTTTTCACTTTTGGGATCAAATTTACTCAGATAATCCCTGTCATTAAGCAGATAACAATCACATCCAAATTCATGAAAATATGCAACATTTGGTTTAACACCCTTCAAGAGTTCATAGGGAGTCATGTTAGTTCCAGGTCTAAGATACACCCTGTTACTAATGTGACAAGCAGTGTTTAAAGCTTCAGTCCAGAGTCTTTTGGATAAGTCTTTAGCATTGAGCATAACTCTGGCCATCTCTTGAAGAGTCTTGTTCTTTCTTTCAGCAATCCCATTCTGCTGAGGAGTCTTAGGAGCTGAATATTCATGGATAATACCTTTAGTATTGCAGTAGTTATCAAAACTAGCATTTTCAAATTCTTTATCATGATCACACCTAATCTTAGTCACAGTGGAGCCATACAAGTTTTTAATACTAGCACAAAGAATTTTGAACTGATCAAAAGCTTCTGACTTTTCTTTAAGAAATTTTACCCAAGTGTATCTAGAGAAGTCATCTAAAATTACAAAGGCATATCTCTTCCCACTGAGACTACTTACCTCAATTGGACCCATTAAGTCCATGTGCAGCAATTCAAAACACCTACTAGATCTGGGGTTAGCATTCTGTACCTGTAGGGGTGTATGAACTGCTCTGGTTTGCTTACCTTTAAGGCAATCACCACACACAAGCTTACCTGGACAAGACAGCTTTGGTAAGCCTCTTACAGCATCAACTTTCTGTAATTTCTCAAGGTTTCTGTAGTCAACATGTCCAAGTTTCCTATGCCATATAGAAGCCTCATCAATCTTGGCATGGAAACATTCTGCTTCCTCATGGGCTAGGTAGCAGTTATCTTTGGATCTAGTATCTGTCATCACAAGAACATTGTCACTATCATAAACATCGCAAGATACCTTGTCAAATGTAACCAGCAAGTCATAATCACACATCTGACTGATACTGATTAGATTTGCCTTTAACCCATCTACCAACAACACATCCTTCAAGGGTGGGAATCCATCAACATCTAGTGTCCCCTTGCCAATGATATTTCCTTTGGTGCCTCCTCCATAGGTCACTGTTCCAGCACTCAAAGGTATCATTTGCTTAAGATTCTCTTTGCTGCCTGTCATGTGTCTTGAGCATCCACTATCGAAGTACCACTTACCTGAGTTACTCATGTTCAATACCTCATCCAGTTTAGAAGTACCTCCATTCCATTTGGCTATGATCTATGGATCCTTTTTGAGTTTCTCCTTTGCCTCTTTCAATTCAGCTTCAGCTTTGTCAAGATTTCTCTCGTAGAGTCTCAGCATGTTCTTCAAACATTCAATGTCATGCTTCAGTGCTTTGTTACTCTTCATGAGTTTGGCATTTTCTCTCTCAAGTCGGAGAAAAGTTGTATGTAGATCATCCAGAATTTCCTCTTCATTGAAGTATTCCTCTTCTAGATCAACTGAGCCATGAAAACAATCAAAGTTAGTATCATCAGAGAGCACATCATAGATCACATGTGTATCATGGTTGTTCCAGTCTCTAAAGAAGATTTCCGGTTTTTCCTGTTGGTTCTCCAATGTTAGAGTAACATTGAGGACTTTGGCAGTTCCTGGAGTCTTCTTCTGACCAGGTGATCCGAGTGCACAGCGCAGCAGTGTTGATTTCCTCTGAATGTTCATCGGCACTCGTTCCAGATTCGAAGTCAGCTTCATTAAGTCATCTACACAAACCCAATGAGAATTTCCTCTTGTTCTAATGGTGTTAGCACATTCATGTTTAAAGTGACCATACCCCTTACATTCATAACACTGGACATCTTTCAATTTCTCAACATCTTGAGGCATGCTCTTAGATGCCATGTACTTCACAAACTTTGGGGGCAGTTTCTTGTAACCAAGGGCAGCATTACTAGGTTGTTTTTCTTTATTTTTATCTTTGTAACCCAATTTACTAAAATTCCTAGTAATGTTACCATAGTTAGAAGAGATCAACTCATATTCATCCTCATCACTCCGTGTAGAATCTGAGCTAGTACCTAGTAAGGCTAAAGAAAGTTGCTTACTGGACTTTCCTAGGAATTCTAGTTCAAATTCTTTTAGAGTGTTCATTAATGTTTGAAAGTCCATATTGGCAAGATCTCTAGACTCATTCATAGCAATTCTTTTGACAGTGAACTTTGAAGATAATGTTCTAAAGGCTTTATAGACCATGGTTTGGTTTGGGATGATAAAACCTAAGTTTTGGCATTGATTAGCAATATCTAGGAGTTTCTCAAAATAACTATCAATGCTTTCATCCTCACCCATCTCTATCTTCTCAAAGTCCCTCAAAAAAAATTTGTATTTAGAGTCCATCACAACCACATCACCCTCACAATGTAATTCAAGAACTTCCCATGCAGCTTTAGCAGTAGAACAAGTTTGAATAAGTTTGAACATATGATTACCTACCCAGCTAAAAATAGCATTGAGAGCCTTTTCATTGAAGTTGTAGAGAGCAATTTCGTTGGCTGTCCATTGTCCTCTTGGCTTAGGTACCAGATTGGCATCTCCATCTCTTGGCAAGTAGGGAATGGTGCAGCCTTCTAGTACTGCATCCCAAGCTCTTAGGTCGATGGATTTGATGTTGACTCTGAGTCTGATTTTCCAGTAGGCATAGTTGTTGGGACCCTCCAATACAGGCAACCTGCTTGTATTGGGGTTGGAGTTGTCCATCTTGTCGTATCAACGCCAAACACCGGTGAAGTTGGTGCTTGGCTCTGATACCAATTGAAATTGTGGATCGGGTTGATGCGTTGATGTTGTTACTTTAACACTGGAGTGTTAACAACAGATTTGTATGTTGTTACTTCAGCGATGTTACTTTAACAACAGACCAGAATAATTGTGCAGCGGAATAAACAAACACCAAGTTTAAGAAGTGAATATAGACTTATATTAACTTCCGAGCCGTAAGCAAAATAACCCATAAAGGTTTTAACAAAGGTCGTTCTCTCAATTCTCGAGCTCCTCACTCTTAAATTGATTGAACTAAGCAAAGCACACAAGAATTGCTTCGACTATCTCTAAAAGCTCCTCACTCGTAGATCTATTCTAACAACTCACAAACTTTGCTAAAGCAAGGCAACACTCAACAACTGTAGGTTAATCTCTCGGATTGATTGGCTCTTGTCTCGTGTTTGTCTTGATGTACTTCACACCTATATATAGGTTCTTGATCTTCGACTTCAAGGTGTGTTGTACACGGTTGGTAATTCTCCTTGTTTCCTTCTTGAACTCTTCTTCTTTGTTCTCGCAGTCCTTCTTGAATAATAGTTCCTTTGTTAGTGAACTAACTAAGGAAAGACTCCTTCTTCAAATCAGGACTTGATCTTGGAAAGCATTCCTAGTTCCACTCGAACTCAACTTCCCTTGTAGAGTGGTTTGCGTAATTAAGGAAACTTTCCTTCTTGGAAACTTGAGCGTCCAACCTATGACAAGTTTGTTTCCTGAATAATAATCAAAGACAATTACAACTGTGGAACTCAGTTAGTTAAATGAATAAGGCAAAACAATAATGAAGAATATAATTAAGATTGTAAATCGGATTCTCCTCCAACAATGTTACTCTAACATTGACTTCTCAATGTTAAACTAACATTGACAGAATACATGCACTTTCAATGATGGTTATGATCTTAACTTTGGTTCAGGTGCTTGGAGCATAATCAAAAGATCCATGGTGGTGGCTCGATGTTTGAAAAAGAGGGCCTTGTATATGACTGAGATCAAACAGGATAGCATTGAAATTGTCGATGCACAAAGTGTTGCTGATTTGTGGAATTGTCCACTTGGCCACATGAGTGAGAAAGGGATGAAGCAACTGTCTCCAAAGGGTAAGCTGTCGGGTTTGAAAACAATTCACATGGGTCTCTGTGGACTGCGTGTTTAGGAAACAAAAGAGAATCAGTTTCTCAAGAAGTGGTAGAACTATGAAGAAGCAGTAATTGGAGCAGGTACAGAGTGATTTTTGGGGACCGACGCCAGTCACATCCTTTGGTGGAGCATTGTATTACATGACTTTCATCGATGACACTACAAGAAAGTTATTGGTGTATTTCTTGAAGTAGAAATCAAAAGCTTTTGATGTCTTCAAGAAGTGGAAAGCACGAGTAGAAACCGAGACTAGTCTGAATGTGAAGAGTTTGAGGTCTGACAATGGTGGCGAGTATGAACTTGCGGAGTTCAGAAAATATTGTGCAGAGAATGGTGTGTTTCTCTGTTCTTGTAGTGGTTTTGTATATTTTCAGCTGTGCAATAGAAGAATGGTCATACACCGGCGAAGAAAAGACATAAAAGACTTGAGCATATAGAAAGCAAACCAAGGGAGAACATATAAAAAGGAAACCAGACGCCCAACCGCCCCGCTGTTTAAGACCACACCACTAGAAAAAGGACACGTGGCAAGTGGGTGACACCAAACGACAAGACCGCTTGGAATACCTACTCAACATGAAGGCATCTCAAAACACCTATATCACAAAACGACATGTTATTCCATACAATGAACAATCGAGGCACTTGAATATCAAAAAAGGCAGCGGCACATTGACCGCTACATGTGTCCCAAAAGTACTCGTCCCCTACAAATTCAGTTAGTCATCGCACGATACCCATAAAACACCTAAGGAAGAAGCCACGCAAAAATTGCTCACTTTAGTTGTTACGAAGCTAACCTACACAACTCACCGGCAGAAGCTCGCGTCTAGAAAGCACCGATCCCACTACAAAGAAGTCATGCAGAACCTCTTCCAGGGAAGAAAGCCCTAAGCAAGTAGGAAAAATATCAGCCTTACGAAAGGTCACTGCCTCGGCTAAAATTAAAACATTAGACTTGGGGGACATCTGATAATGCATAAATACAACATACATGGGATAAACTAAAATACCCCACGGAGAGACCACTCTAAGAGTCCATCTTAGAGGATGAAGACTAGTGCCTCGTATTTCTAGAAATAGATCAAAAATTTGCACACCCCAAACGAGGCATCACCAACACTTGCACAAGATCCACTTGGAGAAGAGCCACGCGTATCATAAAGGAATGTGAGATTCTATTAGTACATGATCTCCTTAACTCACGTACAACTCTTATTAAAGTACTGTCAGCAGATCCATCCACCACGAAGCAACACTTATAGGCGCCCATCCTGCCTCTTTATGAAGGACGAGTTGTCATTGCCGCTTGTATATGCGGGATTCTATAAATAAATGGATGAATCGACATTGTAAGCCAACTCAGATTGAGATAACATATTTGTACTCTATATTCACCTATAAGCAGTATATTCATCTTTATTTATCCAAGTTATCTCTCTTTTCATACTTAAAGGATCTTTGTAATTCGAAAAACCTTTCTTGTATAAGTTCTCATATTCATACACTTTCTCTATACGAATCACGAAAATTGCGTTCCGAATCACATATTTTCGATAATTAAGAAATTACCCAACCCAGTTAATTTTGTGAAATCAATTCCAATATACAATTTCGAATCCCTTCCTTTATAAATTAAGCTTAATCAAATATCATGAGAACACCGTCCTCTTCCCGTCTCTTCCTCCCGCATTGCTCGGCCACACCTACCGTCGCTTAGGCAGATGTCTTGTGGTTGCTAGATTCTTTAAGTTTTCTACTTCTTCGTTTCGTGAATCCCAACGTGGAGATGTGATGAAATTTGATTGGATCTCTGTTTTTCACCATCGCCTACCGCACCAGAAGACGTAATTCATTGTAGGAGCGTTTATTAGTATATGAGGAGGTCTCAAAGGCTTTTTGTTTTATCTTTTGAATTTATAACACGTTGGGTTATTACGGAGAGGTTTTCACGAATTAACATAACACGTAGAGGTTTTCACGAATTAAAAATAACATTTGCATTTTGATTCAAATAACAAAACCCCATTCATAGTGTCGAAAGCCAAAGCCACGTGTCATCTATGCACAACACTACCTCTCCTTCCACTCTCTGTGCGGTGCGCAAGTATAAAATGAATCCTCGTATTCTTCCTTTTTTATTTTTTTATTTAACTTTGTCTCTTGGAACGAAAACCACGCCGAAAGCCACTTAGATAGATAGATAGATAGATACACACACACCGTCTCTCTCTCTCTCTCTCTCTCTCTATACAGTATTCACCCTAAATCAAAAAATAGGGTTTGGAGGAAATGGCAAAGAAGAGAAAGTCCGATGCGACGCGGCTGGATGAGGTGGATCGGAGCATGTACACCTCCTTTTGCAGCGCTGCGAATTCCCTTTCTCAGCTTTACTCACAGGCCATGCACCATCAACGCCTCTCCTTCCAGGCCGGTGAACGCCACGCTCTGGTTTGTATTTTGATTTCACTGTAGAATTGTTATATATAGGGCATCAGTCTTTTTTTTTTTTCTTTCAAATCAGTTGAGAGTAAATTTTGGGGATTTAGAAGAAATCATTTGATGTATTGTGTCGTATATATAATATTCGGAAGGAAAAACTTTGATTGTAGGAAAAACTTTACAATTGGATTTTGAGGCAGCAAGAAGATGGAGTGAGGGTTATGACTGGTGATATACTGGCCTATATGCAGGTATATGTTGTAGTTACCTGATTTGAAACAGAAAGTCATTTCATTAGTTCTAGTTTGATCCTATTATCTGCATATCTTTGTACTGTGGAATCATTGCAGTTTTCGATTCTTATCCACCATCAAGAGCTGTGTGTGTGTATGTGTCTTTGTTTCTGATCAAGTACATGTTTCTGATCAATGTCACCACCAAAAGAGGATGGATTTCGATGTGTTCGTTTCTTTCTTTTAATATGATAAAATCAATTCAATGATGTCTACTTATTCAATATTATGCAAAGCTAATGTTACTTTTCATTACCTGTTCGTGATTTCATTTAGAAACTTTACTTATCGACGTGTTACATAACTAGCAGATATAATTTTCTCTTTATTTGGACTTACCAAAAGAATTATTAGTCAAAAGGAGCTATATACTTCCCAAGACTGTATCTTTTGAGAGAATATCATGTCCATTCCGTCCATAAATTGCAACACTATGTGCCACACATTTTGTCTTGCTTTAGTGCCCTATGCTATAGGTAAAACCAATCTGTAAAGAATCTCTTACAATGTGGCTTTGCCTTTGAAATCGTTTCTGTTTGCTACATCAAGAAATGTGTATAGATCTGGTAAACAGTTCTATAGTGTAAGCAGGGATAATGCCTTATTCTTGCTAATAAATAACCAGAAGCAATCACTTTGTTGATTCAACCAGGAGAATCACCTTTGTGTAAGTTTTTGTTGTAACTATCCCTTGGCGAAATCCTAAAAGGAGCAAATAGTATCCTACTTCATTTCTTCATTGTCTGGTTCAATAATTGGCAGTGTTTGTGTCGTAAAATCTTGTTTCCAGCGGTGTTTGAGAGGCCTGAATACCAACTTAATACGAAAACTCTTCTGGTACTTTTTTAATTTCTTTATAGTATCAGTAAACTTAGTAAAAAGTAATGTTATGGTGATTGTTAGGATTTTTCCATTTTCTTTCGATTGAGAGCACATAAAATTTTGATTATCTGACAAATACACTATCTTACATATGAGTGGAGGAAAGAGTTGCGGGTTTGAAGTTGTTGACAGTTTGTGGCAAATGTTTATAGCGTGAAGACGACTGAGAAAAATCTAAGAAAAGACGTGATCGTCAAGCAACCATATAATAAAGACGATTTATTCAACTAAAACGAACAGAGGAACAGAGAACAATGAGAATTCATTTGTTCTACGGTTCTACCCTACATGGTTTTCTTTGTGTTCATATAGCCACCACCATTACTTGGGGTTATATGTTGGTCGTTTGTTTTGTTTTGTTTGTTTTTTGCAATCTTATACATAGTACGTATATTGTGAAAAATAAATGTTGCTATTAGGTTGGGCTCCGTTTGTAGACCAATCTGGGCCATTACAGTGGTGCATTGGCTAAATCCCGCAGGGTGTTATGGCCGACGTAAATTACAGCCTACTAAAAATATTAACTGATGGTTTTGCAATTTATTCTTTCTCTGTTAGTGTAGTTTGCTGTAATTTGCTGGTGACTAGGCTTTTAAATGGATAGTAAAGGAGACAGTATTTGTACACTCTGTCAATTTGGTAGGCTGTTAATCCTGTTTTGAGAAGATTACTGAGTTGCGTCACTTTGAAAGATCTCTAAACCCCTTTTCTCGTTTCATTTGTTATAAAGTTTTCTTTCTAACCATGTGTTCTCTTTTGAGAAACACTTTACTTGTCACTAGACACTCTATGTTCTTTGAAAGACAATATTTCGTGGCTAACAACATTCTTTTGTCCGTGTTAATTGTAGGTTTTATTAGGAGTTGTCACCTTATGTTTCTTGCCAGAAATTGTAGCTTATTGTATAAAGTTCACTAAAGAAACATGTCGTACTAGTGGTTGTAAGACTCGGGCGCCCACTGTCGTTTGGTTTTTCCATTCTCCCTCAGTAATGATGGCAAGATCTGGTGGATTTATTGATTACGTCTTTGCTTGGATGGACTCTGTCTCCTAGAATTGTCACTGGGAAAAAACAAGGGGGATAGTAGCTGGTGGATGATTAAGTGGCATATCATTTCAATGCTTATGAAAGGATAGGTGGCAAAATGTCCTCTGGGTGCTGTTTTGTGGCATTCCAGTTATTAGCTCTTCTTGTTCCTAACAATCTGCTCAAATGCTTTTGAGGAAGACTGCCGTACCTCAATTCATTTCACATATTTGAGGGTGGTAATTATTGCTTGTCTTTCGCTTTCTCCCTCTGACTCAGTTGTGACCTCCCATTTATTCTCCTTCTTCCTTCTATACTTTGTTGTTTAATCATGCTGTTTCTCCCGTACCACCACAGTTCATAGCGGAGGACTGATGGTGTTTGGACATCTTTGTCTTGTGGTTTTATTGCTGGAGTTTCATTATGATAAGTACCTTATTTAGCTAGTCTGGCACCACCTCTATTCACGTTTTCTTCAGCTGTCTTCGTGTTTTATACATTATCTCTACATCAAGAGCTTTTACGCCCCGTAGTTGTGTATCTATAGGTCTATGCATCAATATTACACTTGACGAAACCATTGTAGTGATGCTCTCACTTCTTCTCCACAATGGATGCTGCACATAACTTGGTGTGGTGTTTTCATTTATTACTCTATTTGCTCTCAGGTTTACACAGATCCAACATAACAAGTGCATTACAGCGACACATCTTTTAAGCATAATGGTGCTTAATTACCCAACATTTAGAGCTATATTGCTAGAAAGGGCTAATAGCTGTCCTATCAAACATTTTAAGATACAAAAAGGATATTCTCTAACTGAAATGTTCTTCCATTATCTTATGGAGGTGCATATCTCAGAATTATTTAGTTTAGACACCGAATAAATAGAACTCATGTATTGGATATTGTATTATAGTCAATTGGCCCTTATAATTCTGATTCGAGGACAAACATTCTTTACAATATTATTCCATAGTTTAATGTTGTGAAAGTTCCATATTCATTTTTGATTGTCTTTGCAGAATGAACTCGATAATGGCGCGGAGGATCCTCCTCCATCGTCCCCGAGGCTTCCGTTCCAACAACAGCAGCAACAGCAACAATCTCAAAGTACAATGCAGACAATCCACTCTGGGTTTTCAATAAATTCTAATGTTGCATCTGGCCCTGCCACAGCTGGACAAGGATTGCGCTCCGGGAACTTAGACCAGACTAAGAACTCGGTATTCTCCAGTGCTCTGTCAAGTCCAGTGCGTCGGAGTCTCCAGCACTATCATTTGTCACAGGGAAATTACTTAACAAATAATGCTATGCGAGGCAGCGAAAACAATGTTAGTAATCAAACCAGAGATCCCAATCACCCCAGTTCTAATGATACTTCAATGGATATGCATGCTGATAGTCCTGGTCATGACTCTCCTTACTAAGATTCTATCCCGTACTCTAGAGTCCAAGAATCACTTCACCCGTGCAAAATAAAATGCAAAATTATAGTCAAGGTGGTGGTACTAACAAAATACAAATGCAAATTTAAGTATAAAGACTTGGTCGTCAATGAATTGTGAAATGAGTTAAGTATCGTTTTAGCTTGAATAGAATTTTCTGTGTATCTGATAATGATTTGTTCTCTTGTTCACTTGTTGATATTTATGAAGTATTGCCCTTACAATATTAACTATTTGCGGGTTGGTGGGGGTTATTGCTTTATGATACATGTGGATATATTTGAGATCTATGCTTGGTTTTGTTAGAAGAAACTTCGCTCTCCCAGTTCGCTAGTCTTTATACATTTGTTTCCCATCAATTTTTGAAAAGGTCGTTGGTGCATGCCTTACTGGGAATTCTTAACACTTTCAGCCTCCACCACAACTTGCTCCAGTTGAGATGTTCTACGAGGTATAACCGCTAAAATCCAAATGCATTTTAGTGTTGTGGCTAAAATGTGTTTCTCCTATAATGTAGTCTCAATGTTCTCGTTTGGCATGAATATTTGTTAGTCAATAATATAGAAAAACATGCTCCAGACCATCCGATCACTAGAATTGCAGCAACATCGTTCTGGGATTGGGTAGGTCTAACATGTTGGTTATAAACAGGTGAAAAAGTTATGAGGTTTCGAATATATGTCTTTAAATTGCTCTAAGTTGTGAAGTTGATTATATACTTTTTTATTTTGGTTGCGTGAGATATTTATCCTTTTAACTATTATTTGTTCTTCATAATGATTGAATTTGTGTTCTATTATGTAAATTTGAACTTACTAGTAATAGTTGTAATTCTCAAGATAGGTTGGAGCAAGTTCGCATAATATTTCTTAAAGTTGACTAATTGATATCTTGGCTTAAAATATCTCAGAACTCCAAAAGTTTAATGTCATGGGAATGTCCCCCAGAAATATTGTTTTTACCATATATTTAACTTAGTAGTCAAAGGTTTTCATGGAAAAACGTCTTTCCTTCATCTGCCCTTGTGTTTGTTAACCTCTTCTCCCATTTTCCGGGCAACTTAATTGAGGTCGAAGGTCACACAGATTCAGGATTAGCTTTACCTTCGTAAAGTGGCGGGCATATGCAATATTGTATAACAGAATTATTTCCTTTTGCTACCGTTGTGCATAGATATAGGCTAATCCTTACTTAAAAAAGATAAAAAAAATATAGGCTAATCTTTTTGTCTTTTAGTTTTTCAATTATATTTGATATGACATAATATAGTAACAATATGTGTCATGTCCCGTGGATGCAACAATGGCATTGATCGACCAGTGAATGCCCAGAAGCGTAAGAAGGCGAGAATGTAGTAATAGACCTAGGTAGAATTCCTTTAAATATTATGTATATTTTTTTATAATCTCTTGTAATTATCTTTCCTTAGTTTTAGGAGTTTTCCTTCTATAGATAAGAGTGTAATTGTCTTATGTATATTTGTGAGATTAATGGAAGAATCATCACCTCACAATATTCTTACTCTCTTATATGCTATGATGCACCGATACCGATACCAAGACGGTTATGCAGTACCTGATACATATCGATACCGATTCAGATACCGATACCAATTCTGACGTATTCAATACGACACGTGGCGTATCCCTTAATTTTGAAATTAATAAAATCTCGATACGTATCCGATATGTTTTTTTAGGCGTATCGGAACTATTATGGGTCTTTTTTATAAACTTTTAATATTTGATTGGTTAAATATTTAAATATAAATTTCACCAAATATAAAATGAAATAAAAAAATGAAAATCCCTTTATCAAGGGCACGATTCAGGTCTCATTATTTTTATAATTATACTTTTCTTTTTCTATTAATAATCACCACCACCACCATGCGCCATATTCACTCCACCACCATGTGCCACCACAATTATACTTTTCTTTTTTTATTCTAATCATCACCACCACCATGCACCATCTTCAAGCTTGTTATGTTGTTGTTTAACTTATTAGTTATAAATAATTCACGTTTATATGTCTTTTTTCATATTTGATGCATGATTTTTTTTAGCGTTAAACATTCTTTTGTATATTTCTAATTTTTCTTGTTTAAGTTTTAAATTTTATTCCTTGTTAAAAATAAAAAACACATATTATTTATATATAGACGTATCATTGCCGTACCAGTATCGGCTGTTTTTAAAAAATGCCGTATCGGCATATCCGTACCGTATCGTACCCGTACTGCCATACCCGAACCCGTGCAACGTAGCTTATATGGTATCAAGAGTCTCTTCACTCTAACGAGAACTCGATCCGAAGGCCAAAGATTCCACGCCCAATTCTGCCTCCTCCGCCTCCGGCGCGACAGACACCAACCTTCGGCCACATGTTATATCGCTCCTCGTTGGCCTCGACAATGATTCGCTCGTCCCAATCACTGTCAATCACCTTTCGCTTTATCTCAATGGCATCAACTATGCCTCGTGGCGCTCCTAAGTGTGCAATCTTTTCCACGTTTTGGCCTTTTTGGCTACCTTGACGGCACGCATCCATGCATTCCCCGTGGCTCCACGCCTGAATTAATTGCCCCTCACGTTCATTGGACGATGCAAGATTCCTTCATCATCTCCGCCTTTTTCGGCTCTGTCTCTAATGACGTTGTCTAAATCATCTCCAACGAGGAGACCTCTGCGACGGCGTGTTCCTTATTGCAACACACTTATGCGAATTGGTCCCGCTCTCGTGTCATGCAACTAAAGGACGTTCTCAACACCATAAAGCTTGGTACGAGATCCGTATTCGAGTTCCTTGCAATCAAAGCCAAGGTGGACGAACTTGCGATCATCGATCATCCTCTCCATGATGATGATGGTACCTTATATGTCCTAAATGGACTAGACCCATTATATCGTGATCTTGTGGGCCCTATCTGGGCTCATGAATCTCCAATTTAATTCACGGAGCTTCACGACCTACTTCTTGCTCAAGAGCATTCATTCGTCGTGCCGATGTTGAATCTACATCCTTCGTTGTTACTGCTAACTACAACAACCAGTCGGGCAACCATCAGTCTCGCGGTGGCAATCAGTCGCACCCTTGTGGCTCTAATCACGATCGTGGCAGATCACACAAGCCTCACCATCACAATAATTATGGGGGCAGACAACAGCTCAATCACCACCATCAGCGCTCTAATCGTGGCTCGGGTTCCACCAACTCTCGACCACCAATGACGTGCCAATTATGCAATTTTTAAGGCCATAGGTCGCGCACTTGTCGCCTTGTCGCACCGCCGCATGCGAACATGGCTACCTTACCATCCACAACCTCTCATTCTCAGAACGATTGGCTTGTTGATTCTGGAGGGTCGCACAATCTCACGTCGGATCTTCAATATTTGACCGTCCACTCAGAATATGGGTCAGGTTTGAAAATTTCTCATGTTGGCTCTTCTCGTATTAATTGTTTGGCTTGTCGTTTTCATCTGGATAATATTTTATGTGTTTATGTTGCACGTCGCAACCTTTTATCGGTTCATCAGTTTACTAGGTATAACAATGTCACCATTGAATTCTTCTCTTCTCATTTTGTTGTTAAGGATCGCATTACCGGGGCTAAGCTGTTGACTGAACCTTGCCTAGGTGGTATTTATCAGTTGCAACTACTCTCAGGCTCTTCATCTTTCTTGCAGGCTTTTGTTGGCGAACGTACGAATAAAGCGGGATGGCATAACCGTTTTGGGCACCCATCCTCGTGTATTAGTTCTTTTTATTTTGAACAAGTTTCATTTACCTTGTACGAACAATTTTGCTTTGCACTTGGACAATTGTGAACACTGTTTTTTAAATAAGTCGCCAATTACCGTTTACTAATTCATCTCTTACATCTACGCATGTTTTACAATATTTCTTGGAGGATGTCTCGGGTCCGACACATGTGACGTCGCTTAATGGTTTTCAATACCACTTACTGTTAGTTGACCAATTTTTAAGTACGGTTGGTTTTATCCCATGTGCGCAAAGTCTGAGGTTACCACTATTTTCTGTTAGTTTAGGGCCCTTGTTGAAAAGAATTTGGTACTTGTATCAAACAAATTTACACATATAACAAAGGCAAGTTTCTTGGCTTACACCCTTACTTAAATACACACGGTATCAATTAGTTAACAACGACCCCTCACACACCCCAACAGAATGGCACTTCTAAGGGTCGTCACTTACAAATTGTGTCCATTGGTCGTATGCTTCTCTCGCGGCTCACCTTCCCTCTTTCCTTTGGGAGTTTGCCTTTACCACTGCGGTTTTTTCTAATGAATCGTCTTCCAACCCAGTGCTAAAGGGTGAGCCGTCATTCTAGGTGTTACAGGGGCGTGCACCGAATTACTTATGCCTTCGGGTATTTGGTTGTCTATGCTTTACACATCTTTGGCCTTACATCCATGGGAAACCTGATTCGTCGTCACGCCGTTGTCTGTTTCTTGGGTACTCCTCCTCCCAATTCGCTTACAAATGTCTCGACCTTGAGATGGGACGCCTTTATATCTCTCGGCAAGTTCGGTTTGCTGAAGATATTTTTTCGCGGTTTTCTCTATCCTCCCAACCACAACTTACTTCATCTCGAACTGCTCCGGTTGCGATTATTCTTCCGCCGCCTGTCATGTCGTCAGTCTCGGCCCCATCACCTACACCGCCGCCTCAAGCACGTCCCCTATTGGATCCTCCCGTTACGACCGTTGATCTAGCCAATACGAGCCCCCTCATGTTAATATCGTTGATCGTCCTTATCATATGATCATCCTGTCATATAATAATATCTGTAAGTTGTGCCAAGTTAATTTTGCTACTAAACACCCTTTCGTTGGCTCACTTTAACCTACTTGCGTGTCTCAAGCTACGAAGGACCCTCTTTGGCGCAACACAATGGCTGAAGAATACACAACCCTTATTAAACATGGCACTTGGTCTTCCGCATTAAATGCCTTCCCGATGGTTCTATCAACAAGTATAAAATTAGTCTTGTTGCGAAGGGCTTTCATCAACTACCCGGTCTTGACATATAGTCTTGTTGTAAAACACATCACTATTTGCACCATTGTTTATGTTGATAATATAATTATCAAGGGAAACTAACCGACATTCGTAGCCACCATTAACTCTCGCCTCGGTACGCGTTTCTCAATTAAGGACATGGACGCCTTAACTTATTTCCTTGGTATTGAGTCCATGCGTTGTCATGAGCGTTTATTTCTGTCGCAACACAAATATATTGCCGATGTATTAGCTCGTCATAAGATGGATGGTGTGAATCCACTGGCTACTCCTATGACATCAAATTCGTCATCTGTTCAATATTAGTTCGTTGTTGACCCCACTCCTTATTGGCAAATTATTGGCGCCTTGCATTATCTTGCCTTCACTCGCCTAGACATTGCATTTTCTGTTAATCGTCTGGCTCAGTGCATGGTGGCTCCTACGAAATCAGATTAGTCTGCCCATAAACGTATCCTTCGGTATTTAAGGGGTACTATTTCTTATGGCCTTCTCTTGCGTCGATCGGATTCTTTGACACTATCACTGTATTCTGATGCCGACTGGTCCTGTGATACTCTTCATGGCACCTCGACTTTGGCCTATGTTATTTACCTTGGTTCAAATCCGATCTCTTGGACGTCTTGCAAGCAACATGTTGTCTCTAGGTCATCCACAAAAGTCGAATATCATGCCTTAGCAAATGCCACTATTGAGGTTCATTGGATTCAACGCCTTTTTCGCGAGCTTGGCTTCCCTCTGTCACCTACCCCGCACATTAGGTGTGATAATATGAGCGCCATCCCCCTCTCTCTCTCTTCATCCGGTACAACACTCACAGATGAACCACATTTCCGTGGATTTGCACTTTGTTCGTGATCTCGTTAACAAAGGTTTCCTACGTTAACACGCTTGACCAACTGGCGAATGTTCTCAATAAATCTCTAGATCGATCTCGTTTATAATTAATGCGTTCCAAACTCTGCGTTGCTGATGGAACGTCGATTTTGTAGGGGAGTAATAGACCTAGCTAGGATCCTTTTAAATATTTTGTATATCTTATGTAATCTCTTGTAATTACCTTTATTTCTTAAGGATTTTCATTCTATATATATATATGAGATTGTAATTGTATTATTCATACTTGTGAGATTAATGGAAGAATCGTCACTTCACAATATTTCCATTCTCTTATAAGTAGAACTAAGTGAACCGTATAAGGATCATCAATATTTATGTATAACGAATTAGACATTTTATGATATGTCATTGGAAAGCCACGAATGTCTACGTCATAATTCAATAAGCGGATTGCAACTCGGAGGTTGCGAGTGAAAGTTATGCTTGAAATCGTGGAGCTGCGCAGATTTGGGCCAACAAGTCCAATTTCGACTGAAGCCCAGCCTTTTGCCTATAAATACCCCTCCATTTGCCATAAAATAGAGAGATAAGTTCAGGGGGAGCTCTATACAGCCCCAAAGTCGAATATTTATGTTCGACATGTCCCCTTATGTTGAACATAAATGTTCGACATGTCACTTTTGACTTGTCACTTTCGACATGTAAAACTAGACGTGGGAATTCGACATAGAAGATGTTCCACATGTCTTTTCGATATGTACCTTATATGGAAAGAAAGATATTCGAGATGTGGTCCCATAAGAAGAAGCGGATAGAGATTTTGACATCTTTAGATCGAGATACTGCTCATACCTTGAAGTCGTGTAGAAATGCTCGACATACAGAGTACCCAATATTATATTCAACATATAGAACATTTGAACTGTCTTTTCGACATGTAATTTATATAAAACGAAATATATTCTAGATGTTGTCCCATAGGAAGAAGCGGACCGAGGTTTTAACATTCGTACACCGAGATACGGCCCATAACGTGATGCCGCGCAGAAATACTCGATATAACATTTGACATAGAGGATATTCTACATGTCTCCTCGACATATGCATTATATGATTGGAAATTAAGGGGGTCTACTTTTGGTATCAAGAAGCGGGTCGAGGTTTCGCCCTACCTATAAGGAAATATGGTCAAAATGGTAAAGTCGCGCAATGCATAAATAAGTGAATCACACAACCCGGTTAGAGCTTGGCCCTCAAAATAGACAAATGAACTACGTTCGGCTTGACTCTCTCAATGGAAAACATAGGCAGCTTGGGATAACACGACTCAAGACTGAAATCATTAAAGATTCTACCCTCCCTTAACCACGTTGCTTGGAGTATATGTGTGCAAAGGACAAAGCTTGTTCTAGCGCAACTCTCTAGCCAGCATGATGTGGAGTGTTTCGTCAACTTGCCAGGTCAGCAGACGAACAGGCCCCAACTCAATTTTTTTCTCAATATTGTAGATATGTGGGTTACTGTAGACCCTGCTAATAAAATCTTTTTTATTATCGAGGAGGTTCTATAGCAAACGCACTTTTTTAGCCCATTTCATAACCGATGTGTGAGGATGAGCTTCGTGCGTAGATGTAATCTTATGCTTGTTGTGTGCTATATTGTTTTACTACACAACTACCAAAAATGATTGTTGAACAATAAAGTTTCTAAAATTATTTGTTTGCGTTGTATACTTTTCAATTATTTGTTTAATAAAATGTATACTTGTCTAGAGGTTTTATTTATTTTTTAAAAAACAAAGGCACGCTTTCAATTTTTTTGCACTTCAATTCTGACCCGACGATCCTATTGAATTCTCATGTGAAAAGATGATCTCGCTTTTGCTGGCAAAACGTAACTTTCGCAGCCTTAGTCAGTCAACTGCCATAGTTGTCAAGTTCTATTTCTTTGTGCGAACCATGGTTTAATATTTCAATACCTTAGGCTAATAAATAATACTTCAGTATAGCTTGACGATTTTGTTCATACTATTGCGTAAAAACTGCATAATGCACTAAAACATAGTTCATGCGTGAGCTTTACAAATATGTGACATGGATTAGTTCATCGTGCACATTCACAAGATAGGGCAGATACGTTTGGACCTGATGTATGTGGTAGCGTTTGAGGGTAAGCAAAGGATTCAAACCATAGTTTCATTCCTCAAGTTTATGAAGAACCGATTGTGCATAAGATATTGGATGAGATACCAATGAGGATTTTGAATAACAGTCAATTCATAAAACTATGTAAGAAAAGCATTCACACTCGTACTACATCCAGGAATGCCATAGTCACAAAAACATAATTTGTTAACAAAGAGTGACGCAGCGCCCCAATTCATCAAAATAAATAATTCATCTCATATACGAGTAATTTAAAGAGCATTCTCTATACCAATCAGGACTAAGGCCTCATTCTCAAGGATGGGCGAAAACACGTCGGGCTCCGGATCGTCATCATCATCGTCCGAGTTATCAATGGGCTTTAGGTTGGGACCCAAAGACAGATCCAAGCGTGATGCGTCAAAATCCGGTGCTAGTCCCCCAGTGTGGCGATCCCTCCCATTATCAGCTCTTGAGCCTTATTACGGTCCTCATACCACGACGCAATTTAATCTTTTGAAAGGTCTCACTGAGCATGAATCGCTTTGCAAACCTCTGCACAACCTCCAGAGCGGGATCATGTGAGTGCAAAATGTAGTTAGAAGGAATCATATTTACCATTCCTAGTAATCAAACGATCAAAAATACCTTAACTAGCGCTTTCTTTCGCCCCGCTTCCTTTGGCACTCCCAAACTAGCCTATATCTTGCCAACTTCAGCCTTCGACTATTTGATCGTAGCCTTGGCTACGTCCCTCTCCTTGAAGACCTTATATGCGTCTTGTTTCATCTGCTCTAGGTCCAACTTAGTCTTGTCCGCCTCGGCTCGAGCAGCCCGAATAGACCCTTGGGCCTCCTTCACCTTTTTAAGGGCCTTCTTCTTCGCCTCAATGGCTTCTTTAGCAGCCGAAGGGTCATGAGTTGGGAGCTTTTTAATCTGCTCCTTTAGTTGGCCAGTTGCCTCTGTCTTATCAGCCTCCATGCCAGCCACGATGTCCATGCTCATGGCCATAAACTTTATAGCATGTCATAAGTACACAATGAATAACCAATTCTACTATACATAAATTATACAACATTAAACATCTAACCTACAGCTTGGAACATGTGGATGGCCATCGTGTCTAACTTCTCTCATGCCTCTTAATTTTTGAGTGGCCTGTGCACCAATACGGAAAAGAAGGTTCGCGCCATTCATGTTAGGCCCCCTAATAAAAGTTTCGCAGGACAAGATCCTGAAGCACCACCAAGAGCACGTCGTTTCCTCTCAACTAAGCTGCACAAAGCTCTATTCCTTTTGATATTACCAGGAGGGCGGTACAAGAACGCCCGATTGCCACCTTGGCTGGTCCCTGCCCCCACATCACCTACCAAGCCTCCGTGATCCTCTTGGCTTTCAATGTCCCAGGTTGTGATTCGAAGGGATCCCTCGAATGCGACAAGAGCCCTTTTTGCGCTCTTGTTTTCTACGATACTACAACATGTCCTCTACTAGAGTTCACATCTTTACCCTATTTTATTTCCGCGTCCCCTATCGCATTTCCTCATATGGCTTTGATGCCCCATCTCTAGTGCAACTACATTGCAAATACATATGTTAGTAAGTACACCAATAGTTCGCAAACCCACAAAGAATAATGAGTACTCTAACTCTATACCAAGAGTATGCACCCACTATAACGCATTGGTGATAACCCTGCTTTAAATACCTTATCCTGGGTCATTTTCCTCAGATCGAATTCATACTGAGTTATCCAGTCTATAAGCCTTCCTCCCAGGTAGGCAAACCCACTCCTCGGGGTGCCCTCACCTTCTTCTTCTTTGACCAAATTCGTGGAATAGAATTGAATCCCCCCGGAGTCTTTTCCTTGATATAAAAATACTCCTCCTTCCCCCACGCCCCATAACCGCTTTGCACCCCAGTTAAAAAACCATGATATTGCTAGGCTAGTATGAAGAAGCGCCCCTTATATCCACCTTTCTTGTAAGTCACCACCATGAACAGACGCCAAAACTCAGAAGAGCCATAGGGGGCTTTGAAAGCTTTCATTACGAGAGTGAAAGCTATTAGACAGCCCACCGAGTTCGATGATAGCTGGACTAGACACACACCTAGGATATTCGATAGTAGGGCTAATGCAGGGTGAATGAGGGAAACGAAGACCATTGACAAAATGTTTTGCATTCACCGTAATCCACCCCTCCAGTGGTATGTGCATACGCTCGTGCAATGCTGAAAACCGGACCTCATACCCATCGAGATGATAATTTTTCTTATATTATTCAGGACTATGCGGCGGATTCACCAATATATCTTTATACTCTTGGTAGGTGCGGTAATGCCTCGACCCAGCATATTCATCAAAGATTCCTTCTCTAAAAAGAGAAATGTGACGAGCCTCCTCCTCGTTCGCACCATCACCCTCTTATGTGGCCAACTCCCACAACTCAAGATCAATGTCTTTAGAAACCGCAACTTCTAAGTCTTGGGATTCATTCAGGTTATCCCCCGAGATGGGGCCATGCTCTCATCACCCGACTCACCTTGACGGCCTTCAGAACCGTCAGTAGGCATCGAACTACTATCTCTGAGACGCAACATTTTCTTGACAATGAAAAAACCACTCTAAACAAAACACACTAATAACAAAGAAAGATTAAATGAAAAATGGTGAAAATCCCTACTTGTTTGAATAAGCACATGCTAAAACAATCTGTAAAAGAAAAAACATATTTTTTAAGCCAATCCTTTCTTGTTTTGCTAAGGCAAGATATTGTATTTCGCATTTGTCAAGTATTTCACATGTCAAAATTTTCAAGATGTCGAAGTTAAATACTCGACATACCTCCAATGCTCTATATGTTCGCTCAAAAGTTTTGTAGAGTTTGCCAAAGAGCAAGTGAGCTTAATGAAGCCACCCCCCCCCCCCGTATTTATAGGTTTTAAAGCCGATTAAAGCGCACTAAATGCAAAACTTTTGGAGATCAAGTTTAGTTTTAGATTCTCGACATGCCTTATAATTAAGAACTATGTCGAGTCCCAAACTTGACGCGCTTCCTACATATCATAGTCGCTACTAGATTTTATACGACATATGTCGAGGGCCCAACTCGACATTTGCACAATAACATACTTCATGTCGATTTGGAAACTCGATATGCCCACCAACAAACATGACAGATATGGTAAAACCATGTCGAGCATCACACTAGACATGTTTACATCAACCAATTGATACAAGTAAACAGAAACATGTGGGGTACGAAACTCGACATGCATCTAAAGTACCAAAGATATGTCCATTGAGGATGCAATATGATCTGATCCTTTTGGAGAGGGTAATTTTAGGATATCGATCAAGTGAGTTTTTTGAGGAATACTGATCCTCAGCTTGAGAGAGGGTGCGGTCCTTTTATTAATACTTTTGAGAATGAGAGGGACCACAAGTGGTGGAACTCAATTGGGGAATGGGGTGTAACCACAATTGCTACTGACAAAGTACAAAGCTGCTGAAACTAATATGCTTTTGTTGAGAACATGGTGCCAAAGTGTTGCTGAAGTTGTTGTTATTGGAGTGCTAACAAACCCCTAATTATAAGACTTTCATGAGATCGATGGACAATCACGACTCGTCTTCTACTAAGAGATATTGCTTCAGTTGAGTCAACCAATGGGGTAGGTCTTGTTCTGCGCCAATGGGTGTTTCTGGTGTGGGTAGCTTATAACGAGGTTTCTCATGCACAAATGAGGATAGTCGCTTGGGGGAGCCAATCAGAGGGACTCTTCTGGCCCAACGGGTTTCGTTGGCGTACTGAACCAATGTGAGTCATCTCATTCTGGTCCAATAGCTCGCCTTCTACGAGGGACGACCAACCAGGTTTAGTCTTCTCCTTATTTGGTGAGTAGTTAGGAGTTGGTTTCCATATTCATTCATATTGAGTTCCCTCTCGTAGCCTCTCGTTGCCTCTCATCTGTTACTAGTGTTGCCCTTCTCGTTACCTGCCAGGAATTAGGAAAGTATAATTGCATATGTGTTAGTGATATATTTCTTTAAGTGTTGGTCTGCTAGTCATTTGGGTTGGACGTCCTCGAAATTTTACCCAAGTGGGTCGCTCTGAGTGGGATTCACAGAAGACTACTTAGATTCATTCGTAAGGTGTTTATTTTATGGAGACTTGTGAGAGTCCAGACTAAAGAGGCTAAAGTAGGAATCATAGGTCGAGTGGTTTTCACAATAGAATTTGGAGAAGAGGTGGGGGTGTGTGTGACCTTAAAGGTCATGGCCCTTACCGAGGGGACGGTGTAATTGTCATTATCCACAATGGGGGATAGACCTCGGAAGACTGGATCTCAACAGTTTACTTGGATATGTCCCCCGTGGTAGGAGGAGTAATTGAGTGACATCGAGATAGGGAACTCTGTGAACGCTGCCAATCAGGAGATGATCGGGTGGGGCTCGATGGGCACGACCTGGTGCCTTCCTGTCGATGTGGTCGGTGGGTGTGTTTCGAGAGTCTAGTCTCCAGTCCTAGGATGCCTCTCGCTATTACCCGGGCCTTCCTCCCGTAGGGAGAATTAATTGTATTTTAAGGTAGGCATCATCATGAGTCCCCCTAGTTCTGAGTGACCTTCATAGAAAACACTCGGAACTAGAGTGTGCTATCAAGCACTCTTAGGTCTAGGGTTTCATGTTGTCCACGCGTCTTGATGTGACGGTTACCCTTCATTGGACAATTTATAGGGGACTCGGCTATTTTGTCTCTTTTCATCTTCATCTAGTTTTGCTTTTCCCTCTCTTTTCTTCTTCAAAAATTTTCAAAGATTTTTTCAACAACGATGATGGCGTCTGAAAATTAGTCGAGTGATCTGGATGTTCTAGTGGAGGAGAGGGGTGTTTCCTCGGCCAGGGTAGAGGAGATGGTTTTTGTGGTTCTGTCTCCCGCAATAGAGATTGTTGGTCCTTTTTGGGGTCGTCGTGCTCCCTCTGACGTATCTGAAATGTCGTCGAAGAAGTCGAGGAAGGTGACAGTGTCTACTTTCTTTAGATTAACGCAAAGTTTACTCGTTACGGGATAAAGGCTTCCCGCGTGGAGGTTAAGGTTCCGAGGGAAGATGAGAGGGGTCCCTATCCTCGTCCTAAGTTCTTGATCGTGTATTACCCGCAGTTGAAGTCGGGCCTTCTGCGAGATTTTCAGGGCTTGTAGCCTGTGTTCGAGTCAGCTGGCCCCTAATGGGTACATGACATTGTCCGTATTTGTGTTCATCTTCACGGCGTACAACCATCCTTGCACGATGGCTCGATGTTTTGGGGCCTTTGATTTGTCTAAGTCCTCGGGAAGCCACATCTTCTACACGTTCATGATGCGGAGGTAAACCAACCACATCATGCATAAGCTTCCCGGTCTCATAGCAGCTGGAAGGATAAGTTCTTCTTTGACCGATCCGTGGACAAGAAGGTGGTGTGGGATGTTCCCCTCTAGTGGAACGAGGAGCCCTTCATTCCAGACATGTACGGTGTGAATGAGGCAATTGCAAAACTAATAAGTAAGGGATTCTTTGACCAATGGTTTAACTGCAAACTGATGATGGAGAGGGATAATTTTATGTTCTTATACACGACTTGCCAGTTATACGACTTGACGATGGAGGCTCTAACTCCCAATTCAGAGTGTACCGACCTAAGTAAATAATTACGAAAGAAATCCGAGGAGAGGACATATTGAAGGAATACCCCATCCTTTGGAATACCTTAGGGGTGATAATCATACCCTGTAGGGGATGCTGGATGGCCTGCGCAAAGAAATGAGCAATATCAAGAAAACCATGTGTTAACCGTAAAAAATAAATACGGGATTAAAGAGAATATTAGTCCTAAATATGGGAATTAATATACGGACAATACTATTGTTACGAGTACTTCCGATGAGATGTAACCACCTCCCACGAGGAGGCTCTCGGAGAGTTACAAATCTGCATGGTCACTGACCTAAAAGTCCCTTTCCCCTCTGATTTTACTCTCCCGTTCATTTTTCTTATCTTTTATGTGTGATTGTTGTGCTTTAGGGGCGATTATGGATGGCTTGAAGTATACGCCTCCACACATGTCGGCAAACGGTGTTCGCCAAAAAACGGGGTAAGAAAGCTCGTGTCGCTCAAGGTTTTGCAGCCTCTTTAGGACCAGAGACATATAGCCTTGTATCCGAGGGCAAAACGAAGAATGTCGTTTATGAGAAAACTTCTAAAATCATGGAGTCAACAAAGGAAAGGGGCTCTGGCCCTTCGACTCGCCCTGAGAAGGGGGATCAACATGAGGTCATCTTTGAGGATGTAGCGATTGCCTTTCTGAGCGGTTCAGAGGAGGAAGGGGAGTCTCCGACCCTTAGGGTGAGAGATTGTAAGACTTCCCCATCACCTTCTAGTGGTCTTGAGGATATGTCTACTGAGTCACTTATATCGGGGGGCTACCAGTTGTTCAAAGAGCAGGTGGAGGTGTAGCTTAGTTGAGTGACCTTATGCCTTCAGAAAAAGGAGGAAGTGGGGGAGAACCTGGTCGGCTTGCTCTTTTCCGAGGAGTGAGATGTGATTCGAGTACCTTTGCCATCTATGATGGTTGAGTTGAGTTGGAGGGGGCTACCAATTTCTCTCTCATGGAAGTAGGTCATTTTGAGAAAGCCCTGACTCTCTAGCTAGTGCAGGGCCTTGCCTTTGGTTTCAGCTGCCGCTCCGACCACATGGGGCTAGACAGTCCACCGTTCCCTCTGTCTCCTTCTCGACGACATTTCTGGGCTTAGCCTAAAAGCTTCGATGTTGTTTGATCACGTGGTGACTCGCGACTTTCTCGGCTCTGTCCTCCTACGACCTAAAAACTTATTTGGATATGGTGCGCCTATCGACGACCTTAGTACGTGTTCTTAGCTTCCTGTGTCTTTCTCGTTATTTTTCTCATACGAGAATTCTCGAGTTAACTCGTGATATTCTCGATGCTAGGTGCGGCTAGGGGTAGAGAGACTTTTAACCTCTTGCGAGGAGGTGGATCATTAAAGACATTCTCTCCGAGTGCGGCTGGAGGAAGCGGAAAGGGTTAGTCATACCGAGACTCTCTGCTGCATCAGGTTGTATAATAAACACATGGAGGTTTTTTGCTAATAAAAATAAAATCACACAAGGAGTATTTTGCCATTTAGAGATTACACAAGGTTGATTCTTGCATTTTACTCCTTTATAAATTGTAAGGATGGAATTGCAAAACATTGAAGGACTATAGTTGTAAGTTACAGTTTTCAATTCAAATGAAAATAAAAGAATTTAAGCGGGTGTGGGTGAAACTAATCCCGCTCGACACCGTTGTCGTGAAATAAGAGGGATATGGGGAAGGTGAAGTACATGTGGCTGCTTACATAGTACACTCTCTAGATACTTGTTTCCTACAAACTTGTAATTTTGGCACATATATGTGTATAAATATGCATATATATTGATATGGATATTTGCCGTATTGGGCCTGCCCATGGGCCATGCCCATATTTGGACAATATCGGGGATCATCCCCGATATACATGTCGAATGTTATATTCAATATGGTACAACTCACGTGTTTGTCACGTGTGCGGTCCACCCTTCCTGGTGTCTATAAATACCCCAATTCGGCTAATCAAGGTAAGCTTTAATTATCCTAAGCTATTGTAGACCGATATCGAGCATCTCCGATATCGCACCCGACATAATACCCGATATATATCTTTGATATATATGGTCGACATTCCCATCGACATCATATCCAACGTGACCCCCGACATACATCAGGAGATCATATCCAACGTGGAAGGTACCCCTATATCATCCCCGATATCACCTTCGACGTCCCGTTCGACATCACCCTCGATATCACATAGAACATCTTACTGGTAGTTCGAGGTGTTCTCGACCAAGCCTACTTAACGCTAGTCATAGTCAGAATAGGTGTAGTTTGTAATTGAATCGTAGCACAATACTTGTAATATTCCGTTTCGTCATATATATATATATATATATTCCCTATAAAATTTGGTAGTTGGTAGTCCAATAAAGTGTTTTTCAAGTTTACCTCTACTATTCAAACCCAAACTTTTTTCCACTTCCCCACTTCCTTCTTTTTCTAAACTTGCTACGCGATACAATTTAAATTGAAATGTAACCACCCACCCACAAATTACTCCACAATTTAAGAAACATCTGCATAATTCATTTCTTTATTTTCAGTTACCTTTTTTGTTGATTTTGTTCCACATTATTATTGATAAATACATTTCGTTTTATCATGTTTTAATTATGGGTTTTTTTATAGCAAATGAATTGACATCTCAATCTCTTTTCTTGCTTGCTATTATATTCTTAAATCGCTATTCAAGTTGTAGGGTGAGGAGAATTGGTTATGTTGTTTGCAATAATGATTCCTTAATTTGATTTTTTTTTTCACTCTTATTGACTTTATTACCATCTTCTTCTTTTTAACAATACACCCAAAATTTGAGAATTATAGTAGCATGAGTTATTATTCTCATTTAAGAGGTATGATTTGATCTCATATATCATAACTTGACTGAATTTTCACAGATTAATATAACTTTTGTACCTTAAGTACTGTAGAAAAAGATTTATGAGGCAATTATATTATTTAAAAAATAATTTCACTACTGTAGGAAGAACTCGAGAAGTTTAAAGCCAAAACTTTTACAAAAGTTGATTTTTCAATGGTAACTTGATAAATCAAAAAATGTTTTAATTTATTCAAAAATAATAATTTTTGCCCCAAAGACGAAAACAGAAAGACTTTACCAAAATAAAACTTTAGAAAATAGTTCTTTTATAGTAAACAAAATTTCTTTATTGCCTCAACTTGAACTTATTGTCATCACGCAAATAGATGCATCTTTCAGCATCATTTGACTTTAGACATTTCATAGAACATCTAATAGACATAGTGATGTAAGATACTGCGACTTAATCTATCCATCGCATGACTATGTAGCCAGAGTTAATTTAATCTGTGAAATTATCAAATTAAGAAGTACACCATTTGACACGCCTAACATGACAATTAGTTCATTACATCTCCTTAAGATTAAGACTCAAATGAGAAACAATTTTTTCTTTTCCAATTTAATTGGTGGCTTTTGTTGTTTCTTTTGAGTTGCTATATTTGTAAGATTGCATTTGCTTTGTCCTTAGGTATGGAGGTAATACGAGATATTTCGAGACGTACTCCCTAATATTATCCTTTCCTTATACATATTTAAAAATTAAAATTCTCAAGATTGTATATGTTTTAGTCTTATCATTCTGGACAACTTTCTTTTTATATCCTTAAGGAACTCAACTTTAATATTCTTTTAAAAATTATGGCTTTAAAAGTTACTGATATAGTCTTGCTCATGACCATCCTACACATGCGTTTAATATTTTCTACCACAGTTTTATATTACCCTTGTTGCAAAGGTAAATTTTATCCTTAAGATGTTGTAGAGAAGTAATCCTTAACGCAAGATGAATATTCATGATAAAAATTTGAGTGCTTTAGCACCGAACTAGAATTTATGTTTGTAGTTTTCGTTGGTAGTTATAATTAGCAAGTGCTACAACATAATAAATCTTATACATGCTCACATTAACCTTGAAGCAAAATCAAATTCAAATATTGGTAATTCCCATCTCAAGATACCGGAACTCCATTAACATTTTATCTTTGACCAAATGTTAACTTGTAAGTGATATCTTGAAGCAGTAATTAAACTTTGATAATAAATGTCAAACATAACTCTACCTTTGGCCGATGTTATGTTCACATGCAAAACTGCGTAATTATCACAAATTTAATTCTGCAAATATGCATGCAATTCTGATAAACATCGATCTTCTTTTTGGCC
The DNA here is from genome assembly GCA_948329865.1 of Linaria vulgaris. Taxonomy (NCBI): domain Eukaryota; kingdom Viridiplantae; phylum Streptophyta; class Magnoliopsida; order Lamiales; family Plantaginaceae; genus Linaria; species Linaria vulgaris. Next base: position 19,598,813 of record OX415253.1, on the reverse strand, counting down.
GATGGACATTCACATAAGTTACATGCACATTACCATTTATATTTTTAAATAAATTAATTTCCACAAGAGAGCTCACTTTTGCGAGATGTTGCTTCAATTAACATATCTTAAAATATATAACTTTTCCAATATTAGAATTCAAGATTGCTCCAAAAAATTGGGCTCCTTTAAAAGGTTATCCTTTTTAATTGACAAGTCAAACTAGACTTGATTCATGCCCAAATTTGTAATCTTTACGCTTTAATTTTATTAAAGCATAAAATGTTAACATTGTTTGACTTCAGTTATAGTTGGGCCACATAATTTTGTTAAACTTTAAGGCCAATTTGGAATTGGAATTTTCTAAGGTTATTTTGTAATAATTCAACACTTATTTACAAAATATTTGAGCTACTTTGCAATATCTAAGAACTTGTTTACAATGTTGGGGCTGATTTGCAATTCACAAGAGATAGTGACTAAAATTGCAATATTTTAATACTTGAGTCCAATTTCCGAAAATCTCGAACTGGCAGGGGCATTATTGCAGCTTACAAAAACATGATTCTAGTATTGAGGAGGCTCGTTTGCAAATTTAAGAGAATTGGATTAAAATTACATTCTAAAGGATCTTGATTGCAATTTCCTTTTTCTAAACAGGATCCAGCAGTGGAATTAACGCCATCCTCTCTTTCTTCTCTGGCGTGGACTTTCGCCGCTAAATAGCGACGTTCCTCTTTCGCTGGTGTCTTCGATCCGGCGCGGTCAGCCCTTTTTTTTTTTAAAAAAAAAACTAAGATTTGAACAGCAGTGGAACCACCACCGCCGTCTGCCTTACGCCGCGGTTGAACGACCACAGCTTTCTCACCGACGAGACCTAAAAGTCTCGTCATCGCTGAATCGCCGGTGGTCGAAGCCGGCTTTCGGTTTTTTTTTTTTGTGATTTGTAGCAGCAGCAGCAGCAGCAAAGTGCGGTTCACCGCTGCTGTCCCTCGTCCGCTGTGGTCGGGCGGCCGTGAACTAAGTTTCTAAGCGCCGGCAGAAGACGTCCGCCTACGGAATGTTGTTGCTCGATTTCTTTTTATTTTGGTTTTGACATAAATCAATTTCTTGATTTTCCTTTCCTTAATATTTTGGTTTACCTTTTATTTTAATTCGTAAAATATATAATTCCTTGAAGGAAAAAGGAAAATAGATTTAAAGAATCAAAGCCATTCCGAAAAGGTTTTCCAGTACTGCATAATGGATACCTTAATTATTCACTAATTAACCATGAGTGATAGGACTAACCGCATAATTATGTCATGAATACAAACTTTAAATGTCAAACATGATATCAAAAATATTTGCCGGACAAGAAACTCTACTTAAGCATAAATATTCTTGTTTTGTTTCACACTGAAATAACAGAATCAAAACCAAGAATAATTTGCAAAACTTTAATTCAACCTTATAATTATCCTCAAATACCGAAACACAAAACTACTTAATAATTCTTTATCCTTCAAATTTTACTACATCCATGCCCTACCATCAAATTTGAGAATACAATAATAATTAAATATCGAATCATAAGTTAATGACTTTAATCCCAATGATTCAACATGAAGCAGTTCTTATATTACTTATTAGGACCAAAATCAAAATCCAAGAACGTTCATGTCAAGTTATCAATAATTTTAAATACATACACCAAAAAGTTGGATTGCAAAAGCGTACCTTACACCGTATGATTAATTGTTTATGAACCGCCATGTGACTGGTCTTCCAAATCAACAGGAACCTCGTGAGAGTTCATTTAGTTTTCTCTGTAACAAACTAGCGATGAAATGTAGTATAGAAAGCGATTCATGTGATTTGGGGACCATGACCATCTTTAAATATTAGGTCACCAAAACTCAGGTGCCCTAATTCCGCAACTTAGGCTTCGGCCCATCATCGTAAGCACAAGTTACAATTTAACCGAACTTTAGATCACTTTTCGCGGGCTTTATTATTAATGACATTTTGTATCACATAATTATTAACATATAAGTCCAACGTTGGATTAACGATCCAACATTATTGGATACAAGATCCAACAACAAGATCATTGATAAGGGTGGGAAACCACAAAACAAACCATCTTGACAACATATATTGCTATCGTCCAGTGATTTAAGCATTGGAGGATTACTGCATGAAGCTTCTGCACATTAATCCATGAGCAAGTTAGATACACAAAGAGCGGAAAAGTGCCATGGGCAATTGCAGTCTCCATGGGATGACAAGTTTACCACCTTAAGCATCAGAGGCTTGTTCACCGAAGCATCTTTGCAGGCCAAGGCTATTTTTTATCCTGAATCTATTGAGAACAAATCGAGCCCTAATGCACCGTTATCCGACTCATTTGATGCTTTTATTGCTACCCAACTAAATGGACATCCTCAAGTGCGGAAGCCAACATACCATGACCAAATTATGTCTATACTGGATGCTGAAGAGTCATGTCATGCTTTTCCTATTCCGAAATTTCAACAATCAAAATGAGTTACCATGACTTCACATGCCAAAGCTAGTTCTGGTTGGTCCAATAACGGCGCAAGTTCAAAACCCTTTCATTTCCCCAAACTTCGCGAGGTTTGTCTGGACAGCCTCTTATGTGCATTTTGTTTTGCAATTTTGCAGTTGTTTCTATGTGCATGATTAGTATTTAGGGACTGTGGGGAATGGGGATATCATCTTGGTGTTGAAACAGAAGTAAGATAAGGCTTTTCGCATAATTACTAAAATCTATCAATACACTATTTAAATTTGTAGTTTTTGAATTCTGAATAAAATTTAATTAATTGATAAACAAATATATTTGAGGTAGGCATGGCAATGGGCAGGGCCTTTCCCTGTCCTTACCCAGACCCTACCAAGACTCTGTGTTGCTTAATTTTGAAGACCCTGACCCTATCCTGCCCATACCCTTTTGAGACCCAAAAAATCAGACCCTGCCATACCAGACCCGCGGGTCTTACCCTGTAGAGCCCGATTTTTTTTTTTTACCGTTACTTGTGTGGGAAATTTTTAATTTTTTTATTGTTAGCTATTTTTTATCTTTTTCTTTTTATATATTCTATTTTGTACGGATACTACTTGTGTTGAAAAAATTTAAATTCTTTTACCCTTAGCGTTTTTTTTCTTTTTCTTTTTTAATATTCATTTTTCTGGTGCAGCTATAAAATGTAATATAATCGATTTTTTCCTTTTTGTTTCTCTTTATTTATATCTAGCTTTTTCTGTTCAAACAAAATTGTATATTTCTCTTTTACATATTTGCTGAAAATGGAATATTCATTTTCATAAATTGGTTATTTTCATTCAACACGTAATAAAGTCTTTAATACACCTACAAATATGATACTAAAAATATTACAATCAACTACAATAATAGAGTCTTTAATACACCTACAAATATGATCAGAAATAAATAATCAGCAAGAAATTTGTTAGGCAACAATCAGTACAAGCCAAGCCAATATTGTCGAACAATTGCTCCCTCCCGTTCTGTTAACAAAAAAATGTTCACATTCCCTGCCAAGCCAGTACAAGAATACATCTTTACATGTGGATTCAAGAATACAAGAAATTTCTTGCTAACTGATTGTTGCACCAGAAAGAATACATCTTTACATGTGGATCCAAGATGTTAACAAAAATAAAAAATAAAAAAAATACAAGAATCAGTAAAAAAAAAAAGATACAATTTATCTGTTAACAAAACCAACTATAAAAAGGTCTACGAGACAATTCTGTTGTCACTTCAGTTCAGTACTTCAGTCCCCCTTCTAACATTTTCTGTTTATGTAACTCATCTCTTTCATTACATCTACAATCCATTCATTTATATTTAATAAGCACACAACTAACTTATACAAAAATACCATTAAATAATGAGTTGTTTTAAGCATCAACATGTAGTAAACAGAATTACAGACTGAAAATGCCATTCAAATTTGATGTATTCAACATGTCTGATTCTAAAACATACACAAAAAAATAAAGACCACAAGTTCATTCTCAACACAATATTATAGTCATAAACATTGTACCAGGTAGTATATAGTAGCTAAAACCCCTTAGTCCAATCCTTCATTTTTCACTTCCATCAAAATCAATCTAAAACCCAATCTTCTTATTCTTCATCCTCGACATCTGATTCAGGAGGCTCAACATTTTCTACGGACAAGGAAAAAGGTATAATTACAAAATATTCAAATGTTTCAAATAGAAACAAAGAGTGTTAGAAGATAAATAAAAAAATCACTTACCCCCTATGTCACCATCCTCGTCTAATCCAATCCAGTCCGCAGTAGTCATCAATGCCTCCACTACTTTCGGCTGCAATTTCAAACGATGTTTATCTAAAATTCTACCTCCGACACTGAATGCTGCCTCTGACGCAACTGTAGTAGCTGGCACGACTAGGATGTCACGAGCAATCCTTCCCAAAATGGGTAGTCTTAGGTGATTCGCCTTCCACCACTCTAATACCTTAAAATTTCCATCACTCATATGTCTCATCTCCTCTAGACAAATTTCTAACTATCTATTTGGTACAACTAAAGAAAGTTCTTTTTCACTACACCACACTTCAAACGCTACAACTGAAGCACTCCCTTCAACTCTAGATCCCGACGTCCCAACATCTTCATTCGGTGATCGACATACTCTACCTCCATACAAGATAAACAAATTATTAACTGCCTTGGAAACTCTTTCAATCTAAGTATCCTTTTTATCACCATAAATCCTCTCATAAATATAATTAACATAATCCATCTTTCTCCTCGGGTCGAAAACCACTCCAACTGCTAACCAAGTTGCAACAATTCCAATATTTATCAAAATTTTCCTTCATAGGTGCCCACATCTCTTTAATGATACCAATATCACTATTCTCCCACTCTATTAGTTTCAAATGAATATCACATATATCGGGAAAAAGACATTAGATGTAGCTTCACCTGCTCAAAACTTTGACGACCGCGGGGTGACTTTTTCAAATATCTCATAGTTTGTCTAATTCCTTCGATTGATCCACTAAGACGACTTAAACCATCTTGCACACTCAGACTCAATATATGTGCACTACATCTAACATGCAACAACTCTCCCCTAAATGAAATAGAATTACCAGTCACACGCCACTCGTTTAATTTTTTATCCAGATTCCAATGCAGAATCAAATCTCTTAAGCAAAAGAACGAAGAATTACCATCGTGTGGAAATTTAAACGGCCTAAAAGCAATAATTATTTTCTACAAATTTCAGTTGTCATCGATAAAATGGCAAGTAACACAAGCATATGGTATCTCAGAACTCTTAGAGGTCCAAATATCAGTTGTTAAGGACACTTTACATCGAAGCTCATCTAACACCTTATATACCTTAACATTTTCTTCTTCGTCTAAAGCAAGAACATCTGCTTTTATGGTGTTTCTGCAAGGTACTTTAAATTCCGAATTAAGGGATCTACTGTACTTAAGAAACACACGATGATACCCTATATTGAATGGGTAATTATGCACAATGCAAGATTCATCTAAAAGCTTTCTAGTCTTTGTTGAATCAAAGTTAAACTCCACTATAGGACTTCCAATCATACAATTACCATCTCCTTCTATTATCTTAAACTTGGGACATGACCTCTTCAAGTGTTTTTTCAAATGTGTAGTCCCATTATCTTTGTTGGCAGATAAGATTTTCTTACAATGGCTGCATTCAACCACTTTAACACCATCAGGTCTCTCAATTTCAGTCATGTGTAACCATACCACATAACGTTTGTGACCTCTACTTTGTTGGGACAATGCTTGACTACCTCTACTTTGTTGGGACAATGCTTGACTGCTTTCAGGAGAAACCTCCATCAAGATATATAGCAACCTGTTCAACAAAAATATTCAACAATTTTCAGCAAAATATTTAGCAAAAATCACAACAAATCTTGAAATTCATATGGGATTTTGACATAATTAACCTGAACAGAAGTTAAGCCAAGTAACATTAAGATTAAAGCTAATGCAACAATTTATACATCAAGCAAACATTTAAAACATGTACTTGGATGTCTTATAGTTTGTGTACCCTGTTACTGCCTAACAATGGAATTATTTATTTTTGGTGCAGCATTCTTACAGTCCACAATCCACATACTATCAAAAATCACACAAATATTTACTATGTTCTAACCATAGTATATCATATCAAAATCCACACAACTTTAACTATCACCTTTCATAATCATTTACACATCACAACTCTTAAATATCATTCATAATTCTTTAACGCCATTAACCTTCATCACCCCCTTAACTAATCATCAAGAAATTTGTTAGGACTAATGATTTTGTTTCTATAGAAAATCACAAGTAATTATTAATAAGACACAAATTTGAGAAACCCATGATCGCAAATGCCCAATCTTATCTAAACCAAGATTAAAGAAACCAAAAGCAACTATTTATCTGTTAACAAAAAAAAAATATTCTCACATGCATTTTGCCGAACAGTAGGCAGGCGTGCTAGAAATACAAGAATCAGTACAAAAATTTTAAAATAATCCTTCGGCAGGTATGAACAAACCTTGAATTGCGGATTTGTGGGTATGAATATAGGCAAGCGAACAATAGAATTCTGATTCCGACGGCATTCGCGATGCACGACTCTTCGACGTGGCGGCGCAACGGGTTTCACGGCGGGTTGCAGGGCAGCCAGCGGGAACAAGTGAGAGAAAGAGAGGGATTGGGCAAGAGAGAGAGAGAGAGAGACGGCTAGGGTTTGTGTTTTTGTGTAATTTGGTAATTTGTGACAAATGTTTTTTTTAAAAAATAAAATAATATAATTTGTAATTTTATTAACTGGACCCTATCAAACCCTATGATATTCACGGTAGGGTCGGGTCTTAACCCTGATTTCTAAAAAAATACTGGGTAGGGTCTAGACCCTGCCCTTACCTTGAAAACAGGGTAAGGGTCCAGACCCTGAACTTAAATTCAGGGTAAGGGCAGGGTAAGACCTTGCCCATTGCCATGCCTTTGAGGGAAGAAACTTTGCATACAAAAAGCAAAATTTAAATTTGGCATAAGAAAATAAGATCACAAGTGCAGATTTTCTAAAAATGATTGTTGAACAAGTTACGCAGAAACATATATAAAACACATGGAATTTTCTCAAATGCTGGAGAAATAGTAGCGAGAATTATGCATGCATCGTAGCAAGGTCAGCAGTGTAACGATAAATTCTTGATCTATGAAATTAAAAATAAGAAAAGGATTACAAAATAATTTTTTATTAGATTTAAAGTATAATTTGGGATACAGTCTCTATCTAATCCTCTGATTCAATTCTACAAGAACAATATTAAAATTTGTGGTGAAAATCTTCAATTTGATCTTCACTGAAATGATTTGAACTTGGAGAAACGTTAATTCGAGGGCCTTGGACTTGATCTCGGATTCAACGGTGATTTGATTTGAGGATTTGACTTGAGAATTTGATGAACACTGATTTGATTTGGGGATTTGATGGACACCGATTTGACTTGGGGATTTGATGAACACCGATTTGACTTGGGGATTTGATGGACACCGATTTGGCTTTGGGATTTGATGAACAGTGATTTGATTTGAGTATTTGATGAAGGATGATATGATCTTCGTCCTCGGTTCTTTGGAGTTTTGGGTTTTGATCTTCATAGTATGGATTTTGATCTTCAAAAATGGTTTTCTGAGGGTCTTGTGACTTGATCTCGGATCAAAATAGATTTTTGGTTTGAATGTTGTTGAAGAACGGTTTGAACTTGATTTGGATTTCTTGAATTCTTTGAAGATTTGATCTTCTTGGCATAGACACGATCTTCAAAAAAACAGTTTTTGGATGAACTTGAGACTTGACGGCGGATTGAAAGGAGTTCTTAACGAAGAACACCTTGAAGATGGTTGAAGGATACCTAGAATGCCGCGAAGAATGCTTGAAGATGGTTGAAGGATACCTTGAATGCCGCAAAGAACACTTGAAGATGGATGAATTTGGTGGAGCGAAAAACTTAGAGCTTTTCCCTCTTCAACTTGTGAATATTTTGTGTGTGTTTTTTTTTCTTCTTCAAGACCACCTCTATTTATAGTTGTGGAGTGAATCTCAATTAGAATCTCCTGATGAGATGAATGATAGTGATCGCGTCTACAATTCATTGATATGAAAGACTTTATCTAAGAGAATCTTCTTTCTATCTCTTGAAGATTGAGACTTGGTGGGGAATTCTTTCCTTGTGGAGATTTGGTGGAGAATTCTTTTCATCTCTTGAAGATTGAGACTTGGAGGAGAAGACTTTCCATGTCTTGAGATTTGATGAACAATTATTTCCTTGTGTTAAGATTTAATTAATATATTTATTTTAATCCCTCAAAATATTAAGATTAAATAAAATATGTTTTATATTTCTTGCATCTTAAGAGTTACCACCATTTAATTTAATTTAGACACAAAATTAATGTGTTTACAAGCAGTACCAGCTTCAAGTATAGTCGATTGATAGGATCCTCACTTCTGGTTTGATAAATTGTTCTCTGCTTGTTTGTATTTGCTGGATCATTTATTGTGTTTTTCACAATTTATGGCCTGTATTCTCTAACTTTTGCGGAAGTTTTTTATGTAGATGAATGGCAATACTCAAGACTTTTCTCTTCAAGAATTGAATACGGATCTCTTGCCTCAGTCAATCAGGCTCTTAGATAATAGACTTGACATTCCTGGCAAGGAAAGGGTATGCACTTCCTTTGTCACTTCATATTTCATCTGAAGTTATTCTTTCAGCGCAAGCTGGCAGGCTAATAAGTTATGCACTCGTCTGTTGCAGAACAAGCATTGTTGACCGTTTGGTATTGCAGTACTTTCTCAACAATCTAGTGGTGCTGGGGGATGAGTATACTCATCTACAACCGGCCAATTTGTTGAAAAACTACTTAAAATCAAGCTGAAGAAATCCTCACCTCAAGGATTATGAAGCCATTCATTTGACTGAAATCCTCGTGGTCAGTTCATATAACAAAGTTTCAAACTCGGATCATAAGTCTTCAACATCATAAATATTTGGTTCCCCTGAGACTGGACATTTTATAGTTTTTGAATCTCAAATTTCTTTAGTACTCACAATTTTTGGGATGCAGGTTCTGTGTTTGAGGATCAACTTGTTAATGGGATAGTATTATTTTCTCCTCTGACACTCAGAAAATTCTTTTCTACACATCTATGTAGGCTTTTTAGTTTCCAGTATTTCATGTTTTACTATCTTTTTTTTTTTTTTGGTATCATATATTACCTTCAAATAAATTTGAGTTGAATTATGGTCACAAGTCGAAGGATTTGGTCTACGTAAGTAAACTCCCTTAGTTGAACAATTGTGAAGAAATTTTAAATTTTGAATTGTGAATTTGTGATGATTGATGACTATTACGTTGTGAGGAAATGGTTGTATACTTTATAATATAATTATTTTGTTATGTCTTTGCTAGCTAGTTTTAGATGCGGAGTTAAGCTGACATAAAATCTCTCAGGACCCAAATGGAATAAGAATCCATTAAAAAAAAAAACAAAAAAATAGAATATGATTGCACCAAGATTAGCCCAATTTGCACCGAACTGGACCAATTTGACTGACCCGAATTTTTTGTGGTGTTAATATCCGCTGAGATTAATTGTCCAGGTGCATCTTAGCTAGCTAGGTCGTTTGAGAGAATAAGTCCAAAAGAGTGATATTGTTGTATAATCTTGATGAGTAGGCAGCGGATATACCGGAGCCATCCGATTTACAATTATGTATATATAAAATACTAATTGTTTGGGCAACTGCCGGCAAAGCGACTGTGACACCACCTCTGTCTTCTTTTCTACTATTTGCCCTCTGTTGCATGGTGCATTTCACCTAGTTGTGAATTAATGGGGTGCGTTCAGGCCAAGTGTAATATTGATAGTGAAAGACCACAAAAGGGAATTGAAGTGTTGAAACGTGAGAATGGTTACATCAAAGAACAAAATGTAGTACCACTTACTGCAGATGATCATAATAAACACTCCAAGGAGTCGTCGTTACGCGGTAAGATGATGATCAGCAGAGGAGATACTGATCAAAAAGGATCAATAAATGTGCAAACAAGGGCAATCGCCTCCTCCGACTTCGATTCTAACATTGATGGTTTCATTGACGGGTGGCCTAAATGGCTTATTGATAACGTTCCTAAAGATGATCTCGCTGATTTTATTCCAAGGACTGCAGATTCATATGAAAAGCTGGCCAAGGTCAGTACTCGATCAGTCTGTACCAAATTAAGCGTCGTTGCTATTAGTACTCAATCAGTCTATGTTGGTTTACAGGTAGGTCAGGGAACATACAGCAATGTGTATAAGGCTCGGGACAAATCTACTGGAAAGATTGTGGCCCTTAAGAAGGTTCGATTCGACACATCAGAACCTGCAAGCGTTCGCTTTATGGCAAGAGAGATAATAATGCTTCAGAAACTTGACCATCCAAACATCATCAAACTTGAAGGAATAGCCACCTCAAGAATGCATTACAGTCTTTACTTAGTTTTCGATTTCATGCTCTCCGACTTAACCAAGGTTATATCACGACCGCAAGGATCAAGGCTTACTGAACCCCAGGTTATTCATATTCCTTTCCTTAAATTTGTTTGAAAGTGGCATAATGATTTGCTGTCTGATACACAATTAATATGAAAAGTTATAGGATTTGGATTTGAGAATTTTGGCTAGTGAGAGGGTAATTAAGTAATTCGATGAGGTCCATGTTTCTATTGGCAGCAACGATATTTGATGATATTCATGGTCCGGTCAATATTTCATCTTGTATTTTCAACCATCTACAAATCGTCCTCGCTTTTTCTCAATAATGTAAAAATATCGTATTTATTTTCATGTAACCCACAATACCGAGAAAATTCATCTAATGTTTTATTAACTCAGTTAAATAAGAAAACTTAAGTTTTAAAAAAATTAAGATCTCTTTTTAGTTTCAAAGGTTATATACTTATAGATTTCCAAGTTATAATTGAAATTAAATATAAGAAAGAAATACAAAGCTTTTGAATCTTAGCGTATGTTCACTTCTTTAATTAATGTGAATATATAAACATATATAAACTTTGGGAGCAAATATATTAACAGCAAAATCCCTAGTTATCAATTTTTATTGCTTTAATTATATATCCCTACGAGAGATCAACAAAATGTTCATCCTTCTCTTTAAATACCTTAACTTCTCTAAGCTCAAAGTCTCCCCAATGATTGAGATTTCCATTCATATGCTAGAACATAAAAATAGAAATTATTGAACTTGGTAAATTGTAGTGACTTATTTTTCATTCTAATTGTCTTCTTTTCAAAAAACTCGATAGGCAAATTCTACATAGATTCACGGTCAGTTTATCGTGCTATAACTTGTTAAAATCACGTAAGGTAAGTTTTAATTTTAATCATATTTTCAAATTGATGATGTATCAATAAATATTATTAAAATACACTCGGAATGGAAAAACAGATACCCTACAAAAACAACTATGGAACATCGAATAAATACTTCGGGTTACACCCAATCGAACCCTAAAAGGAAATACTCGGTCTACCCAAAGCACTAGGAATGTCCGATCCTAAGCCTCCGAGTATCTATTCGGACATGCCCCGAAATTGAAGACCCCAGATAACTATTTTGCCCATGCTAACCCACTGTCTATCACGACCCACTCCCCCGAGAGCTTGAGGTATCTCCCCGGTTGTATACGACCCGAACATACAACGAGCTTACTTCATGACCCGAACATCGCGAGTCCACTTGCCAGAACAAGTGGCCGTTGCCATCCAACACTTGGCCAAACTAAGAGTTCACAGTGAGAAGAGAAGTAGTGTAAAATACAAGGAGAGGATGGATGCAAGACGGGTCGCAACAAGGAGATCCCATCGTAACATTCGACGAACACAAGACTTACACTCGGAGAAGTGGACTCCTCTCGAATGTGATACTGCACAACCAACATCATTCAAGACAACTCCCAACCACCCATCATCAAGATATATATGACTTTACCCGATTCGTCTAAGACTCTGATTGGACCCTCAAATAATAAACCTCATTGATCCTCCCTCACCGAAGACGACCGATGGAATAGAACAAGCCTACCCCCATTGGCTCAGAATGGGGCTTAGAAGACCCCTTAAGACGATTGGAGCATACACATTCAACACCAGATGAGTGAAGCTTCATCAAACCCACGCTATTGGGCACCCTCAATCGACCAATCCCATTGGCGCAGATTACATCCCACAACGTTGGTCACCCCCATGTCCAAGATTTATGAAGAAAGACTCACGACTACTGGCCAAAAAACCCTAGAAGACTCATATAAATAGCATTCCATTAAGCAACCAAAGACAAGTACACTAAGTTCATTCTCAGTAATTACATTAGCGCTCTTTGTACTTAAGCTAGCACTTCAACTCTCTACTTATTTTCTACAAATCTCCCCTCCCCTATACACGACCCCCTTGTAATCCATATTTATTCCATACTAAAATAATACTGCATTCTCTCTCTCATGCTCGGGATTGGCGTTCCGAATATCTCACTTTATTGTATCCCTAATTTTACCATTCCCCGGGTCCTCGGACAATATCACATCACTACTAATACTCTTTTGATTCTACCGGTATGTCCCTTCCAAGGTGTTGAAGCAAGTTAGTGTATTGAGGAAGATGGTATAAATGAGTTCCTGTAGTCACATTTATTAATACTTATTTTTTTGGTTCTACGAGTGTTAAAGTTATAGTTTTCTTTGTTTTGTTGTTTTATTTATTAAGGTTAAGAGTGATAATTTTTTTTTAATTTTGCTTTGGGAGATTTTCTTAGTACATTTCTTTATTTTTTTCATTACCTACAATATTTTCTTGAAATTTAAAATTAAATAGCGAAAGTCGGACGGATTGACCACTCTCAACCCCCAGTCTACTTCTCACACCCACCTACTTCACAATAGTACTTGATCAGATCATTGATGGTTGGTCGCACGTTGATGCATTATTTTCAATCAGGTGATTTAATTTTGTTGCGTGACTATAGACCTGGTTATAGGAGCAGTTTCAAAAGAGTAATGCATGGTATTAGATAGACTTGTATTATGTTGTATTATTTATGTTAAGTTATTATTTCATTATTTAGTCATGTACGTAAATACCCTTTGAAATCTCGTTATGTACTCTTGGCGATTAATAAAATTATTCATTCACTCATATTTACTATATATCTTATATGGTATCATGAGACCTAATTCTCTAACAAAGAGTGTCTTTGATCCAATGTCGTCATCACCCACCTCCTCATCTACCGTTGATGCCGTGTCTGAGGGAAATTCCAGCACCGCTCTATGTACATATGTACCACCACTTGTACCACCACCCTTCAACGGGCCCTCCTCTGGCGATGTTGCGTTAATTCCGATCAACTCCAACCAAATTCTCCTTAGTCTCACTAGTATGAATTATCTGTCTTTGCAATGTCAGATCCGCCATCTCCTATATGGGTATGAGCTCTTTGGTTATGTTGATCGCACACATTCATGACATGAGATGGGTAATACGCCCGAGTAGCTTGCGTACTACACCTTATGGACCCGCAAAGGCTCGCTTCTAGTCACAACCCTATTTGGCTCGGTTTCTTCGGAAATTGCTCCCCTTATTGCTTCCGCTCTTACCTCTGTGGGATGTGCTGAACAATCTACAATACACCTATGCCAACCGTTCTCGCTCTCGCGTTATGCAACTCAAGGATGACTTGAATTCCATGAAACTAGGAAATCAATTAGCTTATGAGTTCCTGCAGGCCATTAAATCTAAGGTTGATGAATTGGCTGCCATTGATGGCCTCGTGAAGGATGATGATCTCACCCTCTGTGTCCTTAACGGTCTTGGTCCTCTTTATCGTGATATTGCTGGACCGATTCATGCTCATAAACATCTGATCCATTTTGATGAACTTCATGATCTTTTTGTCAGTCAAGAATCTTATCTCCGTCGCCTGAAAACGGAGACCTCAACCATGGTGGTCTTGGCCAATCAGGTTGTGTCTTAGTCAAACACCAACCACAATCGCCATAGGGGCCTTGGTCGCAATAGTGACAACCGCGGTTCGAACTACTGTCACAGTTGAATTTCATCGCCCGCTTCTAGCCCTGCATTCGGGCCACACACCCATCAATCAGACTTCTATGTCCCCCCGCACGCTCGCGACCTTATTGTGTGTCAACTTTTTAGCATCTATGGGCATGGTCCCGCACATGTTGTCTTTATCCTATACCTAGTGCCAAGTTTGGTGCGTGGCCTCCAAACCTAGAACAATCGTGCAATGAATGGATTGTAGATTCGGGCGCTTCTCATCATCTCACCTTGGATATTCAAAACCTGAGTCTCCACTCAGAGTATGAGGGGACGGACGAGGTTGTCACCACCGTTGGTTCAGGTTTGCCTATATCCCATGTTGGTTCTTCTCGACTTATTTTCCCAGAGCATACTTTCACACTTGACAATATTCAACATTTCCCCACTGCGAGGCGTAATCTCTTATTTGTGCATAAATTTAATAAAGCTAATGATGTATCTATTGAATTCTTCTGGTCACACTTTGTTGTTAAGGATCTACATATAAGGAGTTGTTTGTTTTGTGGAGATTGCATGGATGGGGGTATAGAGGGTCAAGTTTTCGAATATTTGGCGTCCTTTAGTCGTGGCAATGGTTGGTGAGCGTACGCGGATTGGTTGCTGGCATGACAAACTTACACATCCACCTACAAAGAAAGTGTAATTTACCCGTTGTGTCACCCACTGCGTCGGATCCTAGTTACTGTTTGTCATGTCTTTCAAACATTAGTTTGTGTTTAGTTTTTCGAGAGACATAGCTTGTTTCAACTCATACATTTCATTATATTTATGGGAATATTTGGGGACCTTCCACCGTTGTGTCTAAATCCGATTTTGGTTATTATTTATTATTCGTGGATCATTTTAGCAAGTTTTGTTGAATTTTCCCAATGACTGCCAAGTCTGATGTTCTACGAATCTTATGCAATTTTGTGTTGCGGTGGGAAGCAATTTGGTACACATGTACAAAATTTTTACTCGTATAATGGTGGAGAATTCTTGGCTATTTTGTATCATCTTGTCGCTTACTACAACTCTTCACACGCCACAACAAAGTGGCACGAGTGAGCGGCGTCATCGTGTTGTGGTCACGATGGGTCTTACGCTCCTAAGTCGTGCTCACTTGCCACCGGAACTCTAGGTACTTGCATTTTCCAAAACAATATATCTCTATAATCGACTCCACGCTCCAGTTATGGGTTCTCGTTCTCCATTTGTGGTACTATGGAGACGCACACCTAACTATTTGGGACTTCATGTTTTTAGTTGTCTCAGCTATCCCCAATTGTGCCCCTATTTTCTAGTCAAACTTACACCACCAACAAGGGGTTGTTTATTTTTTGGTTATTCCACGTCTCAAGCTACCTAGAAGCGTCTTGATCTTGACACGACCCGCTTATACATCTCCCGCCACATTCGATTTGTGGAGAATGTTTTCTCGGTTCTCCTCGCTCAGATCAGGGTTCGTGCTCCTTGGACCCAAACCCACTGCTTTTTCTACCGGTTATTGGCCCGCATCAAGTTATCTTGCCGCCTAGGGTTGCTCCGCCTCGTAGGGTTTTTGTGCCTAGGGTTGAATCGCCGCTTATGGTTTATCTATCATGGGTTGGGCCGCGGCCTAGAGTTTTTCAGCCCAGGGTTGGGTCACCGCCTAGAGTCTTCCGCCTAGGGTTGGGCCGCAGTCCAAGGCATTGTCAACCCGGGGTTCTCTGCCTAGGGCTTCTTCCCCAACCCATGGGACTCCTGGGCCTTAATGCCAACAGTGCTGTAGCCCATGATGCCGCAAATCGCGACCCAATCTTCGGACAACTCTACTCCGGCCTGTGTCCTATGTAGAGCTCGTATCGGCCTCTTTTTGCCCCAATCGCCCAAACTACCGATTCCACCTATTGCACCCGCGGTGCTCCAGTATACCACATGGTTTCTTGATAAAAAAATAACACTTTTCGTCCTAATCAATTCCATGCTGCTACGAAGCACCCCATTTCTTGCGTGTCTGAACCTACCTCGGTTGCACAAGCTCTCGCTGACCCTCTTTGGAAGGCGGCCATGGCATAGAAACTCTCGATCCTCATGACTTATGGAACATGGTCCCTTATTCTGCACCCTATCATCTTCGCTACGTTGGCGGGGCCAAGTGGGTTTTTCGTATTAAGTGCAAACCTGATGTGTTAATAGATCGGTACAAGGCACGACTTGTGGCCAAGGGTTTTTATCAGCATCTAGGGGTCAACTTCATAGAGACCTTCAGTCTCGTGGTTAAGCCAGTTACAGTCCGTAGTATTCTTTCTCTAGCCATCATGTATGGTTGGCCTTTGTGTCAACTTGATGTCCGAAATGCGTTTCTCTATGGTGAGCTCTTTGATATTGTGTACATGAGCCAACTGCCAGGATTCGTTGACAATCTCAACCCAATTCCGTTTGTCTGTTGCATAAATCCATCCATGGTCTAAAGCAAGCTCCTCGCGCATGGTAACTTGACCTTAGTGATGTCATTATTGCTTTTGGATTCATTCAGTCTCGGTACAACACCTCGTTATATCTTCACTAAGGATGCGGTTCGGGTCTTTGTGCTTTGCTATGTCGATGACATTGTTGTCATGGGTTCGTGTGCATCTAGCGTTGCATCCTTATCCAAGAACTTGGGACACGGTTTAAGAGTAAGTATTTGTGTGTACTAAGTTGATTTTTGGGGGTGGAAGTGTACAAGACTCGCGATGGTCTATTTCTCTCCCAACACAAATACATCATTGATTTGTTGTCCCGTCATAAGATGGAGGGTGCCAAGCCTCTACCTACACCTATGGCTTGCAATCCGAGGGCGTCTAACTCGAGGGAATTGGTTGACGTGACCACCTACCGTCAAATTATTGGAGGAATTCCGTACCTTGCCTTCACTATTCTACCTTCTCTATGAACCGCCTTGCTCAACGCATGTCCACTCTGGATTCGGCAAATTGGTTGCTCTCAAACGTGTCCTTTCTTACCTCAGAGGCACGTTATCCCACGGGATTTCCCTCCGCCGTGACTCCAATCTGACACTCACGGCCTATTCTAATTTGGGTTGAGGCGGTGATATGCTCCATGGCACGTCACACATTATTTTATTGGGTTCAAACCGTATATCGTGGTCCTCTCACAAGCAGAAGGTCGTGTCTCGTTCTTCATGGAAGCAGAGTACCATGCTCTCGTCTCAAACTGCCGAGGCTTGGTGGCTACAACATATTTTTATGGATATTAGATTGTCACTTTGCTCCGTCCTGATGGTTAGTTGTGACAACATGGGTGCTCTTCGCTTATCTCCACATTCGGTGCAACACTCGCGTATGAAACATAGTTCCCTCGATTTTCACTTTGTTCATGATCTTTTTAGCAAAGGGGTTATTGATTGTATCCTATGTAAATACTCTTGATCAGTCGGCTGATATTCTCACTACTAGCTCCCACTTTGAGCTTCTTCGTTCCAAAATCTTTGCTGTTGATGGTACGCCAATTTTACGGGGGAGTATTAGATAGAATTGTATTATATTGTATTACTTATGTTACGTTATTATTTATTATTTAGTCATGTACGTAAATGCCCTTTGTAATCTCTTGGTGATTAATAAAATTATTCATTAACTCATATTTACTATATCTCTTATACACGGTCTGGTAATTTCATGAAGGGATCTAAGTGTAATCATCACTTAGAAATATAATACAGGAAATTTACATTGTAATGTACGCCAAATTAGACCAATCGATGTATGGATTTGAGTTCTATAATCCTGAAACGAGTAAGGTAAAATGACAGGTGAAGAGTTACTTGCAGCAACTGCTTTCAGGTTTGCAACATTGTCATGAAAGAGGAATACTGCACAGGGACATAAAAGGTTCAAATTTGTTGATTGACAAGAATGGTGTGCTTAAGATTGCGGATTTTGGACTAGCTAATTTTTATCAGGACAAGTCAAAGCATCGCCTTACCAGCCGGGTCGTGACGTTGTGGTATAGAGCTCCGGAGCTGCTTCTTGGCTCCACAGATTATGGTGTTGGCATTGATCTCTGGAGTGCTGGATGCCTTCTGGCCGAGATGTTTGTGGGACGACCAATTATGCCTGGTAGGAATGAGGTAATATAATATATACAATTGTATTTGTCTCCTAAACCGTACGGCATACGTGTCGCCATATGTCTACAATATTTTGTACAAGACAAATACACAAGGGGTGCTAGAAAACATGGTAAACGAATACATGTTTAATTTACAATACATCAAGATATGCGCGATTGGTCGATGAAACATACACATTTTTGAAGCTTGGAGTCAAAATTTTTGAGATGGAGAAATAACAATGATGTCCTCAATCACTTAGTCTTAAATAAATTTTTGATTTCAATCTTAAAGACCAACATATATAAAATCTGAATATATTGTTGTGCTTTAATTACAACTAATCATATAAATTCCAGTACAAGCCCACATCCATTGCTGCTGCTTTGTTTTGTTAATGTCAAGTGTCATCACATATAACTTGCGCATATTCTTGAAATTTGATTTTGGGTTATGTTTGCAGATTGAGCAGCTTCATAAGATATTCAAGCTCTGTGGTTCACCCTCAGAGGAGTACTGGAAGAAAGTGAAGCCACCGGCAACATTTCGACCACCAATACAGTATCAACCCAATTTCAGAGAAACATTTCCTCTTCTTCCAAATTCGGCTTTTGGCCTTTTGTGCACACTTCTATCTCTCGACCCTTCATGTCGTGGAACTGCAGCTTCTGCCATCCAAACTCAAGTGAGCTACTCGTATATACTACTTTGATAACTACTTAACTATATATATCGTTTGAACTGTCAATGTTGCTGAGTGATGACAATTGGTAATTATGCTAGTATCTGAAGATGTTGTGTAATATACTCAAACTTTGACATGACGCTAAAATAGTTATCGTATCTAGTCCAAACCAGTTCCGTCAGAGTGCGACAAAAACGTGATGAAATATTTTGAACAATTTTTTAGTTTTTCCTTTATGGGTATTTAAATTTAAAAATGGAATACCATTTTGCAACTAAGTGATTATTTTGAATTCATGTTTTGATCTAAAAAATCCCGGGACTATAGAATTTATATATATACTCCTGATTGACTCTTATTGACCAGCATGATGAAACACCTTACCCTCTGTTTCTTTTTCCTAATATTAACTTTTCTTATTTTTAGTGTTGTTACTTTTTTTGTTGGGTTTTTGAACACAGTTCTTCACCTCGAGCCCTTTGCCATGTGATCCCTCTGGTCTCCCTGGTATGAGCGTAGAAGAAGACAACCCACCACAATCTATGCATATGAGAAGGTTGGCCTTATACGTGTCTTTCTTGTCGAGTATTAGTAGTACAATTAGCATCACCTTTTCAAAGTGATTGAGAAAAGCATGAGAAGACATGTACATGAAAAAGGACCTTAATTCAACATTAATATGTATTTCTCTTTTTTGTTCTTGTGTACAACTCTTTAACTCAGATGTTAGTAACAATAATTTGTCTATGCTTCTTGATATGTAGAAACAATAACTTCGATTCCAAGCAAGGTTCGAGGAAGCGCCATGGAAGAAAGGTCTCATTTCCTGAAAACACTGGATTTGTTGCATATTTTAAAGAGGTAAAGAAGCTACCTTTCATTCACTGGATCCTACATTCATCATATCACAAAGCCTCCCCCTGGTATATTTCTCTATCCTTGCAAGTAAAAACGATCTCCCTCATATTGTCTTTGCAGGAAAATCTGTCGTCTGTAAACTCGCAAGGCCTAGAAACCGGCGACAGCTCAAGCACCGTGTCCTCAACCGCAAAGCCAAATGATACTGAAGAAATCTTACCACGCTCACCTACTCCAGCTTTCCGTTCTCAACATACCCGAACTGCAAAAACTGAGGCGCATCCTAATGCACTGAAAAACATAAAGAATTATCCTTTGTTGTTGGCCTCCTTAACTGAGGCTGCTCACCACCTTCAAGAGAGTAATTCAAGCCTTTATCAACGATCACTCTCTAATATTGATTTCAGAAATCTTGATCTGGAAAAGATCTCCAAATTGTTTGGTCTAGAGGATAACTAAGCTCAACATAGGTATGTGTTTCAGTTAAAGATTTTGTGCAAGCAATGTTAATCAATTACCATCTTATCAAGATATAGCATCCGATAAGTAAATAATGTTTTTGTTTGACTTTATTCATATGTTGTTAACTGTATGTCAACCAATATCATCTTACTATATGGATCTCTTAAGATTAGAAAATGATGACCATGTTCTTGACAGTAACAACACCCACCAACATGTTGTATTCTTGTTTGTTGTTGGTGTTTAATTTCATACGCTTGATACCTGTGGACTTCCAAAATGCTAAAGTTTAACTCCTATCTATGAGTGGAAAATGCATAAAACCGCATGCGGTTACTAAAACCTACACAGAAACCCCTTGTTACTAAAACCTACACAGAAACCCCCTTGTGATTTAAAAACTGCACAAAATTCTGTTATATTTTAAAAGTCCTACACAAACCCCTCGTGGTTTAATAAACCTTGGACGAAATCCCATTTTTGTCCAATTTCGTTGGAGAGTGATGTACAAGGCTTGACTTTTGAGCATTTGTTATTTATAGAAAATGTGTAATATCATTTAGAATGTTTAGCACAAAATCCCTCACGTGGTTTTAGAACTTGCACGAGACCGACCCCCTTATGGTTAGAAAAAAATTGCACAAAATCCGTACTTTTGATTTATATTACATAAAATAAGATATAATTTTTAAAATAGTTTTACATAATTAACTAATTGATGTGTGACGAGTGAGTAGTTTTTATGAATGCAATGAATTATTACACCTAACTGTTCGCAAATGCACGGTCAAGTAATATAAAAAGGAACCAAAATTACAAACCAAGTATTGATCCCACAGAGAGCGTGTAACTATAGTGTTCGCTTAATAGACAGCGGTAGAATACTTAATAAGAAAAATTTAAGCAAAAAGGTTTTGATTATAACTAATAAAGCAAGTAAATAGCAATGATTTTAATCGGTTGATGAAGGGTATTGGAAGTTGGGTTTCATATCTATTTATTATGTGATTCATAAACAAACCACCAATTCCCACAGACAGCGCCATTTTGTTAATAGTGATTTGTTTTTGAGGAATTTAGGAGTGGATTTTAACGCCTTGCCTGAGTTTGAAGAAAATCTAATCACATTTTTTTCTCACAAAAAAGTCTTTGTTTTTATTCTCAATTTTTTCCCTTTTTATAAGGGTTAGTTCTCGTCCCCCTGAGGTATCCTCTTTTGACGGGTGTTTTATACATGCATATAGGAGTTGTGTGTTTGCTTCTAACTCAAACAACTGTCTCTGAGAAGGCTCACATAGCTTCCTAAAGTTGTCGCCTTTGGGTTCTTGACGCCATGTGTTGAGTCGATTCCATTGGTGGCCTTATTGTTTCAAGCAGATAAGACCATGACGTGTATCGTTCCTTTTATCCCGATACATTGCTTCCGATTTCTTAAGAAGTTTTCTCCGGGAGGCGTTAATATACCTCCTTTAAGATTTGAGTCACGAGGGAGTAGGTCTCTAGTGATAAGGTAAATGCGAGAATATCGTATCCACATGGGGCATTCGTGAGGCTATTTAAAGCTCTCGATACCTCGTGCAGGATTTGTACTCTATGAAATACTTATCAAGAAAGATAGAACACCGGATATCCAGTATCGGAAGAACATCTAAGTCAGCCGATACCGGGGTGACCTCCGTGATGCTGAAGAGGCATCTTAGAGTGAGTATGAGGCTTTTGAGAAAAATCATATCGTTAACAATAGCCCCCCCCCCCCCCCCCAAATTCCAATTGTCCTGTTTTGAGAGGCAATAGGAATTTAAAAGAAGATGTATTGCTCGAAGGTAGTGTCGGGCTAGCTATCGTTGCTTTTTCGATAGGCCGATTTTTCGCCCAATATACCTGCAACATTTAAATTTTTTTTGATGACGTGATATTTACTATGAAAGTCGTCTCTCGTGGAAGTGGTGCGTAATGGATAGTCACGTCCCTTCATCGTGGGGGCATAACGGTCCAAACTCTTCAGATTCTGTGTCATTATGGAGGGTATCATTAATGGGAAGCAGGCATTTAAGCCACGTGTAGGAGATGTGGCATCGTGGGGCGTAAAGAAAGGGTAATTAATACTCGTTAGTTCCTCGGGTTATAAATACCCTATTCCCCTAATCTCTTTCTCACACTTTGCATATTTCATAGCAATTTCTTTCCCGCAATTTTCTCTGCAAGTTATCAATTATCTTCAAGCTTTCCAATTTTCTTCAATGGTGTCTCTTTTTAACACTGACTTAGTTTCCGCGGCTTCCGTCTCTGGCGCCGTTTCCTTCTCCTCTACTTCTGGTCCCCTGTGGTGATGGGGCCTCCTTCTTTAGTCTCACGTAAGAGGGGTGCGGCGGCGATGACGGAGGTGGGTGGCAGCAGAAGTGCGAAGAAGTCGAAAAAGTCCAAGAAGCAATCTAACAATTGTGGTGTTCCGCGAAATACCCAGAAGGTGGTGGCTACCGCTAGTACTGCTACGCATGAGGAGGTCAAGAACTTGTGCATTGAGTATGGAGCATTGGGTCAGAATGTGATTGTGGTGATTCCGACGGCCGATCAAAGGAGTAATGCTCCTCCCGCCAAGCACCTTACGGTGTATTATTCTCAGGTGAGGGCGGAGCTGCGTTCATTCCCCCTTTCTATTGTGTGATATTCAAGTTCTTCGATGTGTGCCCAAGTCAGCTCACCCCTAATTCCTTCACGGCTCTAGCGTTGTTCGTCTTCTGTTGTTTGATTAGGGGGATTGAGTGCACGAAGGAGAGATTCTTTGCTATTTTTGAGTTGAAACTCTCTCTGGGGGGAGGGGGCTCCTTTGTATTGTTTTGGTCATCGGACTAAGGATGACCTCATTTTCGAGGGAATGTCAACTTGCATAGCACCTGGAAGAATACGTTATTCTATATTTGTCCTACCGAGGGGGAATGGGATATGCCCCTATACTTGGAGAGGGAGTCTCGATTCCTTGAGAGGGTTATGGACGATACACCAGTCTTTTTGCCAATGTTTGCGTTGAAGAAATTCGTTGAGTCAGATAAGTTTGCATCTTTCTATCGGACCGCGGGTTTGTGATATTGCTCCGATATATAGTATCGAGAAACCTTTGACTATCCTGGCAGGTTACGTCGTGGCCTTTGGTGATTTTACATGTCTTTTGCCTTAGTAGTTTTTATGATGTTTTGGGTTTATCAAAATTTTAACTAACCTTAGTCTTCTCGCAGTGGAGGCGTTGAGACCTTTTATGGTGGAGGGTTCTAGTACCCATGGCGGAGCACAGGTTTCCGAGGGCACTGTGGCCCAAGAAAATGTTTTGGTCTCGAGTGAAATCGAGATTCCCGATGCCGCGGAGGTTACTGTTGATCGGGTGAGGACTCATTCTATGGCCTTGACGGCTTTATCTCGATCGTTGAGCGAGACGTCAGACGCTCCTTAGGAGGGAGGTTTAGATACGACTTCGGCGGACGTTGCCGTTATTACCTTCTCCTTGGAGGGGGTGGATGACGACGTGGGTATTAACGGGGTATCCTTTCCTTCCCTTACCGTCGCTCCACCTGCCTCTGCTGCTCCTCTTATCGGTGCTACAACGCGTCCTTCCACTGATCCCTTAGACATTATTGAGGCATCTTCATCAACAAACGCAACAAATTTACTTTTGGTGACGCCACCCGTCAGTATTCCTTCTACTGTTACTCCGACTCGGGTCTGGAGTAAGTATTTCTTTTAGGACTTTCTTTACGTATGTTGGAAGATATTTGCTTGATATCTTATTCACTTGGGAAGTATTTTAACAAGTAAAGGGAAAGCTCTAGTGATCGAAGGCAAGGGGGCGTCTTTGATTGGGTAAGCCTTTGAGTTCTGACATTTCATAACTGATTTATGACGGAGGGAATAGCTTTTTTATTGTTGTATTGTTGGTATGTAGGGGGTGAGTTTTTCAATTTTGGAGGGGATTCTCCTCCGTCGGCCCCCAACACTCTACCTTCGGGTCCTATTTCTGAGGAAGTTACTTTTTTGTTAGAGGAGTTGATGTCTAGGGCTCCGTGTTCTTTGGCAACCATTCAGTCCGATAGCCCGTTGTCACTCAGGTTCTGCTATCGGGGGGTGTGCGTTTAATGGGATTCTTCTTCCAATTTTCTTGCTTTGAGACAAGTGACTGGTGTAGAGGGAGTGGAGGCGGCTCTCGGGATGATAACCCGGTTATTTGCTTCCATCAGTTCTTTGCATATGGACGGATGGCCATTTTTGCAAGCATGCATCAACTCGATGGCTATAATGTTAAGTTTCTTTTCCTGCCCATCTTTTAGAAATACTTTTAGTTTTCTTTTTCATATTTTAGTTTTGTTCTTAGGCGCCTAAAGTGCTTCGCCTTTTTTCTTATTTTGGTTTTGAGAAGTTGCATGAGAATGCTACTACTGCTGAAGAAAGATGGAGGAGGAGAATAAGGCTCTACGGGAGCCGGTAGATAAGTACGACGCGGCCTGGCCAAAGGCCATAAAACAGATACAAGATTTGGGGGACGAGTGCAAGAGACTTCATTCATCAGTATCGGAGCTGGAGGCTTCGCGTATGGATCTGAAGGAGAAAGTGGGGCTCCTCGAGGAATGGAAGACCGCTGGGGCCTTAAGGCAGAAGGAGTTGGAACATAATCTGTCTCAGGCTCTTTTCCGGGTGGAGACTCTGACAGAGGATATAACAAAGACTTTGGTGTTTAGAGGTATTTCTCGCGAGGAGTTGCAATAGAAGTTAGCTGTCGCTATTAAGTTTACCCAGGAGGAGACCTTTCGTCAGTGTCAAGGGGTTTACGACCGTAAAAATCATGGGTATTTGATAGGACATATGTTGTGGGGTTTCCTCCAATGCTTTGGGTAGGTGCGAAGGAAGATTTCCCCTAAGGGCGATCCACGCCAGATAAATATTCTGGAGATGCTGAGGTCCACGCTAGAGCAAGACTTCACCCTCTTTGAGAAGCATAGTTCTCACTTTCCTCCTTCTTCGTCAACTCCGGCCCGAGTCCCCCTTACCGCTGTCGTTCCATGACCCGCGATTCGGGGTAGTACTCCTACGATGCCACCACCTCCAGTAACTGGACCTGTAGCTGGTCCATCGGGTGCATCTCCATCCATTCTTGCAACGACTTCCCCGTCTTCTCATTCTTAGGAGTAATTTTTCTTTTTGTTATTTATCTCGCTTTTTTTTATGTAATGCAATGGTGATATTCGAATTTGTAATTTTGTGATTTCTTTTGTTTTTAATGAAATTTGTCCTTTTGCTCATGTTTATTTTGATCGAGATATATTAAATTTGAATAAAGTGTACGCATTCCGACATCTTTGGGGACTTGAGCTCCCCTTGTTTTCTTTTTAATGTCTTGGATAATGATAAGATTTGTTACTATGTCTTGAAATAGTAGTTGCGTGCCTTCTTCCGCTCATGGCAAGAATGTTGAGAAGGAACATTCCCTTTGACCATTTAGGGGGTAATGACATGTGTCCCTTCGTGTCTTCTTGCTATTGGCTAAAACTGCCGCGGGATCCGGATGGTCACTTTCTTCGGGGCGGGTCCCTCATCTTCACTATATATTACTTCTCTACTGGACAATCACTTTCATTAAGTCCAGACAAATTTTGTTTCATAAACGAATATTTTTGTGTTACTCTTACTGAAAAGGAATTTTCATCATTTTGCTTCTTGTCATTTTCACTATTTGGCGTCTTTGTGTCAGGCTGATAAAAGAGAAGTCTTGCCTTTAGTAAGCTAGGAGTATACTATGACTCCTCCTCGCTCTTCTCATTCCTAAGGTGACATTTTTCCCTTCACGGATCCCCTTATATGAGCATAGTACATCCGACAATATTTTCACGTCACATTCTAGGGGAACGAAGGGTGGGTTGTCTTCCATCTTTAGGGGTTCTTCTCCTACTACGTCCCCCGTGCAGCTTCATGTGGATATTTTATTAACGCATAACATAAGGGGGGTTTTATGAGTAGAGAAGTGTACCTTCCACTAGATGGTTTCTCGATATTTAATACTATCATTATCAACCCTCGAGTTTTGATAGGTGGGGGTTGAGTGGGATCTGCTATGAGTACGAAATCCCAGGATTCTGTGGCGCCTTTATTCCTGGAGTATAATTTGAATCTTGGCAGGTACGATATCGTGCTACCCCGAGCTAATCAGAGGGCTTATGATCCTTCCATGGGGTACATGACAGTGTACTCAGATCAAATTCGATGTGTTCTTTGCATGTTCTGTCAGCCTTTCTTGCAATCGCTTTTCCAGCATTGGCAGATATGTACCAGCCAACTTACGCCCAACTCATATCGTTACCTAGTGGGGTATGTTCTTTGCAGTGGACTTTTGGACTAATCACTCACACCTTATCGGGTGGGTAGTGTTTTCATTTTACAACCTTGCCCTAGCGGGCTCCCTTTCTTCAGTTTAGTATATTGAGATCATCGTTAGTCGTTTACAACCATCACCAGGCATGTCACCCCTCGTGACAACTGGAAAAATCGTTTCTTCTTTTTTAGGCATCGGGATGGGCTAGCTTCCTCGTGGGGGGTGCCCACTCATTGGGGGCTGGGGTACGTTGTACCCAATCCTGAGGCAGCCGTTCAAGAAGTGCGGGTTTTACAGGATAGCTAGTTTTTTTAGGGAAGTTATGATGTATGTGGTTTGTTGGAATTATCGGATGCTTTAACTATGGTGGAGTTGTAAGAAGAGGTGGCCACACGAAAATTTCCACTTGGCCCGCTGCAAACCAACTTTTTCTTTTGTAACGACTCTCATTTTCCTTTGTTTTGTGACTGCTTTAGCTTGTCTTCTGTAACTTACCTTGTACTCGTTCTTCCTTACATGGTTCGAAATGGAGTTCTTCACCGTGAAGGCTTTTCATAGAATCTCACTGAGTAGTGCCTCAGGGGGAAATCCAAGCAGCGGGGATGGAGGATGATCCTTATGCTCTAGTTTGGGGTTGGCCCCGGATCACTTTCCTCGGCTATTAGTAGGGGATCCATCTTCTTTAACGATTGGGGATCCTGAGGTAGGGGTAGGGAATCTCTATTGGAGTGTTCCAGGAATAGGGGAGCCTGTGGTGATTTCTGGTCCGTTCCTCTCACTGGGATTAGGGTCACAGTCTATCGGGGAAAGATGCGCTCCAGAAGTGGATCTTTCTCCCGGCTTTGGGAGGAACATAGTAAACGTGGTCCAGGAGCGTGTATCGCTTCCTCTCGATAAGGGATCTCGGGCTAGGGGAGATGAACATGGGGAAGCATCAATGCGGGTAGGGCGGTTCCCCCGAATTAATCTTGACATAGTGTTTTGCTGGACCTTTTTAAACTGTTTGTTGAATGAGTTAGACTGTACCGTGTTAAGTACCATCTCCTTGTCTTCCTTGCAGGGTCTAGCTTGTAAGGACCTTTGCGAGGTATGGTTTCTTTTCCTCCACTTTTGTGGGAGTAACCTTTATTTTGATGTTTTACTCGTTCTTCTTGTCTTTTATCCTGATAGTTGTTTATGGTGATCAACGATGTGGGCTCCCGGAGGGACCAAGTTTCATCAGAGATAGAGCTCATATATCGTCACATTGACGATCTGGAGAAGGAACTCGTATTAGCCAGACAAAAGATAGAAGAGCTCGATGCTGGTAGTAAGACGGTACGAGATATTCATAACGAAGCTTTGAAGAGTTTGGTGGAGAAGTCATGGGACGTAGAGTGATGCTTATCGTTGGAGCGAGCACGGGTAGTTTTCTTAGAAGAGCGGGTGGTGGGCCTTCGTGACCAACTTCGCATTGTAGAGGAACGACTTTTGTGGTTTTGGAGGAAAGGGATGCGGCGCTCCGGAAGATAACGGAGGTGACTCGGAGGCATGATGTAGCTCTTGTGTTGGCCCGGGCTGAAGCAGTGATGGATATATCTAACTCTCTTCATCATCGGTACGCGCTACGAGAGGATTTCAAGGACATGGTGTGTATAGGATATAAGTTGTGCGAGGAGGCTGTGCAATCTCTTCCTGAGATTCATGTAACTGCTATTATCTCTCGTTTAAACAGTGTGCCCCTGTTCCCGGGTACCCCTTTGGTTCTGTCTTTGGAGTCCGTACCGGCTTCTGAGAATTTAGTTATGACTTCTTTAGATTTGGTCGAGACGATGGACCTGTCCGAAGAGCAGCGGCGCTGGTTGATCAGAGTGGGGAAACGCCCAATGGAAGACCTTTCAACTCCCCCTTTCTCTTTTTTTTTTTTTTTAGTTTGGATTGGGTGTGTTAAATTAGCTGGAAGTGAGTACATTAGCTTCTAGCGATATGCATAATCTTTGTTATGTTGTTTTTTTTATGGTGTGTTTGTAGATAGATGACGTAGTAGGATAGGTTTACCTATAGTCTGTTTAAGTCTATAATTTTCTAGTGGCAAGGCTATTCCACTTTTGATAATATATGAATCATCTACTGTAACATTGTTTTATTTAGATACAGAGTATGTTTACATCAAGCATAGTATTTTATTAAGTTATATGCATTCCAAGTGTTGTGAAACACTTTCCCTTCATGATTTTCTAGTATGTATTGGCTATCTTGAAGGGTCCCTCCTATTTAGGCTGGAGTTTCCCTATGTTCTTGGAGGCTTCCACTGTTTTCAGTACCAAGTCTCCCACTTGGAAGATTCTAGCTCGCACCTTAGAGTTATAGTGTCGCGCCATGCGTGCCTTGTATTGTTCTATTAGAATGGTCGTGCATGCCCTTTTTTCCGCTATGAGGTCTATTGCTTATCTCCTCGTATTCTCGGACTAGCTAGCTTTCTACCAGCACTTCAGGCGGTATGACCGCTTCGCTGCCATTTTTCCAAGTCTTGGCTTGTAAGAGCCCGTTCTCACTAATTAGATACTGGGGTATACCAAAGCGGCATTTTATGTGCCTCCATAGGATGTTGATGACCGCTCCAGAGGTGACTCTAGCTAGGGGATCTACTTTCATCCATTTAGTTAAGTAGTCCACGGTTACTAACAGAAACATTTTCTGGCCCGCATTAGGGATCAGGGGTCCTACTAAGTCGATTCCCCACTTTGCAAATGGGCAAGGGCTCGGTCTCGATACCCAATGTATTGCAGGTTGATGGAGTCAACGAGCGAATATCTGGCATGACTTACATCGCTTAGCGTGCTCTTCGCAGTCTCGGTCCATCGTAGGCCAGTAGTAGCCTTGGTAGACGATGTGTACAGTCAAGCTTTCTCCCCCCGTGTGGCTCCCACAAGTTCCTTCGTGAATTTCCCTGATGACCTGGTCCGCTTCCCCGTGATTTAGGCATCTAGCGTGGTGGTGGGAATAAGATTGCTGAAATTGGATGCCTTCGTGAAGGAAGTATCGGGCTGCTCGTCGAGCCATTGCTTGATGTTCAAATTTGTTCATGGTATATTCTTCCGGGTGCTCTAGGTAAGCCAAGATTAGACCCATCCATTCGTCCTTGGCCGAGTTTACTATGATATTTACTTCCTCGATTTCAGATTTCTCCAATTTCGTGGCCTAAAGAAGGGTAATGCGACAGGTGTGTATTGTAGAAGTTTGAGAGCCTATTTTACACAAAGCGTCCACTGCTTGTTCATGGTATTTTGCGTCTCACAACTTTCGAACCAAGCATGCCTTTGATGGACAACTGGTAGATAGCTACGCATTCTTTCTTCTTTAGCCTCGTATGTACCGTTAACTTGTTGCACGGTCAGCTGGGAGTTACTGTGAATTACTAATTTTCTGATTCCTCCGTCTTTGGCCAATCTCATTCTTATCAATAAGGCTTTATATTCAGCTTCATTGTTAGATAGGGGATAATCGAGGCTAACGGCGAAGTACAAGGTTTCATCCTCTACTTCACTGTTAGACAGGACAACCCCTGCCCCACCATAGGTGGCGGTGGTGGACCCGTCGATGAATACGTGCCACATGGGCGGGTTTTGAATGACCTCTATGCCCGCCATTTCCATGACGAAATCCGCTAATACCTGAGCTTTGATTGAGGGCCTGGGAGCATAGGAGATGTCATACTCAGTAAGGTCAATGGCCCATTTTATCAACCGACCTGAAGTCTCAGGCTTGTTGAGGATGGTTTGTAGTGGGTATTTAGTCAGCACCGTGACTGGATGAGAAAGGAAGTAGGGGTGTAGCTTGCGCGCAGTTGTAACAAGAGCTAATACTAATTTCTCGGTTTGGGTATACTTTCCTTCCGCTCCTTGTAGCGTTTTGCTGATGTAGTACATAAGGCGTTGTTCTCTATTATGCTCATTGACCAATACGGCACTCACGGCCTCCTCCCCAACTGCTAAGTACACAAACAACTCTTCTTGAGGTATCAATCTTACCAGCAATGGAGGGTGGGTTAAGTAGCTTTTTAATTCTACGAGGGCACCTTCACACTGTTCGGTCTATTGGAAGTCCTTGATATTTCTTAGGACCTTGAAGAAGGGTAATTCTTTATCTGCCGATTTGGAAATGAACCTGCTCAAAGATGCCATATTTCTTGTTAAATTTTGAACGTCTTTGACAGTTCTTGGAGTAGGCATATCGATGACAACCTTGGCTTTCTAGAAATTAATTTCTATCCCTTCTCCGTTACCATGAATCCTAAGAACTTCCCTCATTTGATACCAAAGGAGCATTTTCGGGGAATCTTCATCCCAAATCGGTCCATAATTGCTAAAGCCTTGCGTAGGTCCTCTAGGTGTTCTTTTGCTCAGGGACTCTTAACGATCATGT
This sequence comes from Linaria vulgaris, assembly GCA_948329865.1. Lineage (NCBI taxonomy): Eukaryota > Viridiplantae > Streptophyta > Magnoliopsida > Lamiales > Plantaginaceae > Linaria > Linaria vulgaris. The sequence goes on along the minus strand of OX415253.1, from coordinate 19,567,748 downwards.
CATCAATGAATACCTCCATTGACTTCCTGCGAACATAAGGTTTACCAGGCGTTGGGATGTGGCTCATGCATTCTTTAAACCAAATGGCATCACCAAACAACAGAAAGTACCTACCTGAGTGATGAAGCTAGTTTTGTCCTCCCAAGCGAAGAGATGGTTTTTGCTTACCCGTTCACTTATTCTTGTCGGGGGTCCGCCCTCCCAAGCGAAGAGATGGTTAAATGATTTGATCATGGATATTGCTCCTTCTTCGATCTTTGAACTCATCTACGTTCCTATTGTGATTGTCTTTGTAGGGTCTACACCTACTATCTCAATCATCTTTAATTTCTCAATCGGTTGAACCTTTGATTCTTCGTTCATCTTAGGCTTTTTGACGGGTGTGATGGTGTCCTCGTCATTTTTGAATGGGATATCATTCATGTGGCATTCCCTAGCTTTGACTTGATAGCCCCTAACTCCCCGTATGCCCGAATGTGTAGGGAACTTTACCTTCAGATGGATGGTAGAGTGGATGGCCTCGAATATTCGTATAGATGGCCGTCCGCATATGGCATTAGAAGTCCGAGAGGATGCTTCCACTACCTAGAATTTCGTAGGCTCTGTTCATCTCATGGCACCTTCGCCCCAAAAGGACATGGGCAGGGTGATTGTTCGCAAAGTGCGACATGCTTCTCTCGAGAAGCCTACCATGGGGATTTTGGCCGCATCTAAGCATTCCTTTCTTAATCCCATTTCTAGGTAAGTAGGTAGGAAGATAACGTTCACTGAACTACCCGTATCAATTAGGATGTGTTGAACATCAATACCGAAGATAGCAACTTCGATGACTAACGGGTCCTCGTGGGGGTACACTATACCTTTTAAATCATCTGGTCCAAAGGCAATAGTGGGCAACTTGGTTCCTTGTTTTAAACATACGAGCGGTCCTTGTTCGACACACCGGGCCTCTTTTAAATATTTTTTCTTCTTTCCGGGGGGCGATACAAAGATATCCTCTCCTTCGATCATGTTTATCGTTCTGTCTGAGGGGGGATTGTCCTTGTAACCTTGAAGGGAGACATTCTTTACGGTACTTCGTACTGGGTTGCCTTTCGTCCGGAAGTCCCTCGGATCTAATCCTCTTCCAGACTATTGACTTAGGCGCCTATTGATTGTTTTCCTTTAAGTTGTTCGCCAAGTATCTGACGCTGAGGAGCTGGTGTATCTCGTTCGTCAAGGTAGTACAAGCATCTGTATCGTGCCCGTATGCTTTATGATAATTACAAAATTTGCCCGTACCCAGCTTCTCATAGGCTCTTCTAACAGGCTCTGGCCATTGCAAGTTAGTACTTCCCTTCATTATGTTGAGCACCTCCACGGGGGTTATTGTCAAATAGGGTAGCGGGGTGTGCTGGAGGTGCCGTTTTACCATATTACCATATTCCCTTCGTCCGGAGGGTATATTTCCCTCTTTACCTTTGTCCTTGGACCTTTTTCGTGCACTTGATCATTATTTTCTGATATTATCTTAGAAATTTCAGCTTCTTCCATGATGATATAGGTCTCTGCCTTGTGCATGAGTTTGTTCATATCTTTGACTTGGTTACCCATAAGGAATCTGAAGAAATTCCCCGTTATGAGTCCTTGGGTTAGAATATCTGCTATGATCGAAGGATTGGCATTTGGCACGTCTAAGGATTCGTCCGAGAAGTGCTTCATATAATCCCTGAGGGACTCATCTTTCTTTTGTTTAATAGTGAAAAGGTGACTAGCAGATTTTGGATATCATATGCGAGGGTAGTTTGGAACACTCGGCACAGGATGAAATCGAGCACCGATGCTAAATCCACAGTAGCTATGTACTGATAAATGTGGTCCTGTAGATCTCTTTCATCCTTGTCTCTTGTGTACAAGGGTAGATGGCTAGGTCGCATTCCTGAGGGTACCAGGGCTTGAGCAATTTTCGGGACGAAAGGAGACTCGTGGTACATAAGTTCTTCCCTCGGAGTTATATTTTTCTTTATGTCCCTCATTTCTCTACACATGCTATTAACCATGTCCCATAGAGAGTCGTCTACACCAGCGGGGGTGGGGGTAGCTTGTGGTTTTGAGGGTATGGAGGCCTCACTTTGTCGTAGTTATGTGGCCCTCTCCCGCTATTATCCTCTAAGTGGGTCCTAGGTCCTCGATTTTGTGAATGGGTATCGTAGCGCCTATGATCCCGCTGGAAGTTAGGCCCCTGGCAGGAATTGTTGTCCTTGGAGTCGTATCGCTCCCTATACATTTGTGGTGGGAGATCCTAGGAGGGATATGCCACTTCCTGCCTGCTTCTCCAGGTGGCCCCCTCTACAAGACGTTCGAACACAGATCGGGGGATATTTACGAAGTCCCCTATTTCTGTTGGGAAATAGGATTTCAGCTTCGTGGGCTCTTCATACATAGGTTCCGAGGGATCCAAGGGGTTGCTTTGAGAAGGACAATTATTCATGGCTTGTATGAGGAGATTTTTTCAAACGTACTCGAAGGCAAAATACCCTGGCGTTCTCACAAACGACACCATTTTGTTAACAGTTATTTGTTTTTAAGGAATTTAGGAGTGAATTTTAACACCTTGCCTGTGTTTGAGGAAAATCTAATCACCTTTTTTTCTCCCAAAATGTCTCTATTTTTATTCTCAAATTTTCCCCTTTTCATAAGGGTTAGTTCTCGTCCCCCTCAGGTATCCCATTTAGACATGTGTTTTATACATGCATATAGGAGTTGGATGTTTACTTCTAAGTCAAACAACTATCTCCGAGGAGGCTGACATAGCTTCCTAAAGTTGCCGCATTTGGGTTCCTGACGCCACGTGTCTCCCAGTTGGTGAGTCGATTCTGTTCGTGGCCTTATCATTTCAAGGAGATAAAACCATGACGTGTATCGTTCCTTTTGTCCCGATACCTTGCTTCCGATGGGTGAGGTGAGTTTTTGAAGAAGTGTTCTCCGGAAGGCCTTAGTATACCTCATTTGAGATTTGAGTCACGAGGGAGTAGGTCTCGGGTGATAATGTAAGTACGAGAGTATTGTATCCCTATGGGCCATTCGTGAGGCTATTTAAAGCTCTCAATACATTACGCATGATTTGTACTCTGTGAAATACTTATCAAGAAAGATAGAACACCGTATATCTAGTATCGCAAGAACATCTAAGTCAGCCAATAGCGGGGTGATCTTCGTGATACTTAAGAGGCATCGTGGAGTGAGTACGAGGCTTTTGAGAAAAGCCTATCGTTAACAATCATGCTAATTTCATATAGGTTCAATGAATTACTGAAACTCTAGATGCAACGCTAGTGTCAACTAAAATCCCCTCGCCTTCCCTTAAAGATTTGCTCCTAATGCAATCAATCTAAAACAAGTAAAGTTTGGTAACTGATTCAACATTGTCATGTGTTGACTAATCAAAGACATGGATTCGTGTGATATAGCTTATGCGCGAGATGCGTTAGCATACTTCTAGCACATAAATTAAACATGCAGTTTAGACAAAGGCATGTTAGCACTCTTTGAAGTGTAGAAATAAAACATGTGGAATATAATACAAATCACTTTTAAACACATAAAACTCAACATGAATTCATATCTAAGGGTTCATTGTGCAACAATAGTCATTACGACCCCTTCTCCAAATACGAAAAAGATTACTAAATAACGATAGCAAGTCACAAAACAAACCAAATAGAACTTCATGATAAAAAAGAGTAAAGATAAGATAAAACCAGTCTTCAATCTCCGTTGCTCTATTCTCAGGGATGAATCGTGACTTGAATACTCTTCTCAATGATCTCACAAGACTTATTGTGGTGTATCTCTCGTGTTTTCTTGTGTGTTTCCATGTAACCCTAGTACTATTTATAGTTAAAATAGCTGGTGGGAGAAAATCAGGGTTTCTGTATGTTGCTGGTTGTGTCGTGCATCTAGGGTTATGTCACACACAGAGGAAGTTGCGTTGGCTGCACAGATCTCTGAATGTTTTGTGCTATTGCAGAGGAAATTGCACAAGTGCCACGGGTGTTGTGCAACTTGGCATGTCGCTCGTCACTCTTCTTTTATCCGTGTCTTCACGATTTTGGATATAACTTCTTCTATGGATGTTGGAATCTGGATACGTTTGTTGCGTTGGAGCACTGACTTCTTTGGTTTTACAATGGTTTGTAGCACAACCTTTGATTAAGAATATAAATCTTCAGCAAAGTGTTTGAATTATTGGTTTTATTTGGATTCTCCTCATTGTATAGCTTTTGGAGCTTTGGCTCTTCATCCTTCGTTCCTTGCCCGTATCACTTGTCATTTCATCTATTGGACTCTTAATTTGGTCTTAATTTATAGCCTTTTATGAATTCGTTCTCTTTTAGCTCGTTTTTATCACGAAAGTAATACGTTTTCACCAAACGTCTCTAAAATCTAAAATACACGAAAACCTACGCAAATATGCTATTTACTTAAGTAAATATTCATTTAACCCCTTATATTGAGGTATAAAAAGTGCATACTTTAGATACTCATCATATACCCCCCACATTTAGATCATTGCTCGTCCTCGAGTAACGCAAAACCAAGAATAGACTCAATCTAAATTGGAACTCAAGTCATCAACATGTCAACACTAATGCATAGGAATATATTCTCATAATGCAACCAATGGTAAAAATAAGAGATGAGCATTGCACATCATGTTTAATAAAGTCATTGTCATGCAAAATTTAATGTGCTCTAAAGTTGGGTGTCACTATTGATTGTGCATAAGAGTAATCTTCACATTGCAAATTCACAAAATCATAACAGTTTACATGTAATCACTTCACCCTCATTCACTATTTTTGAAATTTTTTTTTGATGAGTAAATTCACTATTTTTTATGTTACCATCAATTCATGCAAACTTCTTATGTTGAGGATCTTTAGGACTTTTGTTAGATTTTAATGTTAGGCTAAGTGTGGGCTATAATGGAAAAAAATATTTATGAGTTCGAGAGATGTACATAGCAAATCAACTCTTTGGTTTTTTTTCCTCCCTCATTCGTTATTTTACTTACCCTTACATTTTATGCTATTTTTTTTTCTCCTTGCGTTTTCATTTGAAAATTTCAATCCCCCCTCTACTCCATTGATTTTTGAGATGCTTCCCACACTTACATTTTTTTGTGGGGTTTATTGGTGCACTCCATTATATTCATCCTCCTTTTAATTTTTCAGCCTTTTCTCATTTTTTATAGGCTAATGCTTTTTGTTTTTAGCTCCTTCCTTATCCCTCCATAAGATTTACTATATCCATCTCTAGAAAAGGATATGATATAATTCATCGGCTCAGGGTAGATAAGTGGGGCTTCATAAAGAAAATGATTCACAAGAAAAGGCTTCATCGTAATTATGAGGATTTATTTTATTTGTAAAGGGTTTTAGGCTTGAAAGGCTAAAACATAATAGAAAAGATGGCCTATTTGATTTCCTCAACACATGTAAAGTCTACAATCATCTCCAATAACAATCAAGCAAATTACTCAAGATTCATAAATCACATGATATTCACTACTTTCTCATGAACAAACAACATTATCCTCACATCTTATACACTTGCAATATATTGATAGGTGTATATGAAATAAAACATGCGTTTGACAATATTACGCAAGATGTACTCAATTCACGATCATATTCTCCTGCATCTCAAATTTGTACCATAATATTCATATAACATCATTGATCCTTACTTCTTCATGCTTTCATGCTTCAAACTTGAATCTGATTACTCGATACAAAAAAATATAACAAGACTCTAAAACAGGAAAAATATATAGCATATATAACAAAAACGAAGCTTTCCATCCCACAACATAGAATTAGACGATGTCATCATAGTCAAAACATAGAAATATAGCATAGATGAGAGTACTCCCGTGATCGAGCACAAGCACATGAAACGCTTGTCAAACTATGGGTGTCGATGCTTTCTTCATTTGTTATATTTCTTGAAATGTGCCTTAATATCATCCCTTGGTGGTATTCCATACTTGCTCCTTGATCTCTTCCAATTTGAGCACTAGCTCCACTTTTTTATGCCTTTTGTTGATGCTAGTGACAGTTTGGATGCTCTCCTCGGTGTTCTAGATCAATGGTGTAGTAACATTCGGATGTCATATTCTTCTACAAAGAATGAAAAAACAATATTTTTCCAAGAAAATTATTTAATTGAGAAGTAGGAACAATAGAAAGAATCTTATGAATTCGAAGAAAAATATGAATTATATATGTGACTAATATTCAATTTATAGTGGTAAGAGACCTTAAAAATCTTTATTGGCAACTTTTATAAGTTCCCACTCTTCTATTAATTATAATCAAACTATAAATAATTCACCTATATCTTACGAAAGCTAAGTCATAAGAAAAGTATAAGTAATGTTGGAAAGGTAAGAGATAAAAGTTGTTTAGTGAAAATTTCGTAGATTTCAATTTTCCATGTCCCCTCCCTCTTTCCATACAAGCTGAAAAACGTAATCTGCAAGAAATGGGGGACGCGCGGCATGTCATGGTAACTAGGACAAAGTAGGTTCCTCAATTAACTTAAACTCATTGTTTACTAGTTGACCTCGGAGGTCCAACGAACTCAAATCCACAAATGCATTGGGCCTAGACAACTCATCATCTTGGAAAGGTTCAGGCAGTTGGTTGCCGTGCCATTTTCTTCTTGGGGCAGTGACGATGTGTATTCTACATGCCTAACATGAATAGGGTGGAATGCCTACCATTGCGTTCTTCTATCGCTCACGTTTTGCGAAGGATATGGAGTGTAGTGCACTTTTAGTGCTTGGTTTGCAAATATAAATGACTCACTTGTTGCTAGCAGTTTTCTTGGAATAATGTCAACCAAGTTGTATGTGGGATGACTCTAACGTCATGATAGACATCAAACCACACATATTTGAACATAACAATCGTCTGTCCCCGCTGCCTCCCCAAAATAATACCTGAACAATTTCATTGATGATGTCGTAGTAATTTATTTTAGTAGCACCTTCTACGCCACCCTTCAGAAACATGCCACTGCAGTGAGTTTCTTGGCCACCCCTATGTGAATCAGTATGGAATTTGAAGCCATTCCTTTGTAGCCCCCGTACACATTTACCGTTGCCATTGGACTATTTACTAGAGCATTGAGGCATGGGTCGACCTCATAATGTCCTGACGTGACTGTTTGTTGAGCCACTGTACAAACTCATTATCCCATTTACGTTGTGTCTGTTCTGCACTAAGATTTTGACAACACAAGTCTTCAAACAACCAGTCCACAAATAGAGAAAGAAACATTGCATAAGTAATGAGCATTTAATTAAAGAAATATCCACAAGTGTAAGAAACTATAAGCACTTCAAATTTCTCACTTGACCCAACCGTCAACATCCAGGCATTTTAAGAGCGTATACAACTCCACAAGTTTAAATTCCCCAGGGGAAACACATCGCTCGCCTATATCAATAAGCAAAGGTTCTTATTTCTTGTGGAAAAATGGATAGTTATTTTAAGAAATCACCATAAACTCTAGATTTGTTCATGTTCAGTCGATTGTAGCGTGTTTCTACGCTTTTTTTGAAGATAGTGAGAACACAAATTGGTGGTTTCCGACATTATAAAGACATTTTGTATTGAAGCTCAACCCTAGCTTCGTTTTTTACTAATTTCTTCAATACGAATATACTCCTACAAGAATTAAACACAATTAACGATGAATCACTACCCAAATAAATGTATATCTCAAACTTTTGATTTTATTGCATATAATATTTTTTTACCTCTCAAAACGGTACATCCAACGATATTGGACCGGGCCACCAACCTTGGCTTCGTATGTGGGGTGTATTGCCAAGTACTCCATAGAATCAAAAAAACCATGGTGGAAAGATCTTCTCCAACTTGCACATCGTCACCACGATAGATTTCTCTAGTGATTCCATGTATGCCCTCCGAATCTCAGTGCCACATAGAGCGCCATGTATGTCCTCCGAATCTCAGTGCCACATAGAGCGCGAAAGAAGATGATGATCTCTCTAATTGGACCCCACACTGGATGAGGAACAAATCACAAAATGCAACAGGTATCAACCTTTGCATATAGACGTGAAAATTGTGACTCTTCATCCCCATTACCTTCAATTGATGCATATGTACACAGTTAGATACGTTGGACGCCTACCTGTCTGAAAAATCTAAATGAGCTAACTACTCCAACAAACTTTCCTTTTATTCTTTACTAAGACAATATTTGGCCTTCTATTTGTACACCCTGTTGCCCTCACCAGGGATCAAGAATAACTTACTCCGATAAGTTTCCTCCTCTAAGTCTCTCCTTGCATTCAAGTTGTCTTTTTATTTTGTCGAAATCGTCCATCACCGTGTTCTTGATATTCTCAAAGAAAGTTTTCCTGTAGTGCATCTTGTCCAAGTTGTGCTAGATTAGGTTTGTGGAACATAGGGTAATTCTCAATAGATACTCCTACGACAACAATAATGTGTTTAGCCAAAACCTGGAATCTTATGCATTTTTTATCCAAAAGGCCATGTCTTCTCCTGTCTTTCTGCGTGCAGGCTCGTCTCATTCATCCTTATCATTTCTAAAATCTCTTTTACTTTCACGGTATTCGTCATTTCAAGCAGAAAGGGATGATGGAAATTAAAGAACGGAGGTTTCTTTCCATGCTTCATTGTAAACGTCTTTGTGTTCTCCATGCACTAAAGACAAGACAACTTCCCGTGTGTGCTCCACTGAGACAACATACAGTAAGTTCCAAAATAACTAATAGTCCACATCATAGTGGCATGCATTTGAAAATTTTGCCGACAAAATCTGTCGTACGTGGGTAGGCCCACCTCCCAAAATGCTTTCAACTCGTCGATTAGTGGTCTTAGCAATACATTAATGTTTTTTCCAGGGCCTTTAGGACCCGATATGATCAAACTCAAGAAGATATACCCTTGCCAAATGCACATATCCGGAGAAAGGTTTATAAGGGGATACAAATACATGCCAATGCGAGTATTGAGATGAAGACATTCCATAAAGAGTGAATCTGCCAGTGCAAAGACCTAAATGAACGTTACGTGGCTCCGCTGGAAATTGGGTGTGGGTCCAATCAAAATGTTTCCACGCTTCTCCTGATGTTGGATGAATCATTGTGCCCTTGGACTCCATACACTTTAGATGCTACGTCATGTGCTTTTGAGATGGAACGTGTCATGAAGAGCCTTTATAGGCGGGGACCCAAAGAAAAGTACCAAAATTTCTTTTTCGAAACTAGTTTTTTCTATCAGGCTCATGTCTATCCTCCCCGCACGCAATACACCATGTGTATTCAGCAATCCCGTATTATCCGTAGAACAAGAAACTATTATCTACACATACGTCAATTATTTTGTAACCAAGCACTAAAGTACTCATCATTTCCTCCATCTCGTACACTACAGCAGGCAACATGTGTTCATCTTTAGGAGCCATTGCATCAAGAGTTAACTGTAAGTACTTCTTGCACCCGGCTGTACTGAAGTTATGCTCACTCTTGTACATTAGAAACTCAACCACCCACTACAACATCGACTTATCTTTATCTTTATGCAACTACGTCTCTGAGAGTTTCATCAATTTGTGAAATTCTCTTGTATCACGGTTCGGCTCTTCATTATAATTGGCCTTAAGAAACTCCTCTTCATAGGCATCCTCAACTAGATCCCTCATCGAACCTACGCTAACGTCTCCAATAGTCGTCATTTCCTACGTTTAAACTTGATAAATCTACTGTGATATTCTTCGTGCGTGTAGTGTAATTTTCAGCGTGAGCTATCCATACATGGTACTGCGCTACAAACCCCCACGTACAAAGGTGAACCACCACTTCTTCTTCGGGCAACAAATTTCTATTGTCACATTTTCTACATGGACACCTAGTATTATTATACAGTCTAGCAAACTTGTTTGCTCTAAAGCGAGATTTACAAATTGTTGAACCCCATAAATAAATCTTTGAGTCAAATGACCATTTTTGGTTAATCGATCGTACATCCAACTTCTATCTCCGTGTGAATACATTACTTCTCTAGCCAATTAATAAATGAAAATATATTAATAAATACAATTCATACAACTTAATCTAAAAGTTGTATTAGTGTAAGGAATTACCTCTTAAAGTGATAGCCTTTGATATTTAGTATGTAACAGTATTGTGTCACCAATAATCACCGATAAACAAAAACTAGTGCATCCATTTAATTTGCAAAAGAAAAGGAAAATGATTAGTAAAATAAAATTAACTAACTCTTAATTGAAAAATAGAAACAAAAACAAATACACATTACACTAGCACAATTAAATGTACCTTTGAGGAGAAACAAGAGATTGTGTTGTGCTTATAACAACACCAAAACCCTTTGTATTTATAGAGAATCAGGTTATACTTTATTTCTAGGCCATTGTTATTCGCTACGGAAACGTCTGTAGCCAATAGTTCTTGGCTATGGATACTTCACTAGCCAAAAGTTATTGGCTACGGAATCTCCCGTTGCCAATGCATATTGGCTACAGATTGTTCCGTAGCCAATAATACTATCCTATTATATAAATACCCCAACCATTCCAATCATAAATTCATTCTCACCTTCCATCAATTCCTCCCATTATTACACACTTCTAATTATTTATAATGATTATTTCAAAAAAATTATAATAATAATCTAATTTATTCGTTTAATTATTACTCCTACAACCAAATAATATTATAATCGTGATTTAATTAATTGAAATAAAATACATTTATTTAATTCACGGATGTTTTAAATTTCTTTATATAATTAAAAAAATTGAAATTAGATTTATTTATTTTTTTATAATTTTGAATATTATTGGCGACGGATGTTTCCGTTGCCAATAGTTACTGGGCAAAGTTTTAACTTTTTTTATTTTTTTTAAACACCATTATTGGCTAATGGTTACGAAAATGATTGGTACTCAATAGCCGTTAGCTACGAAAGGTTCGTATCCAATAACTATTGGCTACAAAATGTTTCGGTAGCCAATAGCTATTGGCCATGGAAACGTCCGTAGCCAATAACAAAGGGCATTTTGGTCTTTTGTTATTGACTACGGAAGATTCTGTAGCCAATAGCCATTGGCAACGACCATCCATAGGCAATGGCCATTAACAACGAGGATTTCGGCAACATCCATTGTCTATTAGCAACAAAAAAAGGTGAGTCTTCTAATGATGAATGCAAGGTGATTAACAAAGAAGACAAGTGTATATTGAAGGGGCTTAGGAAGACTGACAACTGGTACACCTTAACCGGACGCAAAAATGACTCAATTATGTTGACTAGTCACCCTAACGCGAATTCACATATTTTCTTTGAGTCTTCTAATGTTAAATTTGGTAATTCCAGGAGTTTTGTTGCAGAATTATCTGGAGTTGAAACCTCCGTTTTGGTAGGAGGATACGATGACACTATCTTAAGTGACCAACCACAAACAGTGCATGTCGTGACATCACGAGGTACGTACCGGTGATGCGCCTGCATCTGTTGGAGCAGTTAGTTGTTGCACCAAGATTCTCTGGAAGAAGAAAATTGTAAATGATTATAGTATTACTCAAAATGCTTTAAATGTTCTTTGTGATAACGGGGTGCCATTATCATTGCCAGAAAACTAGTTCAGCATTCATGAACCAAACACATAGAAATACAATATCATTTTATTTTTGATTTAGTGGAAGGAAAGGTGGTTGAGATGGAACATGTGTGGACTGATAATGAATTAGAAGATATATTTACTAAGGGGTTAGATGCAGTTCGATTTGAAATCCATAGAAAATCTCTTGCCATCTACAGCTTGTGAGTCGCAATAGCTGATTGTTGCAACAACGGATGAACTGATTTAATGTATGATTTTCAAATGTTGATCCTATCATGTTTTTAGTTGTCTTGTTTTAATTGTGAGCTTACTACACCTTTTGCATCAAAATCAAAATTCGGAAAGCTTAAAATATATTGTTTTGTTGCCATGACTCATTGGTTTGCACTTGAGAAGAAAATATGAATGACTGGAAAAAGTTACCTGGCCTAAAAGGTATGGGCGTGAAAGCTATTAATTTTTATCCCACACATCATGTCATTGAAAATAGCTACCTCACCAAAAATTGAGTTAGGGTGAAAGCCACCAGTGATGCATCAATGGTATTTCATTTTTGCATTGGCGAATTGTGTTTGTCACTTTTCAAACTTGGTCATTTCAAACATGTCGAATGGTATTATTTTTGAAATTTTGGTCTTAATTTGGTAAATCCAATGTGACCTGGTTGTTGTTGCATTCACTTTGGCACCTGTCTCAACTGCTTTTATGATGCAAGTAATTCCCCTGCTCTGTTGCTTTAGTATATTTTTTGAATGTCAGTTGATAAATTGAGTCCACTCGTTTTCCTTGGAAACTATTCATTTTTCCACTACACAGTTTTGAAGTGATATCAGATTAAGTGTGTAAGGAATGTAAATTGCTGAAATTGGACAAAGTTGGGCATATTTTTAAGGCAAGTGTGTATTTTTTCACATTTTTTATCCCTTCCCTGCTTTGACAGTTGATTGTTTTGACCCCCTTGCTGCTTCTTTCCATCTTGAAGTCCTGACCTTTGTGTTCAAAGCATGTCTATCTTAGGAAAAGCAAGAAGATGACGAGGACTGTTGAAGTGCCACAACACCCTAATGCGACACGAAGATCGCTCTCTAGGCCACTATTGATTTGGTTGTGACACCAATTGGGAGAGAAAATGCCAATTGCCTATATTTTGACTGCTTGTTAAGGCAGAATGTTTTAATTGTGCTAACTACTTTTTGCAGACAATAATATTGTTGTCAAAACAAAATCAAAGGGGGAGAATATTAGGACCAACGTTTTTTGGCCAAATTAATCATTAGTTAATTAGTTAATTACATTGATTATGTTTTGACATTATTTTCATACTTTTCCTTACCTGCATGTACACTGTCGAGACATGCGATATATGGTAGAGTCGAGACAAGTTATTTATATAAGGGAAGAACATATGTGAGATTCTGGAAGATTCACCCTAAGTTTCCTTTAATGTTAAGACAATCTTCATAAGAAAAGTGCAGCTACGAGATTCCGGCAGACTTGTCCTAACTTTTCAGTATCTTGTTGTATCATGTTAATTTAGGAAAGTATATAATTTTGGATTCTGAACTTAGTTCTCAAGTCTTTCCTAATTTACTTGAAATTGTCGAATCAAGATATGTTAGGAAAGTATGTTATTTTGATTTTGGACTTGTTTCTCAAGACTTACCTATTTTACTTGATAATGTTGAATCATGATATACATGAAAAGTTTGAATGCTGAGATATCTCTATGTCCATGTTTAGTAGTATTTTATCACAACGGGATAATTTAGTAAATACTATATATTTGATGATACATTATTTATCTTTGCTTTTGTATGAATCCTATTTAATTCCAAGGAACATATACTTACTTTAACAATCATACTTGGATTATTTAGCATCTCTTGGAATGCAGGTGAATCAGATAATTATGGAAGCTGCTAGGTGTGCTGATATGGAAAGATATTGTCCAATCCAACAATCTCCCACGCGGTGTTGCTCGCCTATAAAAGTAGAAGACTCAAAGGCGAAGAAGAGGTTGCTTAGATTATAAGTCTAAGACTTTTAATTTGTTTATTGAGTGAGTCTTTGATTGAGCTTGTTGTCCATTTACGAAACTTCAAGTGGAAGGAACTTCTTGGGAACTTGAAGGTTTCAAGATTCAAGTAAAGTTTTTAGTAAAATGTCACGACATGTGATAGGAAATGTAATTATAGGGAGTCTAGATTACTAGCACTTAGGGGGTATTTGCCAGAGCGTTTAAAAGCTCCTTATGGGCTTTAAGTAAATGAAAAGCATTTAATGAGTGTTTGTAATTGCTGCTTTTGTTTCTCCTTCTCTTAGAAAGAGTCAAATAAAAAAGAGAAGACATATGCATGTCATGAGGTGCTTCCTTCAATTTCTCTAAATATCCAATTTTACCCTCAAATAAATCCCATGATTTCTCTCTTTCCTTATTAACGCGGTCTTCTTTTTCATAATTTTATATTTTTAGAGTAAAAAAATAATTATAAAAAAAGGAAAAAAATCATAAAAATTATTTACTTAACTAAAAAAAATATACAACATTATTATATTAACATCTTTCATATATAATGATTATTTTAGAAGATATATGCATGATGTAATTATATCAAATAATTTGTATATTGTAATGTAGTAAACATATATATTGATTACACTATAATAAATTAAAACCATTTTAATTTTAATATATAACTATCCACCTCATGATTGTGCAAATGTGAGTGAAAGATTAATATTTCTATTTCTATAATCTAAATAAGAATAATTAAATATTATTGTATTTTAATTATGGCAGTTATCTTTGGATCTAGTACCTTTCATAACAAGAACATTATCACTATCATAAACATCACAAGAAACTTTGTCAAATGTAACCAGTAAGTCATCATCACACAGCTGATTGATACTGATTAGATTTGCCTTTAACCCATCTACCAACAATACATCCTTCAGGGGTGGGAATCCATCAACATTTAGTATCCCCTTAACAATGATGTTTCCTTTGGTGCCACCTCCATAGGTCACTGTTCCAGCACTTAAAGGTATCATTTGCTTAAGATTCTCTTTGCTGCCCATCATGTGTCTTGAGCATCCACTGTCGAAGTACCACTTACCTGAAAGGTTAGAGTACACAGCAGAGAAAATAACATTGCATACAATTTTAATCTTAGGGGTTTTAGCTTTTTCTACCCAAGTTCTACTTTTCTGTCATGCACCTAATGTTGGTCTAACATCAGAACCTGTTGTAGTTTTAACATTGGGCACATAGGCTGTTTTCTTACCACATTCTTTTATGAATTTTCTACAAAATAGTTTAATGTAGCCTGGTTGAAAATAGTACTGACAGATAAAACTGGGTTTGCTTTCTACAGTGTTGATGGTACCAAAACTCATATTACCAGATTCTTTAACAAAGCTTGTAGTTAAATAGGCAGAATTACCATTAGAGGAGGGGGAATTCTCAACAAATCCCATACCATATGTACCTGTATTACTCATGTTTAGTACCTTATCAAGTTTAGAAGTACCTCCATTCCATTTGACTATGACCTGTGAGTCCTTTTTAAGTTTTTCCTTTACCTCTTTCAGCTCAGCTTCAGCTTTGTCAAGGTCTCTCTCATAGAGTTTCAACATGTTCTTCAAACATTCAATGTCATGCTTCAGTGCTTTGTTACTCTTTATGAGTTTGACATTCTGTCTCTCAAGTCTGAGAAAGGTTGTATGTAGATCGTCTAGGATTTCCTCCTGGGACAGTTCTTCTTCATTGAAGTACTCTTCTTCTAGATCAACTGATCCATGAAAACAATCGTAGTTAGTATCATCACAATTAGAGAGCGCATCATAGATAACATGTGGATCATTGTTGTTCCAGTCTCCAAAGAAGATTTCCGGCTTTGCTGTTGGTTCTCCAATGTAAGAGTAACATTAAGATTTTTGGCAGTTTCTGGAGTCTTCTCCTGAACATGTGATTTGAGTGCAAAGCGCAGCAGTGTTGATTTCCTCTGATTGTTCATCGGCACTTGTTCCAGATTCGAAGTCAGCATCATTGAAGTCATCTTCACACACCCAATGAGAATTCCCTCTTGTTCTGAGGGTGTTAGCACAGTCATGTTTAAAGTGACCATACCCCTTACATTCATAGCACTGGACATCCTTCAATTTCTCAGCATCTTGAGGCGTGCTCTTAGATGCCATGTACTTTACAAACTTTGGGGGTAATTTCTTATAACCAAGGGCAGCATTACCAGATTGTTTTTCTTTATTTTTATCTTTGTAGCCTAATTTACTAAACTTCTTGGTAATGTTTCCATAGTTAGAAGAGATCAACTCATATTCATCCTCATCACTTCCTGTAGAATCTGAGATAGTTCCTAATAAGGCTAAAGCAAGTTGTTTACTGAACTTTCCTAGGAATTCTAGTTCAAACTATTTTAAAGTGTTCATTAATGTTTGGAAGTCCATGTTGGCAAGATCTCTAGACTCATTCATAGCAATTCTTTTGACAGTGAACTTAGAAGATAATGTTCTAAACGCTTTATAGACCATGGTTTGATTTGGGATGGTAAAATCTAAGTTTTGACACTGATTAGCAATATTAAGAAGTTTCTCAAAATAACTGTCAATGGTTTAATCCTCACTCATCTCTATCTTCTCAAAGTCCCTCAAGAGTTTTCTATATTTAGAGTCCCTCACAGCCACATCACCCTCACAATGTAGTTCAAGAACTTCCCAAGCAGTTTTAGCAGTTATACAAGTTTGAACATATGGTTACCTACCCAGCTAAAAATAGCATTGAGAGCCTTTTCATTGAAGTTGTAAAGAGCAATCTCATTGACTGTCCATTGTCCTCTTGGCTAAGGTACCAGATCAGCATCTCCATCTCTAGGCAAGTAAGGGATGGTGTAGCCTTCTAGTACTGCGTCCCAAGCTCTCAGGTCGATGGATTTGATGTGGACTCTAAGTCTGATCTTCCAATAGGCATAGTTGTTGGGACCCTCCAATATTGGAAACCTGCTGGTATTGGGGTTGGAGTTGTCCATCTTGTCGTATCAACGCCAAACATCGGTGAAGTTGGTGCTTGGCTCTGGTACCAATTGAAATTGTGGATCAGGTTGATACGTTGTTATTTTTAACTTAACACTGGAGTGTTAACAGTAGTTTGGTATGTTGTTAACCCAACGATGTTACTTTAACAACAGACCAGAGTAATAGTGCAGCGGAGTAAACAAACACCAAGTTTAAGAAGTGAATATAAGATTATATTAACTTCCAAGCCGTAGGCAAAATAACCCGTTAAGGTTTTAACAAAAGTCGTTCTCTCAATTTTCAAGCTCCTCACTCTCAAATTAATCGAACTAAGCAAAGCACACAAGAATTGCTTCGACTATCTCTAAAAGCTCCTCACTCTTAGATCTATTCTCACAACTCACAAACTTTGCTAAAGCAAGACAACACTCAACAACTGTAAATTAATCTCTCGGATTGATTGGCTCTTGTCTTGTGTTTGTCTTGATGTACTTCACACCTATATATAGGCTCTTGACTTGGACTTCAAGGTGTGTTGTACACGGTTGGTAGTTCTCCTTGTTTCCTTCTCGGACTCCTCTTCCTTGTTCTCGCAGTCCTTCTTGAATAATAGTTCTTCGTTAGTGATCTAACTAAGGATAGACTCCTTCTTCAAATCAGGACTCAACTTGGAAAGCTTTCCTAGTTGCACTCGAACTCCTCTTTCCTTGAAGAGCGGTTTTCTTAATTAAGGAAACTTTCCTTCTTGGAAACTTGAGCGTCCAACCTATGACAAGTTTGTTTCCTGAATAATAATCAAAGACAATCACAACTGTGAAACTAAATTAGTTAAATGAATAAGACAAAACTATAATAATAAATGACAACAAGATTGTAAATCGGATTCTGCTCAACACTGTTAATCTAACATTGATTTCTCAATGTTAATCTAACATTGCCAGAATACCTGCACTTTCAAATCTAATCACTTTTTAATCTAAAATGCTAAGTATTGTGCAATAATATATCTAATGATTCTCAAGTATTTTTCTTGTTAGACAAATGACTTTACATTCTAGTCAAGATTTAATTTGAAAATTATATTCTTGCTATAATGCTTGAAATGTGATTTATAAAATAGAAAAATAACTTTTCATCTTTCCTTAATCCTTATTTATATTATAAAAGGAAAAATTCATAAAATGTCATAAAGTAATAACCATTTTAGATTTTATTTTATGCATCTATTTGATCATTGGTCAACCACGGAGGAGGAAAAAATACGAAGTAAGAAATTTTTGTTTGTTTTTGGATGAATATAAATATGAAGAGTTCAATAGAGATTTTTTTTTGGCTACAGTACCTGCTATAGGCAATAACAAATAGTTGCAGTAGGAAAAAGGTAAAGTGAGCTAACGAGTACTTTTGATTATTTTATTAATAAATATACTCAAAGTGAATAAGAGCCACACGGTTCATAGTTTTTTCTATGGACCAAGTCTATATAAGTATTTTCCCTTTTCTTGTATACTAAATCCATTTAGGCAACAATAATTCTTGAACTTGTTCTTTTGTGCAAATCTTCCCTCTTCCACCGCGAATGACGCAGAACCATTAATGGCTATAAAATACAAAAAATAATAAAAAATTAGAAATACTTTAATGTAAAATAAGAATATTGGGAATATACATAGATCACGTACTGATCATGCGACCACCAAATCATTGGAACGCCTATGAAATGTAGAAATAATAGAAACATATAAAGTGGTTCCTTGATTATCAAAATTTACATTGTTTTTTAAAAGCAAAAACCAAAATCAAGTAAAGAGAACAGATAATGCAATCAACCGATTTTATCTAAAGTAGAAAATAATAGCCAACACTTGTCCTCCTTAGTCTCATATAAGAAACCAAATATGCATGCATCTGAGCAAACAAAAATTAGTCAGCCAAATATGCAAAAAACACTTATATAAAAATGAAAAAATTTGAGATATAAAGACGAACCATATCAGTTGCTGGCAGTCCTTGACCACCGTTCACTATCTCATAAAAAAATTAATAAAGAAAAATCTAATGATAACACAAAATGAATAAATATACATACTAAGTCATATGCAAATGAAAACCCAAAATTGGAAGTACATGAAATCTCATAGGAGAGCTGATAGCTGTGATGCACCGATACCGATACCAAGACGGCTATGCAGTACCCGATACATATCGATACCGATTCAGATATACCGATACCAGTTCTGACGTATCCGATACGCCACGTGGCGTATCCTTTAATTTTGAAATTAAAAATATCTCGATACGTATCCGATACGTTTTTTAGGCGTATCGAAACTAATATGGGACTTTTTTATAAACTTTTAATATTTGATGGGTTAAATATTTAAATATAAATTCTACCAAATATAAAATAAAAGTCCCTTTATCAAGGGCACGTCTCATAATTTTTACAATTATACTTTTCCTTTTCTATTCATAATCACCACCACACCATGCGCCATCTTTACCCCACCACCATGCGCCACAACAATTATACTTTTCTTTTTCTATTCATAATCACCACCACCACCATGCGTCATATTCAAGCTTGTTATATAGTTGTTTAACTTATTAGTCATAAATAATTCACGTTTATATGTCTTTTTTCATATTTGATGCATGACTTTTTTTAATGTTGAACCTTTTTTTGTGTATTTCTAATTTTTCTTGTTAAAGTTTAAACTTTTATTGCTTGTTAAAAATAAAAAATATGTATAATAAATATTACTAATTATTTATATATAGACGTGTCCTTGGCGTACCGGTATCGGTTGTTTTTAAAAAATGACGTATCGACGTATTCGTACCGTACCCGTACCGCCGTACCCGAATCCGTGCAACGTAGGCTGATAGTAAGAAAACGAATTTCAAATGCGCATGCATTCCAACCAGCATATTCCGTTTCTAGCATTTTCAACACGCCTGAAGTAAATGTTATTCACAAAAACAAAGTGCAAAGAAATACCATGTTGTTTGTAGAAAATGTTTAAAATAAGAGTTAGGCTAGATCTTACAATGATAAAAAGAAATAACGAAGTGAGAATGTTACCTTCAATATTTAATTAATTGCAGATAGATTATTCGTCCATTATGAGTGGGTAAAAAATGGCTGTAAAATATAGAAAATCAACCCCGTATATCTCTATTTCTTCTTTACATTACCGGAAATATTATCGAGATAACTGCGAAAAAAATCTGAGAATAAGTATTGTAAATACCACGAAACTAACTTTATTTGTTTTAAGTTACTTTTAAAGAGTGATTTACAAACACTCATAGCTTTAAGTCAAACGCAACTTTAAGTAACTTTAAGTAGAAGATATGAAGAAGAAGCTTTCATAAGCTCTTGCCAACATCCCCTATAATTCTTGTGTGAGTCACTCTTGTACTAAGAGAAGAGAGACTTGACTTGAAGTGGAGGCGCAAGCCAAATGGACTAGGTTGTTGACCCAACCACTATAAAAACATGTGTTCTTTTACTTACTATTTCTTATTACATGTTTCAACACGTAAATATATTAAGTAAAACACACCTAAGATCTTAAAACACCTAAAAACGTGGTGATAATAATAATAGTAGTAATAATAATTATTATAATAATAATATTATTAATAATAATAATGATAATAATAATAATAATGAACGAAATTTATTAAGTGTTAATTTGCGGACTATGATGAACATACGCTTCAAACATCACTCGTGTTCATGTCTGACACGAATTCGACAATGATGGTTGTTCGACATTCCTCGAAAGACGTGACATGTCTCTCTATTAAAATAAATAAAAACTGATTAGGACACCCGTGTCCGACACGTAAGAATCACGAGTCATAGTCTTAAGAAGTGTGTATTTAATATGATTTTGATATATTCAAGAGAAAATTATTTATTTTAATATTTTGTGTTATAAAACTTATTTGAAGGAAAAATATTATAAATTAACAGTTGAAAGATAAAATATTTCACAAAAAAATCCTAAAATAAACAACTAAATAAAAGGTTTAAACGTACTTATTTTTCTAATTAATGCATCATTTTGGATTGGGTAACATCTATGATTTTTTTTTGGTATTGTATAACTCTTACTTGCTTTTCATTGGTTTACATTTTTGTTTGACATTGGTACTTGAATTTAAGTTAAATTTTATTTAAACTTTATTTTAGTTTATTAATTGTGTTTAAATGTATTAGGTCTATATACACTAATGATATTTAATATATTTTCTTATAAAAATAAATCGTCCCCAGCTGTGTCAGTTTCTTAAAAACCATGGGCCTGTTTGGATGTGCTTTGGCCCGCTCGTTTCATGGTTTCTTTTTTTCAAAATGGTTTGGACCACATTTGAAATTCTGGACAGCCAAATCCGTTTGGCCCATTTTTTCAACAAATTGTCTAATCTAATTATTTTAAAAAATAGATCTTTAAAGATATTCTAAATCAATTTAAAAAGATGATGAGATACGCCCCATACAAATAAAATATTGTATTGATCGAAAAAGAATTAATCTTTGCTAAGTGTGACTAAATAAAAACTTTTGAGTATGTTATAATAGCTTATATATATTGAAAGTGCAAGTTTTCTGGATGTTAGGATAAAATTGAGATTTTCAATGTTAGAGTAACATTGCACGTCCAGAAACTGTTTTACAATCTAGTTATTATTATTATTATTGTTTTGCCTTATTCACTTAACTAACTGAGTTCCACAGTTGTAGTTGTCTTTGATTATTATTCAGGAAACAAACGTGCATTAGGTTGGACGCTCAAAGTTTCCAAGATGAGAAGTTTCCTTAATTAAAGCAAACGGCTTATAAAAGGAAAGAAGAAGTCTAGTGCGACTAGGAAAGCTTCCAAGGGAAAGTCCTGAATTGAAGAAGGAGTCTTTCCTTAGCTAGATCACTGGCGAAGGAACTTTTATTCAAGAAGGACTGCGAGAACAAGGAAGAGGAGTTCGAGAAGGAAACAAAGAGAATTACCAACCGTGTACAACACACCTTGAAGTCGAAGATCAAGAACCTATATATAGGTGTGAAGTACATCAAGACAAACAACGAGACAAGAGCTAATCAATCCGAGAGATTAATTTACAGTTGTTGAGTGTTGTCTTGCTTTAGCAAAGTTTTTAAGTTGTTAGAATAGATCTAAGAGTGAGGAGCTTTTAGAGATAGTCGAAGCAACTCTTGTGTGCTTTGCTTAGTTTGAACAATTCGAGAGTGATGAGCTTGAGAGTTGTGAGAACGCCTTTGTTAAACCCTTGTGGTATTTTGCCTACGGCTCGGAAGTTAATATAATCCTATATTCACTTCTTAAATTCGTGTTTGTTTATTCCGCTGCAAACTGTTACTCTGGTCTGCTGTTAAAGTAACATCGTCGAACTAACAGTGAACACAAACTGCTGTTAGAACTTCAGTGTTAAGTTAACATCAACAACGTATCAACCCGATCCACAATTTCAATTGGTATCAGAGCCAAGCACCAACTTCACCGGTGTTTGGCGTTGATACGACAAGATGGACAGTTCCAACCCCAATACCAGCAGGTTGCCAGTATTGGAAGGTCCCAACAACTATGCCTACTGGAAGATCAGACTCAGAGTCCACATCAAATCCATCGACCTCAAAGCTTGGGAAGCTGTACTAGAAGGCTATACCATCCCTTATCTGCCAAGAGATGGAGATGCTGACCTGGTGCCAAAGCCAAGGGGACAATGGACAGCCGCTGAAATTGCTCTCTACAACTACAATGAGAAGGCTCTCAATGCTATTTTTAGCTGGATAGGTAATCATATGTTTAAACTTGTTCAAACTTGTGATACTGCTAAAGCTGCATGGGAAACACTTGAGTTACATTGTGAGGGTGATGTGGCTGTGAGGGATTCTAAGTATAGGAAACTTTTGAAAGACTTTGAGAAGATTGAGATGGGAGAAGAGGAAACTATTGATAGTTATTTTGAGAAACTTCTTGATATATCTAATCAATGTCAGAACTTAGGTTTTGTGATTCCTAATCAGACCATGGTGTATAAAGCCTTTAGAACACTATCTTCTAAGTTTACAGTCAAAAGAATTGCTATGAATGAGTCTAAAGATCTTGCCAACATGAGTTTCCAGACCTTGATGAACACTATGAAAGAATTTGAATTAGAATTCCTAAGAAAGTCTAGCAAGCAATTAGCTTTAGCCCTTCTTGGAACTAGTTCAGATTCTGCAGGTAGTGATGAGGATGAATATGAGTTGATCTCTTCTAACTATGGCAATATTACCAAAAAGTTTAGTAAATTAGGTTTCAAAGGTAAACAGAAAGAAAAACTAACTGGTAATGATGGCCCCGGTTACAAGAAATTGCCCCCTAAATTTGTTAAGTACATGGCATCTAAGAGCACACCTCAAGATGTAGAAAAATTAAAGGATGTTCAGTGCTATGAATGTAAGGGGTATGGTCACTATAAACATGAATGTGCTAACACCCTCAGAACAAGAGTGAATTCTCATTGGGTTTGTGTAGATGACTTCAATGAAGATGATTTTGAATCTGGAACAAGTACCGAAGAACACTCAGAGGAAATCAAAACTGCTGCGCTATGCACAAGGATCACCTGGACCAATGAAGACTCCAGAAATTGCCTAGGATCACAATGTTACTCTAACATTGGTGAACCAACAGCAAAGCAGGAAATCTTTTTTGGAGACTGGAACAGCAATGATTCCCAGGTTATCTCTGATGAACTCTCTGATTGTGATGATACTAACTTTGACTGTTTTCATGGTACAGTTGATCTAGAAAAAGAGTACTCCCAAGAAGAAGAATTATCCCAGGAGGAGATTCTTGATGATCTGCACACAACATTCCTCAGGCTTGAGAGAGAGAATGTGAAACTCATAAAGAAGAACAAAGCACTGACTCATGACATCGAGTGTCTGAAAAACATGTTGAAACTCTATGAAAGAGATCTTGACAAAGTTGAAGCTGAGTTGAAAGAGGTAAAGGATAAACTCAAGAAAGACACACAGATCATAGCTAAATGGAATGCAGGTACTTCCAAACTTGATGAGGTACTAAGCATGGGAAATTCAGGTTCATGTGGTATGGGATTTGTTGAGAAACCTTCCTCTTCTATTGTAAATTCTGCCTATCTATCTTCTAGCTTTGTTAAAGAATCTGATTCTAAGAGTTTAGGTACCATCAACACTGTGAGAAGTAAACCTACTTTTATCTGTCAATACTGTTATCAACCAGGCCACATAAAACCATTCTGTAGAAAATTTATAAGAGAATGTGGTAAGAAAACAGTTACTGAACCCAATGTTAGAACAACAGCAGTTTCTGATGTTAGACCAACATTAGGTTCAGGACAGAAAGGTAGAACTTGGGTAGAAAAAGTTAAGACCCCTAAGATTAAAGTTGTTTGCAATGTTGTTTTCTCTGCTGTGTATTCTAACCTTTCAGGTAAGTGGTACTTCGACAGTGGAAGCTCAAGACACATGACAGGCAACATTGACAATCTTGTGAATATGGTTTCCTTGAGTACTGGCACTGTGACCTATGGTGGTGGTACAAAAGGGAAAATCATTGGAAAAGGGACACTGAATGTTGATGGATTTCCACCCTTGAAGGATGTGTTGTTGGTTGATGGGCTACAGGCAAATTTAATCAGCATCAGTCAACTATGTGATGATGACTTGCTGGTTACATTTGATAGTTCATCTTGTGATGTTTATGATAGTGATAATGTACTTGTTATGACAGGTACTCGGTCCAAGGACAACTGCTACCTAGCTCAAGAGGAAGCAGAGTGTTTCCATGCTAAAATAGATGAAGCATCTATATGGCATAGGAAACTTGGACATGTTCACTACAGGAACCTTGAGAAATTGCAAAAAGTTGATGCTGTAAGAGGCTTACCTAAGCTATCTTGCCCAGGTAAGCTTGTTTGTGGTGATTGTCTCAAGGGTAAACAAACTAGAGCAGTTCATGCCCCCCTACAGGTACAGAATGCTAATCCTAGATCTAGTAGGTGCTTTGAACTGTTACATATGGACTTGATGGGTCCCATTGAGGTGAGTAGTCTGAATGGTAAGAAATATGCCTTTGTTATTGTAGATGACTTCTCTAGATATACTTGGGTAAAGTTTCTTAAAGAAAAGTCAAAAGCTTTTGATCAGTTCAAAATTCTTTGTGCTAGTATTAAAAACTTATATGGCTCTTCTGTGACTAAAATTAGGTCTGACCATGGTAAAGAATTTGAGAATGCTAGTTTTGATAACT
The DNA here is from genome assembly GCA_948329865.1 of Linaria vulgaris. NCBI lineage: Eukaryota > Viridiplantae > Streptophyta > Magnoliopsida > Lamiales > Plantaginaceae > Linaria > Linaria vulgaris. The sequence goes on along the minus strand of OX415253.1, from coordinate 19,542,720 downwards.
ATTGCAATGTTAAAGGAATTTTCCATGAATACTCAGCACCTAAGACACCTCAGCAGAATGGGATTGCTGAAAGGAAGAACAGGACACTTCAAGAGATGGCCAGAGTCATGCTGAATGCCAAAAATATATCCAAGAGACTCTGGGCTGAAGCTTTAAACACTGCTTGTCATATTAGTAACCGGGTGTACCTCAGACCTGGAACTAACATGACTCCATATGAACTCTTGAAGGGTGTGAAACCAAATATTGCACATTTTCATGAATTTGGATGTGACTGTTATCTGCTAAATGACAGGGATTATCTTAATAAATTTGATCCAAAAAGTGAAAAATGCATCTTTGTAGGATACTCTGACAATAGTACTTCCTTTAGAGTCTACAATCCTAGATTGAAGACAATTCAGGAATCAGTGAATGTTGTGTTTGATGATTTCATACTTGATACAGGTACTGGTAATATTAATGTCTCCAATGTTGAACCAACAGTGGAGATTGATGATGTTACTCCTTCCAATGGTACTCCAACATTGGACCATGAAGCTGGAAATGCAGAACAGGAGACAGAACCCAATGTTAGACTAACACCAGCTAGATCTGATGTTAGACTAACAGCAGAAGATTCTGACTCTGAAGTTGAAGCTGTCACTGGATCTAGAAGGGACCCTCCAGCTAGGATTCAGAAAGACCATCCAGCATCACAAGTAATAGGTGAGATCACTGAACGGGTAAGGACACGCAACAAAGAAAGAATTGACTATAGTGATATGGTCAAGATGTGTGTCTGCATGAATTTCACTTGTACTGTTGACAATGCCTCATGTTTTGTTTCCTCTATTGAACCTAAGAATGTGACTGAAGCCCTTCTTGATAACTTTTGGATTAATGCCATGCAGGATGAACTATTACAGTTTACTAAGAACTGTGTTTGGAAGTTGGTACCTAGACCACCTAGTGTAAATGTAATAGGAACTAAATGGATCTTTAAAAACAAAAGTAATGAGGAAGGAGTCATAGTTAGGAACAAAGCTAGACTGGTTGCTCAGGGATACACTCAGGTTGAAGGTGTAGATTTTGATGAGACTTTTGCTCCAGTTGCTAGGATAGAATCTATTAGATTACTCTTAGCCATGGCATGCTGTCTTAAGATAAAACTATACCAAATGGATGTTAAGGGTGCTTTTCTTAATGGGCTGATTGATAAGGAAGTATATGTTGAACAGCCTAAGGGATTCACAGATCCTAAGTATCCAAACCATGTGTACAAGCTTGAAAAAGCCATTTATGGTCTTAAACAAGCACCTAGAGCATGGTATGAAAGGCTTACAGAATTTCTATTAAGTCTTGGTTTTGTTAGAGGTGGAGGAGATAGAACTCTGTTTGTTTTAAAGAAAGATTCTCATATCTGTATTGCTCAAATCTATGTTGATGATATTGTGTTTGGCTCAACTAACAATTCTATGTTAGAAAAGTTTGTTGAATCAATGACAGGGCAGTTTGAAATGAGTATGATGGGAGAATTGAATTTCTTCCTTGGTCTTCAAGTGAAACAAACAGGTACTGTCATATTCCTTTGTCGGGAAAAGTATGCAAAGAATTTGGTAAAAAGGTTTGAATTAGCAGATTCAAAGCCTTGTAAGACTCCCATGGCATCTGCAGTGAAGATGGCCAGGGATGATACTGGTGTCAATGTTGATCCAACATTGTACCGTTCAATGATAGGAAGCTTGTTATACTTGTCTGCTTCAAGACCTGATATTATGTTCTCTGTGTGTGTATGTGCAAGGTACCAGGCATGTCCAAAGCAGTCACATCTGATTGCTGTGAAGAGAATACTTAGATACATATCTGGCACTTTGGCCCTTGGCATATGGTACTCTTATGATACTAACACAAATCTTGTAGGTTTCAGTGACTCAGATTGGGCAGGTGATACTGATGACAGGAAGTCTACAAGTGGAGGATGTTTTTATCTGGGGAACAACTTGGTCTCATGGTACAGTAGAAAGCAAAATTGTGTGTCACTATCCACTGCTGAGGCTGAATACATTGCAGCAGGTAGTTGTGTCACCCAGTTGGTATGGCTCAAACATATGCTACTGGACTATGTGTTGGACATTGATACCTTACTTATGTTTTGTGATAACCTTAGTGCTATAAGCATCTCTAAGAATCCTGTTCAGCATTCTAGGACAAAACATATAGACATTAGGCATCACTTTCTGAGAAACATGGTAGAAGACAAGCTTATTGACATTGAACATATAGAAACTAACAATCAGCTTGCTGATATGTTCACTAAACCATTAGATACTGAGAGGTTCTTCAGTCTGAGGAACTCTCTTGGCATGTGCATTGTTTAGAGATGTTAGTTCACCAGTGTTGACATAACACCACTGTCTAACATTGGTTATTGGTTGTGGTGTAGCTGTAATTCTTTTATGTTCCTTTTTGCATTCTTCTTTCTTGCATATTACATCTTTGTTAGAGAAACTGTTGGTTGTGTGGTTGACCTGTATGAATAGCTAAGGTGATTGGTGAACAGGTACATATCAAGAGGTTTGGAAAGAAATAACTCTGATGTTAGTCTGTGAATGTTAACCTAACATCATGGGAGAAGCTGGGATACACAGAGCTCACTACTCTGATGCTATTCAGTTGTGACTTATCCATGTTAGGTTTGACAATGTATGAAGAGAAGCTGGGGTACATGATGTTGAAGGCCTCATTGTCATTCAGTTGTGCTTATTTTCATATTTTTGTCTATGGCCAAAGTTTTTACATGATAGTGATCTTTCCTAATGGGGTGTATAAAGTTTAGACTGTGTGCATTCAGTAGCATTGATTACTTAGTATTTCCTTGATAAACAGGTTAGTAAACAAGTATGCATGAGGAGTTGGGGTGGAGAAATATTTGATAAAAGTGTTGTCTTCATTCAATTTCTTTGTACTTGCCTGATCTGTAGCTGATGGTTAAGTTGCTGGGGTGTGTGGAGTCCTGTGCTGCCCACATTCAGTGATGAGACTGTCCTTTAACATTCATCAGTTTTTTTATTCAAAAGAGTTTCTAAAAATAGTGAAAGTTAAAGATAAATTGATATGTCCTGATCCCAGTTACCAAGGCGGTTTGTATGTGGTTACCATCTCTCAAATGTTAATCTAACATGGTTGCATTCATTCTAGTTCTGCATATTTCCTTTTGTCGGTTTGGGCTTAGGGGGAGTAGTTAAGTATCTTGTGTTGAGGCATACTTCTTGGGTGACCAGCTACAGGTAAAAGCACTATGTTTTGTGATCTTCTTGCTGTGGGAAAATCCTTTCCCTGGATAAGTATATCCTCTGTGTTTTTCCCTGTTTGATTTGTCACTTGCTTATACTGATGATCTTAAGCTTTGTCATTGTACCTGTGTACGTGGTTGAAGCTTCAGATTAGTACAGGAATATCTCATGCTCTCACAAGATGATGCTACTTTGGATGAAGCCCTGCACCTCCAACTTCCCTCCCTGATGTTAACTTGCCAATGTTGGTCCAACATTGTAACATTGTAACTTATAAGTTTTCAGGAACGAAGACTGCTCTGGTTACGTGTTAACCTAACACTGACACGTGGTAAGAACAACATGTAGGGGACGTGTGATAGTGGTCAAATTATTATGGTAACATGTTACAACACCACTATTCCATGCTCTTCATCTGAATCATATATATAATTTGCCCTAATTTCTTCTTTATTCTAACGCTAACAATTGTGCAAAGCAAATTACTCTCTAAATTTTCAAAATCTTCAATCTTTTATCTCAAAGTTACTCTAACAATGGCACGCAAGTCCAATATTGATGCTCTGGCAAAAGCAGCTGCGCAAATCGAGCGAGCGCCACGACGCAGTACCAGACGCACCGCCGCTGAAACCACAGTCGCCGCCTCTCCAAAGAGGAAAGCTACCACTCAACGGCGCAAGGGCAAAAAGATTTCAAAGAAAGATGTTGGTTCAACATCAGATGCTGTAGAGCAAGCCCCTGCTCCCACCAATCCTGAAATCGAGGTAACAATGGCTAACCCTACTCCGAGTATACCTGCTGATGTTGATGTTGGTATTGAGGGGGAGAATGAGGCCCCTGTGATTGGGTTGGGTAGTGCTGTGATTGAGCCAGCTGAGGCTAATGTGGTTGAGGAAGTGGTGGAGCCAACTGTGGCTAGTTCTGTTGAGCCTAATGAGGCTAATGATGATGAGCTTGCTGCTGATGAGGAGAGTGGACATGCTACTGGTGAGCATGATGAGGATTTGTCTGAGGAGATTGCTGCTGATGGCAATCTTGGTGTAAATAATGGGGTTACTACTGAAGGTAACCAAGCTGTTGTGAGTGATCAACCAGCTGAGGTTGAAGGAGAAGAAGAGGATGAGGATGAAAACCTTTCCTTGGCTGCTCTTGCAAATGCTGCCAGGAAGAAGAAGGGTAAGGAGGTGATGGCTGAGTCTTCTGAGGATGAGTCAGAAGAAGAAAAAGAAGAAGAAGAGGTTGAGAAGGAAGAGGAAGAGGAAGTTGAGGAAGAAGAGCTTGTGGCTGATGAGCCAGAGGAAGCTAATGTTACTCTAACATCAGATGATGATCAGTTTACTGATCTGATGATGAAAGAGTATCCACATGAAGCTTACTCTGACTTCTATGTGTCTCCTGATGCTGAGGAGCAATGGGAGGCATACCAAGCCAGGGTAATCCACAAGGAAAGGGCTATTGAGGAGGGTATTTTCAAAGAAAACAAGGTGTTTGAGTTGCTTGAGGCTAGAGGAGTCTTGGGCTCTGTGCAGAATCTGTCTGCATATGTTCCTGATGTAGTGAGAGAGTTCTACATGAATCTCTCTGAGTGGGTGATCAACCTGGATTCTCCTAAGTATGGGAAGGCTTGGGTTAGGAAGAAGATCTATGACATCACTCCTGCCATGATCAATGAGGCTTGGGGGCTTCCTGATCCTGAAGAGTCTGAGGATCCTACTATGGAGGAGATCATCACTGATCTTACAGGTGGTCTCACTAGGCAATGGAGAGAGAGCTTTCCCACAACCAGGCTGACTTCTCTTAGTGCCATCCTTCACAAGATCAGCACTTACAATTGGCTTCCTTCTTCCAACACTACTATGATGACAAAAGAGTCAGCAAAGTTGGTGTACAAGCTGAAGAATGGACTGAGTGTAAACATTGGTGAAAAAGTGCTGAGACACATGAAGGAAGTCACTACAAAGCCCAAAGGAATCCTTCCCTATCCCTCTCTGATCTCATGCCTATTGGTGAAGCAAGGCTTCAAAACCAAGAAGACTGAAGGATGGATCAGCAACAAGGCTGTAATGTCAATCACCAGGAGCTACTTCACTAATGTGAGGATCCAGGATTTGCCTTGGAACCCTCAAGGAGAAGCTGGTCCCAGCAGGAAGAAGAAGAAGAAGACACACAAGTTTGCTGCTTCTTCAGTTCCAGTGAGCAGTGGTGACAGCTGCTCAGTGATTGCAGATGCTTTTGTTGAGGAAACCTTGGTCTGGCTGGATAGGGAGTACAAGGACACCCAGAGGGAAATAGCTGACAAGCAAGTCAGACTGCAGGAACTGGACAGCTTGAGGAAACACTTGAAGGATCTGCCTTCCTCACAAAAAGGGGGAGAGTAGATCAAATTTCAAAATTTCCTGCAAGTTTTTTAGTTTCTGTTTCTAATGCCTTTTGAACAATTGTTTTCTTTTTATTCTGATCAAGGAGTCTGTTCCTTGCTGCTAGTATGGACTGTAATTAAGTACTTTTTAATTTTGGGTACTTAGTGTTTCTGCTTATGCTATTATTGAACTGTGATTACTGGTACTAACTCTGTTTTGCAGGTGTTAACTTTCTGATGTTAAACCAACATTGATAAAGCTGGATGTTATAACATCGAGAGTATCAGTGTTAGAATAACATTGGATTAGTCCCTTCTGATATTCAGGGGGAGAGTACTTAGTTTTTCATTGTTATGATATAATGAAGTTTTTCTGAATAATTTGATCTGATAAGAACTGTTTCTTAGGTTTTGTGATTAAGGCAAAAAGGGGGAGATTGAAAGTGCAAGTTTTCTGGATGTTAGGATAACATTGAGATTTTCAATGTTAGAGTAACATTGCACGTGCAGAAACTGTTTTACAATCTAGTTATTATTATTATTATTATTGTTTTGCCTTATTCACTTAACTAACTGAGTTCCACAGTTGTAGTTGTCTTTGATTATTATTCAGGAAACAAACGTGCATTAGGTTGGACGCTCAAAGTTTCCAAGATGAGAAGTTTCCTTAATTAAAGCAAACGGCTTATAAAAGGAAAGAAGAAGTCTAGTGCGACTAGGAAAGCTTCCAAGGGAAAGTCCTGAATTGAAGAAGGAGTCTTTCCTTAGCTAGATCACTGGCGAAGGAACTTTTATTCAAGAAGGACTGCGAGAACAAGGAAGAGGAGTTCGAGAAGGAAACAAAGAGAATTACTAACCGTGTACAACACACCTTGAAGTCGAAGATCAAGAACCTATATATAGGTGTGAAGTACATCAAGACAAACAACGAGACAAGAGCTAATCAATCCGAGAGATTAATTTACAGTTGTTTAGTGTTGTCTTGCTTTAGCAAAGTTTTTAAGTTGTTAGAATAGATCTAAGAGTGAGGAGCTTTTAGAGATAGTCGAAGCAACTCTTGTGTGCTTTGCTTAGTTTGAACAATTCGAGAGTGAGGAGCTTGAGAGTTGTGAGAACGCCTTTGTTAAACCCTTGTGGTATTTTGCCTACGGCTCGGAAGTTAATATAATCCTATATTCAGTTCTTAAATTCGTTTTTGTTTATTCCGCTGCAAACTGTTACTCTGGTCTGCTGTTAAAGTAACATCGTCGAACTAACAGTGAACACAAACTGCTGTTAGAACTTCAGTGTTAAGTTAACATCAACAACGTATCAACCAGATCCACAATTTCATATATATTCATAATAACTGTTATTATAAAAGTGATATTTGTCTATAAAAATTATATAGTAGAACTAAGATTTCTTTCTAATATATGCGAAGGAATTAGCAATTTTTTTCCTCTCTCTCAAAATCAGAAGTCCATTATTTTGGAACAACTAAATATTGCTGGTGATATGAAGCTTTGTAATTAAAAACTTGGAAAAAAAATCGATATTAATCTATTCCATTAATACTGAAGCATTAAAAATAAGAATGCATACCATCATTTACATGTACATTTAGATATTTAATTGAAGGCATTTGAAATTATTTTAGATACTCAATTTGTATTAAGATAATACGCGCGGAATCCAAGTCAGTTAAAATATCTTTTATTGCAAAAATATTTATTAAACCTAATGAGCAGGTTACGTGTTTGTTCAAATATGTTTTTTAACTATAGAAAGGGGCATACAGTCCAGTGAGGAAATAGTAAAATAAATAAATAGAATATATACTTTCTGTAACTTTTTATTTTTAATTTAGGTGAGTGGTGAATTTTTTTTTTACAAAGAATGATAAATTATAGTTTTAGTTCAAAATAATTACATAGACAATGAATCATGATTTTCAAGCACATTTTTTTTTAAGGATATAACTGTTCACGGATTTTCCAAGGGTTTGTAGTTTGTACAAGTAATTACTTTTTGTGAATAATAATATTTACAATATTTTAATTAACTAAAATCATCTCTAATTAAAATATTACTTTTACCCATACCAATCATATTGATGTGATGTTTTAATACATACTTTTCTTCCAACACTCAAACACTCAAAATACATCCAAATTATATTTCAACTTTTTCACACGTTTTTCAAATTATTTTCCAAACATCCTTTTTCAAAATGAATCAAACCAAACCAACGAAAATACATCCAAACAGGCCCTATGATTTGGATAGCATTTCACAGTTTCAATCTCAAAATGTATTTGCCCAATTTCTAAAAACTGTCCTACTTTTTTTTTTGAGTTGTCTACAACATCGAAAACCACACCAGTTACTTATGAAAGGTTGTACAGTGATCTTTTCTCCATGTGGATATTTTTTTTTCTTTCTTCTTTTTATCTCTAAAACTTTTGCGGCCACTGAAACTGTAATTTATAATTTGTAGTTCTTATAATTTGTAGTTCACCAGCAATATTTAGTTGTTCCAAAATAAAGGACTTCTGATTTTGAGAGAGAGGAAAAAAATTGCTAATTCCTTCGCATATATTAGAAAGAAATCTTAGTTCTACTATATAATTTTTATAGACAAATATCACTTTTATAATAACAGTTATTATGAATATATATATAAGCTATTATAACATACTCAAAAGTTTTTATTTAGTCACACTTAGCAAAGATTAATTCTTTTTCGATCAATACAATATTTTATTTGTATGGGGCGTATCTCATCATCTTTTTAAATTGATTTAGAATATCTTTAAAGATCTATTTTTTAAAATAATTAGATTAGACAATTTGTTGAAAAAATGGGCCAAACGGATTTGGCTGTCCAGAATTTCAAATGTGGTCCAAACCATTTTGAAAAAAAGAAACCATGAAACAAGGGGGCCAAAGCACATCCAAACAGGCCCATGGTTTTTAAGAAACTGACACAGCTGGGGACGATTTATTTTTATAAGAAAATATATTAAATATCATTAGTGTATATAGACCTAATACATTTAAACACAATTAATAAACTAAAATAAAGTTTAAATAAAATTTAACTTAAATTCAAGTACCAATGTCAAACAAAAATGTAAACCAATGAAAAGCAAGTAAGAGTTATACAATACCAAAAAAAAATCATAGATGTTACCCAATCCAAAATGATGCATTAATTAGAAAAATAAGTACGTTTAAACCTTTTATTTAGTTGTTTATTTTAGGATTTTTTTGTGAAATATTTTATCTTTCAACTGTTAATTTATAATATTTTTCCTTCAAATAAGTTTTATAACACAAAATATTAAAATAAATAATTTTCTCTTGAATATATCAAAATCATATTAAATACACACTTCTTAAGACTATGACTCGTGATTCTTACGTGTCGGACACGGGTGTCCTAATCAGTTTTTATTTATTTTAATAGAGAGACATGTCACGTCTTTCGAGGAATGTCGAACAACCATCATTGTCGAATTCGTGTCAGACATGAACACGAGTGATGTTTGAAGCGTATGTTCATCATAGATATATCATTTGCGAAAAATGAAACTTCATTACCCATTTCCATTAGCGGGCACCCGCCTACCTACAATGTAACGCCCCTGAAATTTAAAAAAAAAATATAAATTTATAGTTTAGTCCTCAAATTTTTGGAAATAACATTTTTAATCTCAAACGTTTGAGAAAATTTGTATTTTAGTTCTTGAATGAGAATTAACCATTTTTTATTATCTTATATGCTTCAAATATCTTTAAGAAATATATTTTACGTGTACATATTGATCTTAGGGCTTTTTTACCTAGAAAACTTACATAAGTAAATATGTGTAAAAATATTTATTTATTCAGAATTCTTTTATTATAAACAACAAGAATAATATCACATCATAGGTGAATGGTTTTAAAATCAGCTACATCACCCTTACGACAAATAAAATTAGATTTTGGTGATTAGTTGTTAAAGAAAGTAATGTGGGACCTTAGTTAAATTGTTTTAACATGTATAAATATATAAATATGTATTTATATGTATTTTGTTTGAATTAGACATATCATATTTTAAGTTATGGAAGAAAAATCAACCACATCTCCCTATTATCAGATTAGAGTCTTCATTAGTTGGCCAAGAATAATGAAATTAAAGTGGGACCTTACTCAAAAGTATTTTAATTTGATTTTTTGGCTATAAATAGTAGCCTTTCTTCCAACAATTTTCACACCCAAAATAATTTTGATTTCTTATTCTTTCTTGCTATGATACTATAATTTAGTAAATCTACGTTCAGGAAAAATTTATCCCAAGTTCTTATTTTATCATTTTCTACACGGAACTGCCCCAAAATATTTATTGCGCATATATTATCTATTTTTCTCTACACCTTAGAAAAATCATAACTAATTATAGAGAAATCCTTTTTGATCAAGGTCAATGGCTGAATACTCCTCATGATGTCCTCTAACTTTTATATGAAGAAATATTTTTCAATTAATGTGATTTAGAAGGTCGAAATTCCTAAATCGTAGACTGCTATCTGAAATTCGAAAATAGGTTCTATATTTTCAGAAATTATTTAGCATAGCAAACCTTTGGGTATTCCTTCCCATTTGGGGTACACTTGTTCCTAGTGATGTTAGGGATTAGTTGCCACAAAAATATTTGGAAACAAAGTTCATTTGGATATCCGATCAAAGGTAAACTCAAAACTACGACGATTTTTAGCTTATTTTACATACTTTAAGTTCTTTGTTTATGATTAAAAATAATTATCATAATTCCATGATTGATCACTCAAATATGACTCTGATAAGATATAACAATCATTAGAATCACTTTAATATGATTTGTATTTACGAATTAATATTTTTGAGATTTTCCAATAGTATATAAATAGTATAATTATCATGTTTAACATATCCTTACATAAGTTTGATAAGATTATCATATATACTTTTGAGGTCTAATCCTCTTATATGATTATGTATCGTAACTTAAACATTCTTTGATCATTTACCTTGATTAGGTTTACGTATTAATATTTTTATAAGTAATAAATACAATGCTATGTAATTTAAGATTATCCTGAAACAAAATAATATTAACTAAGTTATACAATTTACTAGATTGCTTCATAAGAAATTGTTTGATGTCTTGATTCCTGAAATTTTTGGATGTACTAGAGACTTAAAGAACGATTTTCCATAAACCAGTTAAGTAATATATTTTGAAGATTTATTATGCATCAAATTAAATAGTTTGTCATACTATACATGATATTATTGTATACTACCATTTGAAACAGTTTTCTAACATTAGAAAAATTATAATTACAATTATAATTATAACTATATGGTTGCTTAAGATAAATCTTGAGATGTAAATTACGTATACAAAGTATATTTGATATTTAACTTAACCTTACGACATTAAAGTTTATTGCGTACGTTTTTCATCAATGATATGTGATATGGGCATTTCCCGCATACTGGGCCAGGCCCAAACTAGGCCCATTTTGGAGCATATCGGGGATAACATTCGATGTCATATCGGTAATCATCACTGATATGTTACTGTGGTTCCCGGATCCAGAGGTCTATAAATACGGGGTGTCGGGATCCCAAAACAAGCATTATTATCCCTCAGCTACCACTCGTCATATCGAAATACATCACCGATGTTACTTTCGATGTCTCATTCGATATCGTGACTACAACACACGCCTGTGACACGTCATACCACCTCATCACCGATCTCACATCGGGGGTCATCCCCGACATCACATCGAAGGCGATCACTGACGTACGTTCGATCTATTTACCGATATTCCTCTCCCATCCAAGCATCGAAGCGTTGGCCCGAGGTGTTCCGGACCAAGCCTACACGAGACACGTAGTGTAGGTCTGATTTGAGATAGGCTCGTTGTATTGCCAGACTACTCATTTGTAATCGACACTTGCATATATATATATATATATATATATATATAAAACGATCTATCGCCAAATCAGTGGCGCCGTCAGTGGGAACACCAGTTCCCGGACAAGGACGCCGAGATGCAAGGGAGGAGGACCCTATCCGAACTTAGCGGAGTGGTGAGTAGGAGCGCCAGGATGGAGAACACGCAAACCCCACAACACCCGACTGGCCGAGAACAGACAATGGCTCGAGCCGAGATGGAGCTCCCTCCACCACAAGTGCAACGAAGGCGCGGGCCTGGGAGGCCACCGCGAGCCGCAAATGCAGGTCCGACCCTTGTTGCACCAAGTGCGGCAGAACCCGAGACTAAGGGCCTGCCCATCGAGAACCACGCAGCTGACATTCCAATGACCGAAGCGCCAAATACGGATTTTCCCAGCTAGGAGGAGACAATGCCCGCGGGACAAAACACCATCCATTCCGCCGCTATAACCCCGAAGATGGAAGCTCAGATCAACGCCACTGTGAGAGCAGCGCGGAATTCCACATTGGAGACCTTGCTCCCACGTCTGGTGGAGCAAATGGCAAAGGACATTCGGGCGAGGCCCACTGAATCTGAAGCGAATGAGAGAAGGGCAAGGCAAGGATGCGACGAACATGAGGACACGGGAGACTCCTTCAGAGAGATATCCCCCGCTGCTTACGACAGGGCGGAGAGACGAGACCCCGGGACCCTAGATCGGGAGCTAGCGAGGAAGATGGAACGGCTGAACCGTGAGAGTGCAGAAGAAGTCCGGAGAATGAAACGCGGTCGCGACTGCACCGAGATCAATGGTTCAAAAAATGAGGATGCAGAGATACTGCGAGTAACTTCAAGGAGGATGGAATAGCTAGACCGCGAGAGGGCGGAGTTATCAAGGAAGGTGACTCAGAGTCATGGGAAGGGTCACAGTAGGACCCCGTTTTCAGATGAGATAGAGGCAGAGGTACTGCACAGAGGAGACAAGATTCCAACCATAAAACCGTATGATGGGAAGAGTGACCCGAGGGATGACATCCATGCCGTGGAGAGTCTCTTGAACCTACAAGATTTTTCCGAGGGTATTAAGGCAAAAATAATGGCGACAACACTGATTGGAGCAGCATTAGACTGGTTTAACAGAATCGAAGTAGGATCTATTTCAAGCTTCGAGCAGATGAAGGAGAGATTGGAGAACCACTTTTCCAGTCAAAAACGAACGAAGACAAGCATGTACCATCTGGAAGCGTTGAAATAGAAAGAGAGAGAAACTCTCGGCGAATTCATGAGCAGATTCAATGAGGAGTTACTTAAGGTGGACAACCCCTACGGGGGACAAGTGCTGCAAAGCCTGTTCAGGGCAACGACGCACAACAGCTTCACCAAAGAGTTGATCAAGCTCGCAGAACCTAACATTAATCGGATAAACGAGTGGGCACATACTGTGATCTACGAAGATGCGATGATGGCAGCTAAGTTTAGACCCCAGGAATCCGGCCGGGAAAGGGGTAGAGAGCTATGGAACAAGAACAGGGGAGGAAGAGACAGGTCCCCAAAGAGATATACCCCCCTTAATCGCGACATTCGCACTATCTTTGCCGTTGCGCAAAGCAGGAATTGGCTAAGTGCACCTCGAAAAATCAAGGAGACGGATTTCACCAAGAAATCTAGACGCTACTGCAAGTATCACCGCCAAAAAGGCCATGACACGAACGACTGCTATGACCTGAAGGATGAGATCGAGAGACTATTTAATGACGGAAGATTGATAGAATTTGTTAAGGCGAACGGGCAGTACGCTGAATCAAGGGAACGGTCCCAATCCCCAAGAAAGGAGGGCACGAAGGCGATTGAAAATGGACAAGGACGCAATGCGATAACTAGTGCGCCTTCGAGGGGAGTCATCAATGTGATAAGCAGTGGGACCGCAGGAGCGGATTCCACCAATCAGAGGAAGAAGATATCTCGCGGATTAAATGAGGACCGATTCGTTGGATCTACAACGTTGATCGAGAAGCTCCCAGACGAGGTTATCACGTTTTCCAGCAGGGACCTCTTGGACCTCAGCCCCAAGGCCGTCCAGGCAGGCGAGCTCGACTGCCCCCTGGTTTTTCAGCTTGATATCGCTAACTACGCTGTACACAAGGTACTCATAGACAACGGCAGCTCCACCAACATTATGTTTGCTCATGCTTTGGAAGAAATGGCACTCGGCCACCACGCAGTCGAACAGGTCCGTACGCCACTGGTAGGATTTGGTGGAGCAGAGACAATTCCCCTAGGGCAAGTGAACCTTCCCACATCATTTGGACAAGAACCGCACAGGCGAACTATTAATGTTCAATACACAAGCGTGGACCAACCATTTGCATACAACGTTATAATCGGCAGACCGGCCCTAAATGCGATAAGAGCAGTGGTATCCACATTCCATCAGAAGATGAAATTCCCAGCAGGAGGAGGGGTCGTAGAAGTGGTCGCTAACCAGGAGGAAGCTTGGCTCTGTTACATCACTTATCTTGTGTTGCCAAGAATTAGAGAAGCAGAGGAAGAAGCAGCCGGACCAAATCAGGATCGGCAAGCTAGAGAATGATCACCATGATGAGCAACTAGAACAATACTTTAAATTTCTACACTTTTTAAATTATGTTCGAACGACAAAAATATTGCCCCATCGTGGGTTGGTCTGTAAACTTAAAACAGGAGGAACTACGCTGGTCTGATTCCCCACTCAACGGGATACGTAGGCGGGCTAGGTCTACCTAGCCCTCGACCGTTATCTCTTATTTAACCCCTTCGTGGGTCGACATGTAACTTAAAACAGGGGGAACTACGTCGGTCTGATTCCCCATGCAACGGGATACGTAGGCGGGCTGGGTTACCTAGCCCTCGACCATTATCCGTTATTACCTTTTTATTTGTTGCTTGGTGCAATCTCATATTTCATGCAGGGATGTGTCCTAAGCGGACATTATATAAGTGCAGAGAATAGCACAAACAATTGGGAAATGTTCCCCTAGAAATATATTTAACACATCGCCCTCTTACAGGTACAAACAGGTACCACCGGCATGATAGCGCACACCGGAAACACTATTTCTTGTGTAAAACTAATATTCCCAGATCGAGGGAACATCCCTTAAATAACACTGGCACGTCATTCCGTGCTCTCGTATTGGCTTTTATGTCAAAAAAAATTCCTTGTCTATGATGTTTTGCAGGGCTTAATGACCTACAGATTAAACAACGGCAGAGTCACCAAGAGACATAGTCGGAAAGACAATGAAAAGGCTTGCCTACAAAATCCCTTGTGATAACGGGGTCGATCAAACACAATTCAATAGGTAGCGGGTTCCCTGTGATAACGAGATGCACCCCTACCCTCAAAAATATCCCCTGTGATAACGAGGTCGATCAAAAATAATTCAACAGGTAGCGGGTTCCCTGTGATAACGGGATGCACCCCTACCCTCAAAAATATCCCCTGTGATAACGGGGTCGATCAAAAATAATTCAACAGGTAGCGGGTTCCCTGTGATAACGGTATGCACCCTTACCCACAAAAATATCCATTGTGATAACGGGGTCGATCAAGAAAATTCCCAGTGATAACGGGGCCAATGCAAGAAGAAATTTCCTGTGATAACGGGGTCGATCAAGAAGAAATCCCCTGTGATAAAGGGGTCGACCAAGAAAAATTTTCTGTGATAACGGGGTCAATCAAGAAGACATTCCCTGTGATAACGGGGTCGATTCAAAAAAAAATTTCTTGTGATAACGGGGTCGGTTCAAGAAAAAATTCCATGTGATAACGTGGTCGGTTCAAGAAACAATTCCCTGTGATAACGGGGCCAACTCAAGAAGACATTCCCTGTGATAACGGAGTCGGTTCAAGAAAAAATTTCCTATGATAACGGGGTCGGTTCAAGAAAAAATCCCTGTGATAACGGGGCCAACTCAAGAAAAAATTGCATGTGATAACTGGGCCAATTCAAGAAAATGTTCCCCTGGATAACGGGGTCGATTCAAGAAAAAAAAATAAAAAAAAAATCCCGGTGATAACGGGGTCAGTTCAAGAAAAAATTCCCTGTAATAACAGGGTCGACAACAAACAGTGCAACAACAGCGGTTCCCCTGTGACAGCGCGTTGTACGTTAAAAAATAGAAACAGAGGCACCTTCATGCGATAACCATGATTACTCGACATAATCCGGTATGACCGACAGGTGACATAACAAGGAGAACGAACAGTAACACGAGCAATCACACCCTAGATCTTATATGACCGACTCAAAAGGAACTGTTTTGCCGCACTGGTCAGTTGGCTTTTGCTCTTATTGTCATCTAACAGGTCACCCACATTATTCTCGCTGGCCTACAAAATATCCATGGCCTCGTCTATCTCATGCTGGAGCTGTACAGCGGCAACATGATCGTATTCGCCCAGTTTCTCGAGCAAACCATTGGTAACTCAGAGCGACTCGGCGTGGTCCACTTGACCTTTAATGGCCATCGTCAAGAAACCTTTCAGAA
Source organism: Linaria vulgaris (assembly GCA_948329865.1). Classification (NCBI taxonomy): domain Eukaryota; kingdom Viridiplantae; phylum Streptophyta; class Magnoliopsida; order Lamiales; family Plantaginaceae; genus Linaria; species Linaria vulgaris. The sequence continues at coordinate 19,526,593 of OX415253.1, read as the reverse complement.
AACCAGCCACCTGCACGTCCACAATAAGGACTTGATCGCTCAATCAAATGAAAACCCAAAGCAAATACACAGTGAATGGCACAAAGACTACTTACAGAGCGAAAGAGACCACTGTGGTCGACAACAAACAGTGCAACAGCAGCGGTTCCCCTGTGACAGCGGGTTGTACGTTAAAAAACAAAAACAGAGGCACCTTCATGCGATAACCATGATTACTCGACATAAACCGGTATCACCGACAGGTGACATAACAAGGAGAATGAATAGTAACACGAGCAATCACACCATAGATTATGTATGAACAAATATCTATCACGACACGCAGAAAAGATCGATTGAATTAACAGGTAAAACTAGGAATCATATTATAGGAGGCAACTGCGCCGAAAGAAAAAATACAAACTCCTAAAATCTCAACCAGGATAACGAGGGGCCCCTTTGATGTGTATTAACGCCAAACTCTTCTGTTTGACGATCTCGTGGTACTCCGCCTCCGGTTCTAGATCTTCGTCATCATCATCGGAATCCTCAGGAAATTCCCCGTCTGGCCCCTTCAATGGGTTTATGGCCGAAGGGTCGTAACCATCCTTGAAACCATCGTCCAGCTGGATTTGACCTACGATAGAGGCCTTGGCTTCCTCCCGTTCCAGCAAGCCCCGCTCAGCACATATCATCTTATATGACCGACTCAAAAGGAACTGTTTGGCCGCACTGGTCTATTGGCTTTTGCTCAGCGTCATGCACCGCATGTGCCTTTCAGCCTTGGCTAATTGGTCCTTCAAAATTGCGACCTCAGCTTCAAGGGCCTCCCGACAAGATGCTTCTTGACTAGCGATAAGTCGAGACTCATTAAGCTCTCCGATCAACCTCTTATTGTCATCTAACAGGTCACCCACATTATTCTCGCTGGCCTACAAAATATCCATGGCCTCGTCTGTCTCATGCTGGAGCTGTACAGCGGCAACATGATCGTATTCGCCCAGTTTCTCGAGCAAACCATTGGTAACTCAGAGCGACTCGGCGTGGTCCGCTTGACCTTTAATGGCCATCGTCAAGAAACCTTTCAGAAAACCAGCCACATGCACGTCCACAATAAGGACTTGATCGCTCAATTAAATGAAAACCCTAAGCAAATACACAGTGAATGGCATAAAGACTACTTACAGAGCGAAAGAGACCACTGTGGTCGACAATAAACAGTGCAACAGCAGCGGTTCCCCTGTGACAGCGGGTTGTACGTTAAAAAACAGAAACAGAGGCACCTTCATGCGATAACCATGATTACTCGACATAATCCGGTATGACCGACAGGTGACATAACAAGGAGAACGAACAGTAACACGAGCAATCACACCATAGATTATGTATGAACAAATATCTATCAGGACACGCAGAAAAGATCGATTGAATTAACAGATAAAACTAGGAATCATATTATAGGAGGCAACTGCGCCGAAAGAAAAAATACAAACTCCTAAAATCTTACCCAGGATAACGAGGGGCCCCTTTGTTGTGTATTAACGCCAAACTCTTCTGTTCGACGATCTCGTGGTACTCCGCCTCCGGTTCTAGATCTTCGTCATCATCATCGGAATCCTCAGGAAATTCCCCGTCTGGCCCCTTCAATGGGTTTATGGCCGAAGGGTCGTAACCATCCTTGAAACCATCGTCCAACTGGATTTGACCTACGATAGAGGCCTTGGCTTCCTTCCGTTCCAGCAAGCCCCGCTCAGCACATATCATCTTATATGACCGACTCAAAAGGAACTGTTTGGCCGCACTGGTCAGTTGGCTTTTGCTCAGCGTCATGCACCGCATGTGCCTTTCAGCCTGGGCTAATTGGTCCTTCAGAATTGCGACCTCAGCTTCAAGGGCCTCCCGACAAGATGCTTCTTGACTAGCGATAAGTCGAGACTCATTAAGCTCTCCGATCAACCTCTTATTGTCATCTAACAGGTCACCCACATTATTCTCGCTGGCCTACAAAATATCCATGGCCTCGTCTGTCTCATGCTGGAGCTGTACAACGGCAACATGATCGTATTCGCCCAGTTTCTCGAGCAAACCATTGGTAACTCAGAGCAACTCGGCGTGGTCCGCTTGACCTTTAATGGCCATCGTCAAGAAACCTTTCAGAAAACCAGCCACCTGCACGTCCACAATAAGGACTTGATCGCTCAATCAAATGAAAACCCTAAGCAAATACACAGTGAATGGCATAAAGACTACTTACAGAGCGAAAGAGACCACTGTGGTCGACAACAAACAGTGCAACAGCAGCGGTTCCCCTGTGACAGCGGGTTGTACGTTAAAAAACAGAAACAGAGGCACCTTCATGCGATAACCATGATTACTCGACATAATCCGGTATGACCGACAGGTGACATAACAAGGAGAACGAACAGTAACACGAGCAATCACACCATAGATTATGTATGAACAAATATCTATCAGGACACACAGAAAAGATCGATTGAATTAACAGATAAAACTAGGAATCATATTATAGGAGGCAACTGCGCCGAAAGAAAAAATACAAACTCCTAAAATCTTAACCAGGATAACGAGGGGCCCCTTTGATGTGTATTAACGCCAAACTCTTCTGTTCGACGATCTCGTGGTACTCCGCCTCCGGTTCTAGATCTTCGTCATCATCATCGGAATCCTCAGAAAATTCCCCGTCTGGCCCCTTCAATGGGTTTATGGCCGAAGGGTCGTAACCATCCTTGAAACCATCGTCCAACTGGATTTGACCTACGATAGAGGCCTTGGCTTCCTCCCGTTCCAGCAAGCCCCGCTCAGCACATATCATCTTATATGACCGACTCAAAAGGAACTGTTTGGCCGCACTGGTCAGTTGGCTTTTGCTCAGCGTCATGCACCGCATGTGCCTTTCAGCCTGGGCTAATTGGTCCTTCAGAATTGCGACCTCAGCTTCAAGGGCCTCCCGACAAGATGCTTCTTGACTAGCGATAAGTAGAGACTCATTAAGCTCTCCGATCAACCTCTTATTGTCATCTAACAGGTCACCCACATTATTCTCGCTGGCCTACAAAATATCCATGGCCTCGTCTGTCTCATGTTGGAGCTGTACAGCGGCAACATGATCGTATTCGCCCATTTTCTTGAGCAAACCATTGGTAACTCAGAGCGACTCGGCGTGGTCCGCTTGACCTTTAATGGCCATCGTCAAGAAACCTTTCAGAAAACCAGCCACCTGCACGTCCACAATAAGGACTTGATCGCTCAATCAAATGAAAACCCAAAGCAAATACACAGTGAATGGCATAAAGACTACTTACAGAGCGAAATAGACCACTGTGGTCGACAACAAACAGTGCAACAGCAGCGGTTCCCCTGTGACAGCGGGTTGTACGTTAAAAAACAGAAACAGAGGCACCTTCATGCGATAACCATGATTACTCGACATAAACCGGTATGACCGACAGGTGACATAACAAGGAGAATGAACAGTAACACGAGCAATCACACCATAGATTATGTATGAACAAATATCTATCAGGACACGCAGAAAAGATCGATTGACTTAACAGGTAAAACTAGGAATCATATTATAGGAGGCAACTGCGCCGAAAGAAAAAATACAAACTCCTAAAATCTTAACCAGGATAACGAGGGGCCCCTTTGTTGTGTATTAACGCCAAACTCTTCTGTTCGACGATCTCGTGGTACTCCGCCTCCGGTTCTAGATCTTCGTCATCATCATCGGAATCGTCAGGAAATTCCCCGTCTGGCCCCTTCAATGGGTTTATGGCCGAAGGGTCGTAACCATCCTTGAAACCATCGTCCAGCTGGATTTGACCTACGATAGAGGCCTTGGCTTCCTCCCGTTCCAGCAAGCCCCGCTCAGCACATATCATCTTATATGACCGACTCAAAAGGAACTGCTTGGCCGCACTGGTTAGTTGGCTTTTGCTCAGCGTCATGCACCGTGTGTGCCTTTCAGCCTGGGCTAATTGGTCCTTCAGAATTGCGACCTCAGCTTCAAGGGCCTCCTGACGAGATGCTTCTTGACCAGCTATAAGTCGAGACTCATTAAGCTCTCCGATCAACCTCTTATTGTCATCTAACAGGCCACCCACATTATTCTCGTTGGCCTACAAAATATCCATGGCCTCGTCTGTGTCATGCTGGAGCTGTACAGCGGCAACATGATTGTATTCGCCCAATTTCTCGAGCAAACCATTGGTAACTCAGAGCGACTCGGCGTGGTCCGCTTGACCTTTAATGGCCATCGTCAAGAAACCTTTCAGAAAACCAGCCACCTGCACGTCCAAAATATGGACTTGATCGCTCAATCAAATGAAAACCCAAAGCAAATACACAGTGAATGGCATAAAGACTACTTACAGAGCGAAAGAGACCACTGTGATCGCCACTTGAACTACCCTCTTCTTTCCTTCTTTTTCGCCCCATGGACGTCCCAACACCAACGTCAGGTTGAGATTGCGAAGTATTACCCACCCCGACAGTATTTTCACTCGAGGAGGGCACAGATTTCTTCGCATTCTTGCGCACGCCCTCACGATCCCTCTTCTTGACGAGTGGAGGAGCGTCATCCGTAGCTATTTTGGCCCCCGGCTGTACAGTGGAGAATATCAATTTACAAAGATATAACACTTACCGAGCGTAGAGGGACCGTTATACCGCACGGGAGATATCCCACTTGCTTGCAAAACTACGTCACTACAAAGCAAGGTACCGTCATATGGAAGGTTGATCAACTTCCTCAGAAAATCAAGGTTGTGTGCAGTACGCCCAACAGCGGTTCGTCTCTCATATTTGGTGTCTTCACACCACACGCTAGGAAGCGCATCAAACTCACCAGCCGTCCTGTCTTGGATGTACATATACTCGCACTTATTTCCAAATCTATAGTTGGTTTGAGTATATTGCACGAACCTAAGCCCCGCCTGGGCTCGCACACAGAAGAACCCTCTATCACCACCCTTACGGTTGACCATGACGCTAAAAAGCTCCCGGAACTCGTTAGCTCCGCAAGGGGCACCCAACGCCCTCATAACACAAATGAAAGCTACAATGTAGCCCAGAGAATTGGGGGATAGCTGTCCCAAGCAGACCCCAATACTTGCTATAATAGCACTAACCGCAGGATCAATCGGGAACTGCAGCCCGTTCTTGAAGTGCTTGGCACTGACAGTAATGCAGCCTTTTGGTGGAGTATGCATTCGCTGATCCGCACTGGGGACTATGACCTTATACCCCTCGGGAATGTCATACTTGTCAACATAATAATCTGAATGATGAGGAACACGAGACTTCATATCCTCGTACTTCTCGGAGGTCTTATATTTCGGGGGGCTGGCCTCAAAGCCCCATTCATCCACATCAGGGCTGGCAGCTTTGGGCGGAGCAGAAAATTCGGCACCGCCCTGTTCACCAGTCAGTTGTTCAGGTCCAAACATCTCATTTTCGGAGAATACGTCTCCACCCTCTCCAAAATCCATCTCAGGCAAATCTGCGCCAACATTATCCCCAGCTAAACGACATATTAACGCTCTAAAAGGATGAAAGGCAAGATCGAAAGTGATATCGGAAAGGGTATCGAATTCGATATCGAAACTTCAAATCAAAGGTAGATATCGAAAGCGAGGTCGAAATCTATATCGGAAGTCAAATTCGTCGTGTCTTTCGAAGGGACAACGAAATTTCGCTAGAAGCCAAAGTGGGTTTTCACCTTCCTGACGGCCCATTTATAGATATCGGAGATACCAGATCGAAACTATGTCTCGATCAAACATCGGTACTAATATTCGATATGATGAAGAAAATGGAGACGGACAGGCATGCAGGGGACATCACCCTACCAATACACGTACGCCTTACTACATCGAAATACACTTTCGACATCATATCGAATGTGAGTTTCGACATAAGATCGAAGCTAAAACCCGATATCTTACCCTACTACGCGAAGAGCCGCGAGAATATAACAACAGCCCCAGCAACCCCATCACAATTTTCAAGGAACCCAAATACCAAGGGAACTAGAATTCAAACGAGGACCTCAAACTCGGCGTTCATCACAAGTGCACTCCCCACAAGTTTGATCTCCGTCATTTGAACTGGCGGAACGAAGGGTACAGGTAACCCAGAAATTTTAAAGTAAATTTGCGAATCCTTATCTCTAAGATAAGAATCCCCAAATTGGGGGACTACATGATATGGGCATTTCCCGCATATTGGGCCAAGCCCAAACTAAGCCCATTTTGGAGCATATCGGGGATAACTTTCGATGTCATATCGGTAATCATCACCAATATGTTACTGTGGTCCCCGGATCCCGAGGTCTATAAATACGCTGTGCCCGGATCCCAAAACAAGCATTATTATCCCTCAGCTACCACTCGTCATATTGAAATACATCACCGATGTTACTTTCGATGTCTCATTCGATATCGTGACTACAACACACGCCTGTGACACGTCATACCACCTCATCACCGATCTCACATCGGGGGTCATCCCCGACATCACATCGAAGTCGATCACCAACGTACGTTCGATCTATTTACCGATATTCCTCTCCCATCCAAGCATCAAAGCATTGGTCCGAGGTGTTCTGAACCAAGCCTACACGAGACACGTAGTGTAGGTTTGATTTGAGATAGGCTCGTTGTATTGCCACACTACTCATTTGTAATCGACACTTGCATATATATATAAAACGATCTATCGCCAAATCAATATGTGTTATTAACTTAAATTAGTATTAGCTACTTTTGTTTTAACAAGAATTTCCTCAAATTTTATCAACACGAAAGTTGAATAGTACATATGTTTATAGTGATGAGTTATGATTATTCAGTTAACTGATATTATCTTAATGATGTTAAAGGTCTGATAAATTAATCAACGACGCGCAAGATTCTCCGTACAAATAAAGGTGAGGTTCGATTTCTGATTTTGTTCTGGTCTAGTTTGGCATCCGCCCTGAGGAACTTGGACAAAAAAAGTCATTACCTCGTTACCAAAACACTATTCATCGTATTTCTATTTTTGCATCTTATCTCGTCTCATAACATGATTTCCTTACTCATCGTTAAATCATACTCAACCATTAATTATTTATCACATATTAATTCATAGTCACGGTAATTCGTCATTATCTCGTCTGTTGGTTCTTGAACTGTGCAAAGAGTAACGAACTATGTTCGGGACATGTAGCTCAAAGAGGAACGGATATTATTCGGTTTAGTAGCTTATTTGGTTATCACCCATTGGGATGCCTTTCTGAAGTTGGACCCAGGGATTGAGTCGATTTATTGCCGGGTAGTAAGGACTGTCGGTTTAAGTAATTTCGCTTGATACCAATTTATCTAGGCGCCGCTTGCAGTCAGGAGTTGGCTGTAACCTGCGTGCTGGATCAGCATGTACTCGAGCATGTCGCATGTTTTGTTTGCGAGGTCGCTCCTCGTTGGGAGGTATAATGTAGTATTTGGAAGTATAGGGTTGGATTGGTTTACTGTTAATGCACATGTTCATAAACTATTTTCAGAATATTCTAGTACCATTATTACATCAAATTATCTTGTTAAAATGTTTCTATCGGTAGATCACTCCTAGAAATATATAAATTGAATCAGTGTTAATTATTGCATTGCCACTTGTTTTGTATGAATCTCACTAAGTCATCAAAGACTTATTCCTTGATTTTTCCTGTCTGTCTATTCATCAGGATAAAATCGACGTGGCAGTATGGATCACATGAATAATTTTGCCAATCTTGCCTTTTGGAATATTCATGTAATTAAAAATGATTAATCATCAGTACGTAATTATTAAAGTGTCAAATTATTTATATTTTCCAGACTTCTGCTGTGTATATTAAAGTTATTTTTTATCATTATGTGTTTGGTTGATCATGTACAATGACACCCCTTCCTACATGCGTGTTTTATTATGAGCTGGGTAAAGTGTCTGGCCAACGATGAACCAACTCGGATCGGAACGCGACTCATGGGGCGCGACCATCACAGTATGGTATCAGAGCCATATACTAAAAAAATATGATATACGCTAATTTTCCAATGTCTTTTACAAACTATTCTTAAAGATAAACAAAGATTTTATTGCATTAAGCACTAGCCATCATAAAATTTTACATTAAAAGAGTCACAAATGGGGTATCATATTTAAATCTATTTTACGTTTCTTGCTACTACTATTATTGCTACTAGCACTACTACTACTGCTCTTAGTCATCTGCCAGTTAATTTTTGACAATATGGGATCTACATTCGGTACATATGCTTTATGTTTGTCAATTAAGTCATTGGCAGTATATGCAAAGACTAGAATCTCACGAGCCGACAGCTTCATAAACTCTTACTCCACACAATGATCTAGAAACAACAACAATCCGTTATAGAAACCATTAACATTGTACAATCCTATAGGGTTTTGATGCATGTTTAACTGAGCCCATGTGGCTATGCAAGCAATCTCTTCTAGCGTTTCTAATCCCCCAGGTAATGCTATAAAAGTATCGGAATTATACAACATATTCGATATTCTTTCATGCATGCTAGGTACAATAAGCTCTTCACCTATGATTGGACCACGGGGATTCATGTCCGCTAAGGCTTTTGGTATGATTCCTAACACTTTACCACCTATACAAAGTGCGATTTTTGCTACACACTACATTAGCCATAAATTTCCTCCTGTGTAGACTAGCTTTATATTTCTCTCTGCCAATATGTTTCCCAAGCTGCTTGCTACCTCTAGAAACTCATGATCTTTCCCAAAACTAGATCCGCAAAAGACACAAATGGTACTTATCTCTCGAATTGAAGATTTCTCCATCTGAAATTATTTTTCTTCCCGTATAATGTGGTATATGTTAGTGCGAGACTCTCATCAGCATACAAAGCGGTATGTATAAGAAACAATATAGTAAGCGTATGAGGAAAGCTTTGAAAGAAAAAAAATAGATTAATATAATATCTTCAAATAAAAATAATAAATAACTGAATAGCGTGTTGTGCAATCTATCTCTTGCAACTTGAAACGTGTCTTCTTAATCAACCTTCACCTCACGCTAGTATCTACAGAATTATATTAGCATCATTTTAATTCTTCGCTTGAAAGTTTTGCAAAATAGATGAAATAGTTTTGTCAATCAAAACTCTTCAGTTACATAATTTTTATACATGATTTATTTTTGAAAATTTCAAAAAAACCATAAAGATTTTCAATCACACTAAAACTTTCAACATTAGTTTATGTTTTTCATCACTTATATACTCAAGTACATAGAGTATATTTTAAAATTAATTTCACAAAATAATCTGCTCCAACATCTTATGTCAAAATCTAAAATAATATTGAGAGTGTCGAGGAAGTTTCAATAGGATTGTGTCTTATTTCAAAAGCTTCTTATATAATCCACATGTTATAGTTTAATTTGACCAATCTAGGTAACCACATTCACACCATTTTACTTCATCATATTTTCCTTCTATCTAAAACAAAATATATAAGATCCTTAAGTTTTCTTTTATTAAAGAAGAAATGTTTACATAAATTTTAATATAGACGCTTCAGAGAAAATTTGAATTTGTTTACTACCTTATTTTTTCTTGAGTTTTTCCTTGGTGAGATTGCAAATTATTCATTAATAAAAAAACTCAAAACTTCGACGAATTCTAATTATTTCACAAATATATTTCCTCATGTTCTCAGTAGTTGTTGTGATTTTTCTTAACAATAATCATTTAAAAGAAAATACATCGACCAAAAAATAATATTATTCTAGTATTTTAAAAGTACTAACTGAAATAGTTTCTTGACTACTTTCAAACATGTTCTTGTTTTATAATTTCAAAACATAAATTCATCTTTCTTACACAAACAAAAGATATGCGCGTCCACTCTTAATTATTCTAATCATCATATTTCAAGTTATTAAAAAAACTTATTTGAATTAAAAATAAAATACGTTTCTCTCTCAACACCTATAAACAAATACATTAGCCAAAAAATTTCTTATATACAAATTAGTTTATATTACAAAATACACACTCATCTTCATATTATTTCTCCATACCAAAAATAGATTAATTTCATGGAGTTACATATTTCTTGTATTCAACTTTGTAAATCTTTATTTGATTTTCTTCAAACCGAGGGAAAACGCTACCACATGGTTTGCTTTTGTATTTTTAAGGCTCGCAACATTTGTTTTCTACATTTTTTTCTTTTGAAATGAGTTTATAATTGGGTACGTTAGATTAAAGTATTGCATCTTGATTAATAACACATCTTTTGAGTATGTGTTTTCTCTCCCTTATAATGATAGCCTTTATAATGTTAAAATTGTCAGAGTTTGATTTACACATTCTTATTTTTAGCAAATGAAATCAAAACAAATTTGACCCTCGTATTTTTCAAAGACAAAAAAAAAGATCTTCGACGTAAATCATTTTTGAAATTATAAACATTGACCTTGTCATTTGCATCAACCAATTTTATTTTCTTACTTTTGATATTATTCAGATTTATAACTTACATTTTCCTAGTTATAAAATTATTTATTTGAGAGCTTTCAACTTAAATTATGAATATCTTTATTGAGAAAGTATTGATTTAACCAAAGATGTGAGGATTTCTTGTAACGATAGTCTAGAAGAAATTTAATTTTTAAGTTTAGACTGAAGAATTTATTTAATCGATTGAATGTTTCAAAAGTCCAAAAATCAAATTTTAATATTATAGAATATACTAGCATGAATCACTAGTCGGAGAGAATTACAGTGATTTTGAAAAATAAAAGATGGAACAATAACACTTTATATTTTGAAATAATCGAAGTAAAAATCTCGGGACCAGATTCTTTTAAGGAGGGGAGTATGGAACGCCCCTGAAAGTTGTACAAAAATATAAATTGATAGTTTAGTCCTCAGACTTTTGGAAATAGCATTTTGACCCCAAACGTTTGAGAAAAATATGATTTTAATCCTTGAACCAAAATTAACTATTTTTTATTATCTTATATGCTTCAAATATGTTTAAGAAATATATTTTACATGTACATATTGATCTTGCAGTTTTTTTGCCTAGAAAAGCTTACATAAGTAAATACGTGTAAAAATATCTATTTATTCAAAAAAAAAATTATTATAAACAACAAAATAATATCACATCATAGGTAAATGGTTTTGAAATCAGCCACATCACCCTATTGACAATTGAAATCAGATTTTGGTGATTAGTTGTTAAAGAGAGTAAGGTGAGACCTTAGTCAAATTGTTTTAACATGTACAAATAAATAAATATGTGTTTTGCTTGAATTAGACATATCATATTTTAAGTTAAGGAAGAAAAACCAGTCACATCTCCCTATTATCAGATTATAGTCTTCATTAGTTGGCCAAGGATAAAGAAATTAAAGTGGGACATTAATCAAAAGTATTTTAATTTGATTGGCTATAAATAGTAGGCTTTCTTCCAACAATTTTCACACCCAAAATTCATCCCAAGATCTTATTTGATCATTTTCTACCTGGACATATTCAAAAACTTTTATTGCGCATAAATTATGCACTCGGTCCTGCACTTTAGAAAAATCATAACTAATTGTAGAAAAATCATTTTTGATCAAGGCCAACAGCTGAATACTCCTGATAATGTCGTCTAACATTTATATGAAGAAATGTTTTTCAAATAATGTGATTTAGAAGGTTGAAATTCGTAAACCATAGACTACTGTCTGAAAATCCGAAGATAGGTTCTATATTTTCAAGAATTATTTAGCATAGCAAACCTTTGGATTTTCCTTTCCATTTGAGTACACATGTTCCTAGTGATGTTAGGGATCATTTGCCACAAAAATATTTGGAAACAAAGTTCATTTGGATATCCGATCAAAGGTAAACTCGAAACTACGACAATTTTCAGTTTATTTCACATAGTTTAAGTTCTTTGTTTATGATTGAAAATAATCATCATAATTCCATGATTGATCACTCACACATGAATCTTATAAGATATAACAATCATTAGAATCACTTTAATATGATTTGTATTCACGAATTAATATTTTTGAGATTTTCCAATAGTACATAAATAGTATAATTATCATGTTTAACATAACCTTACATAAGTTTAATAAGATTATCATATATAAATTTGAGGTCTAATCCTCTTATATGATTATGTTTCGTAACATTAATATTCTTTGATGTTTTACCTTGATTAGGTTTACGTATTAATATTTTTATAAGTTATAAATACAATATTATGTAATTTAAGAGAATCTTGAGAAAAATAATATTAACTCAGTTATACAATTTACTAGATTGATTCATAAGATAATTGTTTGATGTCATGATTCCTAAAATTTTTGGATGTACTAGAGACTTAAAGAAGCATTTTTCACAAATCAGTTTAGTAATATATTTTGAAGATTTATTATGCATCAAATTAAATAGTTTATCATACTATACTTGATATTATTGTATACTTACCATTTGAAACGATTTTTTAACATTAGAAAAATTATAACTACAATTATAATTATAAATATATGATTGCTTAAGATAAATCTTGAGATATAAATTACGTATACAAAGTATATTTGATATTTAACTTAACCTTATGATATGAAAGTTTAATGCGTAAGATTTTCATCAATGATATGTGTTATTTACTTAAATTAGTATTAAGTACTTTTTTTTAACAAGAACTTCCTCAAATTTCATCAACATGAAAGTTGAATAGTACATATGTTTATAGTGGTGAGTTATAATTATTCAGTTAACTGATATTATCTTAATGATATTAAAGGTTTGACAAAATAATCAACGACGCGCAAGATTCTTCATACAAATAAATGTGAAGTTCGATTATTGATTTTGTTCTAGTTCAGTCTGGCATCCGGTCTGAGGAACTTGGACAAAAAAAGACATTACCTCGTTAACAAATCACAAACAACCTATTATTCACCGTATTCCTATTTTTGCATCTTATTTCGTCTCATAACATGATTTTCCTACCCATCATTAAATCATACTCAACCATTAATTATTTATCACATATTAATTCATAATCATGGTAATTCATCATTATCTTGTCCGCTGGTTCTTGAACTGTGCAATGAGCAACGAACTATGTTCGGGACATGTAGCTCAAGGAGCAACGGATATTATCCGGTTTCCTAGCTTATTTGGTTATCACCCATTGGAACGCCTTTGGGAAGTTGGGCCTAGGGATTGAGTCGATTTACTATCGAGCAGTAAGGACTCGGTTTAAGTAATTTCGCTTAATACCCATTTATCTATGTGCCGCTTGCAGTCAGGAGTTGGCTGTAACCCGCGTGCTAAATCGGCATGTACTCGAGCATGTCGCATGTTTTGTTTGCAAGGTCGCTCCTCGTTGGGAGGTATAAGGTAGTATTTGGAAGTATAACGTTGTATTGGTTTACTATTAGCGCACATGTTCATAAACTATTTTCAGAATATTTCGGTACCATTGTTACATCAAATTATCTTGTTAAATTGTGTGTATCGGTAAGATCACTCCCTGAAATATATCAATTGAATCATTGTTAATTCTTGCATTACCACTTATTTTGTATGAATCTCACTAAGTCATCAAAGACTTATTCCTCGCTTTTTCCTGTGTGTCCAGTCCTCAGGATAAGATCGACATGGCAGCATGGATCACATGAATAATTTTGTCAATCTTTCCTTTTGGAATATTCATGTAATTGAAAATTATTAATTATCAGTACGTAGTTATTAAAGTGTGATATTATTTGTATTTTCCAGACCTCCGCTGTGTATATTAAAGTCAATTTTTATCGTTATTTGTATGGTTGATCCTGGACAGTGACACCCCTTCCTACGAGACGTGTTTAGTCTGAACTAGGTAAAGTGTCTGACCAACGTTGAACCAACTTGGATCGGAACGCGACTCATGGGGTGCGACCGTCACATACAAGGTGCGCGATTGGTAGCGGATATCCATTCTTATGTACTTTTTATATTTAATAATCTAAAAAGCAAGCAAAAAGATTCTCTGAGATCAATTATTTGCACGCGACATAATTAAAAATCAAAATATCATAATAACTAACATCCAATAATCATTCAAATACAGTTTATCATTCATTAATGACAATAAAAACTACATCATACATGGTTAACTCAATTATAAAAACATAATGCAATACTGAAAAAATAAATAAAAAAGTTTTAGTTGATTATTACTTAAATCTTAATTGTAAAATATATAATTTTACAAAAATATGCCATGGTACTTGAAACTAGTATATTATTGATATATTATTGTATATATATATATGTGTGTGTGTGTGTAATTCGAATTATTGAAAAAACGTGCAGGGTACCCGCACGAGCTTGGGAAATTGGTGGATACTATCCATTCCCATTTACATTCCTGTTTTGCAGACTAAACAATGAGTAACCACAACGAGAAATACCTAAACATGAGCGGGACGGGAACGGGTACCCATTTCAATTGTCCACCCCAACTTGATATGCTTGTATACCTTGCCTAGCAGATCGACTTCATGGGCCACCCAACAACGTTTGGCCAAAATCGAATATATTATCCCGCGATCCTATGCCTTATTTGTCTCCACCCACCACATACAAAAAAAAGCATCTCAATAATTTTGAAATTCAATGAAACTTTTTCCTTTGAAGCACGACCACATCGGATACAAGGGCTCGGAATGAGTGTAGTATAAATCGCAGCACCTGACGAATGTGGCTAATTTCTCCTCTTTGTTAATGAAGAAAATAACTTCTCATTTATTTTTCTTAAAAGTCAAAATTGAAAAGTCACAATTTTCAAACTGAAAACAATCATGTACAAAATATTTTTAATACATTTCCACTTTTTTCAAAATTATGACAATTTGGCATTGGACCCTAGATAGGTTTTCTCTCTTTCTGAATTGGAAAGATAAAAGTTTCTTGAAATCATTCTTAACAGATCCAAAGTCACTACAAGAAAAAGGGGTCATTAGGGACCGCAAATTAGCGACCGCCAAGCGGTCGCTAGTCTTCAGCGACCGCATTGGTCAATAGCGACCGTTAAGCGGTCGCTATTGAGGTCATTAGGGACCGCAAAATAGCGACCGTTAAACGGTCGCCATACTTTTTGATAATAGGGACCGTCTGGGCGGTCCCTAATGTGGAATAATAGGGACCGCCTAGACGGTCCCTAATTTTTACAATAGGGACCGCCCAGACGGTCCCTAATTTCTACAATAGGGACCGCTTGGCAGTCCCTATTGTTAATTTAGGGACCGCTTGGCAGTCCCTACTAATATTTATACATCAAAATTATGAATTTTTCGATGGTTCGAGGTGACTCGTTGTTCGAGGTGCCGCATAACAATAAGTACAACGACACATTGTATATCCAAACATTATACAAGGAGAACGAGCCGCTTTGAAGATTCTCCTACTATTTTATACGACGAAAGACATAATGACAAATTAATTCGATCTACCTATATACGTATAATTAATGAATACTTGATCTAATGATTATGCCTCATAATCGTATATATGCTAACGTTTGTGAAGTAAATCATAAACACGGATAACAATTACAACTAACTAATGATAATTAATTAGTTGTACATTCGTGAAATATATCTTAAACGTTTATAACTCGATCAATCGCAATTAATCTGTTACTTCACAACTAATCTACTATAAGGTTGGTTTTGCAATCATTTATTACTTCAATTTATATATTACAATGAGTTTGGTTGCTTACAATCACAAACACAACAACATCAATCAAAAAAAATCGATTTTTTAGTATGAATATTAGTAGGGACCGTTAAGCGGTCCCTAATTTGACAATAGGGACCGTTAAGCGGTCCCTAATGACCTCAATAGGGACCGTCTGGGCGGTCCCTAATGTAGAACATTAGGGACCGCCCAGACGGTCCCTAATTTTTTACAATAGGGACCGCTTGGGCGGTCCCTAATGTAGCACATTAGGGACCGCCCAGACGGTCCCTAATTTTTACAATAGGGACCGCTCAGGCGGTCCCTAATTTCTACAATAGGGACCGTCTAGGCGGTCCCTAATGTGCTTCAGAACTTAGCGACCGTTCAACAGTCGCTATTTTCTGAAAAACAAATTAGGGACCATTAGATGGTCCCTAATTTTACAATAGGGACCGTTTAACGGTCCCTACTAATATTCGTAGATTTTCTATCCGTTTGACATTAGGGACCGCTTAACGGTCCCTAAAATCGAAAATTTTAAATTTTTGGCGAAATTTTTTGGCGGAAGTGAGGGGGAAATTTGAATTTTCACCAAATCAAATCTCAACCGTCGATGAAATCCTAATCTACGGTCATAAGTACCCATCATGTCTTTAACACGGATCGCCAAAAATCGATTTTTAAGTATGAATATTAGTAGGGACCGTTAAGCGGTCCCTAATTTGACAATAGGGACCGTTAAGCGGTCCCTAATTTGAATTAGGGACCGCTTGGCAGTCCCTATTGTAAAATTAGGGACCGGTTGGCAGTCCCTACTAATATTCATACATCAAAATTATGAATTTTTCGATGGTTCGAGGTGCCGCGTTGTATGTTTAGTTCATAATAACCATTGGAATAGTTAAAATAACAATAAGTACAACGAGACATTGTATATCCAAACATTATACAAGGAGAACGGGCCGCTTTGAAGATTCTCCTACTATTTTGTACGACGAATGACATAATCACAAATTAATTCGATCTACATATATACGTATAATTAATGAATACTTAATCTAATGATTATGCCTCATAATCGTATCTATGCTAACGTTTGTGAAGTAAATCATAAACACGGATAACAATTACAACTAACTAATTAGTTAGTTGTACATTTGTGAAATATATCTTGAACGTTAATAACTCGATCGATCTCAATTAATCTATTATTTCACAACTAATCTACTATAAGGTTGGTTTTGCAATCATTTATTACTTAAATTTACATAGTACAATGAGTTTGGTTGCTTACAATCACAAACACAACAACATCAATAAAAAAATCGATTTTTAAATACGAATATTAGTAGGGACCGCTTAACGGTCCCTATTGTGACATTAGCGACCGCTTAGCGGTCCCTATTGTCATATTAGGGACCGCTTGGCAGTCCCTATTGTTAGTTTAGGGACCGCTTAGCAGTCCCTACTAATATTCATACATAAAAATTATGAATATTAGTAGGGACCGTTAAGCGGTCCCTAATTTGACATTAGGGACCGCTTAACGGTCACTATAATCGTAAATTTTGAATTTTTGGCAAAATTTTTTGGCGGAAATGAGGGGGAAATTTGAATTTCACCAAAGTAATTCTCAACCGTCGATTAAATCCTAATCTACGGTCATAAGTACCCCATCATGTCTTTAACACGGATCGCCATCTCAAACCGTCGATCATCTAAAATCATCCAACGGACAAAAACTAATTGAATCCTATATATAACCTCACCACTCTTTACACCCATTTCATTATCTCCAAAAAGTACTATCTTTTTTTCTTCTTTCACCAATACAAAAACACTATCTTTTTTTCTTCTTTTCACAAACACAAAAACACTATCTTTTTTTTCTTCTTTTCACCAACACAAAAACTTTTCTTCTTTTCACCAACACAATCTTTTCTTCATTTTTTTTCTTTCACTTTCTTTATTTTGGATTTTTATTTTCTTTTTTTGACCAATACAATCTTTTTTTCTTATACTTTTTTTTTTATTTTGGATCTCATTTACTATTCTTCACTTTTGATTTCATTCATGTTTTTTATTTCATTCATTTTATATTATTACTTATTTTATTCATATTTTCACATTCTTTTATTCTTTCATATCAATTGTCATTATATTAACTTTTTATTCATCATTTTATTGTTTTGATCTTGTTAAAATTACAATTCTACAAAAAAAAAAAACAATTATATTCCGGATTTAATCCGGAATATAATTGTATATTTTTTTTTCTGGAGGTCATTAGGGACCGCTTAACGGTCCCTACTAATATTCATAGTATGAATATTAGTAGGGACCGTTAAGCGGTCCCTATTTTTGATATTAGGGACCGTCAAACGGTCCCTGTTGTTGGTATTAGGGACCGTCAAACGGTCCCTACTAATATTCATAGAAAATCTACGAATATTAGTAGGGACCGTTAAACGGTCCCTATTGTAAAATTAGGGACCGTTAAGCGGTCGCTATGTTATGAAGCACATTAGGGACCGCCCAGACGGTCCCTATTGTAGAAATTAGGGACCGCCTGAGCGGTCCCTATTGTAAATAATTAGGGACCGTCTGGGCGGTCCCTAATTTTTACAATAAGCCAATAGCGACCGTTAAGCGGTCCCTATTGAGGTCATTAGGGACCGCTTAGCGGTCGCTAAATTGCGGTCCCTAATGACCTCAATAGGGACCGCTTAACGGTCGCTATTGGCAAGCGACCGCTGTCAATAGCGACCGCCATGTAGCGACCGTTAGACGGTCGCTATTGGTCAATAGGGACCGCCTGGGGGTCATTAGGGACCGCCCAGACAGTCCCTAATAACCCCTTTTTCTTGTAGTGAGTGTCATCATTATAATATGCAATCATATAAACGTAAATAAATAATTTAAATGATTCACTTACAACTTAAAGAAATCATTTATATAAATTGTTGAGAATTTTATGACTCCTTATTAACAAGTAATTTTTTTTATACCAAAGCTTGTGATACCTATTATTTAATATAAAATTCACCTCAAATGAGAAAACTTAAAATTAAATAATGGTACAAAGTTAAATATACTATAGCTCGATAGACTTTTTAATAAATAATAACAAAATAACTGGGAAAAGTTAAAGTTATGTGCGTGAACATAAAAAATTTATAAATTTCTTTTTATATAAGGTTAATTATCTATTAACAATCACGCCAAAACATAATGTAGCCCTCTATCCCCAAAGAGTTTAACTTCGTTATTTCAATTATTCAATAATTTCTCTTTTTCCAATGCAGAATATATACAGAGGACATAAAGCCTATAAAAAGCAAAATTTGATAGAAACCAATGAAAATGATAAAAAATGTATACTAAATAAAACTATTATAAAGAAATGGATCAAAACTAAGCAGATACTTCCCTGATGCCTGGAGGACTGAAGATGTGTGGGGATTGTTTCAGAAGTACGGCAAGGTCTGGGATATTTTCATCCCCAATAGAAGAAATCGAATCGGACGGCGTTTCGGCTTTGCAAGGTTTAAAGCCGAAGGAAACTTGGGTAGTTTGGAGAAACGGTTAGATGATATCTGGATTGGGGGACACAAGATGAGGGCAAACAGAACAAAATTTGACAGGGGTCACAAGATTTCTAACTAAACAGAGGGAAGCAACTTTGGGAAAGTTGGTCTTGCGGGAAGCAAATCATATGCCCAGGCTATCAACCAAAGGTCGGAGAATAGCTCCCACATTCCGACATTCCTGCCTGTTCATAGGGAAGAAGCTCATATGGAGTTTTTGGTAAAAACAGAAGACATGGCGTGGCTGGAGGGAACTTATGTCGGCAAACTTGTCTCTATTGAGGATAAGGAAGCAGTTGAGTCACGGCTCATATTTTTGGGTTTCCATTGTATCCGGGTTATCCCTCTTGAAGGATTTTATGTTCTTTTAAAAGGTGACAGCGTATCTGTTATGAATGAATTTCTCGGAGGGGAAGTTAAGTGGAGGAATGGCCTTTTTAGCGAGATTAAACCTTGGAGCTTTTCGTTCGTTATACAAGAGAGGCTCGCGCGGATTGTATGTTCGGGTTTACCCATCCACGCGTGGGATGTATCAATCCTTTCCAAGGTCCTGGGCAGAGTGGGCAAGGTCGTGGAAACCAACGAAGCTACAACTAGAAAAATCTGGTGTGATCATGCCGCTTTTCGAGTTGTTACGTCAATTCGAAGTTGGATTAATCTCACCTTGAAAATTAAAGTGAATGGAGTTTGCTTTGATGTTAGTTTGATCGAAGTTTTTGAAGATGGCAGTGGAAAAACATTTTCCGGGGAACCATGTCCGACGACTTTTCCTATTCGGAATTGGGTTTCCGCTAGTGATTGGTCCGAGTCGGAATTCTCGGGGTACGAGGTTGCTGAAGAGGATGATGGGATGGCTGAAGTTGTGTCAGAGACTCAGTCCTGTCCCAAAGTGGACTCTAACAAAAAGGAGAATTTAATTGCGGCTTTCAACGAGGATGTCTTGGTTTCATCACCAGTGAGTATGGGTCAAAGTGAGAATATTCAAAAGAATGAGAAGGACGTGTCTAGGGTGGGACCAAATGAAGAGAAAACGAGAGATAATTTTGAGGATGGAATTGATTTGGCTATTTCCAAAGATATGTTAATTGGGCCTAATTCATTTGGAAATTCTAAAGCCCAATACTTAACTGGTGAGGAAAGCACTTCCAAGTTACAACCAAATCTTGGGCCAAGTTCTGGGGGTGACCCAATTGAAGAGTCGGGTCCTGTATTGCATGAAGGAGTTAGTGCAGATGAGTTAAACAAGGTTGCACCTGCTCTTCCACCTTTTTCAGAGAATGACAAAAATAAGCTAAAACAGAAAACATTAAAATCGTTCTTCGCGGGGATCCAGTCTGAGGTTGAAGAAGAGGTGGGCAAAAAGGCACCTAAAGGGAAAAATAAACGGAGAGGAATACCTAAAGGTTCCCGTAATAAGGGTGGTCTCCGTCAGAGTAGTAAGATACGACGCAGCAACGACACTTCTAGAGCTCATGGTCTTACCGGTAAGGGCTCTCTCAACGCCTCCATTACTGATAGCAACATTATGTGTCGAAATAAAGCTTTCATTACACGTGATTTCGAATGGGAAGCGTCTGAAATTTGGAATTTTGGTAAAAAGATTGGGATAGTTGGGTGCGGCAATGATGATGAAATTATTTCGAAATTGGCAAAGATGAACTGTAGAGGAAAGAAATCTATTGAGAACTGTGTGGAACAAGTGCATAAGGAAGGGGTGAGTGAAAGTTTTTAATGAAGATTATCTCCTTTAATTGTAGGGGTAGTGGAGGGAGAGTTAAAGCTAGAAATATAAGGAAATTGGTCAAAGAGTATAATGTAGATATGATCTGTTTACAAGAAATCAAACGTGAGGAAGTGGAGAGGAGTTTCTGCAATAGAATTTGGGGCGGTGCAGATTGCGAATGGGCTTATTGTGGATCAAGAGGAGTATCGGGTGGTGTTCTCACCTTGTGGAGGAAAGGAAGTTTTGTTCTTAGCAATCAATTTGCTGGTCGAAATTTTGTGGTAGTGGAGGGAATTTGGCTCGAAACGGGTTTTCTAAGTCACGTTGCTAATGTGTATGCGCCATGTACAGTTGCTGGAAAAAGGGAGTTGTGGGATAAACTCCTTAATTTGAAGCAGACTGTCGAATTGGCTCCATGGTGCATCTGTGGAGACTTTAATGCAGTTAGGAGCGCGGGGGAGCGACGAGGTATTAGAGAGGGATTTTCTCCAGGAGAAAGTAATGATTTTGAGCAGTTTATTGCTGATACTCAGCTCGTCGATCTGCCTCTCGTTGGGAGGAAATTTACTTGGTACAGAAGCAACAACTCAGCAATGAGTAGACTTGACAGATTTATAGTGTCAGAAGAATGGTTCACTATATGGCCGTCCTTATCCCAGTGGGGCTTGAGAAGATCGGTGTCAGATCATTGTCCTATTCTCCTCAAAGATGATGATCATGATTGGGGACCTACCCCATTTCGATTTTTTGACTGTTGGATAAAACATAAAGAATTGTTTTTCTTTTGTCGAGCAGCATTGGAACAAGAGGAATTACAATGGCTGGGCGGGTTTTAGAATAAAAGAAAAACTCAAATTCCTGAAGAGAAAGCTGAAAACCTGGAATAAAAATGTGTTTGGGCACGTGGACAAACATATTGAGGAAACGGTCAAATTGATCAATGACTTGAATCGTAAAGGTGAAGATGCGGACCTTGAGGAGAGCGAAATCGTGCAAAGGAAAGTCTTGTTGGGGGAGCTGATGCAATCATTGAGATCGAAGGAAAGTATCCTTGCGCAAAAAGCAAATAATAAGTGGCTTCAAGATGGCGATCTCAATACGGGATATTTCCATGGCTGTGTGAAAAGAAATAAGGCTAGGAACTTCATTAGGGGGCTCAAAGTGAATAACAGATGGGTGGGAGATGTGCAGGGATTAAGGGTGGAGGCTAGAGATTACTACAATAAGCTATTTACAGAAGATTTTTGGAGCAAGCCTCTTCCTTTTAACCTTATTCTCAATCAAGTTTCAAGAGTGGACAATGAGGCTCTATCGCTGCCATTTTTAGAAGAGGAAATACGTAATGCAATATGGTGTTGTGAGGGCTCGAAAAGTCTCGGACCTGATGGGTTCAACCTCAATTTTATAAAAAGCTGCTGGAATATTATTAAGGCTGATTTGTGCGACTTTTTCGAGGAGTTTCATCGCAATGGACGTTTTGTGAGAGGTCTGAATCCTTCGTTCATTACTCTTGTTCCAAAGGTCTCAAGTCCCATTCGTCTCTCTGAATATAGGCCTATCTCGCTGATAGGTTGTCTTTACAAGATCGTGGCCAAACTCCTCGCGAATCGGTTAAGGATTGTGATGGATAAAATTATTTCCAAAGAGCAAACGGCATTCATACGGGGTTGGCATATTTCGGACAGCATTCTTGTGGTGAATGAAATCATCGACGATGCAGAAAGGCGTGGTAAACCATGTCTTTTATTTAAGGTGGACTTCGAGAAAGCGTATGATTGTGTTAATTAGGAGTTCTTGGACTATATGATGAGTAGGATGGGCTTTTGTGAGCAATGGAAGAAGTGGATTCGAGAATGTGTCACGACCGCCACCACATCGGTTATTGTCAATGGTAGTCCAACGGAGGAATTTACGTTGCAGCGAGGTTTGAGACAAGGAGACCCTTTGTCTCCTTTTCTATTCTTAATTGTGGCGGAGGCTCTTGGAGGACTGATTAACAGAGCGATAGAAGAGCAGCTTTTTCAGGGGTTTAACGTCGGGGTTGGTGAGACTTTTGTGTCCCATGTCCAATACGCAGATGATACAGTTATTTTCTGTGAACCATCGGAGGAAAATGTGAATGCTATCAGATGTATACTATTCAATTTTGAATTGGTGTCCGGTGAAAAAGTCAACTTCCAAAAAAGCAGTCTGACTGGCGTTAATGTTGAAGATAGGAAAATTTTAGAGTGGGCAGAGGCTATGAATTGCAAGAAGGGTTCTATCCCTCTAAATTATCTCGGGGTTCCAGTGGGTATCAACCCGAGGCGTGTTCAGAGTTGGACCCCTTTGGAAGCGAGTTTTAAGAAAAGATTCTCCTTATATTCAAATTTGCACCTTTCTTTTGCCGGACCTGTGGTGGTGCTAAACTCGATTTTAACTGGTCTCGCAACCTATTTTCTATCTTTTTATAAAGCTCATGTGAAGGTTATACAGAAACTTATTGAACTCCAAAGGAACTTTGTTTGAGGTGGTGATGGCATAAAAAAGAAAATCCCGTGGGTTAGTTGGGATTTGATTTGTGAAAACAGAGACGAGGGCGGTATTGGTGTTAAGAACCTCAAATGGTTCAATTTTGCTTTATTGGGGAAGTGGCGATGGAGATTGTTGAGTGATGGAGATGCTTTGTGGAAGGATGTTATTAAAGCGAAATATGTTGGGAGGACGCAACCTTCTTTTTCCCATGATATTCCATTATCTACTCAAAGGGGCTCTTTGTGGTGGAGGGATCTCGCCTTGATTTTTTCGGATAGTGGAGGTGACGATTGGTTTATGAGGGAGGTGGTAAGAAATGTCGGGGATGGGAAGATGACTCGCTTTTGGGAAGATAAATGGATTGGCACTCTTCCATTGTGCGAGAAGTTCAATAGATTGTATGCTATTTCCGTGGATAAAGGAAAAACTATTAATTCCCTTGGCATGTTGCAAAACAGTGTGTGGATTTGGAACCTCAAATGGAGAAGAAGATTTTTTGAATGGGAGTCACAACTTTTTGAAGAATTAAAGAGCCTTATCCAATGTGTGCATCTTGAGGTTTCTAAAGAAGACTCTTGGAACTGGAAGCTGAATCCTTCAGGTATTTATTCAGTAAAATCCGCTTATGCCCTATTTAGTCAGCCATCCGGTTCAGCTGGGAGTTTTTTCGGGGATTTTGGGTTCTTTCCGCTCAACCAAAAATGAAATTCTTTGCTTGGCGGTTGTTATTAAATCGAATCCCCACGAAAGGTAACTTGGTTAGGCGGGGGGTTAGGGGGCTAAATTATGTTGCTAGCTGCGTTTTGTGTTGCTGTTCTCCGGAATCCGTTTCACATCTTTTTTTTGAATGTGGGATCTCGCACAAAATATGGATGCAAGTTTATAGGTGGCTCGGTTTAAATGTAGTTTTGCCGTCCGATCCTCTTGGTCACTTTTTGGCTCATTCTGGACTTGCAAAGACTAATGCTAGCAATTCTCTTTGGAAAGGCTTTTGGTGTTTTGTTGTTTGGATGCTTTGGTTGATGCGGAACAAAGCGACCTTTCATGGGAATGCACTCAATCTGGGCACAATCTTTGAGATGATTCAAGTGAAAACTTGGTCTTGGGCTGCAAATATCAAAAACTTTCCATTTTCTTTTTACGATTGGTGCGTTAATCCCCGCCTTTGTTTAGGTTGGAGAGTATGAGTTTTGTTTTGGTGGGTTGGAGATTTCTCCGATTTTGGGTGTCGACTTTTATGTCGGTTGTAGGGGTTGAAGCACCCCTTGTGCTTCCTTTAATATATTTTGCATGATAAAAAAAAAGATCGGTTAATAAATGGATCGACGGTCCGATTTAACCAAACAAATAATTGATTCAGTATATAATTTAGAAATCATATATAGTATGATGTTGGTTTATGCACCCGATTTACTTAATCAAACCAGAAGCTCATTAAATTTTTCGTAGTCTAATTACTTAATAGTATAATATACTAATACACTAATAGGTAATCCATTAATTTTTTATTTAACACATGAGTATATGAATCTATAAAACAAATTTAGCAAAAGTAAAATCCGTTGTAATTCAAAATTATAAGAAAAAATAATTACAATGTTTTCTGTATTGCTTCAAAGGTTCGTGTGAGTATAAGTATTATATTGTTTTAGAGGCAATATATTGAAAGACGGTTCTTGTTACAATGACCTTTGTGATTTTTGACTGTTGATGGTTGAAACAAAATAAGCAAAATGTGAAATCAAAACCGGTTTAAACACACCGAAATGGTGGTGGTTTAAATCGAACCAAACAATGTCAAACGGTTTAGTTTATGATTTTCTTTATGAGAAAATCGAAATTAAAATCCAGGACCAACAATTTGGTTTGACCAAACCGGCACCTCTAGTGAAGAATATGCATGTGTAGGTATGTGTAATTAGCCGTGTATTATTTGTTTTTAATTATTAATTATATTCAGTAATTCAATTATGCCTATGTCCCTGGTCTTTTGTTAGCTGAAAGGAAAAGTTAATTGAAAAGTTTGTGTTCAACATGCACGACTTTAAGGATATTTATAAAAGATATAATTGCTAAAAATGCCCTGCACTTGTTGGTCCCTGTCACATTTGCCCTCCATCTTTTTGGGCAGGTTCATGGTTCGGGCTTGAGTTTATGCCCATCCCAGTTCGAACAGGTTTTCCTCTGATGTGTCAGCCAGGTGAGATAAGTCGCTGTCTACATCATAAAATCGTGGGGCCAACCCAAAAAACACGGTTTCCACATAGGATAACACTTGTATTCACCTAACAACTTAACAACACAAAGATTCCCACACTTAAGAGTTTTTTTGCACTTTTCGAAAAAGTCATCCGGAAACCTCCGAAGCGCCGACATTCTGAAACCCTAGATTCTGAAATCTATTTGTTTAACACTTCTTTTCTCTTCGAAAATACCATAGCATGATGTTTTCTAGGACGTCGAATTTTGGTTTTATTTCGTCTAGGTAACAAAATACCGTAAAATAATTCAATTATAATATAAATAGCTAAAATAATGTTAATCAATAGATAATCGGACTAGCTTGGTCCTGAACACCTAACACAAGCTTACTAGATATTACAAATAGATTTCTAGTTTATGTTGCGTATCAAACGTGTGGCGTTCGATGCTGACGTATCGAACCAGGATTGTTCGATACTAATAACACTGTAGTGATCCCGTGTCGAATCGATTTATGTCGAATAGGCTAGGTTCGATGTAGTGTTGAGTTTCGAATGATATGTTTTCGATATGCTGCTGGGTCAAATGCCTTGAGTTCGATCCAAAGATGTGTCGAATGGCTCAAAGTTCGATATTGGTTAGGTTCGAGTGAGTCTTGAATGCGTGCCGAAAATGTAAGGGGACACGGTATTTATAAGACCCGTCATGCGGGCCACATTGGCAGTTGGGGAAAGTGCATCGAACGGAAGCGGTTCGATGCTCATTTCGCATCGAACAGGCCTTGTTCGATGTACTATTTGGCGGGCTGATTTCGCTGGGCCGGTCCAATGTTTGGTATTGGGCCAATCCTAAAATATCTCCATGACATAGTCCCCAAATTTGGGAGACGGTGTCGGTCAGAGAGCGATTTCCAAACTTATGAAATATGCCCACGATTTGTCGGCTGTCTTTTTCTATTTTGAAAATCATGCCCTCGATTGGGATGCGGTCAGATACGTGGGACCTTGGTAGGCGTTTTTGTAATGGTTTGAGATATTCTTAATCATAGGTTTATTCTGAGCGGATCCCATTATATTAGTTAGCAAATTTCCTTGTCAATGTTAAGGTTGCTAATCGAACGTGTTGTGTTCGATGTTCAAATGCATCAAATGGTGAAAGTTCGATGCGGATCTCGCGGATTAATTGCGGATCGAACTAGAGGCCTTCGATGCTTAAACTGTGTGTCAAATCGAAGCAATTCGGTGCTCTTTTTAACGGGCCTGATGGACCTTCTCGCTGCCTATAAAAAGGGAAAAGGGTTGCTGAGAGGTTCATTTCTCTCCTCGCAAACTTACTCACAAACATTAACATCAAACAGGCACGATTCGATGCGGGTTGAATCGAACGTCTCATGTTCGATGCTTGATGCATCGAGCGGGAATCGTTCGATCTAATGCCTTAGGAAAAATTTTCGTTTTATCATAATATGTAGTTTTTTTTTCCGTGCAATTTTAACATTTCTTTCTTTATTTCTTTCTTCAGGCAAATCATTTGAACAACCTTGTTGCTCTTGCGCATCCAATCAAGGTAATTTGTTATGCTCTTGATTGTGAGGTGTTTACTTATAATTGCTTAGTAAGTAGTCGTTTTAGATATGTCTAGCGTTGCTGGAGGTAATAGTGACGTATTTACGCGAAGTCAGCTTTTTCTTTTTTTATTTTATTTCTGTTCTTACTCAACCACGATGGTGAGTTCTGAGTCAACTTCTGGGAGTGAGTCAAGTAGCGGCTCGAGCCCTGGTTCGAGGAACTCAGTGGTGGGCTCTTCTAGTGCTCCTGTGGGTTCGAATATAGCCTTAGGAGCCGATAACGAGCCAATTGATATAGATTATGCCGGTTCACCTGCGGGTAATAATCTCGGTTTTAAAGTTGAAAGAGTGTCGGCTCAAAGTGAAGATGATGGTTCACAATCATTGTCATCTGAGGATAACCGCGCCTCTAGTGAGGCCGACGAGGATGCAAAAAATATCAATAAGGAGTTTGATGATTATGCCGAGGTATCAGGGATGGCATATGATACGTATGTGTCACGTCTACAGCATAGTCGCAAGCAGATTTGCGAGAAGTTTGATATACCGAATATGTATAGGATAGTTCTACCCGGTCCAAATGACTGCATGCATACTCCACCGCTGGGGCATCTGACAGTTTTCGTAGGCCAGCTTCTGAATGGGCTACGGTTCCCCATTTCGGTGGAGCTGAAGATGCTTATGAGATCTATCAATCTTGTACCAGGGCAACTAACGCCGAATTCGTATGGCCACATAATGGGCTTTATAATCGTGTTGAAGGCGCTACGCGAGCCTAGAGTCCAAATGACTTCTGGTCTCTTTTCAAGGTTGCTAGGAGGGGGAAGGGGTTTTACCACGTCAAGGTGCAAAGGCGTCATAAATTTTTAAATGGCTAGGCTACTGGTTATGAAAAGAATTAGAAAAAATGCTACTTCTGTATCAAAGAGAGATATGAGGTCGAGTTTAAAACTTATCGCCACAATTGGTTTACCGACAGCAAGGTTGCGATACCTCCTAGCGTTGTCGCGACCTCGTGGGATTATAATTTTACTCCAAATTTGTTGCGCGATTACCAGTTTGACGTTAAAAAATTGGTTGAAAATCGCGTTTTGTCTTTCGCTGGTTTATCCCCGGTTCCATATACCGGGATAATGACACTTGGTATAACTTTGCGTCTTGAGCTGGCCTTGTATTTTGTGTTTACATTATGACAATTTTGATTAGTGTGATATTCTTGCAGTTAATTATATCATGGATCGACACGCCCGCATGAATCAAGCCTTTGCAGCTGGGCAAGCGAGCTCACTGCCGAGCCTTCGGCCTCTGTCCCAGCTGATTCCCAAACTATCCTATTTGAGAATGTTCTTAAAGGGAATCACGATACCCTGCATGCCGCTGATTTTAGCCAAGCGGGAGGTTCAGAGAGTATGGCGGGTTGCACGGGTGAAAACATCGAGGTTGCTGCCAGGCAAAGAGGAGAAGGGTCCATCATACTCGTTCTCAGACTAGGGGCATTATACCCCCTGCTGCGCGGACGCTGGGTCCTTCTGTTGGGAGTGGCTTTGGTCCTGTGGAGGAGCTGGATGCTGGAGTGGGCCCTAGTCAAGGTCTACGTGCCCACATTGGTGGGTACGAGCTTTCTGAAAGTGCGGCCATTGAGGACATGAAGGTCCTATTTTCTAACCTTGTTGTACTGCATCCAGTGTCTGCGCGGATGAGCGGAGATTTGTGGAGCGAAGTACGCTTCATATGCTGACAACGGTATTATAAGTTCCTTTTTGACTATAACATTGCAGTATTAGTTTTGCAAATGTTAACTGTTCACTCTATTATGTCAATAGGGTGGCAGGATAGTGGATGCCATGTTTGTGATCCTAATCCGTACTCATGAAGCGTCTGCGAGCGGGCAGCTCCAGGGCACTACGGAGTTCTATGGTGGACACTCGGAGGCCTTAAGTCTACTCTTGAGGCGAAAGAGATAAGGCCTTGCAGAAGGTCCGGACTACGCCGCAAGGGCCAATGCCGATAGGGAAGCGGCGAAAAAGGCGATGGAGGCTGCGGAACAGCTTCAATCACAAGTCTCCAACCTTTCGGCTAGGAAAGAAGAGCTGGCGAAAAGGATTACCGAACTCGAGAAGGAGGTTGCGGCTAAGAGAGAGAAAGCTGAACGCGCCGAGGGAGTTGGCTATTCCCGCGACCCCAATGAGGTGAATAATTAATTTCTCTTGTGTTTCTATATTCTTTTATTTTCCCTTGTTAATTTCCTTTTCATTTATATAGGTGTCCGCTCAGCAAAAGGTGAAGATTGCTGAGGCGTTTCTCCGGGGCAGAACCTTTGAGGAGATTAGCGCTTGGAGGTGTGCCCGCGAGGCTCGTATGGCCCATGTCTTGATTGTCCATCAGGTTTACAAGACTAAGTACGACCGAGGGGGATTCAAACCTGAGTGGATGGATCTTACTTTGGGTCCTGAACTAGAAGTTATGTCGCCTCCAGCGAATGATAAACCCTCCTCCCAGATGAGTTTTTTGTGCTCCTCGAGGATGAAAATCTTGTCCTTCGTGGGCTCTCGCCACCGCCTTCTATTCCTGACAATTATCCTTCCTCCGAGGATGAAGATGTAGCTGACGCCTAGGGGCGTTCGTATTTATTTTGTTATGTAAAAAACAATTTCTGATATGTTGTTTTTGTGTTTAAATGTGTTTGAACTATTTCTATTAATCGCATGGTTGTCATTTATGACCATTTCATTTGTTTATTAGATCGAAGGCTCGTAATCGTTGACTTTTCTTTCAATTGCTATCGTTGCTCCTTACTTTATTTTGACAACTCGGGCACCCTTCCACAATCACAATTTGTTTTTTGCTTTTAGGTGCTTAAAGATTTGTAGTATCTTGTGTCCTTTTAGACAGAGTCTCTATCCTTCTTTAGTTGTTTAGGGAGTTGCGGTATCTCGTGTCGTTTAAGACAAAGTCTCCGTCCCTTTTTAGCTATTTAGAGATTTGCGGTATCTCGTGCCATTTTAGACAGAGTCTCCGTTCCTTTTTTAGTTGTTTAGGGATTTGCGGTAGCTTGTGCCATTTTAGACAGAGTCTCTGTCCCTTTTTTAGTTGTTTAGGGAGTTGCTGTATCTCGTGCCGTTTTAAACAGAGTCTCCGTTACTTTTTAGTTATTTATTGATTTGCGGTATCTCGTGCCGTTTTAGACAGAGTCTACGTCACTTCTTTAGTTGTTCAGGGAGTTGCGATATCCTGTGCCATTTTATACAGAGTCTCCGTCCCTTTTTTAGTCGTTTAGGAGTTGTGGTATCTCGTGCCGTTGTAGACAGAGTCTCCGTCCCTTTTTTTTATTCAGGAATTTGCGATATCTCGTGCCATTTTAGATAGAGTCTCCATCTCTTTTTAGTTTTTTAGTGATATGCCGTATCTCGTGCCGTTTTGGACAGAGTCACGTCCCTTTTTTAGTTGTTTAGGGAGTTGCGGTGTCTCGTGCCATTTAGACAGAGTCTCCATCCATTTTTTAGTTGTTTGGAGAGTTGCGGTATCTTGCCGTTTTAGACAGAGTTTCCATCCCGTTTTTGTTATTTAGGGATTTGCAGTATATCGTGCCGTTTTAGACAGAGTCTCCCTCCCGGTTTAGTTATTTAGCGAGTTGTGGTATCTTGTGCCGTTTTAGACAGAGTCCACGTCCCTTTTTAGTTATTTAGGGATTTGCGGTATCTCGTGCCGTTTTAGACAGAGTCTCCGTTCCTTTTTTGGTTGTATTTGACAACATTATATCTTAGATAAGATTGATTGCGTAATTTTAAGTGGCTTTTGATAGTTTGACCAAATATATCTTTGGAGATGAATTCGAATAACGGGAGTAGGGCGGAGCTTAATATAATAGTTTGGCCTACTATGTTTCTCAATGTAGCTCTTTGGCTAAAGTCTTCAGTATCCTCGTTTTAAGTTTTTACATGTTTTCCCCTCAAGCTCGTCATGGCTGAGGGCACGAATAATTGTTGTTCAAAATATTCAGGTTACCAAAAACTTGCAAAAAATAAATCGGAGATCCTTCGTCAATGTGCTCCATCTGCATGGGGGCCAATGCCTCTATCGCCTCTTGTTTCTGTAGTGGTAATGATCGCAACGAGTTCAAGTATCATTTCTGATGCAGTCAAGATGGCGTTGGAGTTTATGGTGAAACGGGATCATCCCAAGATAAGAGGCTGAATTTGGCTCGGTCCGTTTTGGGTGTGCGATTAGTCCAATTGCATCCGAAACGGGTCAATGAACAGTAATAATCATCTAAAGATCATTAAGGGAGCGGATTTTAGCCAAATTCCATCGTTTAGGGCTCGTAAAGGCCGTTTTTGCATTTTTTAGTAATTTTCGTTTCAGTTATATCTTTATTTCTAGAACTCGGAATTGCATTCTGCTTGTTGGAGCGTGTTCCTTATGAGTAGCACTTTTAGTTTATGCTTTTATTTTGATTTTTTCCATTTTTGAAAAAAAAAACTTTTTTTCTATTTTTAATTATGCTTTTAGGGTATATATTCTATGTAAACCCTAAGAAGACAGTTAGTTGATTATTGAATAAAATTTTTGAGAGTTTCTCTCTCTTTGCATCAATTTCTTGGTATTCTTCGTGAATCAACAAGCTTCTGATTATCGTGTGTTGTTCCAATCTTTCCTATAAGCTTCCGCTACGTCAATTTTCATCCTTCAATGTGATCTCCGATCACCCCCCTGTACTTTCAGGTTTAGGAAATTTCACCATTTGATGGTAGGTTGATGGTAGTGCTCGAAACGCATTCAGTACATGCCTTCCTAGGATGCCGTTGTACGCGAAGTGCATGTCGACAATTACGTAATATGCCAGTAGCGTTCTTCTTTGCGGCGCGGTTCCTAAAGATGTAGGAAGCACAAGCATTCCACGAGGCACAATCTCCAGGCCTCCAAAACCGCTAAGTGAAGTTCTCACCAGTTCCAATGTCTCGCCATTCAGTCCCATAAGTTGGGCTGAACAACATGTTGACTGAGCTGCCTTGGTCCACCAGCATTTTCTTAACACCGAAGTTGGCTATATCCACCGTTATCACCAACAGGGAATCCAAGTTTGCTGTTTGAACGGCCCGAGCGCTCAATTTTCACCGGTTTACGGTGGAGAAGATGATCTCTTCATGCGGCATTTCCTCGATCCTTAGGGTACTTGCCATGCTGACAAAATTGTCCGAGAAGACGAGCCTCAAAATTTTCTTTCGGGCATTCATGGGCCTCCCAATATCATATCGATCATGGCTTTCCTGATATTGTCATTCCCAATTTGAGGATACTCAAAGGACTGCGGATGTTCGATCATCATTTACTTGTGCTTCCTTGGGGAGGGTGTCCTCTCTCTATCCGTGTTATCGTCCTGTTTTTTATCTTTTTGACAAACTCTACTAGTATGCCATCCTTCAACAATCGTTCAATCTCATCCTTGTGATCCTTGCAACGCTCGGTGTCGTGACCTTTTGGATTGTGGCATTTGTAGTAATCGGCAGAGTACCTCGTTGCCTTGGAGTCTTTCATTTGTATGGGCTCTTTCAGCCAACCCTTCTTTTTTGCCATTCCGAATATTGTCATGATATTTGCATTCAGGGGAGTGTATCTTTTAGGAGACATGTTACGGTACCTGTTGTTCATATTCCTGTTGTTGTTGAGGTTTTGGTCTTCCCTTCCTCTTTCCTTTGCTGTTGGGGACAGAACACTGGCACTTTAGTCGCCATCATTTATTCCAAGCGAATCATTTCCTGCGCCATCTTGTTAATTGCTTCGATGATGGTGGGTTTGTGCCTGATCAGATCCCCGCCAAACATGGTATTATTAGTTGCTTGGAAGAGAATGCTCATCAACATCTCTCCACCAGGACTGTCTACCCTTAACATTTCCGCGTTGAAACGTCTCATGAAGTCCTTCAAGCTTTCGTTGGTCCCCTACTTCATGTCGTAAAGGTGAGAGTGATCCAAAATCAATCTAGCTTGGCTTGAGAATTGATCCTTCAACATTGCCCTCAGCTGCTTGTAGGCTTTCATCGATCCTGGAGCGATTCGAGTAAACCAATCCATTGACACCCTAGTCAGGGTGGTTGTGAATATCCTTGCTTGCATATTATCTTTGAAACCACATAAGGACAATTTCCTGTCCAGGTGAATCAGATTATCATAGGGATCAGTTTTCCCATCGTAGGTTTTTAAATCAGGGATACTATCTCCCTGTCCTAAGATCTCAGCCTCGATCTCTTCAAAAAACGGGCACTTCCCTCTGGCTCCATTCGGCCTTCAATTGTGGCTTTTTCTCTCTCAAGCCTTTCTAGTTTCCTCGTCATCTCATCATATTCTTTTCTGGAGTCGTGACTCTCCCCACGTCTCTTGTCTTCCTTATCTTCTATCCTCATTGGTTCCTAGTGAATTCTTCTATTTTATTTCCTCATTGTCTATCGATGCCTTCCAGATTGCACCTCTATTGACTTTGGCTTTCCTCTATGATCCTTGCGAACTGACTTTTTTCTGCTCTGCTCTCCTCCGGAGGCAGGTTTGCTCCTTCTGTCGCCTTGGCGCGATTTCTCCTTCTCAGCTTTTTTTGAAGCTCTGGCTACGGATTCTTGTTCAGTAGCAGCCTCTGAATGCGCACCCAGTGGCGGTGCCTGCGGTAGCGGCGCACGTGCCATAAATTCAGCCATGGCAGTTTTCATCTCGTCTATGATCTCCTCTCTTTGTGATGTTCGGGACTGACGTAGTAGTTGTGGTTGCCCCTATTGCACCTGCATCTTCTCTTGGTGTTTCTTCCATTGGTGTTTCTCTTCTTGCATGTGTTGGCGCTGTTGTGGGCATTGTCGGTGGTTGCTCAATGCCCGAGACTGTCTGGCTTCCAGTAGCCCCATCAACTTCCTCGTTCATCCCTTCAACAAGTAGTAACCCTAATATTGGGAAAAATGTGGTGTTCCCACACACGGCGCCAATATTTTGGTCTTATTTCATCCAGGTAATAAAACACCGTAAAAGGATACAATTAAGATATAAATAGCCAAAATAATGCTAATCAATAGATAATCGGACTAGCTTGGTTCGGAACACCTAATACAAGCTTACTAGATATTATAAATGGATTTCTAGTCTAAGTTGCGTATCAAACGGGTGGCATTCGATGCTAACGTATCGAACCAGGATTTTTCGATACTAACGACACAGTAGTGATCCCGTGTTGAATCGATATAAGTCAAACATGATAGTTTCGTTGTAGTGTTGAGTGTCGAGTGATATGTTTTCGATATGCTGCCGTGTCGAATACTTTGAGTTCTATCTAAGGATGTGTCGAATGGTTCAGAGTTCGATGTTGGTTAGGTTTGAGTGAGTCTTGAATGCACGCCGAGAAAGTAAGAGGACGGGGTATTTATAACACCCATCTCACCGACCCATTGATAGTTGGGGAAAGTGCATCGAACGGAAGCGGTTTGAGGCTCATTCCGCATCGAACATGCCTTGTTCAATATATTATTTAGCGGGCTGGTTTCGCTGAGCCGTACCAATGTATGGTACCTAGTCATCTCGCCCTCACCAAATTAGAGTAAGTACTCTACTGTATTAGGATTTGATAATTTTGTCGTTTTGTTTGTATTTTATTGATTATTCACACATATATTGTTAGAATACTCATTAATCTAAGTTATTGTTCCCTATATGGGGTTTAAGTAGCGTTGATTTTAATGTCTTTCGAATAAAATATTAGGTTTTATTGGAGGGGACCATTTCTTGATATTTTCATAATGTTTTATCTGATTGTCGTTTGTTTTGGTTTTTAAATAGGTTTAGAGTTTCTGAGTTTTGAGTACGACCTTAAGCCCTAAAATTTGAAGTTTTGTGTACGTCCATAAAGTAATCTGCTCACCTTGACCTGCGAATTTTCATGGTAGAATTTCAACATATTCCACAAGATGGCTACAAAGGTGGGAAATTTTGATGGTGGAATTCCAACATATTCCACAAGATGGCTACAAACGGGGCAAAATTTGTAAGTTGGATGAAGTCTCCATTGCTCATATTACTCTTGACTTGTTTGATGAGATTGTTGATGTACTTAAGATGACAGGACTTCATAAATATCATGTTGTGGTATCTGGTAGTTTTACGATGATTATTAATGATGACTGATAAGGGTCTAAAATTTTCTCTTTTATACCTCAATATAAGGGGTTAAATAAAGAGTTAGTTAAGTAATTAGCATATTTCAGTACATTTTCGTGCATTTCAGGTTTTAGAGACATTAGGTGAAAACGTAACATTTTTCATGTGAAAATTAACTAAAATAGAATGCATTCATACAATGATTTAAAAAAGGACCATAAAAAGAGTCCAATGGATGAAATGACAAGTGATTTGGGCAACGAATGAAGGATGAAGGGCCAAAGCACCAAAAACTATTAAATGAGAAGAATTTGAATGAAGCCATTGATTCAAATACATGGTAACAATGTTATATTAAGAATCTTAGGTCGTGCTACAAAATATTGTAAATGCAATGAGGTCAGTGTTTCAACGCAAAAAGCGCATCTAGATTTTGACATCTAGAGAAGAAGTTATAGCCAAAACTGTGAAGTAGCGCAAAGCAAAAGAAAGACACGCGGCAGGCCTAGTCACGCAACACCTGTGCGACCCGCACAACTTCCTCTGCTACAACACGGAACATGCATAGACCTGCACAACCATCGGAACTTCCTCCGCGATGGACGACTATCTCGCGACTTGACTCGACACGACCCAGAAACGTACCGAAATGCTGATTCGGCCCAACTACTAATTTAGCTATAAATAGTATTAGGACTGCGCGGAAACACAATCTTCTTATGCTTTTGAGTATTAGGACTATAAATAGTATTAGGACTTCTTATGCTTTTGAGCGTGATTTAAGTATCAATCTTCTTATGCTTTTGAATAATTATGATGGCATATTTACTTGTTTTATTATTGTATTATTTTTTCTTAGAATTTCATAGAGTCAAGACAAAACGAGGCTAAAAGAGGCCAAAATTGATGTTTTTAGGTGACAATGAGTCAAGACACTATATCGAGATGTTCAGGCGCTATGGAAGCGCTACGACACTACAAAAAGGAGAAATATCGAAGATAGCACGATTGCAGAAGAATACACCCGGAGACCACAAGTATAAAATAGAAGGTTGTGCAGTCAGATGCGCAACGTGCGGGTGGCGTGCGATCAGAGTGGAAAAATTGGTCTATTGTCAAAAACCCTAAGTGAGTTAATTGTATTGTAGATTTGATATCTCTTGTAAAATAATTGACAACTGGGTTGATCCATGAACACGGTAGGTTATTATAGACTCATATCTGTATAGTTGGAATAACTCATGTCATATGTCACAGATCCATAAGACATGTAAACATCAAATAACTATCAAGTACTATATGTAGATATATGTAGTTTGTCTATGAACTATTATGGTTAAATCATTGTGAAACCCGACCTCTAAACAATCTTTCCAATTACTGTTAACATCGACAATCAATCAATCAATCATTAAATTAAGTCTTTAGTTTGGTTAGTTAATTTAGTTAATCAATATGTTTACTTGCTTTCATTAGTTAAATTATTTTAATTGTTTTATTTGTTTTCTTACATTCAAAACCAAAAACCAAAAAATATATTTAATTACTGTTACTGCATCCTAGATAGATTTCCATTGCATTCTACATTAAGCAATATTAGCATTAAAAGCATTCTTAGTATAGAAATCTATCACATCATTCATAAGCATTCATTACATCCTGCAAACACAAGAGAAAAGATAGTGACAATCGTTGGTATTTTGCATTTAAGTGATTCATTCATTAATCCACCATTCCCTTGAAATACGATACTTGGTTTGAGCTATACTTACCATTTTATTATTACTTTATTCTTGCATTTGTGACAAAGTGGGATTTAGGAGTGACATTCACGTGATAACTTATTTTCTATTTATTACACTTACAAACACCCACTAGACACCACAATACATCTTGTGAGATCATTAAGAAGAGTATCCAAGTCATGGTTCATCTGAGAGTTTATATAATCGGGACGACTACGAGCTTATGCTAAAAACTTGCCATGTCCTCTCAATTTCACTTGATTTGGCAAGTGGAGATCTAAGTGGAATAACCACACACCATCTAGCTAAAAAAAGTAAAGAGAAAGAATAAAAAAAGTAAAGAGAAAGAATGATGAAGCAAAGAATGATGAAGCAATGTTAATGTAGTTGTCTGAACAATTAGTGCAACTTGTTTTTAGTTGCCCTTTTGTTTTTTATCTGCTTTGGTAATTTATGTTTGAACTCAAGCAGTGTAGTACAATGTCAAAGATCAATTCCTTGGCATGTTTGTGGCATGGAATTTCATCTTTTTAGTTTAATGATATCAACATCATTTTGTTAGTTGGGGTAACTTCTCATTTTGTTCTTATTTTCACAAGTTGGTGTAAGTTCTCATTTTTATCTTGTTTGATTACATTTTTTGGATATCATCTATGTCGTCACCAAGTTCATCAACTGATTCAATAAAAACACAATCCTTAAAACAACATTACAATTATTCATCCATACCATATCGCTATACTAAAACACAATACATCAACATCAAGACAACAACTACAAACCATAATAACCATTACAAGACAAGAACTACAAACCTTTACAACTACTTAAACTTAACAACACAACAACCATCACCTAATACACCTAAAATCTACTCAAACATGAAACTCAAAAAGGAAGCATGCAAAAATGAGTTGTTCTTAATTTCTAGTTTTTTTTTTTTTACTTTTTTCTCCAACTTCTTGTTCTTCTTATCAAGATCAACCAAGATAACATCAACTCCAACTGCGTAACAACAATTTCAAGGTTCTTCACATTATTTTCACATTTTTGAAGTTTTCAACGCAAATTAAGTATTGCCACCTGAGCTCAGTCGCACAACGGGGCCTCCTCCCAAACAAAAAAATGGCAACCCAATTGACCTTTCTTACAGCCATGAAAACGGCGACCTAGGTTGCTGTTAGTTAAGGAGACCCACATTCGGGCTGGTATGTCGTGTTGAGAAATATTGTCCCACGTCGCTTGGGTTTGGTCTTGGATTAATGTTAATAAAGAGAAGTTCCCCCTCCACTTAACAAAGCCTTTTAAGTGGATAATGATGAGTTTCAATTTCTATCATGGTATCAGAGCCAACCCAAGACGTATGTTGGGCTCCGCGACCTACCCACGTGATGGCACCAAAGATAATTACTGGGCCACACGTGAGGGGGCGTGTTGAGAAATATTGTCGCACATCGCTTGGGTTTGGTCTTGGATTAATGTTAATAAAGAGAAGTCCCCCCTCCACTTAACACGACCTTTTAAGTGGAGAATGATGGACTTCAATTTCTATCATGTCGAAAT
The DNA here is from genome assembly GCA_948329865.1 of Linaria vulgaris. Taxonomy (NCBI): domain Eukaryota; kingdom Viridiplantae; phylum Streptophyta; class Magnoliopsida; order Lamiales; family Plantaginaceae; genus Linaria; species Linaria vulgaris. Next base: position 19,487,805 of record OX415253.1, on the reverse strand, counting down.
CCTAAATCTTGAAGAATCGTGAAATATTCTAGGACGAATAAGTGGGCGTTACTGTTAGAATGAGAGAATTTAGGTGGGGAATGTTAGAGATATAGAGTTGATATTTTCTTTTTTATAAATTTATATATTAGATTTGGGGGGATTTATAAGTTGTTATGTGTGTAAAAGTGTTACTCTACATAGAAATCGTGTTTCTTTTCAGTTTGCTAGACAATTTTATGTTGTGGACAATGACTTAGCTCGCATGGCAAACACGTCGGATGAAAGCGTGTCCTGACTGGGATGGGACATAAACACAAGCCCGAACCAGGAGCTGCTGTTTAATGACCCAAAAAGCTGCAGGGCAAAAGTGGCGGGGACTAACAAGTGCAGGGTATTTTTAGCAATTCTGCATTTATAAAATATATTTATGCATATATATTAAATAGTTCAACAATTCCATTTCGGTCGGATTACCAATCTACAAACCAAATAGTTTGTAAAACCCTTATTCATTAGTTGGTATCAAACTATTTACCCGGGAATTAAAATGATTCATTAAACGGTCCATACCAACTCAAGATTGGTTGAAATCATTCATTCATCATTGTCATGCTCATCCTTAATTAATTGTTTTAAATACTTTGGAGTTGTTATTTGCCCTTAGAAACTCAAGAACAAAGCTTTGATCCCATAGTCCAAAAAGTAGATGACTAAAATTCCTTCTAGCTACCATTTTCTTTCCAAAACTATGAATTTTGCAAGAGAAAAAGAATTGGATCACAAGACAAATTATATAGAAACTTTAACTGCAATTAGAAACATATGAGTGGAAGTAAGACGATGCTTAATCTCTATTTGCTAAAATCAAATCAACGAACACCTTGTGTAGTTATTTAGGGAACTAGCGTAAACAAAAATTCTACTTATCTTATGCAATATTAGTTGTGGAAAACATATTCAAAACCAACTCAATGGAACATTATTATTGACTACAACTCAAATCATTCATTAATAATATTAATGGGGTGCAATGCAGAGTAGGAAATATGTAAGCAAGTAATATACTGCGCCTGTGCCCTTTTTGCAAGTGGACGGTCAAGTAATGATAAAATGATAAGTATAGTTATGAATCAAGTATTGTATCCCAATGGAGTGGTGGATTAATCCTAGATTCACTTAAATATAAAAGCATTAATAGTTGTCACGGTTGCTATGGAGAGAGTCTGAATGTATTGGAAACTATAACTAAATGAATGCAGTGCGTGAATATGTGAAAGCTAGGGAAACTAGATGAATGCAGTAGAGAATTAAATGAATGGAAGAAAATAATTTGTAAGCAGATTGATTGCAACGAAAATAGTTTAAGTAAAAAAAAATGGAAAATAGAAACAAAATTTAAGATAATTGAGGGTTGAATGCTTAAGATTGTAAAGAGATGATTAAAAGATGTTTAGAGGTTGGGCTTCACTAGTGAATTACACTTAACAGTTCATAGACAAACTACATAAGCTTATTGAGTTGTTGATGTATGTTTGAGTTCTTCTGTGCCTAATGAATTCGTCATCTACAGATGGAGTATCCTAATTACAAATCCTTAAGTCTCAGTTGTTTTAGAAGAGATATTAAGTTTAGAGTCCAATTAACTCATCCATTCACATTAACGTAATGTAAATAATTAAGATTGATCTAGTGTGATTTAGGAGTTGCGCAATAGTTGCGTTAGTGTACCAAAGTCACAAATTGCATGTATACATGACTAGCTTACCATCTACACTCTGGTGGTCCCTGGGTAGTGCGGTCGCTCTTCCAATGAGAATAATATTAATCATGTAGAATAATAACTAATTAATCTAGACACATGAACTCTCAAACAAACATCAAACTAAACAAATATGCATATTCACAAATCAGAGCTACCTTCCTACTCCAAACACGAAGTGTTTAGCTACTCATAGTCTTGAGTTCAACACAAAGTAAAAAATTAAACAACATAAACATAGATAAATAAGATAAGAAAAACTTCTCAGATCTAGAGGAACGTTGACGCCTTGCTATCTTCTTGATTCATTTGCTTTGTCTTCTCTCTCACAATTATTGACTCTTAAATATGAAAGCAAAACTTGAACATAGTACAATGGTGTCTCCCTCTTCCGTCTCTCGCACTTCTTTTCATAAATCTTTCTCACAACTACTCTCTAAACTATAGAATGTAATCAAATGTAATGGTGAGCAATGAAAGCAATGTTTGAGCGCTTGTCATTATCCCCTTTACATAGGTAAGTTGTGTTGCCCTTGTTTGGATCATCAATGCCATTTAAACAGGAAAAAAAATACATTTTTGCCCCATGTTGCGTGGGTCTAGACATCTCAGTGCGACTGGTCGCGCGGGTTGAGCTGCTGATTATGCGGGTTATGCCGCCTTCTGCTAGGATCATGCATGTCACACCTCTAGTAGTGTTGATCGCGACGCTCCTTAGGCGTGTCACGCGGCCGCATTTCCAATTGGGTCGGGTGTTGGGATTCTATTTTTTGCGTGAGATAGGGTTGCATCACTTCTTGTAGCGTCATGGCACTTGATGTGCACCATAGCACTCCATTTGAAATAGCTTCCAAAAGCATCAAATTTGTGCTCTTTTTCTATCCTTTTATCTTAACTCGACTAAAACTCACAAAATGATAAAATAATACAAAAATAAATAAATATGCATTAATGGTTCATCTAAAGTGTAAGAAATCAAGTACTCAAATCACGCTAAAGAAACGGTTATCAAATACCAAAATATATCTAAAAAATTAAATATAATAAACATGCGGGCTCTGAAAAGGCCTTGTCCTTTAATACATATGTTCTCCAAGCAAAAGGATGTAAACCAGGCTAGGGCATACCTGGCGTAGACCCTCTAATGCTTAAGTTAGCAAATATTCAAGAATGAGAGTTGGGTACTTGAGGTAAAAATACTTTGGATTGCAACAATTGAATGTAAAAACACCTTACAAATTCAAAACATGTTGAGAGTCCAATTCTTGAGCCTTCTATTGGACAAGTTGGTCGATTCTTACTGAAATGTCAAATTTAATCTTGACCAATAAAGGTCGAAATGTACATGAAGGCCGAATTTGGTCTCTTATTCACGCTCAATTGAATAAAATAATCTCCAAATTGACACACTTATCTTGTAGAGTCTGGGATTGTAGGCGATTAGCTTCAAGTTTTTACCCTTATTAATAGAGTTAGTTGTTGATCACCTAGATGTTTGAGGTCGAATAAGATTGTATCGAAATAGCCATGTTTATATTGGGGAAAGACCCATCTTACTAAAGGTCAAAAGGGCTCTACCTCTAGCAGTTTTGATCGACCACCACCTTGATTTTCTGAGAATAGCTCTTGTTCTTATACTTAGGGCCTTACTGTCATGTCGTATGTCTTAGCTTAATAATGGAACAACAAAGATTGAACATAAGTTAAACCATAAGAATAAAACTAAAGCGCATATTGATCCATTTGTTTGAGCATTTTGAGATAGTATGGGACTTTGATCTTTCGCAAGCTAATTCTTGCCTTTTTACGAATTTTTTCTCGAATAATGAGGAGTAAGAAGAAGAGTCTTCTGTTTCGAGATAGGCTAAGGAACCATAACTTTGTAGTTTTTTATAATAGTAAGAAATCATAGTCGACCTCCATTGACTCTTTTCCATAGTCACTGGACATATGCCTAAAATGCAAAACTTACCATGTGTTATTTTGAATTAGTAAAAACCTCTCTATGTTATTTTTATTAGCAAAACTCTACCTCTGTTATTGAATAATTAGCTTACAACACCCAATTCGAATTTTAGCTTTCACTTGAAGTAAAATGTCATTTTTACCCTTGTCTACAGATATCTAATTATTTTAACAATTTGTTTGGAATAGAAACTTCAAAGTAAGTTCTATAATAATAATAGCAATAAGTTAAAGGAAAAAAATGTAAATTAAACATTTGTTAGTTCTAAAATAAATCTTTTTGTTTTGCAGTAATTCTAAAAGAAATCTTAAAAATAGAAAGACTTCACCATTTCCGTAGCTACACCCGGCATCGATGGCCGCACCTTCCATCATCCTTAATTACCACTATATCTAGTAGTGTTTAAAGTTTCCAGGATAGAAGAAATCCCCAAATCCCTTAACCTTTGGATTTTTGTTTTTATTGTACTTTCTTCAATTCCAAAACTATCTGAAAAAAGATGAAGGAAAAAAAATTCATTACAAAAGATTGGTTTCAATTATGTCGAGTAAAACGGTGGATTTAGTTGTTTCAGGCTAACTTGACAATAGATCATATATTATATGCAAAAGCGAGACTACAACTGCAGTGCTACGGATCTATTAAAAACTATGTCTCATATCACTAAGGCCAGCTCTAGGTCGACTTTAGTGCAGAACACCAGATGCTTGATATGGAGAGCCCGACTGAATATCGAAGATGATTTCGAGGTTTACATCGAGGGTGATGTCGAGGATGTAGTCGAAGACAATATCGAAGGTGATATCGAGGATGATATCGAATATAGATATTCAGTGTCATCTGGTTGTTTAGGAAATAAATGTAAGTATGTTTCGGTCTGTGTGGGGGAGGGGGTATTTATGGATTTCTGCCCCGTACCATATCGAATACAATATTCGATATGATATTTGATATGGTATCGTATATCGGGTGTTATCCCTGATATGCGCAAATGAGGTCGGCGGTCTGTTGGGATGGGCCATACTGCTACGTGGGTTGGCCCATATCAGGATTTCCCCGTATCATGTAGTCCCATAGTTTAGGGGTTATCGTGTGAAATGATAACTTGTAAACTCAGTTCACGAGTTCTTGTATTTGTTCGGGGGTACCCACAACTACCCCCAAGTTTTCGACTTACACGAGCAATAAATTGAAATAGTGAAAATAGAACTCTGATACTCCCCCATTTCCTTAGACGATTTGTGAATTTGGGCGTCAAAAATTTCTCTAATGCCGGGTATATATCGAATTTTACTTTTGATATACCCCCGACGTTGGGGCCATTAATTGCTCGTGCTGCCCAGTCATTTTATTATTTAAAATGGTTTGTTAGTAATTGCTCGATATTCGATTTTAATTTTAATTTTATTCTGTTGTGTTAATTAGTCCTTAACATTTCTCTGGGTGAGTGATGGTACAAACTAAGAATCTGCCTTATCGAAAGTATGTTGTTTCCTCGCGAACGTACGTGCCTCGTGCCCGAAGGTGCCTCTGAACCGAACCCTTTAAAGGCTACCCCGCCCATGGTACGAAACATGCCTTGCATCCCTCAACAGGTCGAGGCACTTGATGATGGCCCTATGCGAGTTCCTTGTATTGTTGCCGACGTCAAGATCCCGCGCATTCGTTTATATGAATGGAATTCTCGATTTCCTGCTCGTTTCTTTGTAGTTCGACTGGGCAATGATGGTGGTAGTGGTGTTGTCGAAACCTGCACTGACATTAAAGAAGGCTTGTCCTTAGAAGAAGAAAGGCAATGTGTCGTGGAGCTAGAAATTGAATCTCATAGGAGGCTTGCGGCCAATCCTCCTAAAGTTGGCGTGGCGTCGTTACCCCCCGACGCTCCATTCGACTATTGGCATCCAAATGTTGGGCTCGTTTTGATAAGGATGCCCGTGATAAGGAGGTCGGTGTCGGCTCAAGTGGGACTATTTTGGGTGGGGATATTGGTATAGATTATGTTGAAATTGTTAACGTCTCTCCCGTCAGTAAGTCACCAGCGACACTCTTGTCGCATGGCGTTGAAGAAGCTACCAAGCTTGAACCTAGAGAATTTATTCGCTCTTTTGATAGGGCGACTGCTCTCGAGCTAAGCGGGTCCCCCTGAGATGGGGTGCCCCGGTCCCCTATCGCGACTTCTAAGGCTCCTCCCTTGTCTCGAGACCGTCAAGATAGATCCTCCCCCACTCGCGATGATGTCACTATCCGAGCAACTAGAAGAAATTATGATTTCCTTCATGATCCAACCGTGGATTGATTAATCATTAGGATAAGTGCCCGCATCTTGTGGGAGGAAGATGCTATCACAAGTTTGAACCTTATCTACCACAATGTGGCTCATGTTGTTCTAATACGTGACCTGGAGGCTCTGTAGTGCTGTGGATGTGTGTAATGCTTTTTTATGTGATAAGTTCCTTGACATCGCACTCGTACTGCGTTCTTATTTTGATGTATGTGTATTGACCCTTCACCTTTCTTAAACGTGACAGTTCGGAAACCTATTCCATACCCTTTTGCCCAGATCATTTGATGTTAGCAGAGGTACAATCAGGGCACGACGCCAGAATTGGGGAGATGCGAAAGTTGATTGAGCAGAGAAACGATTCTCGTGACAAAGGAAACGCGTGGAAGCGTGCATCTGAAATGTGTGCAAGGAAGGCGCATGATGAAGCTTGGAGAGTTGAGGTCAAAAAAGAAAAACTTACGAGGGAGTTTGAACAAGTACGATCTGAAGCCGATTAGTTTCATCGGCGAAACGCACATTTAGACCGGGAGCAGACTTCATATAGGGATTCGGTGATATTGCTCGAGACTCAAAATGCGAAGCTGTCTGAGCTTCTTGAATCAGATCATCTTATGCGGGCCGTCGCTAGGGAGTTTATGAAATCTTCTACTTTCAATCAAATAGGGCTTTTCCGATGGGAAAAAGACTTTATGCTCGAAGTGGTGACTATCGTAGATTGGATCAAAAGATTTCGAGATTTGTCTACTTGATCCGGAGCTTGGGCCCGATAGGGTAGATTGTGGAGACTAAACTACCAGTCCCTCAATGCCTCGAGTGATCGATGATCCTTTCCTGCCTCTCCTAAAAGAGAGAGGATTATGGACGGTTTTATGCCCACTCCTGGTAAAGAGGGGAAAGTGAACGGTTCTCCTCCCTAGGATGTTCTTGAAGATGTTGCTCATGGTGACGAGATACAGGATAACGTAGATGGAGTATTTGGAGGCACCGATTTTATGGATACTAATCAGCCGGAGAATAGAGATGACATAGAGGTTGTGCCCGAGTTGCAACTTGTATGGGCTGCTGTCGGGGCATATCCTCGACTGATATATAGGGAACTAGACAATCCCAAATTGTATAAATACCAAGAGGGGTTGTCTCCTCGGGCGATGGCCGAGCTTGCCAAAGATATAAACGATGAACCATGGAAGTTTACCATGCATCCTATGGACTTTGATCCTTCCATTCTCCCTGATCTTTCGAGGGAGAAAATCCATGGTGACCATTTTGACAATTATGAAGAAGATTTCTTTTGACATATTTGTGTGTTTCGTTTTTAGTGAGGGTAAGAAATAGTGTAGCAACATTATTGTTGTCCCCTGTGTGGTTATTTCACCTCTTCAAATAGGGTACTCATACTTATCTATGTTCAGTTTTGGATAAGCATTAATATTATGGAAGCGTTCTTTATCTTGATTTGTCAAATGTCCCACAGCATCATGATGTCGGTCGAGAGTGTTGCCGAAATAGGACCTTAGATGGAGAGTCGCATTTTCAAGTGATATGTCCTAAGGGCGACATCTTTGTGCTGATGTCTCGTCATATTTATCACGAAAGTATATGGACAGTCGCCTTTTCAAGCGATATGTTCTGAAGGCGATATCTCTTTGTTGTTGTATCAGCATAATTACCGCGAAGATACATGGGCAGACACCTTTTCCAGCGATACGTCCCCGAGGGCGATACCTCTTTGTTGTTGTATCAGCAAAGTTACTGCGAAGTTATATGGACAATCGCCTTTTCAAGCGATATGTCCTGGGGGCGATAACTCTTTGTAGTTACGTTAGCATATGTCAAAATCTGCAGTGCAGGTACGCTGATTTTATGGTTTGTCATATCTTTTTTCCGCGTCATAGGAACAACAGATTTATAATATATTGGTGCTGGGCCGGGAAGGTGGCTTCCTACGTAACCCAAATTGTGATTCAAGCTTTGCGTAGTTCTTATTACAAGATGTGATGTTCTCAACAATAAAAACGTCTCAAGTGTTGCACGTTCCATCGACGGGATAGGGGATCCCCATGCATATTTTCTAAATAATAGTAACCTTTGGAACTTGCTCGAATCACCCGATAGAGGCCTTCCCAATATTGCTTGGAGCTTTCCCACGTGCTTACTAGCTCTCACGTTATTTAAGACGAGGTCTCCAACTAGAAAGTTGCGCAAATGGACCCGCATGTCAAAAGTTCGGGGCATAGTTGTTTTATAGGCCACAGTGCGTTGATAGGCATGCTCTCTAGTAGACGTGATCATATCGAGTTCCATCTGACAGAAACATGTCCAGTGCTTTGGATCCTATTTGGTAATACGATAGGTGGGCATACCTATCTCCACCGGAACCATTGCCTCGGATCCGTATACCAAGGTGTAAGGTGCTTCTCCAGTAGAGGTCTGAGGAGTAGTACGGTATGCCCAAAGAATGCCTGTGAGTTCTTTTATCCAACTTGTGCCTGTGGCGTGAAGCCGACGCTCCAGATATTCCTTTAGTGTTTAGTTTCTGGCCTCAACCTTGTGGACAATGGATGAACCAACGTCGCGAAGTGTTGTGCAATATTTAATTCCTTGCACCATGAAACCTTTTCTTTACCACGTAATTGGGTACCATTATCGGAAATGAGGACTCTGGGAGGCCGAAATGACAGATGATGTTATTCCATACGAACTCAATCATATTGTTCTCAGTTATGTGGGCCAGTCCCTCTGCTTCCACCCACTTGGTGAAATACTCAACAAAGACTAGAAGGAATTTTTTTTGACCCTTAGCAACAGGCAGAGGTCCTACAATATCGGTTCCCCATTGGTCGAACGGACATGTAATTTCCAGACGCTGCATCAACACAGCTGGTTGGTGGATGAGTCTCGCATGGTACTGACAGTTCTCACAAGTATGACAAAATTGTGTGGCATCCTTTCGCAATGTTGGTCAGAAATACCCTTGTCTCATAATCTTCTGCGCCAGTGCTCATCCTCATGAATGGTTCCCACAACTCCCGTCATGTATCTCTCTCATGATGTACTACGCATCCAGGAGAGATGTGCATCTTAGAGGAGGCTCTCCAAAGGATTGCTTGTAGAGCTCCCCTTGGTAGATAGTGAACTTATAAGCATTGTATTTAAGATGTTGCCGCGCATTGGCATCTTTGGGGAGCTTCCCGTTTTGGAGGTATTGGAAAATTTCATCCTTCCAACATAGAGCGTCTACTATCGAAAAGATAAATTCGACATCAGCCCATACCTTTTGGTCTTGGTAAAACCTATTGTTGGTTTACTAGTAGCCAATAAAATGACGATCTTCTCCACGAAGTTGTCTGATGAGCTTGCGAACTTTGACAATGCATCAGTCTTCATGTTTTTCAGTCGGGGAATCTGAGTTAAGTTGAATGTGGTGAATTCAGAAGCTAATGCCTTTAGTTTTGCCAAATATAAGACCATAGTTTCTTGTTACGCCTCGAAGTATCCTAAGCAATGGTTCGCCACCAACTGCGAATTCATAAACACTTTTGAGTGGTCGAAACACAATGTCTTCGCCATCTGTACTCATACGAGCCCTGCCTCATATTTGGCCTCGTTATTTGAAATAGGAAAGTTAAAACTTATAGCAAAATCAAATTCTCGACGATCTGGCAATAAAAGATGTATTCTTACACGCCCGTCATTGGCAGTTGATGAACCATCCACGTGCAATAGCCAAGCTGAATGTCTAGTACTCGGTCCCGAGTGCTGGATGAGAGTGAAAATATGGTTGCAAGAATGATCCACACTATTTTCCGAAGTCTCTACCATAAAATCTACCAAGACCTATGCCTTAATGGAGGTCCAGTAACGATATTCTAACCCGAACTCGCTCAATTCTATCGCCCATTTTACCAGGCGTCCGAAGGTCTCCGGGCTCATCATTTATCTGTGACCACGGTTATGGGATGCGAGCGGAATTAGGGCTTCAACTTTTGGGTCATTATCACTATCGCTAAAGCAAATAGTTCGGTCTGTAAATAGTTTCTCTCTGCGCCGTGTAGCACGCGGCTAACATAATGGATGGGTAACTGTTTACCGTTAGCATCCCGGACCAAGACCATGCTGACGGTGTTGGTCGAGACCAAGATATACAAATAGAGAATCTCTCATGCGTCGGGCTTGGCCAACAAAGGTGGAGTCATCAAGTATTCCTTGAGTTGCTAGAACGCTCTCTCGCAATCATTTTTCCATTTGAAATTCGTCACCTTCTTCAGAACTTTGAAGAAAGGTAGGCTCTTTTTTGCCGAGGGGGCGATGAACCATCCCAACACCGTTATACGTCCAACCAAACATTGCACATCTCGCACTAACCTCGACGAGGGCAAGCTAATCACTGCCTGGATCTTATCGGGATTGGCCTCAATTCCTCTCTCGTAAACCATAATCCCACGAACTTTTCCGCTGGGACGCCAAACGTACACTTCTTGTGATTGAGCATCATTCCGTAATTCCACATGATCCCAAAGGACTGTTCCAAGTGTTTCATATGGTCCTCGGCTTTCAAACTCTTAATCAACATATCATCCATGTAGACCTCCATGGATTTCCCAACCAAGTTATACAACATTTTGGCCACTAGCCTTTGGAAGGTAGCACCCGCTTTTCACAATCTGAAGGGCATTACTCAATAACAATATACACTTATGTCTGTAATGAAGGCTGTTTTTGCTAGATCCTTGGTTGCCATAAATATCTGATGATATCCACTATTCGCATCTACAAAATTAAACAACGAACATCCTGTCATCAAGTCCACGATGAGATCAATTCTCGATAAGGGAAAAAGGATCTCCAGGGTAGTGCTTGTTTAAATCGGTGTAGTCGACCCACATTCTCCACTCTACCACGTTCTTTAGGACCAACGATATATTTCTAAGCCATTCTGAATAACGTATCTCGTAAATATGACTTGCTTTCAATTTTTCAATTATTTATTTCTCTGCAGCCTCGTTCTTCTCCTTACTGAAGTTCCTTTTCTTCTACCTCACTAGCTCGGCCCTAGGATCAACATTCAACTTATGTACTATGATCTTGGGGTCGATCCCCTTCAAGTCTGAATCCGACCACGCAAAGATATCAGCGTTCCTCCTCAAACATTCCACTAGCGCGATTCTAATGCTATCTGTCATTGCCAATGTAAGCTGCAACGTGCGGTCTGGCCTCTCCGGGTCAATGCTAATAGTAACGAATCCCCTCTGGGTTCCATTTTTTGTTCATTTTGAAAAGGCAATATCGCCTTCTCCCTCGTTGATAACTCGGTGGGAGTATCAACTTCCAACTTCTTAAGATTTGCCACCATCTTCTTCTTCTTCTGCCCTGACTCCTTTGCTTTCTGACGTCTCTTCATTCTATGATTATTCTGCGGCTATCTGATCACGAGAACTAGTTCCCACAGACGGCGTCACTAATTTGACAATAGATCGTATATTATATGCAAAATGTGATATTACAGCTGTAGTGCTACGAATCTATTACAAACTATGTTTCCTATCACCAAGGCTAGCTTTAGGTCGACTTTAATCCGAAACACCAAATGCTTGAGATAGAGAGCCCGACTGAATATCAAAGATGATGTCGAGGTTGACATCGAGGGTGATGTCGAAATTGACGTCGAGAGTGATGTCGAAGGTGACGTCGAGGGTGATGTCGAGGGTGATGTCGAGAATGTAGTCGAAGACAATATCGAAGATGATATAGGAGATGATATCTAATATCGATACTCAATTTCAGTAGGTTGTTAAGGGATATAAATGTAAGCCTATCTCGGTCTGCGGGGCGGGTGTATTTATAGATTTTTGCCCCGTACCATATCGCGCGAATACAATATTCGATATGGTATCGTATATCGGATCTTATCCCGATATGGGCATACTGGGCCGACGATCTGCTGGGTTGAGCTGTATTGCTGCGTGGACTGGCTCATATCGAGATTTGTCCATATCACAGGCCATAGCTGAAGCTTGCTTTTCCATTCTCATTTGATAAAATTCTATTCGTTGGTGGACGTTGTGAACGCGACTGGTTTTCCATCTTTTTCCTTTTTTTTTTGTTTACTTAATAATTAATAATATCAACTGAACTACACCTTGAGCACTTATAATTTTTTTTCCTTTGACCGATTCAAGGGGGTGTTTGCTAATAAAATTAACACAAGGATTTTAAGGAACTGACAGGTGTACTAGAGAAGAAGTGGAAGAACAAGAAGAAGGTGACTAGACTCACTTCCCTCAGTGATGAGTGATGTGGTTGGTGGTGGATTACGCCCTAAGTCATTTGCCAAATCTTTGTTCCTCAATGTCTTGAAGAGGTTCAATGTCCGAGTGAGGGGTCTTCACTTTCAACATTTCCACGTTGAACTTCTTCATATACTCGCGTAGAGTTTCCTTCTCACGTTGCTTCAACCAAAATAGATAGCCGACCTCCACTGGGTCTATCGAAAGGGTAGAGAACTTTGAATGGAACATGCCATGTAGTAGTTCATAGCTATAGATGGTTCCTGGAGGAATACACGCAAACCACTCATTCGCTATTCCTACTAGAGATATCAAGAAGCGTCGTGTCTGGTCTCTTGCCCCAAAGCCTCCTAGACACTCATATTTGTTGTGCTCCTTAACACAATGTACAGATCAATTAGCTGAGTATATATTAATAGTCTTTTAAGTATAATTGTAGCAACGTACCACGTACATTATAAAATACAACAAAAGCCTTTTTATAACTGTAATGGAACATTCACTAAGCAATCATTATAAGAATGTTCTATTTTTGCAAGAGAAAATTCAAAGGGACAAGCTTCCAACTAAAAATTCAGTTGAAAAGGTTAAAAACGGATGGCAATATCCAACTAAGCGAATTTCAAATTTACCAAGCGAAAGATTGATTACAAGGTGTGGAAGCAATATGTGTCGAAGGTAACATTTAGCTAGCGAAAATTTCACTGAGACCCACGTGTAACTTTACCAAGCGAAAAGCAGGTTGAAAGTGTCCAGCCAAGATTTGCAAGGGAATTTTTGCTCGAACCTACGTGGACATTTCCAAGCGAATGTGTTGATGACAAGGTCCAGCACTGACTATTTGCAAGCGCATTTTCGCTTTCAAGGCCACGTGTAAAAATACTATATGTAAGTATTTATTTTGTATTGTACCAAAGCTACCAAGCGATATTTCGCTTGCCGATTCTTTATACATACCAAATATTTGAAATTAAACACGCGGAAATTATTTAGCGCGTTTGTTTTTGAATAAACTTGCCAAGCAAAAATTCGCTTGGTAAAATTGGTTCCAGGTTAATAAAAAAAAATGGCGCACAATACGCACCATTATAGTTAATTTAGAGCTTATTTAATTACATTTATATTATATATAAATTATACACACGATTTAATTATATATAAACTACAAACCCAATTTTAATTATATATAAACTATACACCCAATGTAATTATGTATATATATATAAATCATTAGGAAACGTAACAATTATACAAAATTAAACATAAAACTAATAGCAAAAATAATAATAAAGTTTAGCATAAATTAACACTAAAATATTGATGTATAAACAAACAAAAACTATATAATGTAACCAAAGATAAACAAAAGAAGAAAAAAAAAGGGAAGTAGAAAGAAGAATCAAAGCTTACAAAAGAAAAATAATCAAAGTATAAAAAATAATAAAGTATAGCAAAGGATGAATCAAATATAAAGTACTAAGTCATGATTTCTCAAAGCAAAATAAATAACCAAAAAAAAAAAAGATTATATAAGAAATTTAAAGATGAGATTAGAAGAAGGATTTAGATATGAAGGTTGTGGGAAGAAATATTTGATGAAAAATGAAATGGTGGAAGTGGGGTATTTATAAGAGAAATGGTGAAAAATTCGTAGATGTATAGCAGTTAGCAAGCGAAAATCCGTTTGCCTGGTCACGCGGATCGTTGAGTTGGCAGACAAGGAAACAAAAAGAAACACAAGAACAAGGATGGGTGACTTGGCGGTTACCAAGCGAATTAGTGATTGCAAATTGTACAATTCGCACCTTGCAAGCAAATTTTTGCTTGAAACTGCCTAGTCAGTGTTTTCCAAGCAAATTTTCTCTTGCTGGCTTTTGACATCTTTCATTTTTACCTTCATCTCTCAGATCTAGCTTCATCTTTGTAGATTAAAATTTTCCTTTCCTCCTTATCACAAAGCAAACTCGAGATTTTTGAGATTTATCAAAAAAATTATTCTAAACCATTAGTTCATCCTTCTCAACAATCTCGGGTCGAAGAGGTATGTATTGTGTACGTTTTTTCCTTTTAGCATGTTAATTTATTTTATTTGTGAGTTAAAAGTTTAATTTCGGTAGTTTGATTTATCATTGCTTGTGGAATTGAGAGTGAAATTCGTTCACATATGTCCAACATCATTTGGCATGAATGGCTGCTGTCCACCAGCCTGTGGCATACTTTGTCGCTCACTCTACGACATCTGAGATACACCAGAGGTAGGATATGTAGGCGGGGGAGGGGGGGGGGGAGCTTCCGTGGTCTTCCAACAACATCTGTAAATCGAATTAGGTTATTGAAACTTGTAAATCAGCATTAACAACAACATATGTAAAATTCCTAATCTAATTACTAGCTACACATCAAATTAGTTTATCGAAACTTGTAAATCGGGCTAAGAACATTAAACAAAATCAAAACTTGTAGTACTCCCAATTCGAACAACAATTTTGGGTAGCAATGACAAAACTTGCACAAAATATGAAAAACCCCAATTTGCACTAGATTCGCACCAAATCTGAAGATTTATGGGAGAAAAACATAAATTAGTTAAACATGCATGTACCTTAGTAATATTTCCAGGTTTTGCAAGAGAACGGTGGCGGAATCGGATCTCTTCGCGATGGATTTGGCGGCAGTCGAGGGCTTTTGCTGAATAAGGGAAGTGTGAACAAATGGGGCTAGTAACGGGGTGAGGGTTTAACTAGAGTAATATGACCGGGACTTACCAAGCGAAACCTGGCTGGCAGAAGGCTGACGTGGATATACCAAGCGAATATGAGGTTGGCAACGTGGACTTACCAAGCGAAAAATAGCTGGGAAAAGGCCGACGTGGACGTACCAAGCGAAAAAAAGGTTGGCAATTATGTAAATAAAGTGTTTTAATTAAACAATTTCAGTTATATATTTAATTTTAAATTCAATTTCAATTAGCTTAATTTAATTAGACAATTATTTCAGAAATTTTAATTACTATAATATACTTAGTCAATTTCAAGTGAGAAATTTTAATTAGACAATTTGTATTAACAACTTTCATTAGGCAATTTGATTTTGTATTTGACAATTTTAATTGGAAAACTCAAGCATGTAATTTTAATTAGACAATTGATTGGCCAATATTGAGAAGTTTTATATGTATTTTTTCCTTAAATTTATTTCATCAATTATACATTTGAATTTATATTTTAAAAGAAAAACAATTATACATATTTTTGCAAGCGAAAACTGGTTGGCAGAATGCTGACGTGGGTATACCAAGCGAAAACGAGGTTGGCAATGTGGACTTACCAAGCGAAAAATAGCTAGGAAAAGGCCGACGTGGATATACCAAGCGAAAACGAAGTTGGCAATTATGTAAATAAAGTGTTTTAATTAAACAGTTTTAGTTATTTATTTAATTTCAAATTCAATTTCAATTAGCTTAATTTAATTAGACAATTATTTAAGAAATTTTAATTACTATAATATACTTAGTCAATTTCAAGTGAGAAATTTTGATTACTAAAATATACTTAGTCAATTTCAAGTGAGAAACTTTAATTAGACAATTTTTATTAGCAACTTTTATTAAGCAGTTTGATTTTGTATTAGACAATTTTAATTATAAAACTCAAGTAGGTAATTTTAATTAGGCAATTGATTAGCCAATATTGAGGAGTTTTATATATATATTTTTTTTAAATTTATTTCTTCAATTATACATTTGAAGTTATTTTTTAAAGAAAAACGATTATACATATATTTGCAAGCGAATTTTCGCAATGAAATCCCGATGTGCTAGTTTGCAAGCGAAAATCTAGTAGTGGAGAATGCTAATGTGGCGCAAAGAAATGTTCCTTTTTGCTTAATCAACTTTGCAAGCGAATAGATGCTCGCAAAAAGTTCTCTTGTTAATCAACATTTCGCTTGCAAAAAGTTCTCTTGTTGATAAACAAAAACCGTAATATTACGAATGACTATATGTAGCAAAAAGTTCACTTAATATTCGAGCGCGTGAAGTTCTCGCATTATTGTAACTATTAGAACAAGTAAAGAAAAGGAAAATATGTATTCTCTTCGTGTATAACTATTAACTAATACAGCTTCCTCTGACCAAGCTCATCAGGATTACGGGCAAGTTTCTGATCTACATATGGTATATATATATATATATATATATATATATATATATAAATTTAGAGTTGGAATCTTCAACAGATACCTTTTGTCTCCTTTCTTGTTTCCTTTATAATCACTGCATTAACTTCTTCTAATTGGCACAGACTAAAATGCGGGTGCCATGCACAGATGGACTTTAATGCACAGTCAAAACCCTCATTCCCCTGCACGTGCAAAACCACCCTCTTCTCCTGTTTCGATGCCCGTGCAATGCCATTGCAAATTAGACAATTTTCACGAGATCTGATCAAGTGAAGAAGTAACATGAATTGGAAGCTAGGGATTATATAATATATTCCGTTCCTTGTAACTAGCTATATTTATTTCAACCCCTTATTATTCCATCAGCGAAGGAATATGAGGTGACATCAGAACCCCAAAATATAGTCACTCCACATGTTAATATAAGAAAAAAATGGATTTTAATTCTTATATTTTTCTATTGTATTAAGGAATGGGGTAAAGGGGCTAAATGATATACAATAGTCACTATTTTTGTCTTATTTCGTCCGGATAATAAAACAACATAAAATGTAACAATTAGAGTACAAATAGCCAAAATAATGCTAATCAATTAATAATCGGACTAGTATGGTCCGGACACTTAATACAAGCTTACTAGGTAAAACAAGTAAATTACAAAGTCATTGTTAAGCATCGAATCGGTTGCGTTCGATATATGCGTATCGAACCGTGATCGTTCGATACTAAATATACTATAGTGGTCCTGTGTCGAACTGGTGTGTAACGAATTGGCCTAATTCGATGTGGTGTTGAGTGTCGAATGCAAGGTCTTCGATATGGTACTGTATCGAATGCTCTGAGTTTGATCTAAGGAGTTATCGAATGCTCGGAGTTCGATGTTGGGTAGGTTGGAATGAGTCTTGAATGTCCGTTCCGATTACCAGGGGACATGGTATATATAACCACCATTCCGCGGGCCCCATTAGCAGTTGGGGAAAGTGCATCGAACCGAAGTGGTTCGATGCTCATTCCGCTTCGAACAGGTGGCATTCGATGCGGATTTAACATCGAACAGTGCCTATTAGATGTACTATTCAGCAGGCTGGTGCTGCTGGGCTGGCCAGATACATGATATTGGGCCAATCCTAAAATATCCCCATCGCATTGTACCCCCAGTTTGGGAGACGGTGTCGATGAGAGATCGACTTCCAAACTTATGAAAATAAGTCATTGGTTTGCAGGCCGTTAAGCTTATAGTTTGAAAAGGATGCCCCCGATTGGGTGATAAGCTGATTGCGAGCGAATAGGGATCGAGTTCCAAGCTTTGAAGCTCTGTCGTTTTTGCTCAAAATCATGTCCTAGATTGGGAGACGGTCAGTTGCTTACGACCTTGGTAGGTTTTTGTTAGTGGTTTGAGATATTCTTAATCATAAGTTTCTTCTAAGCGGATACCATTATATTAGTTTGTAAGCTCCCAGTTGAAGTTAAACTTGCAGTCGAACGTGATGGGTTCGATGTTCAACCGTATTGAACGGTGATAGTTCGATGCAGATTCTGCCATGATCCATCGCGGATCGAACCAGGGGCGTTCCATGTTGAATTAGGCATCGAATCATGGCGATTCGATGCGCTTCTGTAATGGGCTTGATAGGCTTTTTGCTGCCTATATAAGAGGGAAGCGGTGGTGTAAAGCTCATTACTCTGTTGGCCAACGTACGCACCAAGCTAAGCAACATCGAACGGGCACAGTTCGATGCGGGAATGATCGAACGTCTTCCGTTCGATGCTTGATGCATCGAACGGAGAGCATTCGACCTAATGCCTTAGAAAAAATACTGCTATTTTTAGCGAACTATAGAGATTTTGCACCTTATTTTTGATATTGCTTTTTCTGTTTTCAAGCAAATTGTCCGAATAATTGCTTGCTCTTCCACCGTTAATTAAGGTAATTAGTTACGTGCTTACTTGTGAGGTTGATTTATAAATGCTTAGCACGTAGTCGTTTTAGATATGTCGCGTTAGTGTTGCGAGAGCCGTTAATATGATGTATTCGCTTGCAGTCATCTTTTTTTTCTTTTTTTTTTTCAGTTTTTCTCGACCAAGATGGTGAATTCTGAGTCAACTTCTGGGAGTGAGTCGAGTAGTAGCTCGAGCCCTGGTTCTAGGAACTCTGTGGTGGGGCCCTTCTAGTGCTCCTGCGTGTTCTGATATATCATTAGGAAGCGGCCGTGAGCCCATTGACATAGATTCTGCCAGTTCACCTATTGAAAATAATCCCGGTGTTGATGTTGGACAATCAATGGCTCGGGGTAAAGATGAGGATTCTCAATCGTCTTCATCTGAGGATAATCGTGCATCTAGTCAAGCCGCAGAAGATGTTGATTTCAGCAATAGGGAATTTATTGATTTCGCTGATGTGCCAGGAATGGCGTATAATACGTACGTCTCGCTTTTCCAGCATAGCCCCAAGCAGCTTCTCTAGATATTCGACATACCAAATAGGTACAAGATAGTACTCCCTGATTCAAATGTCTGAATGGATACTCCGCCGCCTGGGCACTTGACAGTAATTGTAGGCCAACTTTTGAATGGGCTACGGTTCTCGATACCGGTTGAGCAAAAGATGCTTCTGAGTTCTACCGACCTTGTGCGAGGACAACTTATGCCAAATTCGTATGGCCATTCGATAGGTTTCATTATCGTGATGAAAGCGCTAGGCGAGCCTCAGAATCCCAATGAGTTATGGGCTATTTTTGAAATCGTTAGGCAGGAGGAAGGGTTTTACCATGTTAAAGCGATGCGGGGACGCAAGTTTTTGTATGGCGAAGCCACTGGATACGGAAAGAACTGGAAAATGCATTATTTTTATATTAAGGAGAGTTATGAGGACGAGTTTTTTACTTATCGCCGTGACTGGTAAAATGGTTCTAGGGTTGCGATACCCCCCGGTATTGTTCTGACCTATGGGGATTGTGATTTTGTTCCAAACTTGGTGCAAGACCACCAATTTGACGTTAAAAATTTGGTTGAAAGTCATGTTTTGTCTTTAGCTGGTCTGTCCCCAGTTCCGTATAACGGAAGATTTACTCTTGGTATAATTTTGCATCTTTAACAGATGGTCTTCTTTGTGTTAATAATATGATTATGCTAATAGTGTAACATTTTTGCAGACCACTTTTATGGATTGTCACCCCCGTGTGAATCGAGCTCTTGCTGTTGAGCAAGCAAGTTCTCAAACCACCACCGTTCACGAGATTTCCCTTCCGAAGAAGAGGAAAAACAAGGGAAAGTTGGCCGTTGCCGCGCCTTCGGCTTCTGCCGCTGCCGAAGCCCAAGTCGATCCTTTCTAGGAAGTTCTAAAAGGTAATTGTGATAATGTGCCTGCTACTGTTGAGTTTACTCAGGTTGAAATTTTCTGAGAGTATAGTGGTCGGATTGGGTGATAATACCAAAGCTATTGCCCAGGCCAAGAGGAGAAGAGTCCACGAGATATGCTCTTAAACTGGAGGGGCTATCCCCATTTCTGCGCATACGGGTGGTCCGAGTGCTGGGAGTGGCCCTTCTCTTGCGGTAGGGCCAAATGTTGGGGTTGGATCTAATCAGGGTCCACGTGCCCACGTTGGTGAGTATGAATTTCTGAGGCTGCGTCCATTGATGCTCTGAATACTCTTTTTCCCAATCTTGTTGTGCCTTACCCGGTCTCTACTAAGGAGATGAAAATGGTGGAGCGCAACGCTCTTCATTTGTTGACGGCGATAATAAATGTTTTTTCTTGAGTGAATTGTTGTTGGACTTGCGACGTGAATGTTGATTTGCGGGATAGTGGACGCCATGTTTGCGGCCCTGGTCTAGGCTCACGAAACGGCGGCTAGTGGACAACAACAGGGTAGAGCTGAGTTCTTCGGTTACGACTGCGAAGCCCTTAGGTCTGCTCTTGATGAGAAGGAGAAGGCCTTGCGGAAGGTTAAGGATTACGCTGCTAAAGCCCATGCCGATAGAGAAACTGTGAAGCAGGCGAAGGTGGCTTTTGATCAGCTCGAATCACAAGTGTCCAACCTTTTGGCTAGTAAGGTGGAGCTGACCAAGCGAGTCGCCGAGCTTGAGAAAGAGGTGGCGGCTGAAAACGCGATAGTCGACCATGCTGAGGCAATTGGCTATTCTCGCGGCCTCAATGAGGTAAAAAATCTGTTATTTTGTATGTTTGTATTCCTTTATTCTACCTTGTTAATCTCTTTCCTTGTCGTATAAGTTTCTGCTCAGGGTGGGAGTCGCAGAGAGGTTCATCTAGAGTAACACGTTTCGAGAGCTTAGCGCTCGGAGTGGTGCCTTGAAAGCTCTTAAAGCTCAAATTCTCACGGTGCTTCAATTCTACACAACCAAATACGTTCCTGAAGGATTTAACCCTGCCTGGTTGGATCTTTCTCTCGAACCAAACAAAGAGGCTTGCCCCCCGCAGCGGAGGATCAAGCTGCAGATCCGGACGAGTTTGCTGTCTTGTTTGAGAATGACAACCTCGTTCTTCGGGGAATCACACCACCGCTTGAAATGCCTAATGCCAATCCCTCTTCTGATGACGAGGATGAAAGTAATGTCTGACGACCTTGGTTTTATTCTATTTTTCTTTGTAATAAACTATTTTAATTTCATTTTTATGGCGCTGCGTTGCCTCTTAATGAGCTGAACAATTTGATTAATTGCATGACAATTTTTCATGAATTTTTGCGTTGGTTTGTTTGATCTATGACTCGTAGTAGTTGTCTTTTCTTTCAATTGTTAATTTTGCTCTTTACTTTATTTTGACAACTTGAGCATTCTTCTATATTCGTGGAAAGTGGTATGTTTCTCTTCGAATCTTAGGGTCATTGTTTTATTCAACAGGGTTATAATCGCTCTGCTTAGTGTTATTCCTTGTGGGGATAAGTATTGTTTGTCGTTTTTAGACAAAGTATCCTTCTTTTTCATATTTTCGGATGGTCAGTATCATTCACCTTGTTGAATGTAATATTCGCCTCGTTTTCCGTATTGCGAGATTCGCGATAACACTTGTAACTTTGCAGTATCTCGTGCCACTTTGGACAGAGTTTCCGTCCCTCTTCTTCGTCTTTTGGGATTTGCGGTATCTCGTGCCACTTTGGACAGAGTTTCCGTCCCTATTCATCGTCTTTTGGGATTTACTCTACATCGTCTTTTGGGAATTGCGATATCTCGTGCCACTTAGAGTTTCTGTCCCTCTTCGTCGTCTTTTGGGATTTGCGGTATCTCGTGCCACTTTGGATAGAGTTTTTGTCCCTCTTTATCGTCTGTTGAGATTTGCGGTATCTCATGCCACTTTGGATAGAGTTCCCGTTCCTCTTCATTATCTTTGGAGATTTGCGGTATCTCGTGCCACTTTGGACAGAGTTTCCGTCCCTCTTCATCATCTTTGAGGATTTTCGGTATCTCGTGCCACTTTGGACAGAGTTTCCATCCCTCTTCATCATATTTGGGGATTTGCAGTATCTCGTGCCACTTTGGACAGAGTTTTCGTCCTTCTTCATCGTTTTTTCTTATTTGCGGTATCTTGTGCCACTTGGGACAGAGTTTCCGTCCCTCTTGTTGGAGCAAATCATCTTGACTCCTACATTGCAATCTGGGACTTAATGTTTTCTTTTGCATCGTTTAACAATGTTATGTCCCGCATAAAGGATGATCATGCAATTTGAATGGATTTCATATAGATGGGTTAGTCAAAAAGATTTATCTTGGAAATTAATTCAAATGATAGGAGTAGGGCGGAGCTTGATTTTATAGGTCTTTCTGCTTTGTTTCCCAGTGTAGCCTTCCGGGCTCAAGTCCTCAGTGTCCCTGTTTTAGTTAATACACGTTTGCCCTTCATACTCGTTATGGCAGAGGGGACGAATAAATGTTGTTCAAAATATTCATGGTACTATGAACTTGCAAAAAATTAAACTAGAGCACTTTACTCAATGTGCTCCATCTGCATGGGAGACAATGTCTCCACTGCTTCTTCTTCCTGCTGTGGTCACGTCCGGAGCGAGGTCACATAGCATTTCCATCCTTCAATATGGTCCGCTATTACTTCACATGTGCCGATAGAAGTAGGGAATTTCACCATTTGGTCGTAGGTCGATGGTAATGCTCGGAATGCATTCAGTGCGGGCCTTCCTATGATGTCGCTGTATGCAAAATGCATGTCGACAATTACGTAGTTTGCCAGCAGTGTTTTCCTTTGCGACATTGTACCTAACGAGGTAGGAAGCATAAGCATTCCGAGAGGGACTATCTCTGGACCTCCAAATCCGTGAAGTGACGTTCTCACCAGTTCCAATGTCTGGCCGTTCAATCCCATTTTGGGCAGAGTAGAGCTGAATAGCACGTTGACTGAGCTACCGTGATCCACTAGCATTTTCGTGACTCCATAGTTGGCTATGTCCACAGTTACCACCAACGGCCAATCCAGTTTTGACATTTGAATGGCTTGGGCGCTCAATTTTCGCAGGTCTGTGGTCGAGAAGTTGATCTCTTCGTGCGGCATTTGCTCGATCCTTAGTATGTTGGCCATGTTGACAAAATTGTTCGGTTCGACGAGCCTCAAAATCTTCTTCTGGCCATTGGTGGAATCTGCCCCCCCCCCCCCCCCCCCGGGGCCTCCTGATGTCAAATTTATCATGGCTTTTCTGATGTTTCCATTCTCAATCTGAAGATAGTTGAATAATTGTGGTTCATTAACCATTCTTTGTATGTCCTTCTTGGGCGATGGTGTTCTATTTCTGTCGGCGCTATCCTCTTGCTCTTACTTCTTTTTGACAAACTCCACGAGTTTGCCATCCTTCAGTAGTCGTTCAATCTCATCCTTGAGATCCTTGCAATTTTTGGTTTCATGTCCCTTCTCATTATGGTATTTACAGAAGCGGGTTGAAAACCTTGTTGCCCTGGAATCCTTCATATGTCAGGGCTCTTTCAGCCAACCTTTCCTTTTTGCTGCCCTGAATACTGTCATGATGCTAGCATTCAGAGGCGTGTACCGCTTAGGCAAAGCGTCCCGGTACCTGTTGTTCTTGTACCTGTTGTTATTGTTGCGGTTTGGATCTTCCCTTCCGCGTTCCTTCTCTTAAGAGGGTGCGACGACGGGCACTTTGGTTGCCATCATCTCCTCAAAATGGACTACCTCCTCCGCTATCTAGTTAGTTTCTTCGATATTGGTGGGTTTGCGTCTGTGTAGATCCCCGCCAAAGACTGTGTTGTTGGTCGCTCGGAAGAGTATACTCATTATCATCTCTCCAGATGGGTTGTCTGTCCTCAACAACTCCGCATTGAAACGTCTCATTAAATCCTTCAGACTTTCATTGGGTTTCTACTTCATGGTATACATATGGGAGTGATCCAAGACCAATCTTGCTTGACTTGAAAATTGATCTTCAAACATTTTCCTTAGTTGTATGTAGCTTTTGATTGATCTTGGAGTAATTTGAGTAAACCAGTCCATTGCTACCCCTGATAGGTTGTTGCGAATATTCTAGCATGTATGTTCTCTTTGAACCCATACAAAGACAGTTTCCTATCCAAATGGAATAGGTGATCGTGGGGATCAGACTTTCCATCGTAAGTTTTCAGATCTGAGATCTTTTTCCCGTGCCCTAAGAACTCCGCTTCTATCTCTTCAGAGAACGGGCTGCTCCTCGGAGCATCACTTCCTTGTCCCATCAGGGCTTCGATTGCAGCTTTCTCTCTCTCAAGCCTTTCCAGTTTTCTAGTCATTTCATCATGTTCCGTTATGGAGTCATGACTCTCGGCACGTCTTCTATCGTCTTTATCCTCTCTCCTTCTCGGTTCATCCTTTTGATTTCCTCCATTTTCTTTCTTTATTGTCTTGTGGTGCCTTCTCGATTGCACCTCGATTGACTCTGGCCTTCCTCTTTGATCAACGCGGGCTGACTTTTCTTTGTTCTGCTGTTCTCCTGATGTAGGTTTGCTCCTTCTGTCGTCCTGCTGCAACTTCTCCTTGTCCGCTCCTCTCGGAGCCCTGGCCGCGGAACCTTGTTCCCTTATGGCCTCTGCATGCCCGACAGGTGGCGGTGTGTGCACGGACGGTGCAGGGGTCAGCATTTCTGCCAGTGCGGCCTTAACCATTGCCATGATTTCGTTTCTCAAGTTATTTGGGATCGAAACAGTAGTTGTTGTTACCCGAGTTGCACCTACTTCAGCTCTTGGTGCCTCCTCGCCTTGAGGCCCCGGCATTTCTTGCCTTGCTGGCGTTTGCACCCTAACGGGTATTGTCGATGGTCTCGCATTGTCCGGAATGGTCTGGTTAGGGGTCGCCCGCTTGGCCTCTTCATTCTGGCCCTCTACAGCTCTACTGGTGTTCCCACAAACGGCGCCAATATTTTGGTCTTATTTCGTCCATGTAATAAAACACCGTAAAATGTAATAATTAGAGTATAAATAGCCAAAATAATGATAATCAATTAATATTGGACTAGCTTGGTCCGGAACACCTAATACAAGCTTACTAGGTAAAACAAGTAAATTACAAAGCCAATGTTAAGCGTTGAATCGGTTGCGTTCGATATAGGCATATCGCACCGTGTTCATTCGATACTGAATATATTGTAGTGGTACTGTGTCGAACTGGTGTGTATCGAATTAACCTAATTCGATGTGGTGTTGAGTGTCGAATGCAAGGTCTTCGATATGGTGGTGTATCGAATGCTCGGAGTTCGATGTTGGGTAGGTTTGAATGAGTTTTGAATGCCCGTTCCGTTTACTAGGGGACAGTGTATATATAACCACATTCCCGCGGGCCCCATTAGCAGTTGGTGAAAGTGCATCGAACCGAAGTGGTTCGATGCTCATTCCGCTTCGAACATGTGGTGTTCGATGCAGATTTAACATCGAACAGTGCTTGTTCGATGTACTATTCAGCAGGCCGGTGCTGCTGGGCCGGCCCAATACATAATATTGGGTCAATCCTAAAATATCCCCATCAGCCACAAACTAAAAATTTAAAATCAGCAAAAGAAAAATATTGTTGCGTGATAAAAATTGAATTAAACGAACAATGAAGACATGTAAATAGTAAAAGAAGCTCAAAGGGCTTGCTCGCCTCCATTTAATCAGACTAATATCCTCCTTATTTTGAGTTGATAATAAAGGCAAAATTGAATCAGTTTATACGTCCCACTACACTGTTTTCCTAATTAGTGACGTCGACAAAATTAAACAACAGTAGTAGTTAATCAAAAAAAGGCAAATGATTATTGTTGGATATAGTAGAGTAGGTAGCCCCATTAGAAGAAGGAGGTGCGTATAGAGACGGAGTTGAAGAAGATGAAGAAACCACAATAGAAGGAGGAGGAGGCGGTACTGGTACTGGTGGCGGAGGAGGCTGGGCCTGGGCAGGCGGAGAAAGGGTAGGGGTAGGCGGAGCCTGTGGCAGCTCGGACACGGAGACAGCTAAGGCGGCGTGAGTAGAAGCAATGATAGTGTTAGCAGCTTCTCTATACTTATATCTCAATATCTCAGCCCTCACCGCGTTGAGCTCCGCTTGTAAAGTTTGAAGCTGCTGCTGCAAAGCTGAAATAGCACCCATACACCCATAAACTGGATCTCTCAGCCTCACGTTCGCTTCGTACACTAAACTGTTTGCTGCATCGGCTCTTTGTGGTTCAGGCACTTCCTAGAACATCAACAAACACGAGAAAATATACCATAATAAGATTTTGGGATATTAATCCAAGGAAATGTAAGATGTTCATCATGATAATCAAATTCTTATATTTTTCTTGTGAAGTTTAATTAGCGAGTAGCCAATGGCCTTAAATGAAGGAAAATTCGAATTTATAGAAATCAAATGCACAGCAATTGACAAATGTTTTCGAGATTATTTTCAGGTTATGACATCCTCTATATCTATGTGACATGACAACATAGTTGCATGCGTCGCCTATAATTTCATTATTATTCCAAATTCTCGATAAATGGTTTGAGTGATATCTGTACTAAAAAGGTCTGCAACTAAATACTAATGAGCTTTTGCATATCACACACAATTACACTACGTTGAGTTAATCGGAGAGTTGACTTTGTAATAATAAAAATACATAGCAAGATATACATAGATCGAGAAATGAATGAAGAATATAATAAATAATTTAATATACATAATCTTAATTACCAGGAGCATCTTGGAAACGTTGCTAGCACCAAAGACCTTGTGAACAGCAGCAAATTTGTGAGGTTCATGGGGAGAGAAATAAGGAGAGAAAGGGCATTCCTCGGCGCATCTTCTTCGTAGGAGCTTACAAGCGGCGCAAGGTGTTATTGTGTTTAAGATTCCCGGCGGACCTAACAACATATGTCTCCTTCCCATCCCTAACGAATCCTTGTTCTCCGTCTTCAACTTCTTCCCGTTCTCATTAAACCCTTCTCTGACATTAATTCATTATTAATCAACAACAAATTAATTATGTAACATTACAAAAATAATTACACACTAGATCTCTGGAAAAGAATGAATATATAGGGTGATTTGCTTTGGTATTTTACCTTTCTCGGGACATCCAAGATTGGATATGTTTCTATATATGAAGAAGAGTTTAGAATAGAGAGAGCTTAAGGCTTATTGAAGAGGAAAGGAAGAAGAAAAAAAAAAGTGCAAAAGGGCAACCAAGGCTTAGTTTTAAAGGAGAGTTCTCTTACATCAGGAAAAGTAGCTAGGTCAATGTTATAAGTTATAACTTGCGTGAGAGAAACGGACAAACTTATTATATGTAGCTTGCTGAAGTGAAAAACGACGTATTTGA
Source organism: Linaria vulgaris (assembly GCA_948329865.1). Taxonomy (NCBI): domain Eukaryota; kingdom Viridiplantae; phylum Streptophyta; class Magnoliopsida; order Lamiales; family Plantaginaceae; genus Linaria; species Linaria vulgaris. Next base: position 19,460,564 of record OX415253.1, on the reverse strand, counting down.
AAATACTGCCTTCACATTACCGATTAAAAATTGATATATCACATTTTAAAAAAGTCACAATTCACTTCTCCTAACACATGCATATATAATGGGAGTATTCCGTAATATATATTTAATAATATACAATACGAATAAAGATAATATTCATTGTTAACATAATATATAGATAGTTAGTTATTTATTTGGGATAAAAGCATCAAACCCCTGTGAACTATACACGTTTTTGCGACTTGCCACTTAAACAAATTTAATAAGCATTTATCTCTTAAACTATGCACTTTTGTGCAATTGGCCCACTCAGTGCATTTCCAACTATTTTGGCCATTTTTTGGCCGAATATTCCTCCTAACCGACTCATATGCGTTGTACTAGATGTATTTTAGTTGTTGATGACAAAATGTAGGGAAGAAACACCTCGAACGGGGAGTATTCATACCAAAAATGGTCGAGAATGTGATTAGCCCCTTCAGTATATTTCGGTCATTTTTTGCCGAAATATTCTCCCTACCCGACTCATACATGTTGTACTAGATATATTTTTGTAGTTGATGACAAAAAGTAGGCAAAAGAACACCTCGAACGGGGAATATTCCAACCGAAAATGCACTGAGTGGGCAAATCGCACAAATGTTTATAGGTTAGGGGAAAATGTGCTTATTAAATTTATTTAAGGGCAAATCGCAAAAACGTGTATAATTTAGGGGATTTGATACTTTTATCTCTATTTATTTTTTATTGAACTAGGTTTTTCATTAACATAATTAAAAGGTAATTTGACCATTTATTTTGTATCTCATGAAAGAGAGAGAGAGAGAGAGGAGGTGCCAGCTCTTTCAAAGCTTGCGCACGTGTGACTTGATGTTGACTTTGAACAGCAACCTTACCGACTTTAATTTGCTTCACACGTTGAGTTGCAGGAAATAGTTTAAAATTTTGACGTGTACTCTCGGACTTTTCAAGCATTCAAGCTTACAGTTTATACCAGCTGGGGTTGAATTAAAATATAGATGCAGGTTATATGGTTTGTCAAACTATAGACGAGAACGGCGAAGGTTCTAGAAAACCAAATGCGCTGTGGAGAAAAGCATCTCCATCATCTCATTGTTGTTGTTTGTTTTTGTACGCTCGTCGATGACAGATATATTGAAAAACTATGTAAATGGGTCTTAGCTTGGAAGCATTGTCTTCGTAATCATTCACATATTAATTTTTGGGATAATTATATAAACTACCTTTGAACTATGTGGTAATTATACAAACTATCTCTAATGTTTAGAAAATTATACAAACTATTTTTATAGCCAATTTTTTGTATAAAAATTATTAAATTATGCAAACTCATTTATTTTGAAAAAAAAGGAGAAAAATGAAATTGCTACATTAAAAATCCTTTATCTCGTTTAAAATGACAAAAAGAATTAAAAACAAATAATATCTTGAAAGTAAAAATATTAATTTTTGGATTTTAGTCTCTCCTATAATTTGCAGTTGTAAAGTAATCTTAATCATTTTACTTTTTTTACATAAGGGTGGTTTGCCTAATATCTCAAACAATGTGGATGGTTTGTGTAATTATCCCATAGTTTAATTATCCCATAGTTTAGGGGTTGTTTGTTCTCTCTTATTTTATCATATTTTTGCCAATTATTTGTTACGGGGTTTGTTTCTCTATACTCCAATCTACGCATATACAAGTTAGGGGATTTCATGAAATTAGTTGAATTTTTTCTCCTTCTATTTCAACAACCTCTTACTTTTTTAACTCTTATTCAATTATTCTAGCAAGTCCATTCCCCCAAATGGTTATGAAATGGGTTCCCTATGTATATGGGGTCTTTTACAAGCAAAGTTCTAGTTCGATACAATTTTATCTAGGTTACATGTAAGCAAATATAAGATAGACTAAGTACTCTAACTATGCTAATTTAAGCTCCTCAACTTGATCTTTGTTTAACTTTGTCTAGAACATTTGTAGACTCTGAAGCTAGAAGGTTGACTGACACGCCGAATGTGGTAGGTGGAATCAATCGATGTCGAGTTTGGAGGATGTCAAGTCTGAAAGATGTCGAGAATCCTGATATGTCGAGTATTTGGACACGTCAAGGGTAGTATATCGAATGTTGTATGTCTAGTGTACTACGTCGAAGGTATGTCGGGTATATATACACGACGAGTATCTGTAAACAATGATTTGTAACTAATGGCTTGCCTTGAATAGTGGGACAGGGGTATTTATAGGCCTCGAGATGTCGGGATCATTCTCGCGTTTCTGGGGATGTCGAGTATGAGAGCATGTAGCATATGTATATTCGGCATGTTCCACATACTCGATATGCTTACAGTTCTCTATTTGTTCATTTGGCCAACCCATATTCATAGGGCCAACATAATACCCATATCGTGTAGCCTCTCAATTTGGAAGTCGTTGTCGTAGCGATCGGTTTCAAATTCTTGCGTTGTTTTCTTGCGAGTTATGTCTTCAAAATATATTCGGTGTACTTTTTCCTCTAGTTGCAAGCCGGCGAAGAGTGGGAAACATATCGTAAGATTTTTCATTTTCAAATTTCCGCTCCCCTTATATGTTTATCGTTGTCGGAAAGGATCTATTTGTAAATTATGTTGTTTTTTCAGTGCAAAACTAGCATGTCAATTTTTTTTAGATTCCACATGGGAGATGTTTAGCAAACACGTCGAGTGCTTCCTTCGACATGCTAAATTCGACGTTTGCGCATTCAATCCACTAACACGGTTGCCAAGGACAGAAATGTTCAACATATTTAACCTGGTCCCCCACTTGCATTATTATAATAGGAGGGGGGACAATTTTTGAGAGAAAACGAGAACACATGGACTTTTAGGATGTTGAGCACTGTGTGGGTATGTTGAATTTAGCATTTCAATATCGAGTTTCGACGTCAAGTTTGTTCTTTTGTTTTAGGTGAATGTCTGACATGCCTATTGGGGTATGAGGGATATAGGGCGCGAGGCTCCAGCAGAAGGTTCTTGGGCAGTAAGTAGTAGAGCGGGCAAGGCAGTTCCCGAAGATTCTTCTTTGAGTGCAAGTATGCTAGTGCGGGGGATCTCGGCCCGTGTTCGAGTACCACTATTCAATTCTTTTGAGTGACAATCAAACTTTGAGACATGGAATCTGGTATTGCGATACTTCGAGACTTGTGGAAGCATTTTCATTGGTAATGAGGCTGAGATACTTCATCTCATCATGATTTATAGCTTTCTAAATGATGGTGATTCTGAGAGTTTAACCCATGAAAAACTATGGTTATACTCTGAAAGAGAAGGATGTTGTGGGGTGTATGGAGAGGATATGTCCCTCTCTAGATCGTAAAGCTTTGGTCCAGGATGTTGGTGTCATAAATATGTTGCGTATCGGTCATATGCTCTATCATGCGGTGAGATATAGTTTCTTTAGCTGAGTATGGATAATAGTGAAAATGTTTTGAATTACATACTCTAAATGTGTGTCACTTTTGTACCTCAAGAACGTGTTCCATGCCATTTTCCAGGATCACATCATATTATTTGAGGTCCAAACTAAGCACGATGGCATAATGGATAAAATGCGGGAAAACATTTCATTCGCTAACAAATCTTGTTTGAAGGAGCACACAAAGCAAGGGTTTTTGAGCTCTCTAAACAGAAAGTCATTGTAAAGGTTGTTACTGCCCAAAGAAATGTAGAGAAAACACATTAGTTGTGGGAAGAAATACAATCTAAATAGTCCCGTGTGCAAGATGAGGCCAAGGTAGCAAAGGGTGAGCGCGATGCGTACAAGGTGACCTTTGAAGATAATGAGCTGACTAATAAGATTTTAGAAGAGCATGCCGAGTACCTTGAGTATTCACGCTACAAAGTCAAGGTGATGTAGGAGTTCTTGCGATCCTCGACCTTCAATTATATTGGGCTTAGGAGAGGATATGTGATACCAAGTACGACATGGATTTGGCAGCGTGGAAAATTGGAACACTTGGTTTCTTGATGGAAGTATTTAATCTCAAAATGATTAATGCAGACAAGTCGGCTTTTTCTCTTCATCTAGTAGGGTGGTAGTGGTACCACGGCCCAAAGACGCTCATGTTGGGTTCGAAGTGGATAATGTTGGGGTGATATTGATGGTCAGTTAAAGGAAGACTTTGTACGAGCGGTTTGGGTGATGAAAGTGTAGAAGGTTCCCTCAGGGGAGGTGGTGATAGTGTGGAGCAATTTGTTCCCCAAACAACACCTATTGTCAGATCTATAGTCGTTGCAAGTCCAATAGTACCACCTAATGTGAGTGGTATCGATCGGGGTGGTGTTGGGGATGCAGATCTTGGAAGTGGTGGTTTGCTTGGAGCGAGAGTATAAGAGAATGTGGATCATGCCCTCAACATAATGTGCTTCCCTTACTTGAAACAATTGGCTATGAATTTGACCATACTCATGATAGAAGTGTCGCTACTGCTACATATTTTGGCATCATTCATTAGTTAGAATTGCCGCAGCCCTCGGATTAAAAAGGATTTGGCATGATGATGCATATAAGGATTTTTTTTTTGTCACGTCATTAGATAGGATTCATTGTAGCTATGTTTTGACATTACGCCTTTTCAAGGAAGAAATGCAAGTTTTTTGTTTACGATTAATGAAGTTTTCTTTTTATTTTTTGCGTTTATCTGGTTAATTTCTTTAAGGTGCTAAGTTAACGCTAGGGTGGGCTTGTGATAAATAACTCTTTGCCTTTAACTGCCTTGTGATGTATGGCGCCAATGACAGTGTTGTGTCTAACATCTTCATTAGGCATGATACCGCTGTGGGTATTTGTTGTTGTGCCTGACGAGGCGAGATGTCGAGGTGCATCACAGAGGATACTTAATTTTTTATCTTAGAAGTTGGAGTATTGTGGGGGATACTTAATATTGTACCTTAGGAGGCAGGCTACCTCTTGGGTACTGATTTTTATGTCGAGGGAGGCAGGGCACATTTTGGTACTGAACGTTGTACTTTGAGAGGCGCGGTACCTCTTGGGTACTAGACATTCTACCTAGAGAGGTGGGGTACCTATTGGTTACTGAATGTTGTGCCTTGAGTGGTGGGGTACCTTTGCGTACTGAATGTTGTGCCGTGAGAGGTGGGGTGCCTGGTGGGTACTGAACGTTGAGCCTTGAGAGGCGGGGTACCTCCTGGTAACTGAACGTTGTGCCTTGAGACCGGTTACCTCTTGGGTAATTGATGGTGTGCCTAAGGAATATGGGTACTTCTTGGGTACTAAATGTTTTATCGCTGGAGGCTGGTACCGCTACAACACTCATGTTGCACCTTGAGAGGGAACCGCTTATAAGTGCATGTTACATCAGGAAATAAAATAAAATTATATAAAATGATAGGGTTATGCCAACGCTGTGGCTACCTATGTATCCTGGAGACGTGAGTCAAGCTTTGTGCAATTCTTTACATATATAGCTCTCAATTTATCTAAATACAAAATTGGTGTAAGTGTTGTATATTTCAAGGAAGGGTAAGTTGACGTCTCTCTAAATCTTTGAGGTAGTAGTAACCCTTGAAGCTAACACATGTCACCCGGTAAGGTCCCTTCCAGTATGCTCTTAAACACCAAATCCCCCACCTGAAAGTTACAGAAGTAAACTTTCTTGTCGTTTGACTTGGCCTTTGTTGCTTTGAAGGATATGGTTCGCTGATAGGACTGATCCTTGGTGCATTCGATCATATCCAAATCCATCTGCTGGAGAAATGCAGAGTGTTCCGAGTTGTATTCCTTAATGTGATGAGTTGGAATGGTAATCTTTGCTGGAATGATTGCCTCGCAACCATACACCAAATTATAAGGTTCATTGCCTATTGAGGTACGCGCGGTAGTGCGGTAGGCCCAAAGTATATCATGTAGTTCATCAATCCAACTCTTCCCAATAGCGTGGAGACGCCTCCACTTAATCATTCAATATTTTGTTTGTGGACTCAACGTGCCCATTCGTGTGCTGGCTTGCGACCAAAGCGAACTGCTACGTTATCTTTAATTCTTTACACCATTTTATTATATCCTTTCGTTGGAACTGTTTAACGTTATTATATATCAAAACTCGCGGTATGCCAAATTTGCAGATTATATTCTTCCATATAACTCAATCATATTGTTTTTAGTGATGGTCGCTAGGGCTTCAGCCTCGACCCACTTGGTGAACTACTCAACTGCCACTAATAGAAACTTCTTCTACCCTTTGGCTATTGGTGAGGAATCCACTATGCCAATGACACATTGGTCAATAGCACATGATATCCCCATTAGGTGTAATGGATTAGCAGTTTGATGGATGAGTGTCGCATGGTATGGGAAACTCACGCAATTGAGGGAATAAGCATTTGTATCCTTAAACAGCGTTAGCCAGTTATATCCCTGCCGAAGTATCTTTTGGGCCAAAGCTTTGCCCATAGTGGTTTCTATAACTGTCACAGTGAATTTCCTTCATAATGTACTATGTTTGATCATGGGCGAGACACCTCAGCAAAGGTACCTCAAAACATCTCTTGTAGAGCTCGTCGTTATGTATTGTTAATCTGAAGGACCTGCATTTTAAACGTCTGCGACATTGGCATTGGAAGGTAGTTTCCCATGCTTGAGATATTGAGAATTTTTGTCTTTCCAACTCGATTCCTCTAAGACAAGGAGAATAAATTATACGGTACTCCATATTTTGGTGTGTTTTAAGATCTCTATCGCTGGTTTGTTGATTGCCCAAAGTGTTACCCACTATTATGCAAAAACCTTGAAAGAAGTTTCAGATTTAGAGAGGGCATCTGCCATTGCATTCTCTACACTAGGTATCAAAGATTGGTGAAAAATTAGAAAACTCGCTTGCTAGTGCCTTGAGTTTAGCAAATAGAGTACCATAGTCTCCTCTTTAGCCTCAGGCACAGAGCAGCGCGAGCTTTGTGAATTAGAGCGTTATCTTTCGACACATCCTATGACAAGTGCGAGCCGTGCTACGCCGCATCAGGTGGAGTCGCACGGCACGTCCAGAGAGAAACGCGGGCTGCACCACCCAAGGCGTTGTTGGGCGAGTGGCACACGACGGTCGTGTGACTGGCGCAGGACATGCATGTTATACATGCTCGTCCTGCTTTGGCCCATCTACATTTTAAATTCCTATCAGCTATTTATATGTAATTACGTGTGTTCTGCGACAGTGCGACGAGTGTATCAAACACAAGACAAACATAAAATTAAGAAAGATAACACTTGCGAGATTTGAGAGTCATTGTGAGAGATTGATCTAGATCCATGAGACACATTGTTGTATCTTATTTGTAAATGTAAATCACTCATCATCATCAAATGTAAATTTTGGCCTGGATATTCCCTCAAAGGTAGTAATAGACAAACTGGATAAACAAATCTTGTCTTGTATGCTATTATTGTGATATCATTTTTTGATTGTTCGTTACTCTGTTCTTGTCGTTATTATCGAAAATATATTCGATGCGCAACACGTGGTATCAGAGCATCAGGTTTTGAGGGACGGTACAATTTTGCGAGAATTGTATAATGGACGGAGGTAAAACGTAAATCGAGATGTTTAATTGATCAAATTATGAGTTCTAGAGGATGTTGGTCAAAAATTCACTGTATGGTTAAGATCTGTGGAAACCATTGAAATGGTTAAGATATGTGGAAACCATTGAAAGATAAACCAACTGAGATGTGAGACACATACAGGAAAGTCCTTAGTAGGAAAGTGATGAGCGTGGTACGATTGACTCTAGAGAAGAATAGGGAATCCCACACCATGAAGGAGACAACCACGAAGGAAATATTGAAGGTTCTTGTCGACATGTACGAGAAACCATGAATAGCCAACAAAGTCCATCTGATGCGGTGTTTTTGCTACTTGAAGATGACCGAAAACACTGTGGTGTCGGATCATCTTAATAACTTCAATTAGATTATATCAAGGTTGAACTCGGTTGGAATTGATTTTGACGATGAAGTTAAAGACTTAATTTTGTTGTCATCTTTGCCAGAGAGTTAGAGCGGAACGGTCACGACAGATAGTGCATCAATCGAGAGGAAAGGTTGAAGTTTGACGAAGTGAGAGACCTACTCATTAGTGAAGAAATTCACTACATTTTCTCACATGTCTTGAGATACACATGTAAATGTAGCATTTTTTAGTTTTTCAATAAGCCAATATAATTCACACTCTTAAATTAATTAGACACAATTCTATATTTTAATTTTATTTTGTCGCAATACAAAATTAGTAATTTCTCCAACATCAACACGCAGAGTCAATCATCGACTTATCTCGCGTGCAACATATTTGAGCGTAACTGTATCTTATAGAAAAGTTGATCATGACTTTAAAAGCACTTACATCAGTTTCACCTATAGTATCTCCTACGCATTAAATTAGAGTATTACAAGATTCATGTAGGTTTTACGAAATATAAACTATCGTTATAACTACCATCTTCCGATTTGCATTTCACTACAAGAGAAAAGCCCTTTTCCGACGGCACGAAAACCATCAGAAAAGGCCTTTTTTCCGTCGGAAAAGGTCTTTTCCGACGGCATTACCCGTCGGAAAAGACCGACGGAAAAAGTCTCGTCGGAAAAGAGCTTTTCCGACGGCCCAGTGCTGTCAGAATTATCGAGGGCCTTTTCCGACGGCATGATGCCGTCGGAAAAGGGGTGTTTTCCGACGAATCATACCGTCGAAAAAGACCCATTTTCCGACGACATCATTCCGTCAGAAAAGAGCTTTTCCGACGGCATCATACCGTCGGAAAAGATCCTTTTCCGACGGCATGATGCCGTTGGAAAATGGGTCTTTTTTGTATTTTAAAAATTTTTTATGTTTAATTATACCGTATGTTTTTAAAAAAATACGTATTTCTTTTTTATAATACGTATTCAATTATTTAAAAAAAATATTTAAATATTATTTTCGACGGCATATTGCCGTCGGAAATAATATTTAAATGTATTTATATTTTATTTCCGCGGGCAATATCCCGTCGGAAATATTATTCATAAAAAAAAAAAAAAAAAAAAAAAAAAAAAAAAAAACTTTTTTGTTTTTTACGAAAAAAAACTATTTTTTTTTTGTTAACTTTTCTCTCAATTTCGTCGGAATATTTGGAAAAAGCAATAAAAATAGTTTTTATTTTTTGCATATATATAGTTAATAAAATAAAAACAAATAAATTAAGAATTACGAAAAAACAATAATATAAATTAATTTGTAATATATATATAGATAAATAAAAATGGGTTATTATGAATGTAATAATGTATATGTGAAATTAAGAAATAATAATATTGTAAGAAAACAAAATATATATGATAAAATAAAAATTATAAAGAAAAATATAAGTAAGAAAAAAATTTGAAGAAAGAATTGGGAGAAAAATTGTAGTTATAGGGAGATATAATTGAGTGTTTGTGTATAAATGAATGAATTTAAGGTGTTAAATTTGAGGGTATTTATAGATGGGGGAGGGAGAATGGTGCCACGTCACCGATCCGGGTGAAAAATCACCCGAAAATCGTCTTTTCCGACGGCACCATGCCGTCGGAAAAGACCATTTCCGGGTGATTTTTCGCCCGGTTTGGCTATAAATAGTCGATATTGATTTATAATTTCAAGTCATCACAATCTTTTCGTTTCAAAAATTAAGGTTCGTATTCCTATTTAATTAACTTAAGTTATTTTTGTTTTTCAAATTGAAGAATAGCAATGAGGCGGGTGTTAAAGATTCTTTCGAGCGTTGTTTGCGGAGTTATTTTCTACAAGAGGTACGTACCCGTTTATATATATACTTACAATCTCTTTTAATTGTAGACACGAAATGTAATTTTGTCGTATTGATAATGGTAAAAACTATTAATTTTGTAGATAATAATGTATCAAAATGAAGATAGAAATTGGATGTACGATCGTTTGGCCGAGAAGGGTCGAGTGAAAGAAAGATTTGCCGAAGGTGTATTCAATTTTTTGCAGTTTGCGTTAGCTCAGGAACATGTGCCGCGGAGGAAAGGATGGTGGGCAGTTTGCCCTATTCGTGCAAGGAACATAGTCGACATGCCGTCAATGCAAGAGGAAGAAGAAGCCGAAGAACTCTTTCAAGATGATGAGTCACCCGGACTTAACTTGTGCGCAGATTTGAACAACTTTAACGTTGAAGGACAATTGGCAGATGACGTGTACGAGTTGGTTGAAGACCACATGGACGATAACAATTGATACCAATGTACTCGAGTTCAATATTGTATTTGTTGTAACTTTTTAATTTTTTAAACACATATTTAGTATTCATGTCTTAATATTGGTTAAGTCTAGTAAGAGATAAATCGCATCAATTACGGTAACAAAATTATGATAAATTGCAATTGATATTTATATCGTCGAATTACAGAACATTACTTAAAATACGTAAATTTATTAAAAACAACATAACTGGTAATTAAAAAAACCTCTTACAAACTCGTAATTTAAACATACAACACTTAAGGATCAAGCCATCCACAGGTTGTGTAGTCAGTATCAAGGAGAGGCAGATTCGCTTAGTCGGCTAAAGTAGAGTCGTCTTGTGTAACATGAGACGCTACAGTATACAATGGAGACCTTCTGGAGGAACTTGGACGATCCCCACTAACGCTAGCACGTCGAGCATCATTCGGACGTGAGAATTGAGTATCATTATTAGACCGCAGCAAGTAGTCCAATCACTTCGAACACTATTGTTGGGCATTGTGGCTTGCTGCCATGAATTGTTCATGTTGGCGTTATGTTGGTTCCACGTACGTGGCTGACTCATGGCGTTATTGTGCCACGAATTAGGTTGTCACGACGTGTTAGTACCCTGGTTTCCTTGCTGCCATGACGTGTTTGTACCCTGGTTTCCTTGCTGCCACGACGTGTTTGTACCCTGGTTTCCTTGCTGCCACGACGTGTTTGTACCCTGGTTTCCTTGCTCCCACGACGTGTTTGTACCCTGGTTTCCTTGCTCCCACGACGTGTTTGTACCCTGGTTTCCTTGCTGCCATGATGAGCTTGTTCACTGGTTGCCTTGCTGCCACGACGAAGCTTGACCATGGTGTGTCTAGTTTTGTTGCCAATAATCATACGACTGGCTTTGCGTTCCATGAAACTGATTTGGAGGAAAGGGGCTTGAATTATAGTTGTTTAGGTGGTTGTTCCATTGATAACGCCGCTCCCACTCTTCTCGGTCACGAATTCGCTCCCGCTCCCTCTCATCTCGCTCACGAATTCGCTACTGCCTCTGCTCCTCCAGGCCCCTCGCCACTTCCGACCGCACATCGTGAATTTCTTTTTCCAACCCCGCGACGGTTTCTTGCAACCCAGCAGTAACCACCTTGACCGCTTTAGCAGTTCTTACCGCCTTAGCAGGGTTCGGATTTGCGCCCTGCGACTTACCATAGTCTGCGAGGGTACTGTGCCTATTTTTGCCTTCAATCCTCCCATGTGTGCCATTATTATCTGCAATGGCCCCGATATCTACGTCAAAATGAAGCAGCCATTCCTCTTGGGGACCATAATTATCCTCGAGCGCTTCAAAATAACGTTCCTACAATGTTCAAAGTAAATAAATGAAAAAGATATAGGCACAAAATAATCATATACATGTTTAAGATAACTTACATAATACCCTTATGACTGTGGGGGGTCCCAATAGATTATTCGTCCATCCGGATCCGCTACTGCGTGGTCCAACACGTATTGTTGGTCGAAGCGTAGCACATGCGGAGTACCATACTATAACAACATTTTTTTAAAAACAATATTAATGGTAAAGAGTAACTCAATATCACAAAATATATTTTGCAAATAAGGAAATTGTAACGTATCATACCGTTCCATAGCTCCTCTCGTGTGTACTCACAGATCCACCATGGTACGTAGCTAAGGAACCCTTACCGTCGACGCACTTTGTCTTATTGGATTCTCGATTCTGCTTTGCTTTTTCTACGAGTTCAATTGTCCTTTCCATCTCCCAATGATCACAGTACGTCGACTCGAAGCCTCGAGGTAGCCAAGTCTTTTGGTACCATTCGGGGTCTTTATCTCGGTTCTTGTACATATTTTTGCACTCGTATATGGATTCCTTCCATGAGGATTGTGCCACCCGATGGAATGCCTTTGTGATTTTAGGCGTTTCCTCTTTATCCCATTTGTATATACTCTTCGAAATATAATAACATATAAGTATAAGGACAAAATTATAATATACATAAATAATGCGAAATGTGTTAAAATAAGTAAAAGAAGATACTATGAAGTAGGTTATAAATTTTTGTTTTTGTGCCGCGGATAATTGAGAGTAATGTATCGCCGGTTCGGTCACCAAGGACTTTATCATAAAGCCAATTGATTGCGTTATTTTTCCAGTAACCTCGTCACATAAATTTGGATCAAAGACGAAATTGTCGTTCACCCCAATTTTGCGCCTCTGTGCGTCGGTGTCTGAAGCAACTCGACCCTTCCCCCGTCCCCTAGGCGGCCTAACGCTAGTAGAAGCAGATTCAAATTCAACAGATGATGGCGAGGGTTGCAATCCCGACAAAGCTCCTTCGTTGTTGGTTTGTGGAACTTCGTCCGTCAAGCCATGCGGAAAGATTGAACGTGGAGGAGTAATTTCAGGCGGCAAGACTGGATCTGGGTCCCTTAGGCGGGGAGCAGGGGCTCGGTTCCGAGTGGTAGTGGGGCGTTGTGGTTGCGCATCCGCCGGAGTAGGGGCCTTGGTCCGAGTTGTAGTTGGGCGTTGGTGGGAAGCAACCGGAGTATGCTGAGTTTGTGGCGGAGGTTCCTCAACACGTTGGGTAACTTCGTCGGGACTAGTTGTTTCAACGTTGCCACCACGCCGAGATTTAAAAACACTAGCAAAATTGAGCATCCCCAAAGTTTTTGGTAACCCTACATTGGAAATATATTTTTGGACTTTTTTCTATTTCGCTTTTCCTTTATCGATAAACTTGTCACGATTATTTTTATCGGCCATTTATAAAAATGACGATTTTTTGAAAAAAAAATATATTTGAAGAGTGATTCTGATGATGAAGAGCTAGTGATTGTGATGAATAAAAAAATTCTTCATGCCCGTATTTATAGAGAAAAGTTTTTAATTTTTTTTTTAACTTTTACCGGCGCCTTTTTAAAAGGCGCCGGTCCCACGTCATTTCCGTCGGCACTTGGCTGACGAAAATGACGGCGGCCGTCTTTTCCGTCGGCCAAGTGCCGACGAAAAAGACGTGGGACCCATCTTTTCCGTCGGCACTTGGCCGACGGAAAAGAGGGGGACCCTCTTTTTTTTTTCTTTCTTTTCCGACGGCCATGTGCCGTCGGAAAAAAGCGTATTTTTTAAATATATTTTTTTTCTTTTTCGACGGGCTTAAGCCGTCGGTAGACCTTTCCGACGGCCGATTCGGTCGGAGGCCATCGGAAATGACCGTTTTTCTTGTAGTGTTTGAAATTGAGACTAATAAACGGAATAACAACTACTTGTTCATATAAGATGAAATCCGTGTATTTTGAAGCAACTGAAAATGGAAAATCAAAATCAAGTATCGTTTCAAACACTTGGTAACATTCTACAAACATAAGGAAATCTCATTACTTTTTGACGTAGTGCTGCCTTCCCACCTTAGCATCACTATACAATAACACGATCGGCAATATAATCCTCAAGCAAATTCTCGTAGCAATAGCTTAATAATACTAGAAGAGCAACCTTGAGATCTTCCATTGTTCCCACGCCCAAGCCGAAAGCACAACGTGGAAACAGGCGAAGACTTATCAAAATTTTCATCCTCATCCATCCTTGAGTGAGCGAACCTGGAATCGAACGACATCCTTGGACTTGAATAAGTACCTTCTCTCGACACATTGGAAGCAGGAAACGGGGAAGACGGAACGGACCACAAAGAAGAAGAAGAGGTAGACAAGTTTTTCTCCGAATTGAGCTTGGAAGAGATTTGCTTTCCTGCAGGTTTTCTTGAAATTGAGCTTAGATATGAAGGTGGGGGTGTGAGAGGGGGTAGTAATAGTTGGGCTTGCCTGGATCTGCTAATCAACTTGGGCGTTCCAGGTTGAGATTCCCAGTCGAACGGAACGCCAACAGAACCATCTCTGTAATAAACTTCAACGGAATTACCATCCCCGATCGAAACCTCTCGAGACAAACGCCTGGCAGTTCTAATAGAGAGTTCCTGTGTTTTAACGTTTGTCATTTTCACTTGGTTTTTAACTATGTGAATGGTACTCCAAAATAATTAGTTATAGATGAAGAGTAAAGGGATAGCGTATAGTTGTTGTATGATGGTATTTTGGTAACTTAGAGTAAAGAGCTAGGAAAGTTTGCGGTTGAGTTGCATGCTATCGAGCTTTAAGTGAATCGATCTCTAGTATTATGACATTAATACTAACTCAAATTTATGATAAATTAATTTAGTTGTGATGTGATTTAATTCATTTCAAATCTTTATCTTACCGTATTGTGTGCTCCGTAAGATTCTAATTGTAGGTCTTATTTCTTTTGTTTTTTACCCTTTTCATGTGCACGAGATCGATTGGTTGGCAAATTAATATAATGCTTGCAAGGTCACATGCCATCTGAGTCGCCAGCAATAAAATACAGTGACTAACTGTAAATTCTTGATCCGCATAGAGTTGACTTTCTCAATTTATTATAGCCGGATAACAGCATATCGAACGTGGATAGCCAATTAAACAGCATAGGTTGGTTGCAAGATGCCTAATATGACTCTTCATATTAAAGCATACAATGATCCTTATTGTGGTAGATTTATTAACTTTGCGTACTGTTCTTTATTTCATGGATTCCATTGGGTCAAAAATCTATTTTGTCCTTTAATTTGGCACCATCACCAAAATGGTCCCCTAACTAGTCATATCGCCGAAATAGTCCCTTAATTTGGTTTTTTGGTCCCTTTACCGGCAAAATTAAAATGGCTCAGAAAATGCTTACGTTGCCACCGGTTGACCACACCCGGTCCGGTTTGACCCACTAAATTATATTTTTAACACCTGGAATATCCACATATTTAAAAAAAAACCAAATGATGAATTATAAAACTGCTTAACCCGCGAGCGAACAATCGTCACCCTCACCACCCGCCAAACCGCTCCGCTTCATCTCTCGCCTAATCCGGTCAAGCTCCCTCTTTTCAGGTAAAATTCTTCACCCCTTACCATAATTTTCGCGTTATTAGGTAATGTTATATTTCCTTCATTTTGTTTTTTTATTTGAATATGTGGATATTCCAGGTGTTAAAAATATAATTTAGTAGGTCAAACCGGGTCGGGTGTGGTCAACCGGTGGCCACATAAGCATTTTCCGAGCCATTTTAATTTTGGGCCAGTGAATGGACCAAAAAACCAAATTAAGGGACCATTTTGGCGAGGTGACTAGTTAGGGGACCATTTTGGTGATGGTACCAAATTAAAGGACGAAATGAATTTTTGGCCCGATTCCATTATATCTTTCCTTTGGTTGTACCTGTTATTATCCGGATTAATACATATTATGTCTTAAATTCTTTTTATACCCTTAAAATATATACTCTCAAATTAACAATTACATTACATTTTGTGTAAAGCAAATATCAAAGTTTCAGTTTTGAGTTACGTTTCGACGAACTAAGTACTGGAAACATTTCGAAAAATTTGGAAACATTTTGAAATATAATAAAGAATGTTTGAAATAAAATTTATAAAATATTGAAGGGAATAACCCATTTTTTTTATTTTGCTAAGCATCATTAATAACCAAAATTTTATTTAGGTTCCAATGCCAATTCAATATGCAGTTCTGAATTGATGAAAATAGAGTGTCAAATATACATAAAAATTTCATGTGAGCCATTTTTCCATTTTTTTTAATAGCAAATAGTAATTACTATGCCAGAATTACAATTACCAAATTTCATCAACGTGTCAAATATACATAGAAATTCCATGTGAGTCATTCTTGCATTTTTTATAGCAAATAGCCAAATACTACTGACTTTGCCACAATAGTAATAACCCAATTCCACCACCGCTTCATTCCCTCAACTCTCAAGCCCATATTTCACTACTTTCACCCAAATATTAAATTGAAAAAGAAAACTCATCTGAAATATCAAATGAAGGCAGAAGACAGTTTGCAATTGTTCAGATGAAGGCAGATTAGGATTTACGGAATCCATTTTCAACCGAAAGGAATCCATTTTGCAAGAGTGGTGAAGGGACAAGAGAAAATTAGTGAAATTGTTCATACCATAATCCATTTTTCATTCTCAACTATCTTAATTTTCCATTCTAATGCACCTGATGTTTTGATAAAGATAAGAGCTATTTCGGTCTTATTTCGTCCGAGTAACAAAACACTGCAAAAAAAGTTAAAATGGGCTGATCAATTGCCAAAATAATGCTAATCAAATAGAATTCGGACTAGCTTGGTCTGGAACACCTATTACAAGTTGACTAAGCTTGATAAATAAAATTACTAAATATAAAAGTATATCGAACGATAGGAGTCCGATATTTTCTGTATCGAATCAGGTGCGTTCGATACGATAGTTGACTTGGTGATTTAATATCGAATTAAGTCCCTTTGATCTATTCGAACCGAGGTCTTTCGATGTTGTTATGAGTTATTTTTCTAAGTATCGAATCAGGTTCTTTTGATAGACTGTTGTATAACGAACGTTGTGACTTCGATCGAACTTGGGGATTCGATCGAATGTTGATGGTTCGATGCTGATGGATTCGATGTTAGTTGGAATGCGTGGTGAGAATGTCAGGGGATGGAGTATTTATAGCCCCCATCCTACGGGCCCCATTGGTTGTTGAGGAGAGTGCATCGAACAAGGGTGGTTCAGTCATTTTGATAGATCGAACCATGTCCGTTCGATGCTCATTCAGCATCGAAGGTCCCCTATTCGATGCATAATTTCAGTTGGGCTTGCTCCTTGGGCCAACCCAATATTAGCATTGGGTCGTTCCTAAAATACCTCCATCATATAGTCCACCCCAGTTTGGGAGACGGTATAGATCAGATGGCGAGTTCCAAACTTAAAATCTACATTTTTTGATTTGTATATTTATGCTTATTATTTGGATAAAGCTGAGAATCATGCCCTCGATCGGGAGGCGCGGTCCGAAAGATGCGCATTTCAGTATATTGCTCCTGAAACTTTTATTAATGTTGATGGGTGTCGATCGAACGGTTTTCGTTCGATATAGGTTGCCATCGAATGGGGGTGGTTCGACGCAGATGTCGTGTGTTTCTACTTTTTGATCGAACCAAGGTTGTTCGATGTTGAATTGCGCATCGAACTGTAAGGATTCGATGCACTGCCCAGTGGGCCTGATGGGCCTATACATCGTTTATATAAAGGGTATATGTGTTGAGGAAGCTCATTTGCCTTCTGCTGAACTCACACTCGAATGTAAGTAGCATCGAACGGACGTGGTTCGATATTGCCTGCATTGAACCGTAAGGATTCGATGTTAGGGGTATCGAACGATTATCATTCGATGCAATGCCTTAGAAAAGTTTTCCTGGTTTTTTGCTGAATGACTAGGTTTTACATCTAGGCTTCATTTAGCAATTTTTTGTTCTTCTTTTTCAGGCAATTTGCTTCTCAATTGTTTGTGAATTTCCAGATTTTACCAAGGTAAACGATTATGCGCTTGTTTTGCGAGCTGCACTCTTTGTGCTTTTTTGAATGTTTATTTGAATATATCGAGTAGATGTTGTAAGTGCTCAGAGTGACGTATTTGCGCGTAGTCAGTCATTTTTATTTTATTTTATTTCAATTTGTGTCGATCAAGATGGTGAGATCTAAATCGACCTCAGGGAGTGAGTCTAGTAGCGGCTCAAGCTCCAGTTCAGTGAACTTTGTGGTGAGTCCTACAAGTGCTTCTCGCAAGGTGGGGACGATAATCTGGAATCATCTTCTTCTGAGGATAATCGTTCCTCTAGTGAAGCAAATGAAGATATAGAGGCCATCAATAGGGAGATTGATGATTATGCGGAAATCCCTGGAATGGTGTATAATACATACGTGTCAAGGTTGCAGCATAGTCGTTCGTCCTTGCACGAAATGTTTAATATAGAAAATAGGTATAAGTTAGTCATTCCTGATCCAGATGAACGCATAGACTCACCCCCGCCTAGCCATCTCAAAATTTTGTGGGTCAACTTGCTAATGGGTTGTGATTTCCCATACCGATTGAGATTAAGTTTATTTTGAGGTCCATTTGAATTGTGCCATGTCAGCTGATGCCGAACTCGTTTGGGCAAATCAGTGGTTTTATTATCCTGATGAAAGCTCTAAGCGAGCCTCAGGGTCCCGATCGATTTTAGGCCCTCTTCGAAGTTTGCAAGAGGGAGGTAGGCTTCTAACACGTGAAGTCCATGAGGCACAACAAGTGTTTGAGTAGGAGGGCCACTAGTTATTGGAAGAATTGGAAAATACGCTATTTGTACTTTTAGAAGAGTTGTGATGGAGAGTTTGCAGCGTACCGCCGTGACTGGTTTGGGGGTGCTAAGGTTTCAATACCACATGTTGTTCGCCCAACTTCATAGGACTGTGAGTTTGTCCCTACTTTAGTTCATGATCACCAGTTTAATGTTAAGAAACTGGTCGAGAATCGCGTGTTATCTTTGGCTGGATTGTTACCAGTTCCCTATGAGGGGAGATTGACACTTGGTATGTATTCTGCATTTTTTACTCAGTATTGTGTTATGTTTCCATTGTTGTGATGATACTAATATGTGCTTTTCTTTTTAGGCAAATTTATCATGGACCGCCATGCTAGGATCAATCAAGCTCTTGCTGCTGATAACGAAGGTTCTGAGACATCCGTTGTTCCCCCGATTCCACCTCCGAGGAATAGAAAAAACAAGAGTAAGAAAACAGCAACCGAAGGATGGGCCCCATTGAGGCTCCAATAGATCCTTTCCAGGATATCTTGAGGTAGGGTCGCGCGACTACACCCCCTCTTGATGATGTCGGCCATGCAGGGGGTACTGATGAAACTGTATCCGAACAGGGCGTCAATGTTGAAGGCGTTGTTCAGGCTTAACGGAGAAGGGTCCATCAGACTCGGTCTAGAATCGAGGGTGGTATCCCCTCAGCGCCGTGTTCCACAGACGCGGCGATTGCTGGCGATTGTGCTGCTGCTGAGGGCACTAGCATCGGAGCAGGGCCAAGCCATGGCACACTTGGGGGAGTTCGAGATTTTAGAGGAAGAGGTTATCAATACCTTGAAACTCCTTCTTCCTAATCTTACAGTTTCTCATCCCGTCTTGACCAAGAAGAGAAAAATGGTTGAGCAGAATGCTCTTCATCTTTTAACCGCGGTAATATTTTATATTTCGGTTGTATTGTATTACTTAGGTATTTCATGGCATAACATCCTTTGAGTCCATGATGTTTTCTTTTCAGGGTGGCGGATTAGTAGACGGCATGTTTGCTGCATTAGTCCAGGCTCATGGTCAACAGCAGACTGGAGCTGATTTTTCGCGGCCGAGAAAGAAAAATCAGAGCTGGCGGAGGAGATAGGATATGCTCGTGGCCTCAGCGAGGTATGGCAGTTTTACTTTGAGTTGAAGTTTTGATTCTCTTATTCCTCCCTGTTAATCTCATTTGCCTTGTACAGGTTCCTTCTGCTGAGGAATTTCTCCGGAGCAATACCTTTCGAGAGATAAGTGCTTGGAGGGGTGCCTGGGAGGCCCGAAAAGCTCAAGTGCTCACGGTGCAGTAGCTCTACAGAACCAAATATGTTCGTGGGCGCTTTGACCCTACTTGGCTCGATCTTTCATTAGGGCCTAATAGAGAGATTTTTCCATCCGCCGCGGATGATCACCCAGCTGCTACTAATCAATTTGTTGTGCTTCTCGAGAGCGACAACCTCGTCTATCGGGGAATCTCATGACCCCCTCCAATGTCACCCGTCTCTCCCTCCTCGGAAGATGAGGATGATGCCGATGCCTGAGTGCTTTGGCCTTTTATTTAATAATGAACATTCTTTATTCAGTTTTCTGGCGCTACGGTGCCTTTTAATGTTTTGAACAATCTGAATAATTACTTCATAATTGCACGTTATTCGTGTTATTTCTATTGATAAGCTTTTTTCGTAGGCTCATATTCGTTACCTTTTCTTTCAATCGTTATTGTTGCGTTTTACCTTATTTTGACAACTAGAGCGTCCTTAGTTTTCATGAAGGTATACGCATTTCTTGCAACGTAGGATTAGTATTTTATTACTATTAATTTAACGGTTGTTCCGTTTTTTTTTTTTCGGGATTGTGGTATCTCGCAACACTTTTCCTGGAGTGTCCGTCTTTTTTCATTTTTGGGATTGGCGATATCTCGCAACATTTTGGATAGAGTTTCCACCATTTTCTATTTTGCGGGATTTGCAGGATTTGCGGTCTCTTGTGTCTCTTTGGATAGCATTTCTGCCCCTTTCTATTTTACATGATTCAAGGTATCTCGTGCCACTATGGGCAGAGTCTCCATCCCTCTTCATTTCTTTCGGATTGACGGTATCTTGTGCCACTTTAAGCAGAGTTTCCGTCCCTCTTTATTTATTTCGGATTGACAGTATCTCGTGCCACTTTGGACATAGTTTCTATCCTTCTTTAATACTTTTAGATTGACCGTATCTCATGCCACTTTGGGCAGAGTTTCTCCCCTTCATATTCTTATAGATTCGCAGTATCTCGGGTTACTTTGGGCAAAGTCTATGTCCCTTCTTTCATTTTTGGGATTTGCGGTATCTCGTGCCACTTTGGGCAGAGTCTTTGTCCCTCTTCATTTTCTTATGAATCTGCGGTATCTCGTGCCACTTTGAGCAGAGTCTCCGTCCCTTCTTTAATTTTCGAGATTTGCGGTATCTCGTGCCACTTTGGGCAGAGTTTCCGTCCCTCTTCATTTTTTTCTGGATTTACAGTATCTCGTGCCACTTTGGGTAGAGTCTTCGTCCCTTCTTTAATTTTTGGGATTTGCGGTATCTCGTGACACTTTGGGCAGAGTTTTCGTCCCTCTTCATTTTCTTTTGGATCTGCGGTATCTCGTGCCACTTTGGGCAGAGTCTTCGTCCCTTCCTTTAATTTCAGGATATGCGATATCTCGTGCCATTTGGGGCAGAGTCTCCATCCCTTTTTTCATCTTTGGAGTGAATCAATTTAAGGTCCTACATAAAATTAATATTATGCTTGCCTCCGCATTGTTAGATGACAATATAAATGATAAAACAAAGCATTTATTTTGGAAATGAATTCATATTAGGTGAGTAGGAGAAAGTTTTGATTGCAGAATCCATTGTCCTATGCCCTTCAAGGTGGCCCTTGTGGCTCAAGTCTTCGGTGTCCCTATTTTAAGTTAATACATACATGTCCCCCATGCTTGTTAGAGCAGAGGGGACGAATTAAAGTTGTTCAAACTATTTAGAAAAAATAAAAACTTGCAAAAATTAACTTTGGGCGTTTCATTCAATGTGCTACATCTCCATGTGGGCTAATGCTTCTTCTGCTTCTGGCTCGGCCTCCGGTTGCACTCGAAGCGATGACACATAGTATTTCTAGCCATCGATGTGGTCTACAATCATTTCACCAGTTCCGGCAGGGGTGGGGAATTTTACCATCTGGTGATAAGTTGACGGCAAAGCTCGGAATGCATTCAGTGCCGGCCTTCTTGTGATGTCGTTGTAAGAGAAAGACATGTCAACAACCACATAACTTGCCATCAATGTTCTCCTTTGAGGTGCGGTTCCCAATGAGGTTGGGAGCGTAATCAATCCACGAGGCACTATCTCCGGACCTCCGAATCTATGGTTCCAAAATTGCACCATTCAGCCCCATCTTCTGTAAAGTGGAGTTGAATAACACGTTAACTGAGTTGTCGTGGTCTACCAGCATTTTTGTTACACCAAAGTTGGATATATCCACCGTTATTACCAACTGGGAATCCATATTTGCTGTTTGAATGGCCTGGGGGCTCAGCTTATGCAAATCCGCCGTTGAAAACGTGATTTATTTCTGCGGCATGTCCTCTATCCTCTAAATGTCAACAAAGCCGACGAACCTGTCTGATTCAACGAGCCTCAAAATCTTTTTCATGCCATTTGTGGAGTTCGCTACTACTGGACCACCTGATATCATATTTATCATTCCCTTTCTGATGTTGTTGTTCCCGGTTTGATGATAGTCCAACAAAGGCTGATGATTAACTACCGTCTCCTTGTCCTTTCTAGGTGATAGCAATCTACCCCGTTCAGCATCATCCTCTTGCTCTTTCATCTTTTTGACGAACTCCACTAGTTCTCCATCCTTCACTAGTCATTCGATCTCGTCTCTGGGATCCTTGCAATCCTCAATTTCTTGACCCTTCTGATTGTGGTATTTATATAAGTGGTTCAAAAATCTTGTTGCTTTTGAATCCTTCATCTTCATGGGCTCTTTCAGCCATCCTTTCCTCTTTACCGCTCTGAATATCGTCATGATACTAGCATTCAGAGGCATGTATCGCCTTGGTGACACGTCTCGGTACCTGTTATTCCTATTTATGTTGTTGTTGTTGTTGCGGTTCTGGTCCTCTCTTCCCTTTTCCTTATCTTTTGGAGGTGCAATTATGCCTAGCTTGGTTGCCATCGTCTCTTCACGGTGAACCACCCCCTGAGCTATCTTATTTATCTCCTCGATAGTTTGGGGGTTCCGCCTGAGCAAGTCATCACTGAAGGTTGTATTGGTAGTTGCTCGGAAGAGTATGCTCATCACCATCTCTTCATTTGGGCTGTCTATCCTTAGCAGTTATGCATTGTAACGCCTCATGAAGTCCTTTTAGACTCTCATTGGCCTGACTTGAGAATTGGTCCTCGAACATGCTCCTTAACTGTTTGTAGGTTTTGATTGTTCCTGGAGGAATTCGAGTGAACCAGTCCATTGCTACCCCGGCCAAGGTAGTGGCAAATATTCTGGCATGTACATTCTCCTTGAACCTATACAAGGTCAACTTGCTGTCAAGATGGAAAAGGTGATCGCGGGGGTCAGATTTTCCATCGTAAGGTTTCAAATCGGGTATCTTTTCCCCGTGTCCTAGGATTTCCCCTCTATCTCTTCAGAAAATGGAGAACTCCGCAGAGTAGTTTCTATTTTCTCCATTGGACCTTTATCTATTGCTTTCTCCCTTTCAAATCTTTCATGGTTTCTTGCCACCTTTTTACGCTCTTTTCTGGAATAACGCCCTTCCACGCGTCTTCTTTCATTACTTTTCTCTTGTCTATTTGGTTCGTCATTTTAACTTTCCTCTCTCTCTCCTCTTGTCTCATCATAGTCCCTCCTATAGGGCATCTCCATTGACTTAGGTTTGTCCCTGCGGTCTTCCCTATATGATTTTTCCTTATTTTGGACTTCCACCGAGTCCAGTTTGTCTCCTCTGCCATCTCGATGGAAATTTTCCCTGCTTGCTTTTCTTGGGCGTATTGTCGCGGAGGCCTGTTCCTTTATTGCCTCAGCGCGTCTCACCGGCAGTGACGCTTGCATCGGTGGCGCGGGAGCTAAACACTCAGCCAGTACGGATTTGACCATGGCTATTATTTCCTCTCTCATATTGTTCGAGAGCGATGTTGTGGTTGCAGTCGCTCCAGTTGCGTCTGCATTTGCCGTAGGTATACCTTCTGCTTGCATGCCTAGAGTTTCTCGCCTCGCAGGCGTAGGCACCCCAGCTGGTAACGTCGAGGGTTATGCGGCTTCTAGGATAGTCTGACTTGCTGTTGGTCAATTGTCCTCTGCATTTGTGCTATCTACTGCTCTACTGCGTGATCTAGTAATTCTAGATGTTTTTCTAAATATCGAATCAGGTTCTTTCGATACAGTGTTCTGTATCGTGCGTTGTGACTTCGATCAAACTCGGGGATTCGGTCGAATGTTGATGGTTCGATGCTAATGGGTTCGATGTTAGTTGGAATGCGTGGTGAGAATATCAGGGGACTGGGTATTTATAACCCCCGTCCTAACAGCCCCATTGGCTGTTAAGGAGAGTGCATCGAACTGGAGTGGTGCGATCCTTTCGATAGATCGAACCATGTCCGTTCGATGCTCATTCAGCATCAAAGGTCCCATGTTCGATAATATTAGCATTGGGCCTTTCCTAATATACCTCATCAACAGCTTTTTGACTTTTGATTTGGGATTTTAATATAACCACATTTCTTGAAGAAAAAAAATGGCAGTTTTGATTTTTCAATTGGGGCATTGAACTCCATGGATTCTCCTAGAAAGAAGCAAATGAAGAAACAGTACTAGAAAGCATTTTCCGGAGAGAGGCAGATTAAGAAACATATTTATTTGGTAATAACACTCTAGTGGAGGCTGTGGTTGGAATTCAACAAAAAATTTCAGAGGCAAAGATGTAGTTTAACGTAAGTAACTTTTTTACTGTGGAAGTCACTTTCGGAAAACGACCCCTTGAGAGCTTACTGTTATGCCGCATGAAACCTGGGGCGGTCAGTTTACCCTGGATTAAAGCTAAGTAACCAAATCTACTTTAGTTACTATTGAATCCGTTTAAAAACTCATTATAAGGCATATAACAACGTACTAAATGACCCATTATGCTCGTAGCAGCGAAGCTGCAAAGCATCAAGTTCGTGAAAAGGCCTGACTCTGGCTCTAACATCAATATATGTTATTGTTATGAGCTAGACCTGAAGTAAGTATATCTCTAAGCTTACGATGGAAGTATCAGCAGCTAGCCTCTTAACATCGTATTTAAATTTGTTGATCATTCGTACTAATTAAACTAAAAGTTTTAAACTTATAGGACGACTCGCCCTCGGAGTAAAATTCCTAAATGTTGCGCTAGACCCACTTTAGTAGCTAAATCTATAAACTAAGAAGGACGAATTATTAAAAATGCCCGTTATCTTTTTTTAAAATGTTAAAGTGCTCCTTTTTTTTCGAGCTTTGCCAAAATGCCCTATATATTTAAAATAAGTTATTAAAAATGCAATCGACCATTATTTGGGCCAAAATTTCCTAGGGGGGGGGGGGGGGGAGGGTGCAGCGGTGGTGGTGGTTAAGATGATGATTAATTATTATTTTTAAATATTGTTTAAAATTATATTATTAATTTTTATATATATGTTTATTATTACTATTTATATATATGTTAATTATTTTTATTTATAGTTCTATATATGTTTATTATCTGTGTTTATATATAAATGTTTATCATTATTTATATATATATATATATGTGTTTATTATTTTCATAAATAGTTATATATATATATATGTTTATTATTATTATTTATATATAAATGTTTATTATTCATATATATGTGTATATTATTTTTACAAATAGTTATATATATGTTTATTATTATAGTTTATATATTTAATTATTATTTTTACAAAATAGTTATATATAAGTTTTATATTATGTTTATTATTATTATTTATATATATAGGAGTAATATTTAAAATTACAAGGGTTTGTGTGAAAAATGTGTTTTGACTGAAAAATATGATGTGGCGTTGACACTACAAAAATCTGTGGTCATCCATGACCGCCGGGCGGTCACGAGCATCCGTGACCGCTGGGCGATCACGGATGCTACGACGGTCACGATAAACAACGTCGTGACCGCAGGGCGGTCACGGGATGCCATAGGCGGGAAACTTCCCGCCTATGGCTGCCCTAGTGGCATCCGCGACCGCCCGGCCGTCGTGGATGCCATAGACGGGAATTTGACCGCCTATGGCATCTACAACGGCCGGGCGGTCGGGAAGGCAACTAGCCGTTGGCATTCGTCACCGCTGGGCGGTCACGAAGTAGGTTCGTGATCGCTCGGTGGTCACGAAAGAGGGGTCATTCGTGACCGCCCGACGGTCACGAATAATATTCATAAAAAAATTGATTTTATGGATCCATCTTGATGTGTTTATGATTTTTAACAATAAGTCTCATTACTACATGTGAATTGAAGTAATAAATTAGCACAACATTAGTAATTAACATAATAAAATAGCGAATTAGATGTGATTAGGCGAGTTATGAACGAATAATCTATTTTATGTTCTACAACTAATCATCATATACACCAAGTTGTTTTAGATGTAATGTGTGATTTTGTGATAAAATCTCTTTTGATTTACTTAGTTGTAACTATTTTATCAATTTAACAAATATCGCACCTTAATTAAACAAACGAAAATCAAAACTTTCGAATGAGACTTATTCGTGACCGCTAGGCGGTCACGAAGTATGTTCGTGACCGCTCGGCGGTCACGAAAGAGGGGTCATTCCTGACCGCCCGGCGGTCATGAATAATAGTCATAAAAAAAATTGATTTTATGGATCCATCTTGATGTGTTTATGAATTTTAACAATAAGTCTCATTACTACATGTGAATTGAAGTAATAAATTAGTACGACATTAGTAATTAACATATTAAATTAGCGAATTAGATGTGATTAGGCAAGTTATTAACGAATAAACTATTTTATGTTCTACAACTAATCATCATATACACCAAGTTATTTTAGATGTAATGTGTGATTTTGTGATAAAATCTCTTTTAGTTTACTTAGTAGTAACTATTTCATCAATTTAACAAACATAGCACCTTAATTAAACAAAATAAAATCAAAACTTTCGAATGTGACTTATTCGTGACCGCTGGGCGGTCACGAAGTATGTTCGTGACCGCTGGGCGGTCATGAAGTAGGTTCGTGACCGCTCGGCGGTTACGAAAGAGGGGTCATTCGTGACCTCCCGGCGGTCACGAATAATATTCATAAGAAAAAATTGATTTTATGGATCCATCTTGATGCGTTTATGATTTTTTACAATAAGTCTCATTACTACATGTGAATTGAAGTAATAAATTAGTACAACATTAGTAATTATCGTATTAAAATAGCGAATTAAATGTGATTAGGCGAGTTATTAACGAATAACATATTTTATGTTCTACAACTAATCATCATATACACCAAGTTGTTTTAGATGTAATGTGTGATTTTGTGATAAAATCTTTTTTAATTTACTTAGTAGCAACTATTTTATCAATTTAACAAACATCGCACCTTAATTTACTTAGTAGCAACTATTTTATCAATTTAACAAAAATCTTGAATAAGGGTCTTTCCAGCGGTCACGAAGACTATGGGGCGACCGTCAGACGGTCACGAAAGACCCTTCGTGACCGTCAAGCGGTCGCGAAAGACCTTGGAATTGGGGGGAAATTCAAATTTTTTGAAAATTTAAAATTTTCACCCAAATTCTATATATACACACCATTCCACCCACTAATTTTCACTACACTCAAATTATCTTCTCTAAAAAACCCCAACACTTTCTCCTCCTTTCCTCATTTCCCAATCCAAAACAAAAACACCAACAATTTTTCTTCTCTTCTTTCCTTATATCTCCAAAAAACAAAACACCAACAATTTTTCTTCTCCTCTATCCTTATATCTCCAAAAAACAAAACACCAACTCTCTTATTTTCTTCCTTTCTTTACTTATAACCCAAATCATTCTCTTAAATGATGTTTTATATAAAAAAATCGCCCAACCATACATTCTATTCGTAAAAAACAAATATATATTCTGGTATTTTGCCGGTATATATTTTTTAATATTGTTTAATATCATCCGTGACCGTCGAGCGGTCACGGATGGCTTGAATATTATCCATGATCGTCGGGCGGTCACAGATGGTTTAAATATTATCCGTGACTGTCGAGCGGTCACGGATGACCCCTTTTTCTTGCAGTGTGACAACTTGTTGACTGTACTGCCACGTAGGCAATTTTGGCCCGAATAAGTGCCGAGGTCATTTTTGATAACTTATTTTGAACATATGAGGCATTTTGGCAAGGTCCCAAAAAAACTGGCATTTTAACTTTTTAAAGAAAAGATAACGGACATTTTTAATAATTCGTCTAATTAAGAACTCAAAAATGTGTATAGAATAATATTAACATTAGGTATCGGCATAGTCATCAATTGCAGTTTAGATTCCAGTAATTTAGAAGTTTTTACTTTTATAAATATCGAGAATAAGCAATTCAGCCAAAGATCCATCACGAGGATTACGAAACAATGTAGATCAGAGATAGAAACAACAACATCCCTTGGTGATTGAAAATTTATATTTCCTTGTGGGTTTATTTATAAATTCTACCACTAGTTATCATAAGTAGTTAAAGTACTTAGTTTCTGGAGTAGGGATTAGCTACACTTTATGCCACTCACAACCTTTGTGTATGAATTTGTTTTTAGGAAAACATTATTTAGTTTTACTAGCTTCTCTATTCTGCATATCTGCTGTTTCCATATGTACAAACAGGATTTGTAATAGTTCAATAAACGCTTGAGAAGATATAAAATGTTGATCCACCTCTTTCTTTCCTAAAAATATATAAGAGGATATGTGTTTGAAGGATTATAGTTATAGGGATTGTTTTACGACTGTTAGCACGACGAAAGTAATTAGATGATGCGTGAAGCAAGCTTGGCTTAACTCAATATTAATAAAGTTAAATAATAAGAAAAGTATAATTCGAGAATGCAACAATAGTGATTTATCCATGAATTATCTCAGACCACAAGAGATATATGTAAGAGCTAGAAGAGCGCACATTAGAGCATCAAAGCAACATCAATCTACCAGTGTTTCAGATGGTTGTCAATAAGTAACTATGGGGTTCTGCTAACCATGATCCGTACGTTCATTTTTTAGACGTAAATCTAGAAATTAAATTTGTTTTATATGTTTCATGATATGATTAAGGAATGTTAGTTTCTAAGAAGCCATGGTAGGGATGTTAGACTATGCATGTTACAACGGATTTTGTGACTATGACTAGCTAACTTGAATTCATGCACAATACTTAAATCACTAGAATACACATCTTTAGGAGTGCAAGTAGATGGTGATTGGGTTGCAAACTTAATTTCTCTTCTCAAATGATTGACAACTGGAATGCGCGAGCTAATACTCTAGGTAATTAGAGAGTTAAGAATTTATAGTGCCGATAATGACGGCTATAGGTCACGAATTTATTGAACACGTAAGTACTCAACAAGCCTCAATAAGCTAAACTACCATAGGTAATTTGTCTATAAATTACTAAGTAAATTAGTAGTGAAACCGACCTTTGAACACATTTGTCATTCATTTGCTTTATAACCAAAACAGTTAACGAATTTAACTTTAATTCTCTCTTCTAGATAAGTAAAGTGTTTAGTATTACTTTCGTAGTTAATAACTTCATAATCAAATAAGCAATCATTATTTATGTCTTGTATTTAAGTTGATTATAGATACGATGATGTGTGAATTATAACGTTATGAAAGGTTGGTCTTTTCCCTGGTCCAAAAATTAAGAATTATAAAAGAAAAAACTTATAAATGAAAGAAAGGAATAGTTTAAGTGTTTATTTCATAAGTAGTAATATATGGCGGACCGAAGTCCTTGAGTTACAAAGAAGAGTGGGGGCCTATATATATAGGCTTTTTAGAATAGGCTTGTAGGTAAATGTGGCGCTGAGAGCTATCTCCAATTAGTTTTCGACACGTATCGTGGGTCTTGATGAGAAGATAAGACTTTCGAGGAGCTTTTGAGTCAGCATTGGCTTAATGCGTACTGATCTTGAAATGGGATAATATTTTCAAGGGGTTCCTAAGTCAATTCTATCTTTAATTCGTACTGGTCTTTAAAGGGATAAAGTTTATGAGGGGTTCGTGGATCAGTTTCGGCTCTAATGCGTTAATTACCGCTTCGTAAGAAGATTTGTATTTCCTTATGTTATCAGAATTCCCTCAATTCTTCTCATATTCGTAGAATACGGAATGAATTTAAAGTGTTGCTTCAAAAAACTCAAAAGTCAGTCTTTAATGAGATGTGACTATTTGTTTAACGATGGATGTATTAGACTATTGATTAGGGGTGTAATTATGACGAGCTAGTTGTCCCTGAGGTGACCCGACTCTTGATGTTTGGTTCGGCACGTGCCTTTCCACGAAGGGTTTCATTTTTAGACCACAATATAATGACCATGTTCATTCATCTTATAAAAATGGGTATTTCTCCATTTTTTGTATTCATCACGCAAAACAATAATTTCTTTTCTTCCTTGCGAGAGAAAGCTTTGTTCTTTCAATTTCTTCCTTTTGAATAACTTTCAACCAGTCTTTTCCATATATCTTTAATGGCTTCTGATATTTTAAATGCAATAGCTTCTTCTGGTGGGAACGTTGGTGTGACACCGTCAAGGGTTGGAAGGGGGGTTCCAGAGCAAGGTGGTCGTCGGGTTGGGTCAACTTCCCGATGACGGAGAGGAGCGGAGGCAGAGGCGGAGACCTAACATATTTATGTTGTCTACATTCCCTTCGTCGTTACAGAGGCATTTGTGGTGGAAAAGTTCAAGAAGTATGTTGTGGATGCTTCAAAGATGGAGTTTAGGGTTCCTCGTCCTACTGATAAGGCCAATGGGCCTCCTACTGGGTTTGTGACACTGTATGAGGCCCAAATTAAAGCGAGGTTACGAGCGTTGATTCCCTCTTCTTTTGTGAAGTCTTTCAGGCATGTGGGCTATCTCCTAGTCAGGTGGCGCCCAATAGGTATTCGAGCTTAGCTTGCTCCGTATTCTTGTGCCTGATAAAAGGAGTTGAATGCACAGTGGAGCGTTTCTTGGCAGTGTACAGTGTGAGCTTATCACCTTCGGAGGCTCCCTTTTATTACTTTACTCATCGAAAGGGACACTCTCGATTTCTGTGTAATACTTCCTCATCTTTTGGGCCTGGAAACCGTGCTTTTTTTTTCATCCCTTAGAGGCTCCGTGGTTGATTCTTTACGTCTCGCAGGTGAGGCCTTTCGTCCAGGATTTTACTCGTTTGGATGCGATGATGTAGACAATGCGGGACGAATGATTTTTCAGGACCATGTACGATGCTACCAAACTCCTCGATCCTAAGGTGCTAGATTTTTTCTACAAGAGCAGCAATCTTTTGTTCGCGGGCCCCGATCATTGGACGCTCCCGCAGGTGGATTCAAGTGTCATCTGTAAGTATTTCATGGGAACATGGGTGTGCATATCTTTTTGTGATTCTCGTATGTTTATTTCTAAAGTTGGTATGCCCAGGTGCATGTATAAATGTAGAGTTGCTGAAGCAAGGGGTGGTGTAGGTTCGGCCTTCAAGAAAGGCGACGAGGGGGAAGAATCGGCTTTGGGGGATAGATTAGATGGATTAGGAGATCTAGGAGGTGCATTAGAGGGCGGGGGTGCGGGGCCAAGTTAAAAGAAGAAGAGAACGAATAAAAGTAAGAGTAAGGAGGAGGGTAAGAAGATGGCAAGAGTATCTCTAGGGGTGAGTTCCTCGGTTACAATAGGGTTGGGGGCAGAGATACATAGAAAAAGGGGGTAGAGGACGTTTCTACGGAGTCGGTGGAGGTCTTTTCAAAATAAATGGTCGCGTCTTTCTCGGATATGAAGACGAGGAAACATTTTGAGTCTTTTTGACAACCTTTTGATGAGGCTTTTACGGAGACACCTCAGGTTGGTTATTCGGGGGGATCTTTTCCAGAAGGGGACTTCTGCGATATTCTTCGGTCGTATCTTCTTCTCCTCCTTCACCCGCGGAGGTGGGGGCGTAGATTCTGCTTAGGGTGTGGAGGTGGAGCAATTTTGGCCCCTAGGTTCAGTGGTTTTGAGTAGTGGTGAATCTTCAGAGGAGGTAAGGGGTTCAGGATTGAAGAAATGCGTCAGGTGGTCAAGAGGAGGTTGGATAAGTGGCCAAATCAAGGGGTTGTTGTTTTCGTCCTTGTGGTAGAGTCGTCCATGGTGACAGAGTTGCCTTCCAATTTGCGTTGGGCTTTTGACGAGGTAAGCTCTCCATTTCTTTCTTTTGAGGGCACCCTGCATAGGTTGTGAGGAGACAAATACAATGTTTATTTAGACTTAGCACATTTACCGAGTTTGTCTTAGTAGACCTCCGTTTTGATGGGGAGGGTATGAGGCTTGTATGATCAGGTGGCGGGTCAGGTGACGGAGAAGAAATAGTGTGTATACTAGAGGGGCAAGAGGCTTGTCAGGAGCAGTGGAATCGACTTATGGCAGAGTACAAGGAAGTGGAGGAGCGACGAGAGGAGGCGGCTCAGGCGGCAGAGGATTGTAGACGTGAATTGGAGGAAATGTAGATGCTGCAAAGATAGAGAGATGAGGCCTTTGTAGAGGGTCGACAGGCAAGCAGAGCCAATGAACAGTTAACTATGGAAGCGAAATAGCAAGCGCACAGGTACTTCGTCTTCAGGAGGCATTAACCAAAGCCCATTTTGATGCGGTGGCCACCGCGAAGAAGGTATCTTAGGATATGGCGCAGATTAATCAAGAGTACACTAATCGTGAGGCAAGGATGGCTAGTATACATGATCAGCATACGTACAAAATGGTGAAAGAATTTGCTCTGCGACGGTGGATCAGTACAAGGGGTCCAAGAAGCGTGCAGCCAAACTCAAGCGCTATTATACTGGTCATGTTTTGTTCTGCTCTTGGGGCTGTCGAGCAAAAGGGATAGGGCTTGGTTTTTACAAGGATGATGCAGATCTTTCGAAAGTGAGTTGCAGATGTCGATTTCTCCAGAAGAAGTTCTTCCTTTGTTGGGGACTAAGGGCAGTTCTTCTAGTCCAGCGGTAGGGCGGAGGATTTTTCTGGCGTCCAAGTTCCCTAAGGCGGTAAGTGCGGAGCCAGAAAAGGAAGAGGAGGAAGACGAAGGGAGGTTGGAAACTCAGTAGGACCGTGCATGCAAGATAAGGGAGGGGAAGCGGCTGACCTCGTAGTATAGTTTATTTTTTATGTTTTTTTTACTTCGTGTTGATGATGCATATTCCTTTACCCTCTTGGGTATAGGCAAAATGGGTATCCAGCAAAAACGACCAAGGGACAGAAAAATGGTACCACTGGGTCACGACTAACACTTAGCCAAATCACTTTAAGAACGGAAAGTAGTACAAAATAACAAGGGAATGAGAAGATACCAAGAAGGTTATGGGGGAGAGTCTTTCATCAGCAACCCGGAGATAACGCAACTTGGAGAATCTATAATAAGCAACTCGAAGATAATGCAACTCGGAGATAACACGGCTAGGAGATAACAGACTAGGAGACTACCTAACTTGAATTAGATGCCAACTACTAACATTAAATGCAGCTCCCAACTACCTGCTATTAAGAAAGACGACCCTGCCTCATTGGTCCAAAACCACGATTGGAGCAGTAGCGACAAGCCTCGTTGGCCCTCTCAAACCTAGAACGACCGTATGAGCAGAACCAGCCTATCTCAATTGGCTCAAAAAATCCCTCAAGATGATTAGAGCTAATACAGTTATTACCCGATCAGAGAAATTTCGTCAAACTCACACCATTGGGCAACTCTCACTGACCCACTTTCATTGATGCAGAAGACCTTACACTACAAGAAAAAGCATTTCTTGTAACAAAATATTAGTAACAAACACTGGATTTGTTACGGAACAAAGGGTAATTGTAACAAAATAAATATTTTGTTACCAATGTTTTCGCTTGGCGTAACAAAATGTGGTTTTCGTTATAGAAAATATACTTTCGTTACCATAAGTTTATTTTTGGTAACTAGTATTAATATTAGTTACAAGAATTGTTGG
Organism: Linaria vulgaris; assembly: GCA_948329865.1. Lineage (NCBI taxonomy): Eukaryota > Viridiplantae > Streptophyta > Magnoliopsida > Lamiales > Plantaginaceae > Linaria > Linaria vulgaris. The sequence continues at coordinate 19,426,822 of OX415253.1, read as the reverse complement.
GCTTTGTTACAAGAAAGTTCATCTTCGATAACAAACTAAAGTGATTGTCTCGAAAACTCTAAATTAGTTACAAATAGTATGTATGGATATTTACAAATGAAAAACTCGTTACCCAAACATAACTTGGTTACCAAAACTACAAATTGGTTTCAATAAGAAATTATGTTGTAACTAAAATATAACTAAATTTTAAAATTATATCGTAAGTACATAATAATAAAGCGAGAAAATCCTTGTGATAGAACTATGGATAATATATGAAGTAATAAAATTTTGAAAACTTTAAAATAAAAGGTTTTGATAATCCTAAACAATCTATCTCGTTAATCATTAAACAAATATTATTATTCACTGATTGTCGATAAACTGACTAAGCACATGTTTTAGTTCTCTTCATATGCTACACATAACTAGGAGAAACTCCCACCAATTGAGAAAGTTGTCCAAAAGCATCACAATCGTTCTAAAACCAAGTATTTTTCATCTCATGCCATGGTCTCCAGGATTCGACCCTATAGCACACAAGACAACATCCACGCAAGTTTGGGTCAGAATTTATAATCTTGTTGGGGAGTTTGGGAGAAAAACTTGCTTACAGAGATTGCTCACATAATCAGAAACCCATTCAGAAACCCATTCAAGAGACACTTCGGGATGACACGGACGAACACAAACTTTTGGTCCAACTGGAGTACGAGGGATTGCAGGATCTCGATTACACTTGTCGAATAATGGGACATATAGTAGTCACTTGGTGACGAAATACTCGAAAAGAGGATGTGACGGGAAAGAGGACAAAAACAGTCAAAGAGACTACTAAATGCCCTCCTTGGAGAGGAATATCCCGTTAGGGAACTGAGTAGTGACGAAAAGCAACAAAATCACCAGTCCTAGTTCCCAGGTTTTTGATAGAGTTCTAGAGGATCTGACCATACACCACCAATCCTATGCTCGACTCCACACTTCCAAATGAGCAACCGTCGACGCAACAAACACCGAGAGGAAATATCCTTGGTGGTAAGATCATTGAAAAGGAGTATGCAGGCTTGGATGAAATATTGAGGAAGAAAGTACTAGAACGTGTCATATTTCTGCACACTTGCACCGAGAAGAAGGATCTTGGAGCACAGTTATGAGGAGAATGAGTTGGGGGGATCGAGTTGTTTGTGACAAATGAATAGTTAGAAGCCGGCACGATTTGAACCATGATAGTTATTTACTAGAATTGTAGGGGCTTTGCCAGCCTGGATAAACAACGACTTTTTCAGTTATTGTCTACGACACTCACTGAATTTTGTATTTTTAGTAGAGCCAAAAATCTGAATTAATTATGTCCCGACTAGATATTGGGTTTATCTGGTTTTGTCTGTAATTGGTATGACTAATAAAGATTTACCATCAATCTGGGTTTTTCAAAGAATAGTTGTTGAACATTTGAGCACCATTATCCAAAGCAATCAACATGTGAGTTTTACTCTAGAGTTTAATGAAACGCTCCTTTTTTTCATGTGTGTATGTTAGTACCAATACTGGGTTGCGCGAGATCTTTTTCTTGAGCTTTGAGCTCTTACGCAACTAAGTTCACTACCGTGGAATGTTTTAGGAGACTTCAATGCAATGAAGGGAGCACATAAGCGTAGCGAAAGGCCTCCAACATTAACACCGTGTCATGATTATAGAAAATTTTTCTAGATGAATGCAAATTAATGGATCTTTTACTTGGTGCAACGACCGTGGGTTGCATCATTGAGTGGATTGTCGTCTCGATATATCCCTTGGGAACGCACATTACTTGAATTTCTGGAACACAATCAGTTGCTCAGACTTGCCAAGACACAAGTTGAATCATGATTCAATTGTGATTGGTTGTCGACCATCCCATCTTGACTCTTGTAATATGAAGAATTTTTTATCCTCATGATGCTCGGGTTCATTACTTTTTACTCTTATGTTTTCCTTTTTAGTAATATTCGGAACATGATGTTTGCCTAGTGTTTCGGAGGTGACAACCTAGATGGGATTTTCAGGCGCTCGTCGACACCAAGTTTGCATCTTTTACTAAAACAAATGGACCCAATAATTATATAATAGACTTTCATATAATTAAAATAAACAAAAAGTACTCATTGTTATTGATAATAAATATTGGTCATTTTTCTATAGTATGTTTACACAAGCTAGGATTGACTGATTTAAAAACATTATTCATTTAATAATATTAAATAATATGTCTAAAATAAGCTAAGGATCAATTTCAAATTAACTAATTAATAATTAAAAAATAAACTCCCACGTACTTAAACTAAGAACACAAAAAGAACAAAATTGGGGGGAAAAGCAACTTTCCATGATTTTCAATGGCGCGAAGACTAATACCTAGGAGAAAAATTGGGCGCCGAGCAGATTTCTCTGAAAGGGGTAAATCGTGGAGAAGTAACGGATTGAGGAAAAGGAAAGACACAATCTCAGATTTTGGGGCTGCCCAAGAAGTAAGGTTAAACCCTACATACAAACTCTCTTTCTTTACTTTCTTGGTATTTTTTTGATTTATTTACTATATTGTTGTTTCACCTTTTCATCCACGGTTTTTTATATCTCATCATCTGATAAGTTTCTTATGCATATCTAGTTACTTACCTGCCATGTATCTTCTTATAACCTGCAAATTAGTTTTTCTTTGTAGTGAATAGTCCAAATGGTGACAAATTATAATTGTGCCCCCAGAAAAATAAGATTTTTTTTTATCTAGAAGTAATTTTTTATTTAATAGAAAATAAGATGTCTGTTGTTGTAAATGATTATGTATTCTCTAGTGTTTTCAATTTAAAGATGCACATATGTAAAAGAGATGCAATTCTGTTTCTTTAGATGCATGTTTGAGGTCTAAAGTCGACTACTTTTTCTACTGTCAATTCAATGTTTTCTCTGTAGTAACCTTGTTTTATGTTGTGCTCAAGAAGACTAGAAAGTAGAAATTGATCCACGAGCAGAATGAGTGGATATGTAACTTGTCTGGTGGAAGTCAGCTTAGATTACAAAGCTGAAAGCCACATTTAAAAAATAAATATGATGCATGTATATAAATTTGAAGAATATAGCTCACTGCAGCTTTCAGTTTGCAAAAGCACATCTATTTACTTATAAGGGAGTAGGGACGATATGATAGAATCTTTTAGATAAAAGGCAACTCAAATAACGTTTGTGGTCGTGGTTGCTTTCCACGCAGCTTTTTCTCTGTATATATATATATATGATTCTTTTTTTCTTTTCTTTTTTTGTTAAGGTACGTTATGTTTTTTTGTTTGAGTATGTTGGTTTGAAAAAAATGATAGGTTTGGTGGAAAATATATCCGAGAATATGTTAATGTTGGATAAGAATTGGAGTAGGATATTGTAAAGGTATGTCAATGTATGTCAATCTAGGAATAAATACAACCTGGAGTTATTAATGTTCAATTCATATTCAAGTAATGATGCATATTATGTTGCTTAATACATATCTATAATCTTTATTGTGGAATGAATCCATTATCTGGTAAATCTTGTAATTTTTACTGTCTAGAATTCATGTAACTGATATAACTCAGGGCTGCGGCATACTCTCACCAAAACTAAACAGTAACTTTAAAAGCGCGCTTAAAGTTGAGTGAAATACATCAGCCTCCGTATCTGAATTCTGACACGACACTCCCGGTGAATAATCTCATCTTATCTCTGTGAGTGTTTGTTGGATAAGTTTCTTATTGAATTATATGGCGTTGCCTTTATGTTGATTTGTCTGCTAAACTCCTTTCTTATTCTTGCTTTGCTTTGCGTTAAATTCATTAATGGTATTATTACATTACACCGACATCTCTAACAATATATATATATATATATATTCGAAATTTGATGCAGCTAGCCGAGCAATTTTGGCTTGTGACGAGGAGACAATGACTTCTGGACTTCTGGTGCTGTGGATGGTAAAGGTCTGCGCAAGGAATTGAACAAAGTGGTCCTTGCTTATAGTGGCGGTTTGGATACTTCTGTAATTGTACAATGGTTTTCTTAATTCATTGGTTACTGATTGGATTTCTGTTTTCTCATTCAAAAATATATCAAATGGCCCACGCTTTTTATGCATAGTTCATGAATGTGCGTATTTCTGTTATTGACTGCATATTTTCGAGAATGGCCATCTGAATCTTTCCCTTCATACCACAAATGACAACATGTCATGAAATTACCTTAACTTGTTAAAAATCTTGGACAGGAGCATACATGGTGTTTGCATGTTTATAACTAATGTATTTTACTCTATACCTAGTTGTTTTAGTTGAAGTATTGGTTGATTAAGTGTAGGGCAACTTTACATGGCGGTATCGTTTTTCTCGAGCATTTCAATGTAGAGTTATTAATGTATCCACTTTTTGTTTTGCTTCTACGAAAATTAATATGTTTTAGTTTTTTGTGATGGATTATATGTTTATGTTTGATAGGGTTTCAATTAAGTATTTATATCATTCTTTTGTTTTGGTTTGGCTACAGGTTAGTAAAAACAACTATCTCATATGGAGCAAGTTGCATGAATGCTCGAAGAGTTGGAAGTACTATGATGTTATCTATCTTTTAATTAATTAGAACATTGCGAATTGATAGTGTTTTAAAGTTAGCACTCATCCGGGTTTTGTTCTAGGGTACTATTATTTTATCAAAAGACTATGGTATGAGCTACATTTTTTTTTTATATTTTTGTCTAGTTGTTGTAATGGATAAGTCTCATCTAATATATAGACATACTTATCTTTTTATATGATTTAATACTGTGGGTTTATATTAGTTGTCCATTTATGTTTCTAAGTTCTCGCTAGTCACAACAAATATATAGTAACAAATTTATTAAATTGTAACTAAATTACTAAAAAAACAATTAATTTAAATCATTTATTCGTAACAAAAATATTTTTAGTAACAAAGTAAAATTGTTCTTACCACCCGAATATAGGCCACAAATGCACTTTAGTAACAAACATGATGAATATTGCTAACAAAATGTTAGTTACCAATATGAAAGAGTGGTAACAAAATAGAGATTTGTTACCAAAATAATGGTAACGAACTAGAAATTTCGTTATTAGAATCTTTCGTAACGGGGTTTAAAGCACTAAATATTGGTAACGAAATATTCGTTACCATTAGATTTGGTTACAAAAAATGGTACCTATCGTAACCATTTTTTTCGTTACTAAAAATGCATTTTCTTGTAGTGTTATACAATATTGGTCACTTATGTTTCCCGAGTAATGAAGGAAAACCGATGACCATTGGACAGAAGACCCCAAAATCAGCATTATAAATAGCACCACACTCAACACCACAAAAGGGGAGGGAGGACCAAGTTCACTATAGCAAATAAGTCACAACACTCTTTATACTTAGAAAAATACTCTAAAGTACTCACTAAAATAGGAGATCTATATTTTCCCCATACACGACCCCCTCCCCTCATTGTAATTCACTCTATTCCTTTGTTAAACATTGCACTGCTTTATTTCTCTCAAGATCGGGATCTGCATTCCGAATAACACCTGTGATTATATCCCCGATTTCCCCAGTTCTTGGGTCCTCGGATGATATTGCATCACCACGTGTATTTTTGTTTTGTTTTGTGGGTGGATAGAGTAACTGGTAACTCGGTATTATAAATAAAATTTGGTGATTTTTCGAGCAGTTAGTTGTTTTTTTATCGAAGTTGTTTATACATACATATAAAAGAGCTATAAGTACACAAAAGGGATTTTGTTGATGATTTATTTGATTTTCAGAGTGAGGCCCGAAAAAGGGGATTTTGAGAACATAAGATATTTGATGAAATGATAAGAGAAAAAAGGGGTTTTCGGGAACGAGGCGTGTTTAAATAGAGGGCGAATCTTTTTGAATAAATGGGAGTACTACGACAGTGGAAGCGAACTTTTTCCTAGTTTTTTTTTTGTTTGTATATAGGTCTTCCTGATTTGCTTTGCTCTTTGTAAGACAGACACAATTGTTGGTGTAGTAGGCCTTAAGGGAAGATAATTGATGTTTTAGGGATAAGATCTCGTAGTTGTGCGAGGGTTCGGGCCGTAGTCTTTTCCTTAATATTTTTCACGTGGTAGGTTATTTTGGGCGTGAAAGAGTGCGCTCAAACAGTCTCCAAGGCCGCGAGACCCCTTCATAATGTGGTTGTTTTTGGGGATCGCGATTCTCCTTGAAATTTTTCGAGATCGTGTGGTCCCATATGGTTGAGTTCCCTTAGATTCGTGAGTCTCTTTCGGGGATATGTGTACGATGGTATGGCAATGGGATATATATGTATATGATGGTATGATGACAAGTCATAGTCAGTTTAAGATGCGGGTAAGGAGAATAGTGCATACAAGCGTGGTAGGAATTAAGTCCCGGTTTGTAGTGAATTTTTCCTTTGTTAATATTGCTTATTGGAGGAGATTCTTTGAAGGGGAGTTCTGCAATTGTCGAGAATTGGCCAAGACCGTGTGGGCATTCCGAGCCGGGTTCGTAACGTATTTGGCCTTCCCTGGGGGTGTGAATGTTTCGAACCGAACCTTTCTTTTCCATTATGGGGGGTGCAACTTTCTGCAAGAAGTCCTTTTTTTTATTAAAGGATTCTTCGTATGCTTGATGGGGTGGCTTCGAGGAGGATGCGTGAAAGGGGCGTATTTGTTGTGCTGGTGGTGCGCAAACTTTGAGTTATCTTGCTGAGTCAGGTGACACCTGGACATAAGATAGACATGTCATAAATTAGCTCATTTAAACGCATTCATGTTCGTTTGCGACGGTTTGTATGTCCGTTCACGTGGACTTCCATTACGTCTTCACGATTTGAACAGGTACAGGCGAAGGGTCGTGGCATTTTCTTCGAGTAGTTATAAATGCAAATTGAAGAGGTGCTTGAGGGGTCCTATAAATACCGCGCGAATTCCTTTCCCTCAAATCATCTTTGATTTTTTGGTTACTCACTTTTAGAGCATATCTGCGCATTGAAATCCTTTTTGTTCTAGTGGGACTATTTCGCTCCTTCTTTCCATAGTAAAATATGATCATGGAGCAAGCAGTTTCTAAAGTGTCAGATCCTGTTATTGAAGAGTCCAACTCTACGGGCACTTCCAGTTTACTCACAGGGTGGTCCCCTTCTTTCGTAATGGTAGGACAAGGTTCGAGTAGACATTCTATGCTCAATCGTGGGAAGTCCGCGTTATTAGAGGCATGAGTGGCTTCAAGGATGCGTTGTCAGCTAGCATCCCATCTTAAGGTTATGGCTAGGTTGCGTACTAATAGGGCTAATCAGTGGGTGTTGGAATTGGTGAATGAGAGAAATGTAAGTTTGGGTGAGGGGGCTTCTACATCCACGGTCCCTTCTCAGGCGACGGATGAAGTTAATGTGGCATTTATTTGAAGTGAGCCTTATATTCCCATCTCTCGGAGGTTGACCTGCTGCTTAGTTATTTTGAGCAGGGCTCTATTGTTGGGGCATGGAAAATTGGGAATATTTCTAGTATGATGTCGGAGGAGGGTGTGCGTAGACTGCTCGAGAGGGTTTCTATGAATGTTTCTCGGTTTAACATCCTTATCCCGGCGGAGGTTCAGTGGGCATACGATCCTCCCATTGGATTTTTAACAGTGTATGCGAGTCGGGTTCGTTACGGTCTTCGATGGTTTTTTCATCCCTTTGTGCGAAATTTGTTATAGTGTTTGCAAGTTTGCCCAAGTCAAATTCTTCCGTACTCATTACACTATGTGACGTTGTACGGGTTGTGTTGCATGTTGTTGGATACCCCTTGTACTCCTTTTCAATTTGCGTCAGCTTTTCCTTTACATGTCGCCTCTTTCGATCATTCTTTCTTTTGTTTTGAACCGTCCAGGTCTTTGTTTGTTCTGGTGGTTGAGGATTTTACAGGTGAAAAGAATAACTGGCGAGAGGAGTTCTTTTATTTGTCTCCCCGGGAAGTAGCTGTTTTAGAGTGGGGGATTCGTACGAGGTGGGGTATTGGTGTGACAAGGATGCCTCTATTTTTTGGAGGAGCATGTGAGGTAAGAGTTAGAACGAAGGGGTTTATATGCGGGTCGTTAGGACGTGGTCTCGATGCTGAACTATCCGATAGCCACGATCATGGTTGGGTTGCAAAAGGCCGCTGAGATATTGGAATTTCTGAAGGGTCCTCTTCATATGAGTCCCTTGTTTAGCAAGCGTTTTTTTTTTCCTCTCTTTTTTTGAACAATCTCTTGTTTATATCATTTAAATAATTGTCGTTACTTCCCTTACGGTGTTCTTCTAATCGTTGCGGGTGAATTTCAGGAGCTGGGATGGGTGTACATGCGCGAGAGGCTTATTTGCTAGCTCCCCTTATTTGCCAGCAGGTCTCGGCTGACGAAAAAGTATTGGAACCGTTGCCATGGGAAATCGATTCAATGATTTTCATTTCTGACTCGCCTCCGATTGAGATATCCTTCTAGATTTTGTTGGGCTTAGGTCAGAGCGTCTTTTGCGCGGAAGGATGGTGAAGGTTCTAGTGTTACTTTTCACCCTTCTAACGTTCGAATTGGGGAGTTAGGGCACTCTTCTCTGTTGGGTATGGTGGATGGTCTTTCCCTTTTTAATGGAGTGCCGAGAAGTCTGGAATATTTCAGGTCATATATGTGCGAGCTTCACAACGAGGGGTATAGAGAGTTCCTTCTTCCATTAACTTTTTGGGAATTGCAGGATGTATTTATCAAAAACACTTGCGAGGTACGTGTCTTTTTCTTCGTCTTCGTACTGAGTTATTTTGCGCGCGAATTTTAGTGACCATTCTTTTTTTACTTTGATGGAGAAGTAGTTGTCGCTTTTGGTGGAAGCCATGGGTGAACATTTTCGGACCGCTCCCTTTGAAGTATCGGCGCTTGGGAGGCGTTGTCAGGAGCTTGAATCAGCACCGAAGGAGGCTCAAGGTCAATTGGAGTAGAACGATGCAGAGATCGAGGCTTTACGGGCCATAAATGTAAGGCATTGTGACAGAAGTAGGGAAATGTTGGAGTGGAGTCTGAAGGTTACGAATGATCAGTTGAAACGGTCAAAGGAATGGCTCGAGAGTTTACTCTTTCGTCTTGGTCAGTCAGGCGAGATGCAAATAAAATATATAGTATTTTGTATATCTATTACCATAATAATTTTAATGAGTTTTTTAGAAATATGTGGGATGATGCAGGTACATTCTTTAACTAACAAAACCTCCACGTCTCATTTACCCAGGTTCTTGATTGGTCATGAGCTAGCTTTGAGATCAAAAATCTATCACAAAAGAATATGACATGTGAATGCAGGGTACGGGAAGGGGGTGATGGAAAGATGATGATTTTTTTTAAAAATTTATTTTTTTGTTTTTAAATATATAAAAATGATTGTATATATATTAAGATGATGACTATTTTTAAAATGTATTTTTTATAATTTTTATAACTTTTATAAATTATTAAAGATATATAAAAAATTATATATATATATATATATATATATATATTGATGATGAATTCATTTTTTTTTAAACCCACACCGGCTCCACTTTTCTTCAAACCCACACCGGCTCCATACCCGTTCCAACCAAACTTTGGCTCTAAACCACTTGTAGCCAACAGCCAGTGAGATGAGACAAGGTCCTCTCCTCCACCTCTCTCCTCCATACTAATCATTGGGCCACGTGTAGTGTAAGGTGGGGTGTTATGTAGCATATAGGTATTGATGTGCCTTGCACTTTCTATTTGCAGAATTACCCATTTTTCTTATATGCAATTTAAGAAATCATCTTTCGGAAAATTTAAGTTTTACCCCGATAATTTTGATAGTTCTATTTTCAGTATTCGTACAAATGGATACAGTCCATTACGACCATATCAGGCCCAGCATGCTTCCGACCAAATAAATAAACAGTCTGAATTAAAACAGTGCCTCTTTTTGACCAAATTATCGTCTGGTTTTCCACCAATTTTTTACAGTCTCCTCGACTAACCACACGATCGCAACCGATGGTTTCTGCAATGACTCCTTCAACGGCAACTAGCACAGCCCTGGTTCGTTTCCTACTCCGGGCGTATAAGATATTATTTATGGTACAGACTGAATATTTAAACGGGAAATATGCTCAAGCAATTGCCAGAATTTTATTTATAGAATGGAAACTTATTTATTACAACATCATAACCCTTATAGAGAAGAGTTACTTGTTTAGCTACTCATAGTAGCTATGCTTCCTACACACATACACTCGTATTTAAACAACAGTATTGAAAACTTAATACAAACTAAGCTCAGAATATTTACTGATTACAAATTATTTTAGGGTAAGAAAACAGAGGAGGTTGTTCGATGTCCTTTGCTTCCTTTCAGCTCTTCTTTATATAGATGAGGTCGCGGATTTCAATTGCGGACTTCATCCTTTCTTGATAGTGGAATCGTCATGGCTTACATCTCGTTCTACCTAGCTTGTGGTCCCTCCATTATTCAACAGATAATGGTGCGGTTGTTCAAATTTCCTTGTCGTGGCCCCTTTTATCATGACTTTTTCGAAAGTAGGGGTGGTCCTGGTTGTTATCCTATCTTGGTCAGTCACATGGCCTCCTTTCCCTTGCCAGAGAAGTTTGTCCTTTTCCCGGAACGAGGCATCTTTCCGGGCCTGGTGTAGCTTTCCCTGTCATATTCCCACTTGTCCTTTTTATTGGGAATCTTTTGTCGAAAAGAGGCTCCTTTTGCTCGGGGCATTTTAGACAAATGCGATCTTTCCATTTTCCAACATGCATCATGTTGCACGTCTTCCGGCTAGTCTCTGTCGTCGACGGAATCTCATTTTTCCACAATTTTTGCCTTTTATTTTCGAATACTGTTTCGGCAAACTGAGTAGTGGTGCTTGTCATAGAGTTGAGCATGAGTGATCCGTTTTCAGCATTTTGGAATGTTTTAAAAGAATATTTGACTTTGTCCATTTCTGTTAGACAAACCCAAAGTCCCCAAGCTCTTCTCGTAGTGATATCATCTTCGGATATCGGAGCAACTAGAAGTTGTTCTTCTGGTGGTGGCTTTATGAAATCTAAAGCCTTCATGTAGGGTCTCTGCAGCTTAATGAAATGAAAGCTAGGAAAGAAACCTTTTCCATTGATCTCTGGTGCGGCTGAAATGAATTTCAGTTCCAGAGTTTCACCTCTTCCGAGTGTATTATTATTTTTCCACGATCCATACACTCCCTCATATATCCATCCTGATAATTTCGAAATTTCCAGAAACCCTGGTGATGTAGTGAAGACTGAGGCTATATAGCCAAAGTCGAACCACTCTCGTATACTTTCTGGTTTTGCACCTGGAAGAGTCCAAACTCGTGGATATTTCCCAGTTCAATCAGCCAAGGATTTACCCGAGACAAGTCCCATTCTTGTATATAACCTTTTCCCATGTCCTTTGGTATTCCATCAATGGGGATGGTTTTAAGTTATCACCTTGGACCTTAGATTTTTCAATCCTTGGTCTAAGATTCAGCTCGTTGATTTCAGTCTCCAATTTTTTAGACTGATCGGATTCTTCAGACGTTTCCATCTTAGAATCCTTTTTGTTCTCAGAATCCCCTTCATCATCGTAAGGGTCCTTTCCTGTGTTTGGGATTATAGTGCTTGAATAACTTTCCCACACTTTCTCGTCTTGTACTCGTATTTCAGAGATCAGTTTTGATTCTGATGCATCTCGCATAATGGGACCATAAAGGTTGTCCCATAACATGGTGCTATGAAGCCTTGCGGCTTTCATTTCGGTCTGGACCTTGTTAAGGTCTTTCTCTTGTACATGTCCAGAAGCTTTTGCATTAACTGCTAGGCTATCTATTGCCTTGTTTAGTTCATCGAGGTTGTCGTTGTGATGCCTCCACCTTGTAAGGATGTTGTTGGCTTCACTGGGCTCCATCTCGTGTTAAGAAATCTGCAAGAACATTTTCATGAGATTTAATAATCACAACATCAAAATCGCAATATTGACACTCTGCTTGCCATCTTAAGAGTCTGGCTTTCTCGGGTTTACTTTCTATTTTGTTTTTCAAGAAAGCCTTAACACTTGTATTATCAATTTTTTGGGTAAATTTCTTTGCTAGTAAAAACAGAGGCCATTTTTTAAATGCACTGCGAATGGCAAAGAATTCTTTCTCGTTAATGTGCCATCTGGCCGCATTATTATCAGCGACTATTCCACTGCAGTATCTGCATGGGACTTATCTTGTTGGTTCCACCTTCGTTAGTACTGCTACCCACCAATGATCACTCGCGTCTGTGTAAAGCACCAGATCGTCTTCATCGTTGGGTATTGCAAGTTTGGGAAGGTTCTGGCACAACTTCTTAAGTTGTTGTACTGCTCCTGTATGTTCAGTTGTCCATTTGAATTCTGCTTCCTTTTTAAGCAGAGGACTGAACACTTTCCTGTAACTAGCAAGATTGTTGATAAACATTCCTGCAAAATTAACTAACCCCAAAAAGCTTTGAAGTTGTTTAACTGTTTTGAAATTATCCGGACAATCACGTACCTTTTCAACCAAATGTGTTTGGAGGATAATACCTGATTCGTCAATCTCGATGCCAAGGAATTCAATTTTCCTTGTTAGAATTACTGCTTTCTTTTGAGATAACACTAATCCATTCTCGAAACATATGTCTGAGAAAATCTCTAGATGTTTGAGATGTTCTTTGACTGTCTTGGATGCTATGAGGATATCATCCACATAAACAAACATGAAACTAAAGTAATCTTTAAAAATATTATCCATTTTCCTTTGGTATATTTGGGGTGCGTTGGCAAGACCCATTGGCAAAACATTCCAAGTGTAATGTCCTTGTGGCATAGAGAAGGCGGTAAACTTCTTGCTTTCCTCCTGCATCTTAATCTGATAGAAACCAGATTTACAATCAAATTTAGAGAATACCTTTGCGTTTTGGACACAATTGATTAGGTGTTCTCGACTTGGAATGTAGTAGCCATCAAATTCTAGGATCTTATTGATTATTTGATAGTTGATGACAAGTCTTGGTTTTTCTCTTTTCATCTCGCCATGGTTTCTTACCAGAAAGCCTGGGCTGCTGTAAGGTGAGACTCCTGGTGATATTAGCTTAAGGTCAAGGTGTTCCTTAAGAATCATTTGCATATCTTTACGATCACTTTGATTCATCAGGATTGGCTTGTATCATACGAACTCATGCTCTTTTCCCTTCTGAAGTTTCAAGGAAGCTTGGAGTTCATTTTTGTTCCACCATGCCAAAGGATCTTCGCTAAAATTCCTTTGAATCTTGTTTTTGATATCTTCGAGTGATATTTGCTCTTCACTTGTGATATCTGTTTGCGGTACTCCTTCCATACTGGCCTTGAGAAGTTTGATTGTTGTTTCTTTGATCCTTTCTGTATCTGGATCATCTTCTCCTATTAGGTCTGCTCTCAACTGGTGTATTGCTTCTCCATACTTGCGTTGATCCCTCATTTTTGGGTGTCAAAGCTGTCCTTCATCACCATGCTTGCTGCGAAAATTGAAAGGCATTTTGCAGTAAAATGCTTTCCTTAGTCGTTGGATGAGAATCTTATGGTTACAAGGCGTTGTGAGAATAAGTCTTCTTGTCTCATTGTCCTGTGTAACCCTTTTAAAGGCCTGCAGGAAATTGTTGCCTAGGAGAATATCTGCTCCTGTATCATAGAAATAGATAGGTGGCGTTTTGACCTTGTACCAAGGGCTACCTCCTGCGCCTCCGATGAGTATTTCCGCTTGTTTGATTCCTCTTTTAAAGGTGATAATCCTTTTAGAGAAGTCTCTTCCTGCAACCGCTGGTAATTCTTCTTCAAGGTTGGGAGGAAACACGCTTTTTTTTTGCCATACATATTCCAGCACCTGAATCGATGTATGCTGCAAAGTACTATGCCTTGTATTTTTCATATAACATCCCTACGGAGATGTATATGGAGAATGGGCTAGTGGTCATCGGATTCGGTATCTTTTTCCTTCCACTGTAAATTCCATTCCATCATGTATCCTTTCCCAAGGTTTATGTGCCTAGAGAACTTCTAGTCCGAGTATTAAATTCTCGGTTAATCTTCCTGCAATTCCTTGTACTGTGAAATCCATATCTCCCAATTTTAGACGTCATTGATATCTTCCTGGTAAAGGCTGTTGGAGATAGTACAAAGCATTTCTTGGAAAAGTATTATCCTTCTGAGTAATATCGAAAATTACTTCGATTATACTTTATCCTGCTGGACATTGAAGCTCTCATTCGGTAATGAACTGGCCTGGTCCAGTTATAGCTTCAAGAATAGGTCTCTTTACCATTCTTTGACTTGTCCTTTGACTTATCATCCGGTTTTCACTGAACGAAGCTCGTCTTTGCTCAAATTTGTGACTAGCTGTCTGGTTGAGCACTGGTTGATCTCTAATAATCATGTCCATTTCTTGGATATGGGGCAGATCAGAAATTTCTGGTTTAACCGCTTGGGCAACCTTCTCGAATATTTCTCGGATCTCAACAAACTCTTATCTCTGAAATACCTCAGAATGATGGGTATTAGAGAGTGCGTATGAGATGCTGTATGTAATAGAGTATGGTCTATTCCCTTCTTTCATCAAATCTTTATTTTTGAAATCCTGATGAAGGGTTAACGCTCTATTAAAGTCTCGATCCGCCAGGTTATAGGCAATCTTTGTATAGATAAACATTGCCACCTTTCCTACGAATAGGTTCCCGGAGATTCCACCTAGACATGCATCTTTCAAATTTTGAATTCTTCTATCGAAGATTGCAATGTCGATTGGGGAATTGACTCCTTCTTTGAACGTTTCTTTAAGCAAGATTCTTATGGCTCCGATATGGATCCATGACATCTTCTGAGCAACTTCCCTGTTGAGTCTGTTTAGTTCCTCCTTGATTTCCATCATGGGAACTAACTACATCTCCATCACATTACTGGTCAGCACCATTGGGATTGCAAGTTCTCCCACCGTGACTTTGTAAATGATATGATGCTTCCTTTGCCTTAGACTTAATTGTGTCAAGGCTCTCTCCATTTTGCCGACTGTGAAGCCGTCATAAATGTGGAGTTTTGGATCCTCTTTCATAATTCTCATCAGAGCTTTATGTGATATACTCGTCTATGAGAAAAAACCCGAGATATCCTCTTGCGTCTCCTGATGGAAGATTTCCTCTTCTTCAGTTTGATTCTGATCCAGAAGACTCATCGTTGTATTCTTCTTCTTCGTATATGCTTTCGTCTGAGGGGATGTCCTCGAACCGATATACTTGAATAAGATCTTGATAGTAAACGGCTTCCTCGATTTCTGGCGTTGCCTCGAACCGTTTGACTCCTCGGCTTTGATTTTGCGGAAAATCAGTAGAGATGTGGCCTGGAGCACCACATGTCCAACAGTTGCAATCTTTAAAACTTTCATTGGCCCTGGTGTGTGCCCTTCTGAAAGTTCTCTTGGTAGATATCATGTTGGATCTATCTCGGCTTGTAGCTGGTCGTCCACGGCTTGGCCTTGAACGATGTCCTGATTTGTAACTTCGGGCTTTTTGTTTGGACCAGAATCTCCTGGGTTTCCATGAAGATCTTTCTTTGCCCCGTCTTTCTTCTCTGGCATAAGGGTATTTCTTTCTTTTCTTATGCTCTCTGGTTCCTCCGACAATTGTTGGTATGTCGTTGTTTTCGCAACAAAGAGTAACATTCTTGTTGACTCTTCGCAACCTCTTGTAATTCTTTAGCTGAGCTGCCTTTTGGCACCATTCGGCAAGTTTGCTTTTGAGAAAAGACATACGTCTTGCCACGGTATCGATACCTTGGGGCAGTTCGTATTCTTTTATCAGCATTTCCCTCCATGGACTTGGGATTTTGGAGAAGAACAGAGGGATGGCCGTATCATCACTCACCTTCGACTTCCACTCGTACTCGGTGAAGAGTTTTATGTATAAGTCTATGTTACATATATCGTGTAACTCAAGACTATACAAAGCTCGTTCATATCTCCTGGCTTGCTCTCGGCCTCCTCCAAAGTTTCCTTCTGAATCCTCGAAGTAACCAATTCCAATGAAAAGTATCTTAAATACTTTTGCCATTTTATCTACGATATTCTTCATAGATTCTTCTGCCACAACTTCTTCTTTGGTTTCCTGGTCTGTTTGTTCCCAGACGATCTTGACTGACCCTTCCAAGCTCATATTAAGCAGCAATATGAATGCTTCTTTGTTGAGATCAAGGGTTCCTGCTGCAATCCTCATTGTCGAGGCTCAATCGTCAATCAGAAGCTCCCTGTTTTTGAAATCCAGGGTGTCCAGATTGAGCATTAACCCATACGGATGTATCGGGTCGAGCTGGGACTTGACATATGGTGTTTCCCTTATGTCTGGTCTCCTTCGAGATCTGGTAATGCCAGGTTTTATGAAATCTGGATGTAGATTTCCTCCAGGAACAAAGTCTCCTCGGTGTGGCATGGACTCGTCTTGCTGAGGGGGATTGCTCACTCCGTTATCCTCTGGTATCTCCGGTGGAGCATGAGTAGAAGACTCTGCATATTGATTCACTTGCTGAGTTTTGAGATTAACCAGATTTAGTCCGGCGAATGATTCTACAAGGTCGTTTAGATCCTGCAGGTTTCCGAAGTTAACATCGTCGAGATGAATCCGGGCTGTCATAGCTTCTTTTGAGGAACTGATTCTCCTCTTAATAGGGCTCTTAGTTTTTCTCCCTCGGTCAATTCATGTTTTACTTCTACCGCTTTGCCTTTCTGATGTAGAAGTGGCTCTGTTCCATAAGAGAGTGGTAGCCATCCTCCTCGCTTTCTTCCTGGAGAACTTGGTAGTGATTCCAACTTCTTCATTCTCTGTTGGACATCTATCATATTTTCCAAGACCTCCTTTTGACGCCTAGCCATGGTTTCAATCCTGTCTTGGAGCTCTTGAAGTTGCTCGGGTATATGGTATAGATGGTTACCATATGTTTGGACCGTCTTCTGAATTTCTCTGAGGTTCTGGGATAGCTTGGTGCTATCGGTCTCGAGCTCGTTGAAACTTAGTAACGCCAAATTGCTCATCTATTGTCTCTTTCGATGATCAATCTTTTGATCCTTCCGATCTCCGTTGTAAGACCATTAACCGCCACGTATCTGGTTCTTACGCTGTGGATGTTAATCGGTCTTTGGCTAGCAAGGACCTCAAGTTTTTTCATCAAGAGATCAAGCTCGTGTTCAAGAGTGATACCAAGCATTATAAGCTTAGTATCGCACTTTGCTTGTTGGCCCTTTTAAGGCTAATTCTTATTCGCTCGACTCCTTCAAGTCTAGCTTTATTCATGGGACATGTTTGTTGTTCTAGGTCGCAACATAGAACCTCGTGATGTTTAATATAATTTTTAAGCCAACCAAGGCGTTCCGTTAAAGCATAGATAAAATTCTTTACACTTTTGGTTTTCGGTCCTTTAAAACGAAACTGAATAGGGGGGGTATCAAATATCATCCATTTATGAATTATTCATGTTTGTAAAATACTCTTCTCTTAAAGTAAGTTATAATTTTGTAATAAAAGTTTCCATTAAATAAATAAATACTGGCTCTGATACCATTTTGCGTACCAAAATAGAACTCTCCAATTTATGGGGTATAAAATAAAACATCCAATTTATGGGGTATAAAATAAAACATCTCAGGTCTTAAAAGTTCAAAGGTAAGGGGTATTAATACAAAATGACAAAGTGGGTGCACTGATAATGTTACCATACACCCTCACTTTACTTTACACATGGCCCAATAGAAAAAGTGGAGGAGAGAGGGCAAGAGAAAAGTGGAGGAGGAGATCTTCAGCCCAGTGAGATACTCTTCTCATGAAGACACATATTAAGCGTTTGACACTATATTTTGACCCAGAACCTTAAATACATTAAAGTTTGTACATAACTTTCACTCGTAGGTCACTTACTTTACGCATATCTTTCCAATGTGAAATACTCTACACTTTTAACAGTATTTAAAAGTCATTATTAACAAAGAAAAATAGCAACCAGCCTCTTTCAGTTCAGTTCAACAACCCCCCCCCCCCCCCCCTCCCCTCCCTCCTCTTTTATTTTTCTGATCGTCACCTAGCTAACTGGCTTGCCGTACATTGTCATCGTGCTTTAACAGGTATTTGCAGAAAAATGAATTTGTGTTCCTTCTTCGATTTGTTAATTAGTTTGATTTTTTTTTTTTGGTTGCAGTTAGAATCTTTGACATTCAGAGATACCTAAATGTTAGGGTTTATAGTGAAATTAGGGATTGGGGATTGTTGGTGTGATTAACCTAGGGTTTCAATTTTTATCTTGTCGAGCTGAGGTAGAAGAAAATAGGAGAAACTAATTCCAACGCTCGTAGGTATGTATGATCAGGTGAAGTCTTAGCTCATACAACTGTTTGTTGTTGTCACCATGCTTTCTGTTATATTGTATCGTGTGTGGAGTTCGATTGCAGACTATATGGTTCGTGAACCTCCCTGTCGAAAATAAAATATAAAGTTGTTTCTAAAGTGATTTTAAATTTTTAGAAGCCCGAAAAAACTTGAAGTTGATCGTATCTTCATTTACTGTGATCGCGAAATTGAAAACACCGCGAGAGAGGTACTTGAGAAATCTTGGAGTACAACATGTTTTTCGATGTGGGGAGTTCGACTGCGAACTATTGGTTGTGAACCTACCTGTCTAAAATAAAATACAGACGGGATTGTTTGGAGTATGAGGTCTTTGATATCTCGGTTGTATGTAAAACACGACAATTTAGAAGAGAAAACACGGATTGGATACAGCTTTTTCATCGGGCACACGTATCATTTGTACAATCAGTATGCTAGTTTAAGGCTTCCATCTTGCAGTTAGGCCACTTATTGTATGATGTAGGCTTGTTTCTTTTAAATATCAAAATATGCATTGTTGCCTTCTTGATTTATGTTTTGCTTACTTGATTTGTCAATTAACAATCAGATCTTAGGAGACATTTTACTGACTTCTTTACTGGTGTACACTTTAGTCCACACATAATCCATTTTTAGTTTAATATCCATTAAGAGAGCAAGGTTGCAAGGTTCATTCATGTTTTCATCGTCTTATCAGCTTGCTCTTTGATGTAATGTAATTTGATGATTACGCTACCACTACCCAATGGCTTGGGTTCTTGGTCCGGGTCCGGGTCCGAATCCAACGATTCCCCTTCCAAGTACAAAGTGCAGCCCATATCAAAACCTGCAGCTAAACGCACCAATCCCGATGATACTATCAATCAGCAATCTGATAAAAGCAGCAAGAAGGCAAAATCAGAGCCTCATGTTACGAGGTTGTGGAGTAATGAGGATGAGATTACCGTGTTGAAAGGAATGGATTATTTCAAGAATGGAAAAGGGTTGGACCCCAATTCAAAGTTGCGTTCATTTCACCGTGTCATCAAGAGGGATTTGCAGGGCAATTTCTCGAAGGAGCAACTGAGGTGTAAGATTAAGAATATGAAAAAACGATTCCTGAATGCTGCTAAGAAATGCAAGGATGGTTCCGGCCCTGTTTTCTTCAAGCCTCACGAACATTTGTCGTTTAGGCTCTCGAAGAAGATTTGGGGTGACCTTGTTGATAAAGTTGCTGACGATGATGAGAATCGCGAGGCGAATACAAAGAAAGATGAGGAGATTAGGGTTGTGGTGGATGAGAAAGAAAAGAATGGTGGAGAAAAGGAGAGCTTTTTGTTGAAGTTCCCGTTTTTAAGCGCTTCATTTGATAATGTGGTGGTGAATTATCCGTCTTTGGGTTTCGGAGCGGGGATGAGGTTTGTGAAGGAGAATTTGAGTTTGATTGGTAGTGAAACGGCTAAGGAGTTCGATGACAAGTGGAAGCAGTTGCTAAAGGAGGAGATGGAGATCAAATATAAGATGGCGGCTTTTTTGAGGAATCAGGCTAGAAATGGTGTTTGATCAATGGAGTTGTACATTGGTGGTTACGAGTTTGTCGATTTTGCTTGATTGTACCTTTTTGTGAAGAGGGTAGGGTGAATGTTTCTCTTCAGTTGGATGGTGGAGTTTCCAACATTTTGACTAAGCGGCTACTTGTGTTTGTGGTTTGTGAAATATTTGGTGGTTGCTGTGAGGTGGAAAATGTATAGAAAGTGATTGATTTTGTCATGCTTCCTCATGTCTCCTGTTGATCTTTAAATCTGATGCATTGGCTGAACTGAATGAATATAATGGAGTTCAGAATTCAATTCTTTTGTGGCATGAGTAGTTTGAACTAGAAGAGAAGGCATAGTTAGCCATAAACTAATGAGTGTTCATATATTAATTTCTCATCCGTTTCAATAAATGTGTTGTGTCATTCTTATGATAGATGTTAGAAAGCAATACTAGTATCTTATCATTTATGTATTGGCTTATCATATTTCTATAGGCATTTTTCATCGACTACAAACACAAGTAGCCACAACCAAAGCCACACTCCCACACACCCCCGTTAAAGAATGCAATAGAAAACAGGGTGTTCCTACTTCCTACTACCAGCAACTGCAATATCAAAAGCCCCCATAGCATCATAAATTCACAATCATTATAAGCAGTATTAGCAAGACCATAAATTTTAAAAATAAGGAGCATATATGCTACAATATGCAGGCCATATTCAGTCTTTAGTAGTATTGCATAAGTTATTGGATATTAGATATTATGTGTTGGATAATATCTAGGGATAATTACAAACACCTCCTCTGAGGTTTGGGTAATATTACAATCACCTCCCTTCCAACCAAAAAGTAGAAATTAACTACTAACTTTGTCTTTGGTCAACTTATGTGTTAAGAGATTTTGATCTAATGTTAACTAAAAAACTATTTAATTAACTTTTTTTTCATGGAGAGACTATTTAAGTATCTTGCACAAGATTTATTTAAAAATTATCAATAAATTTAAAATAATAGTAAAATAATTTTATTAATTTATTTAATCTATATTATTGCTATTTATGAATTTTAAAAATCATTCAACTAATTCCCACTTTAAATAAATATATGATCCTAGGAAAAAAATAACTTTCAATATTCTAGCTTGTGAATGCATATTTACGTTGTTTCTTGTACCACGTATATTATTAATTAAATAATTAATTTCTTTAAATATAAACACATAATTTTTTTTCACCATTATGGTATGCATATTTTATTCTTGCACCAATAGTAATTTTAAACCTATAATAATTTAACAGATAATGTAACATATCATAAAGTTTTTGCTAATGACGTTGGTTTAATTAAAAATACGCAATGATAATAATTATATAGTTGGGTAAAATTATAAATCCTCAAAAATATAACAAATTAATTTTAATTTTTCTTTCGGTATTTTTGACTTCTTTTATTTAGTTTTTGTTTTTGTTGTTTTTCTTGATAATATTTCTTTTTGGTATTCTTGACCTTTTTCGTTCTCTTTTTTTTATTCTTTTTTCTGATAATTTTAAAAGGAATGGGTATTGTTGATTTTTTTTATTAATTCTTCTTATTTTATTATATTCAAAATTTATTTATTATTGAGAAATAAATATTGATTCCACATCACTCAATTAGTCTAGGTTTATTAAATATCTCAAGATAGAATTATTAAAAATAAATTATGAATATACAAGAAAACTTTTTTGGGCTTATATTTTAGAATTAAAGATAAATTATTTAATTAGTTAGTAAAAGAAACTTTTTAAAATTAATATTTAGTATTTATATATTGTAGTTTATTATAATACTTTTTTTAGCGTTTTTAAGTGAATATGTAATTTTAAGTGAACATATAACAAATGGGAGCTTTTTACTAATTATAAATAATACATATAGGGTTTTTTGCTAATCAATATAGTTTAAGGGGCAAAAAGAAATTAAAAAAAAAAGTTTGGAGAACCAAAATTGGATGAAAAAACACGATAAATGACTAAATTTGAACAAAACCACGATAAATAACTATTTTCGTAATGAGGCCACGATAAATGACCATTTTTTAAAAAAAAACTTACTTGACTCTGAACTTTCGTATACGTAGGTTTAGCATATCATCTACACATATCATATAAACCACATGCTCGCATCACCTAGCAAGCTGAAGCTGAGGCAAGTTTTAAAGATCGAGGTGCCTCGTTAAAAAGAAATAGAGCAGCAACTTGGGCACATTGAAATTTGTTAAACTCTCGACCCCGAGGAACTTGTCCAAGCAATAGCAGAACGCTATGCCATGCTAGCTCAAACAGAGACAAAAATAAGGATCAAGATGCCTCGCTAAAGAACATAGACCAGCAACATGGCACATAGAAAATTTGAACTCTCGACACTATGGTACTTTGCCAACAAACCGTAGAAAGAACCCACGAGAACATTTAAATGCTATTACAACATGTGGTAAACCAAGCAAGAATGTTAAAAATAAGAATTGGAACAATTAGTGAAGTCCAAACTGAGGGAGCTCTATCTACCGATTCAATATTCGCACCATATATGTTCATTCTGCTAGTAATTCTCTGAAGTCCTCAATAAGCTTCCACTCACCACGTCGCTCATCAGTTCTATAAACAAAACACCCTAGTTCGAGAAGACTCTCAACGAGATTGCAAACAAGGAAATGTTGGAAAATAACAAAACATACAAGTTGAATAAGGAATGTTAAACCTTTCCCCTACACGCACTGCAAAAGAAACAAAAAGATTAAAGTATTTTAACCATACCTTTTGTTAAAGGTTCTATTACTTTCCATTATTCTTTAGATAAATTATGTGCTAGTATTAATCTTATTTCATTGTATATCTTTAGATCATTAGGGCTTAAGGAACCAACCCCAACAACGATAACAGTACCACAAGCAGCTATAGTTTTATATCCTAGAGTAATTATGGTGGATGTGCTAGTGATGGTTCCCGAATTTATTATCCTAATGGACATGAGGTATTAGAGATGGACGAGAAACCAAAATTTAGACTGATCTTAGAGAAGCCATTCCTAAAAAGAAAATGACGTATTGAACATGGACCAAGGTAATTTAACTTTTGTCAACACATGGTGAGAAAATGAAGTGCAAAGTTATTCAGGAAACCGTGTAAAGAATTAAGATACCACAGGGGAAGTAGAAAGAGAGGGGGAGGTGTCTCGCAACAAGAAGACTGAGCTGAACCGTGAGTTAGAGAAGTCTCAAAAACTGATGGAGTCTCTGCAAGAGCAAGTATTTGCTACGGTGACAGAGAATGAGGAGAAGTTGGCTTCTCTGAAGACTAGCTTGGAAGTGGATTCTAGGAGAGTCTTAGAAAATACTGTGCGAGCCATCTTTTGTGGGGATTCAAGGCCTGCAAAGACTTGGGTCGTCACATTGGCATGTACCGCAAGGGGGCCAAGCCGCATATGTTGAGAACGAGGAGCATGGTGGCCCCAAGAGACCCTAATGCGACCGTAACCCTGTTGCAGAACAACGCACCTTCTCCGAGTCCAATGGCGTCTCCGATTCGGTCTTACGACCTAGGAACCTCTCACCCTGCCTCTAAGCCTTAGATAGATTGGGACTTATTATGTAGTCGTAGTGCCTTGATTTTGTAATATGTAGGGTTGTATCGTACCCCTGATCTTTGCTTATTTATTTAACTCCTCGGGGATTTGTTTAATGCAAGTGTTTTCTGTATAGACGTTCCTTCTTGTTATTGTTACGAGTCTTTAATGCTCTTTACGACGTACTGCCATTCCTTTGCTCCTTTTGGCCTATTTATTGTATGAGGTGCTTCCTTCAACTACTGTTACGAGTGTTCTCATGTTTAGTTTGCTTTGGCAACTTCTAGCATTTTTTGTGATTCCCTCTTATCTCAACTTGTTGTGAGCAAGTACACTTGGTTACCTTTGCCACGAGCTAGCTTTAGACTTGCTGTTTTTTCAGAAATTTTGTTAGTGCCTTTTCGCTGGCGACCCTGGGGAATCACTTTCATTGATGGGAACGGTTGAAAGGGACTTAATGGCACCGATTCTCCTCCTCTATCATGACACATGGTGTTCTTGAATGTTTGTCATTAGCGGGATGCAATAGTTTTGGGAAGTTATTAGTGGGTATCCTTGGGGTCCCACCTCTACTTTCAAACATTGGGCGAGAATCTGGAATGAATCCCTCCTTTATAAATAGGAGGGATGTGATATTCTTCTTCACCACACTTAAGCTTTCTTACATATGCCCATTCTCTTTCTGTGAATTCCCTTCTCTTCCTCTACTTCTATCGCCATTTTCATAATCATCTTTCTATTTTCTCTTGCAATCATGGTTTCTCAAACAACTTCCATCCACTCCAGTGATGACAATTCACAAAATACTCATCCTCCACAATCAAACTGCGAGTCTGCTGCCCTTGGTAGCACATCAGTTTCTCAATTTACTCGTCAATGAAGGGCGACTCCATCACCCTTACCGCTTGAAGGGTCTACTACTCAGCCTAGCGACGAAAGGCGGCAATGGCAGAGTTGTCCTCAGTTGATCGGATTCGAATGGCATTTCTACACCGACCCCCATATATCCAACCAAGTGACGAGTCCATTTACTCTACGGGGTGCATGATCATGTCAGTATGGTACGTAAAGGTTGGGTAGGCTTCAGTGTAAGCGTGGAGACACTAGAAGGGGCTTGGGCTTTGTTGGAATCTGTCAACATTATTCTTTAAGACGTCCACATTCTGATCCTGACTAGCAAGCAGCGGGCGTACGACCTCCCAGAAGGCTACATAACCGTATACTTGGACCAAGTGCATTGCGGACTTTGGTGCTATTTTCATCCAACCGTGAGCTTGTTTGCCTACTGGCAGGTGAGCCCGAGTCAACTGACTCCCCCTTCCCATCGGCACTTGG
The DNA here is from genome assembly GCA_948329865.1 of Linaria vulgaris. Taxonomy (NCBI): domain Eukaryota; kingdom Viridiplantae; phylum Streptophyta; class Magnoliopsida; order Lamiales; family Plantaginaceae; genus Linaria; species Linaria vulgaris. The sequence goes on along the minus strand of OX415253.1, from coordinate 19,401,920 downwards.
TGGGTTTCATTCTCTGTTGCTACTTGTTGAATGTCCTTTGCATTCCTCAAATAGTGGTGGGAGCCTTTGTGCTTTGCCTTGCTTCTACAGGGTCCGTGTTGTTTAGCTTGTCTCATCGTGATAACAAGCGCATGTTCTTGGCGGCCTCCACTGGTTCTAATGCTCGTGGTGGTGACTGGCGATGCGATACTTCTTCGTGACCCCTCGTGGTGCACTTATCTTCGAGTGGGGTGTAGCCACAACATAGGGATTGGATTATGTGACACTCTCTCAATCAAAGCGTACACACAAGAGGCGTCACAGTTGGGCCAACCCGCATGTATAACGGCTTATTCGACATGTCATTCATATTGAACAACCCATTGGCCATGATGATGGGGGTCTACAAAGGACGAATGAGACGTGTGAGCTTTCTTCTGCCCCACTTCACGTGAACCTGATGTTCAGTAAGTATCACACTCTTTCTTCTTTTTATCATTCCTTAGTGGTTTTTATAAGAGCGGGTACTTAAACCTTCTTTTTTTTGTTCAGGGAAAGAGACGGAGCAACATACCCAGGTTACCTTTCATGAAATCTTCATGGCCAACATTCCCGAGGAAGATCCTATGGCCACTGACGACCAGTCCCACATTGTGGAGCCTCCTAGTTTTGAGAATCTGCCTCGTGTCGCGGATAAAGTATCCCCAACTATAACAATGAAGTGCGAGCCTAGGTCATGCAGGCTGACTCCGACAGTGTATCAAGCCTGAGCCGCGGTGGGGCTCATCCCATGAGTCCTGCCATGGCTCGACATTTTTCTAATTATTTTATGCCTCAGTTTGGAACTCCTCTGAACTTCGGTCTACCTAACTAGTTCTCGACGCTAACCGCTGGTGAAGGTTTGTTCAACCTTGCTTTGAAGGTGCATGCTAGTGAGGGTCCATCAGAGCCTACCCCGAGGTCGACTGATGGCAAGAGCCCAAGTGCTTCTCGAGAGGGATCTAGTCACTGGGTTGTTTCGCCGATCGTCTCTGAGGGTACCATCGATCCCGCTTACTTCAGAGATTTCACGGGTAGTTTATTGAACCCCACTGAATATGAGACCCTGGGGGGTCTATCCAATGCTGCTTTGTGGGACAAGATCTGCAAAAGTGCCTGTGAGGTATGCCAAGACACTTTCTTTCTTTGTGGTTTTCTATTTTCCTTTCTATTTTCCCTTGTAATTATCGTTAGTTATATTCTTGCAGCTGGTGGTGCTAGGGGATGCCTTAGGGATATACAGAGTTAACCCTTCCATTATTGGCGCCCTTAGACGTGAGTGAGATGTGCTACATGCATCGTTAAGGGTCGATAGAAAAGAGGCATCCCGAGTAGAAGAGGAATTGGAGGAAGCCCACTTCCTATGCAAGGCAAAGGAATAATCACACGCCAAGGAGTTTGATAAGTTGAAACGTGCTTCAGGGAGGGAAGCGACAAAAGTGGTGCAACTGACTGAAAAGTCAGAACGGGCATTGCAAGCTGCCTATGATAGAAGGGAGAAGATCTGTATGCTTACCGATGATTGTGATGGGTTGCGTCGTCGGCTAACTAATATGCAGTTAGAGCATCAGGCTAACCTAGCCACGACTCGTCTAGAGGTGGTTAGGGACATGCAGAATTCGTCGCGGATGAGGGAGCCTTTCCCCAAGGAGCTTTGGGATATGGTGAGGGTGGGTTTCAACATGGCCTAGAATGGGATTTCTCATCTGTCCCTCTTGAATGGCGAGGATGAGTGTCCATAAATATTATTTCGTGGTAGACGGATCTACTGACAACAGTTTAATATGGGTCGCCAGTGAATTAAAAGGAGATCATGTTCTCACAGATAAATAATGATAATAAATAATAAAATAATTTTATGTCACTTGGATTTTACATAAAGTTCAAAAAGTAATATCAACACTTCCACAATCGCATCAAATAATCTAATAATCCAAAGATATAGGAAATTTGCTTATGCTTGATAATGAGCAAACAACAATAAGAAATAAGTGCATGTTTTCGAATGTTAAAAAACTATTGCTTGCAAAAGTATATAGCTAGATTCTAACTAGCCTTCCAAGAATATGACTAGCTAAGTGTTTTCACAACCAACTTAACATGAGAAAATTAACTTCAATATCAATTCTCAATCACTTTCAAGTATCTCCTCATTTAGATCATCAAGTTCATTATCATCGGCGGCCTCTGATCCATCTATTATCTCCAAATAAAACGTCAATAGAGGGTGATCGTCCTCGTCATTGAATTGTGTTTTAGTGTTCACAAAATTCTTTTTTTTCTCGTAAGTTCATAACGACGTACATTTTTTCTTAGAGGCGTAAAAAATGTGCATTTAGCACCTAGGCAGACAGTCGGATGTTTGGGGCGTAACCCCCACAAAGTTTAAGCTCCAAACCTGTGCCATTGTGCGTTTTTAGTATATTCTGCCCCTAGTCGTACCCCGGACGAGCCCTGTTAAAACTTTGTTGTTAAGTAAATATATTTTAAGAATTCTTTTTTCTATTCTTTGATATTATTTAATTTTGATTATTAATTTATTATTCTTAAAATTGCCACAATCTAAAATTAGAGAAAATAACATGTTAATGAGGAAAAGAAGAACCTTGAGATTTCTTTTCATTTAACTGAGAAAATAGGATGTTTAGACACATTTAAGGCATAGATAAGTAGGGGTGCTGATGGAAGCACCTCATTATTAGTTTTTGGACTTTTAATTTTATTTTTTTAAGAGAAAAAAAGTAAAAATAACCATTATAACGTCCAAACATTAAATAAATATTTTTTTTAGTGAGTTTAAGTCTATAAACAAATGAGTAGTGTATCGATGGGCAGACAGGTAGTATAAAGAATTTGTTTTTGTCCTTAAAAACGCACGCTATTTGTACGTGTCACGTTTTTTTACCGATTTCCTTATTTCTTTGTCTTGTTCGATTCCCAATCTCTCGGGTTGATGACATCACAACACATCAGGGAAAGAAAGAAAACAAATTACACTAAACAAAAATTATACACCTACACACACATTCGCTCCCTCTCCCTCTCCCTCTCTTTGCCTGAGCGTTGGGAGGCTAGGGGCTAAAACAAAAGGTAATTAACTAAAATCCCTTTTCTTTATTTCTTTATTTGTTTTTCACATTGCATACGATCTTGTTTATAAAATGTTTGTACGAGATTCTGCTGTTCTTCCCTGTTTTACCCTTTTGTTATCATTTCAAATCTTACATGAATGATTTTGTTTGGTTCTCAATAATTCTTTTTTCTTCTAAATGTTTATTCTGATTCCGTTTTTTGTCCTATATTTGATTTTTCTGTGTTGTCGCTTCTTGCTTGGATTATGCTTCGGTTTTGTCAAAAAGATCGGATTTTTTTATTAATGGGAATGTGAAATTATGATACATTCTTGAAAACAAATGTGTTTCCTTTAAAGCTTGAATCTAACTTTTTTGATTCACACTACAAAGAGGTAATAGCAACAATATAAGAAGCTATATGGATATGAAATTAACAAATCATCACTTTTTCAACCATAGTAATGTTTTTCTTTATACATTTAGATTTCTGTCTTAGTTAATGTCCTTGTGAGTTTACAGCTTTCGAATAAATACGTCTCGATATTACGTGTTTTTGGAATATATTGAAATTTTTGCATGCATTGAACACGCGTAAACCCTTCTACTTGTTATACAACGTTAGAACAATTCAGCGTCGAGTACATAGGAAAAAGTTTAGAGCAGTTGGGGATAACTTACGTGTTATATCAAGCTTTTAATATTAGGTTTTGACATCTCGCACGATTAGCTTAGTACAATTTTCCTTTTCACCGTGTTTACGTTGATGCAATTTAATGAAGACTTTAAACTATAGTTGCAAAGTTGCTAAGTGTTAATTTCAAAACGAGTAGAATCTGTGAATGATTTTTTGCACTGTCTGTTCTATTAACTTAAAAACCGTGCATTGAAATTTATTCTGTCGAAAAACTTTCAGCGTTGTTTTTTCTGATCTCCGAAAGAAAAGGAGATCAACGTTACAGCAATTTCGTAGTTGGTCTTCAAAAGAGAGATACCAAGGGATGCGGAAAAATGTTCTTGAGGAATCCAGAGTTGTTATTGTTACCAGGTTCAGCCTTCGATGAGCAGCATCATTTGTCATATATGATAGCGGAGATATAGCCCGCTCCTCAAATGCATGTAAATTTGAGACTGAGCAAGTGGTGCTCAAGTTAGGTTACATTAGCTCTGTTTATGCGGAATCCAAAGAAGAAAACATGTATGAGCTGCATTGCATTCTCAATACTCCCATAACTTATATTATAAAGCAACAGGAAAGATAGATACTCTTTGCCATAGAGTTGTTTGGTAGTTTCATCATGGACAATAAGGGCGGTCTGTTGATGGAGAAATACGAAGTAGGGCGTTTATTAGGCCAGGGTACGTTTGCAAAAGTTTACTATGCTAGGAGTGTGCAAACCGGGCAGAGCGTGGCCATTAAAGTAGTGGACAAAGACAAGATTATAAGACTAGGAATTATGAATCAAATCAAGCGGGAGATATCCGTTATGAGACTGGTTAGGCACTCATATATTGTTCATCTTTATGAGGTTATGGCTACCAAAACCAAGATTTATTTTGTCATGGAATATGCAAAAGGAGGCGAGCTCTTCAACAAGGTGGCTCACGGCAGGCTAAGCGAAGATGTGGCAAGAAAATATTTCCAGCAGCTCATCAGTGCCATTGATTTCTGTCATAGTAGGGGTGCCTACCACCGTGACTTAAAGCCTGAGAATATCTTGTTAGATGAGAATGAAAATCTGAAAGTTTCTGATTTTGGTCTGAGTGCTCTTGCTGAATCGAAGCGCCACGATGGGCTACTTCATACCACATGCGGTACTCCGGCTTATGTCGCGCCTGAAGTGATTAGTAGGAAAGGCTACGATGGTGCAAAAGCAGATATCTGGTCATGTGGGGTTATTCTATTTGTTTTGTTGGCGGGTTATCTTCCGTTTCACGATTCTAATTTAATGGAGTTGTATAGAAAGATTGGGAGAGCCGACTTTAAGTGCCCCAGTTGGTTTCCACCTGAAGTGCGAAAATTGCTTTCGAGAATGTTAGAGCCAAATCCAGAGCGTAGAATCTCAATAGCAAAAATCAAGGCAAACTCGTGGTTCAAACGGGAACTTCACTCCAAGCCAAAACCATACGATGCAGAAAGTAGTACGTCTAGTTTGTTAGATAACAATGTAGTTTCTGGAAAGCAAGAAAGCTGTGGTGTACCCACAGAAAACAAGCAAGAAACTCCGACCCTTGTGAACTTAAATGCATTTGATATCATTTCCTTATCTGCTGGATTCAATCTGGCAAGATTGTTTGAGGAGCCTTGTTTAAAGCAAGAAGTTAGATTCGTTTCATGGAAACCTGCATCTATCATCATCTCCAAGATGGAAGAACTTGCAAAGAGTATGAAGCTTAAGATTGGTAAAAAGGAAGGCGGATTTTTGAAGATTGAAGGAACAAAGGAAGGTAGGAAAGGCATTTTGTCCATTGATGCCGAGATCTTTGTGCTGACCCCAGCCTTTCATCTGGTGGAACTGAAGAAAACAAATGGGGATACCCTTGAATACGAGAAGATTTTGGACGAGGGTATTAGACCCGGCCTTCAAGACATTGTTTGGGCTTGGCAAGGCGAACCACAACAGGAGCTGGAGCTAGAAAACGAGGCCCCTAACCCTCCATTGGAGCAGGAACCACAACATCATCATCAGGTGCTAGTGCAGGAATGATTAATTGCATTGATGGTCAGCTCTGCCAACTTTTATAGTGATTTCGGTTTTTAGGTTACATAGTGAGTTTGGCTCAATCATGGGATTTCTCCATGAAACGTTTTAGACATTTCACAGATTTGGTTGTTCTTAGATTGCAAGTTTGTGTATTACTTAAACTTGGGAGTATTCCCATCTGATGGTGCTGTTAGAGTTAACCTCTGTGGTAAACTAAGATTCGTATGAGATAGATTATGGCAACAGGTCGTTTTTTATGACATAGATTACTAAATCCAGATGCGATGTGCGCCCATGCACACACGTAAACATAATGTTCTGCATTAGGTCACCTGGGATCCATCATTTTTTTTTTCTAGTTATCTTCTTATGGTTAGTAAGTGCATCTCAAGGTCTTTACGCCACTTGTGACTTTTTATGCTCAGGTTTGGCGAGACGGTTAACCTAGAACTTCATAGTCTCAGAAACTTCCGGTTTTGTTTGCTTTAATAAAATCTATTTGAAATGGGGAATAAGGCAGTTGTTCTTTGTCGAATTGATCAAGAAAGCTATTATGCTGCAGCATGGACTGCCGATTGTTATGTTTAGTTTGGCTTTAATCTCATTAATCATTTTTTTGTCGCTCCCTCTTTTCCCATGGTAGAAGTATTACCTCGTAAACAATCAAGAAATAACGCTATGAAATGTGAATCAAAAAAGTAATTACAACTTCTCTACCAGAAATGGTCATGAATGTGAATCAAAAAAGTAATTACAACTTCTCTACCAGAAATGGTCATGAATCCAACACTGGAGCTAATAACACTTAGTATGTTTTCCAAAACAAAAACACAATTCCTCATCATTTAATCATGGTTTACAGTGCATTGGTAGAGATCTCCTCCCCCTTCCCTCTTTGTAGATATATGTACAACCTAAGGCCAAAATGTGACTTTATTCTACAGCCCAATCTAGGTCTTAGTGGGCAAGACCTATCTTATTTAAAAGATCCATAAAGAAAAAAAATAAGAAGTCACCAAACCTCCCGCACCTTTTCATCCAGTGTTTTTACAACCGGACAAAATACATCACTGAAAATTTTATTAGGTTTTAGCTTGATCGGTTTGAATTGGTCGAACCATTGGTTGATCAAATGGCAATTGATGTTATCGTGCCAGCTTTTTATATGCAAGAAAACTTATATTTGTCGAACAAAAATGCATGTAATATATAACCATGTTTATTTCTTCAAGTAAGTTAGTAAGTATACTTAAACTTGCAAAAGTAAACAAACATTTGTGGACAACGATGAGAAAATTTTCCATTTACATTTTGCTGGTAAAGATATTATTAGTGTAAAAATATACACAAGTCTACGTACAATTGGGCTATATTATGTAAAGCTAACTAGTTAATAATATAACTGGTGTAACATAATTTGTATTACTCACGTGTCATGTCAAGTGCCTGTGAGGGCTTCAAAAAACTAATAACAACTTAGACAGGCTGAGTTGATAGAATTCGGCCATGAGTCATATGTCGTTGGAAGGACATGGCTGTCTAGTTTCTAACAGAAAAAGAAAAAGAACGGTTCTCAATTTCGATGAATATTGAAAAATTTATGATCAAATTAGTGAACTCGCGCAAAACAAAACGAGAAGGGCCCTAGCCCATCAAAATAGCCAACAAGCATCTATAAATACCATCAAACCATTCACAAAGGAGAGAGAAGGATCACTTGTCAGATTGACTTATAGTGAAGTCGACCAATAGAGATTGACCTCTAGTGAAGTCGACTCAGGCCTAAAGTGCATTCGACCTATAGAGATTGACCTATAGTGAATTCGACTTATAGAGATTGACATGTAGTGAATTCGACCTACACAGATTGACCTTTAGTGCATAGGTCTACATAGAGGAACAAATCAACACGAATGCATAGGTCAAGACGAACGTATAGATCAACACAAACGCATAGGTCAATACCGACGCATAGATCAACAAAGACCCATCAAAACAGGCCCTAGGTCAACATGGGCCCAGAAGTTGACCTAACACATTTCTATGGTACAGTCTGCAAACCTTATCGGTAGGCCAATCCCGCCCCAAGGCAACCCAACACCTCCGAGATTGATCTAGCTCAAACGAGCCCAAGCCCATGACGCAATGCCTAAAAGCCCACCAACAATTATAGACACCAATATCAACCATGCAAAGGTCCAACCTCCAAGGTCCAACCTTCACCGCCAACCACGATTGGCCACCACCAAGAAATAATGAACTATGCTCGATTTGATTCCCTACACGGAATACACAAGAAGCTTGGCCTAACTCCAAGTTCAGTTCGAAATCAACCAACTCCTTAATCCGAATTAGTCGCTTTCTACCCGACCTAGTAGATAAGTTCGACTTACTTAACTATTTTCTATCTATTTCATATTTGAGCTATAACATGTTTATCCCCTAAGGGGCATCAACGAACTTAGGCATCAGAATGCCTACATTGAGAGCCCCGGCCTAGCCCACACGTGCCATGTTTTAAGTGCAGGTTTCTCGAACTCAAAGTTAAATTATGACCAATAAGGAGCTTGTGTTAGTATGATGTGGAGTGATTATTCAGTAGACGAAATCACCCCGCATCAGTGGTTCCTTCTATGGGAAACCACTAAGTACGTCATTGAAGAAACACACATGTTCATCAATACGGTAAGGTCTACAAAAGAGACTTAGGAGGCCAACGCCGCCACAACTACTCAACAACATCAATGGTCATCTCCAAAGATTGAACCTGTAGACCCCCAATACATCGGCAACATAACAACAAATTCAAGAGGAACAACATCACTTGTTGCGCAATCAATCAACCTAGGAAACAAAAAAGCTCAATCTTATAAGACATAACTTAACATCAATCAAGAGGTGTCTCACTAGCTCGTCACTCTATACAACTTGATAGAACGTATTTGCACGCATATCACAAGACACGCCATATATAATCAAACCTTTGCAAAGGGATGGAAGATAAAAATCTCTTTTATAGACAATCAGGTTGTTGAGATGTTGATATCATGGCACTTTCATCATTATCTGCTTAACTATAATAAAGAACTCGGGGACTCACCATATGGGCAAAACAACTTATGAAAATTGTTATTACTATGCAAGTAACAACGTTAACATATACAACCACCATTCCACCATCGTAAAAACTATTCAAAAACAACCATTTGAATGATCCAAAAGAGTGCAATTCGTACAAGGCACAAGAGACACTTGTTACTACATTCTAGCTAAAGAGCACTTGAATACCAAACTGACTTCAATTGAGGCAACCACTACCTGCAAGACTTAATCGAAAAGCATACAAACACGGTCATAAAATATATATATAAAACCTTCTTCCGAGTATTGATACTTACTTAAGAATGTGCAGATAATTGTTTCTCAATACCAGCACTAGATGGATCATTCAATGTTGATTACCTTTAAAAGGAGTATGTGAAGCACGCCGAACAAGGTTAAGGCATTGAACATTGGCAGGACGCACAAACAAGCAACGATAAAGAGGAATGAAGACTTAGAGCCACCGATGCTTGACAACTACACAAGCGATGAGCCTTTGGATGAGATTCCCATAAATTAGAGCCACAAGTGCTCAACAAATACACATGCGACAACCCTTTTGGCAGATATCTCATAAATCTGAGCCACAAGTGCTCGATGTACACAACAAGCAATGATCCTAAATGCAGGAACATCAACACTCTCCAGACTCAAAGGCAATCAGATAGACCAGAGGCTACCATTTCTCAATCGCTCAAAGAGCCGTGTCATCCGTCATCCAAAGTGCACCCAAATGCACAACTTAAAATAAATGGAATCTTCTTCTTTGGCCAAAATATTATATTCATTTTTGTTTTTGTGTACATCTCCATCTATTGTCAACTAACATACTACCTCGCGTTGACTTCCACTAAACAACGTAAAAAGTGGTGATACAAGGATTCAACAAAAACTTCACAAAGCAATGACCAATGAATTACTAAAGTTAAGCTAGGTGAAGAGCCTATTTGGTGGAAACCCCACAAATTAGGAGAACAATAACAATCCTACCAAACTATGCTAGGTGAAGAGCCTATTGGGTGAAAATCCCAAAAAGTAGGTGAGCTACAACAGCGCTACCGAATGAAGCTAGGTGAATAGCCTACTGGGTGAAAATCTCATAGAGTAGGCAAGCTACAACAGCCCTACCGAATTAAGCTAGGTGAAGAGCCTATTAGGTGAAAATACATAAAGTAGGTGAGCTATATGCCCTACCAAATTAAGCTAGGTCAAGAGCTTATTGGTGAAAATCCCATAAAGTAGGAAAGCTACAACGGCCCTACCGAATTAAGCTAGGAGAAGAGCTTATTGGGTGAAATTCCCATAAAGTAAGTGAGCTACACCAGCCCTACCAAATTAAGCTAGGTGAATCGCTTATTGGGTGAAAGTCCCATTAAGTAGGTGAGTTATAACAGCCCTACCGAATTAAGCTAGGTGAAGGGCTTATTAAGTGAAAATCCCATAAAGTAGGCAAGCTACAATAGCCCTATCGAATTACGATAAGTGAAGAGCCTATTGGGTAAAATTCCAATAAAGTAGATGGTGATTATAGTGTTTTAGTAGGAGACGTTAAACTTGACTATTTTCCATCTCTCTTTTTCAATTGATCGAGTGCATCGTTCGAGTTGACAAAAATTGGTCATTCGCCCACAACCGCGTAAAAAAGAGCATTTAATGAAAGACGAAGATTCCTCTGAGCTGAGCCCGGTGGATTAGATTGTTTGAGAATTTTCATGCGCTTCACGTTAATATTAGGGACCTTCAGGGGAAAACCTATTGTATAGATGTCGCAGTTGCTACACTCGCTAAAGTGGAAAAAACGTTCATGGAATTATCTAAGTATCCAATGCCAAGAGGAACAAAGGGCGAGCTAATGCTACTAGTAGACTACTACGATCAAGTGACGTGCAAGGTCGAGAATGAGCAACGAAAATGCATGGCGAGAACAATTCCCAAACCAGAAAATCTCGATGACAAAGCGTCAGAAATTTTCCACTCAAATTGTAAGCTTCTTGATTCAATTAGGGGGAAGGGAAGTACGATAAGCACTTATTGGATATTGATATTGACTGATTAGCTGAAAGAAATTGATATCGGGCTTGAAGAATTATCTACCTATCAGTTGTTAGAAAATTGGAAGAACGAGCTTGCTGATTTAAAATACTATTAAGTTTGAATGGCGAATAAGATTAGTCGATGGCAGATAAGATTAGTCGTATACAAGAAAAGAAGCTCGAAAAAGAAAAGAAAGAAGAAAAGGAAAAACTTGAGAAACCACAAAAGCAAGAGGAGCGGGACCGAGAAGCGAAGAGAGTTGCATAATAAGTTGCTGCAATCGAAGTCGTTGAAGCCAAGGATGACACATGGAAAAAAGAGTATGAAGAAGAATATGCCATCATGAGAGTTGGTTTCAAAATGAGAAAGCGTAACCAAAAAACAATTCCATAGTGCAACATCTACCAACATTGCGGAGTATCAAGTAGAGCAACTACACACCATCTCTCTTAAAATTGAAGAGCCCAATCCACCATCATTCGTTCATACAAAAGAAGAGAAAGTGGAGATGTACTTGATTAGTCATGAGCCAACACCATTAATTGAAGGTGTTGTAGCATTGAGGAGCAAAGAAATTCAAGGTGCTGAATCTAAAACTCTTACTTGTGGACAATTGGTATGTGGAAGAAGTGAGCCATCTCAACGGAAAGTCAAGAAGAAGAATTCAACCAAATCCGTTGGAGTTTCTACAAAAATATCTATAAGGATAAAAGGTGAGCCAACTCATTGGAAGGATAGGGGCAAGAAAATATCTCATAATGTCAAGGCCACAATGGTGACATCCAAAGGACTACCACATGGAACTCATGAGCCATCTCATAGGGAAACTTGAAAAAAGAAAGTTCGTATACAAGCCTTTGAAGAAAGCGATATGGATTTGGAGAATGAAGTTATGTACAAGAGTCTCCATTGGAAGAAGATAAAGAAGCCATTTAAAAGTGATACATTGACATCCTTCATAAATTAGAGTCTCATCAAGTTAATTGAACCTGCGTGAATTCATCAATAGCGTCGAGCTAACCGATGTAAAACTAAACGATGTGTGGGAGGCAACTCACAATAGTAAGTTTTTATTTTTGAGTCTTGCATTTATTTAAACTTTTTGTTCTTTTGTTTTGAGTCATATATAGCATATTATTTGAAATTGTCTTTGAGCTAACCATTGAGATAGGAAAAACGAAGAAATAAGTGGAGAGACGAACAAGACAAAAGCAAGTCGATATTGGACAAAAGTATGCGCAACACGAATTAGAGCACGCAGAGTAGGTTTTCTTGTGGCAGGCGCGATCTCACGCTCCACCGCTGCTCACATCGCGCCTCACACGCGCGATCCAGACCTCGTTCTAATTACATGGCACCAGAATTCCAAAAGACACCGCGTCCAATATCGCGCCAAAAGTTGCATCGCACCGTACACACGCGATCGAGACGCGTGATGGCCAGAATGTGCCTCAAACTTTTCTTGCAGTACACATAGCTCAGTTCAAAAGCCAATAAGAGACATGCAAAAATCAGAATCTACAGAATCTGGCTAAGCAATCTCTATCTTACCTTTCCTACTATACTTATACTTATCTTAGGATTAAATTCCATTGATACATGGGTTATTCCTATTGTGATTATAATAATTATGGAGAGTAATGCAACTTAATGAAAAATTACCAAATTCTAAATAAGAAATCTTTAATTTATAGCTCTAATCACTTTTATAATTCTATTATCTCTTAGAATTCATAAGACTATTTCTTCTCTACTTCTCCTTTTGATCTATTTTCTTGAGAGAAAATTTTATTTGTCTATTGTTTCTTTGTAGAAGAACATGGAGTCCGGAAGTTACCTCATCATTGATGTAGCCACGGGAAGGAGAGCATAAAGAGTATCACTAGCATCAACAAAAGGCATAAAAACTCAAAGATAGTGAACATATTGGAAGAGATCAAGGAACAACTCCGGAATACCAACGCTCTCTATTGGAGGGAGTTGAGACAAATTGAGGAGAGTGTTAAAAACGAAAAAAGCCACACTACCACCAGTCCAACGAGTGTCCTTTGAGCTCGATTAGGGGAGTTCTCTGATCTTACTTAAATTCTTTATATTTTATGCAATGAGGGCATCGCATGATTTTTAGTTTGGGGGTGGTAGCTACGCTGTTTGTTATGCTTATTTGTTATATATTTATCCTTATAGTATATTTTAGAGTCTAATTTGTTTAGATTGTGTCATTAGAACTATATTTGAAGTACGAAAGCATAAATAAGTAGAGATCTATGATAGTATATGCATAATAGTACACCAATTTGAGATGAAGGAATATGTGAATACATTTGGTACATCTTGCGTAATATAGTCAAAAGCATGTTTTAGTTTCATATACACATTTCAATATGTTGTTGTGTATAATTGTGAAGATAATGTTGATTATTTATGAGAATATAATAATGAAGAATGTGATTATGACTCTTGAACAAATTTCTTGACTATTGCTTGAGATAATTGTAGATACAAATGTGTTGAGAAATGAAATAGGCCATCGTTTCAAAAATTTGAGTTTTAGCTTTTCAAACCAAGAACCTTTATGAACATAAGATTGTCCACTAAACCCCAATGAAGCTTTCCTATGAGCCTTTGTTTATGAAGCCTACTTACGTGTCATGAGCCGGAAAAGAAATATTTATATCCTATCCATTTCTAGAGATGGATGTAGTAGAGCGAAGGAAGAATAAGGTAGGAGCTCAAAACAAAAGCATGAGCTAAAGAGAGAATTTTGAAATAGAAAAGGAGGATGAACATAATAGAGAACAAAAATAACTCATGCAAAACAGTTAAGCTTGGGGGTGTTTCTCCAAAATCATGAAGCATAGGATGGTTTGATACTTGCGCAAATAAAAACGCAAATGAAAAGATGCCAAAAAAAAGCCTAAAATGTATGGCAAATGAAGAAGGCACAAACAAGGGAGGAAAAAATAAGGCATGAGTGGTTTACTACATACATATCTAGAACTCATATATGGCTTTTTCTATCATAGCCCACACCCGAGCCTAACAATACAAGCTTACAAAGTCTTAAATGATCCTCAACATATGAAATTTACTTGAGTCAATGGCAATAGAAGGGTGAAGAGTGAAAAGTGAAGTGATTATATGTTAAGAGTTATGGTTTTATAATTTACAGCTGGACAATGACTCTTATGCATGAACAATAGTATCACACACTCTTGTGCATGATGTTGACAGCTTCACTGTTACTCAGTTGTGCTTATTTACATGTTTCTGTTTGTTTGGCCAAGGAACACATGATGGTGATCTGTTCTACTAGGGTGTTTGAGGTTTAGATTTCTTACATTTAGTAGCACTGATCACTTGGTGATTCTCTTGAATGCAGGTTGGTAAACAAGTATGCATAAGGAATTGGGGTGTTGGGGTGCATGATAAATGAATTGCCAACATTCAAGGCCTTTGTACTTGCCTAACTTGCTGCTGTTAATGTTGTTACTAGGGTGTGTGGAGTTCAGGTTGCCCTCATTCAGTAGTGACATAAGCTTTGTGTTTAGTAACCTTTTGTTTTGGTTCCGATGAGTTATGAAAATAATAAAGATTATTAAGAGATGTGTGTTGTGCTGGTTTGAGGAGTTTTACATTTGTGTTTACCATCTGCCTATTTGACATTACATTGTTGAATTCATGTAGAACTGCATTGTTTCTTTCTTGTTGTTGAGTTGTGTCGGTCTAGGCTTAGGGGGAGTATAATTTATAATTCATGTGTTGAGGCATACAATTGGGTGACATACTGCAGGTGACACACTTTTCTATGACTTTCTATGATGTGGAAGTGAATTTTTCCTTGAATTCATAACTGCTTATCTCTGTGTGTTTTTTGTTATCTATGTTGCTTACTCATGATTTTGATCTGAATAATATGTCTGAGGTACTCACTTGCTATATTGGTTAAGTTTCAGATGTATTTTTGGATGTATCTCAAGCTCTCACATGAATTTGCCTTGGTGAAGCCGGTACCTCCACCTTCGGTTTTGAATGTTATCAAATGTTATCCCAACATTGTGCACAGTGGCAGGTCAATATTGAAAACAAGAACTCATAAGTTTTCAGTTTTTTGAAAACCGCTCTGGTTAACTGTTAGTTAAATATCAAAGCATGTGCGCGGGAAAACATAGTGGGAAAGTTTTACTTGGTTCAAATTTGGTAACTGCCCATTAACATTCATTCTCTTTCCTTATTCTCGGTTATTTCAAAAATCAAAACCCTATTTTCCTTAATTGTGCTTGCAATTTTCATATTTGTGCTTACTTTGCAAAATTACTCTCGCAACTCTCAATTTTCTTCTGCGATTTCTTTCAAAACTTCTCTACTAACAATGGCAAGCAAGTCTCCCATGCAAACTTTTGCAGATGTTGCCCTGGGAAGTGAACCCACTGCCGCACGCACTCGGTCACACACTAGAGGTGCTGCTGTAAAGACAGTTGATGCTCCTGTTGCTGCTAAAAGAAAGGCTATTCCCTATGTGCGACGAGGGAAGAAGTCCAAACAGGGTGAATCGACCTCCAATGTTGAGCCAACTGCTGATTCAACCACTCCCATCATCAATGAGCCTGAAATTGAGGTAAACACTGCTGAACCCAACCCTGAACTTGATGTTGACTTAACTGTTGAGGGGGAGGATAGTGATTCGGTTGAGAAAACTGTGGAGAAATCCATGGACAAGTCTGTGGACAAATTGATGAGGAAGTGGATTAGGACTGAGAAGAAAAAGAACAAGGGCTCTGGGAAGAAGTTGAAAACTATGTCTGAGACTAGTAAGGCAAGCACTGAGGCCAGAAAAAGACAGGTGGAGAGGTTAGCCAAGAAAAAGGCTGAAAAGAAAGCTGAGGAAGAAGAGAAGGCTGCTGCTGCTGAGAGAAAGAGGAAAGGAAAGCAAGTAATGGAAGAGGAAACTGAGGTGGTTGATGTTGAGGATGAGGAAGAAGAGGAGAAGGAAGAGGAGACTGAGGAAGAGCAGGATGGTGCTGCTGATGTTGCTGCTGATGTTGAGGCAACACCAGGAACAGATGAGTACACAGATGGGCTATATGTGGTCTATCCTGATGATGAGGGGAGCTACTTTTCTCCTTACTATCTCTCTCAAGAGTTGGAGAAGAAGTGGGATTCCTTCAAGAGAAGGGAAATTCACACTGAAAGAGCTATAGAGATGGCCAGTTTCAAAGAGAACAAGGTAGTGGACTTGCTTGAGGCAAGAGGGTTGCAACAATCAGTGATGGAGTTGCATGACTATGCTCCTGAGATTGTCATGGAGTTCTACCTTAATCTCTCCAAATGGATCAAGGACTACAGATCTCCAAAATTTGGAAAGGCTTGGGTGAGGGGGAGAGTCTTCAACATTGACCCCTACACCATCAACAAGATCTGTGGCTTCCCTACTGCTGATGAATCTGAGGACCCCTATTATGATGATGTGATTGAGGACTTGACTAGAGGGTTGGTCAAAATCTTGAAAGATGCTCTGCCAACCACAAAACTCACCTCCCTGAGTGCTGTCTTGCACAAGATAGCTTGCTTCAACTGGTTGCCAAGCAAAAATGTCACTGTTTTGACTAAGGAATCAACAATCTTAGTCTACAAAATCAAGAATGGGCTAGCTGTGAACATGGGGGAGAAGATTGTGAAGTCTATGTCTGAAGTTGCTGGAAGGAAAAATGGCATGCTGCCTTTTCCCTCACTCATCTGCAAAATCCTTAGCAATCAAGGATTGAAGACAAGTGTAACAGTGGGCTGGAGGAAGAATGATACTGAACTGACAATTCTCCCAAGCTACTTGTCTGGATCAAGAGTGAGATACCTTCCATGGAACCCAAAAGGAGTGGTGAGACCAAGGGCTGAAAAGAAGAAGGCTCGGGAGTTTGCTGGAACTTCAGTGCCAATGTCTAAAGAAGAAAACTGCATGGTCATAACCTCTACTTTTGTGGATCATATGCTGAACTGGTACAGGGGGCATATTGCTGATACTCAGAGAGAGATCGAGGAGAGAAAGGAACACCTCAAAGAGCTGGAGGACATGGTGAAAAACTTGGAGAAACTCCCTTCTTCACAAAAAGGGGGAGAGTAGTTCCAATTTTAAGTCTTCTAGTTTTTGGTTTGTTTCTTATGAACTGCTAATATCTTTGAACTGCTGGTACATTAATCTCTAATTGGTTTTATTTGATCAAAGGACATGTCCTTGATATTTAGCTATGGCCTGTAACTCTAAGTACTACTGGTGAACTGCTCTAACTGCTATTACTTATGAAAATGCATTTTGAACTGCTTGTCTAGTTAACCCTCTGTGCAGGAAACTCACTGGTTTCAATGTTGAGGCAACATTGATGAATGTTGGGGTCTAAACATATGTACATATGTGGATGTAGTGATGACCTTAATGTTTGTCTTTGTTAATTTAATTTTGAATATGTTAGCTTGTATTGAGGGGGAGCAGTTTAGTAGTTTAACGTGTTTCTTGTTGATTATTACTTTCTGGATATAAGACTTGATTGGAACAGGTCTTGGTTTTGTGAAGAGAGGCAAAAAGGGGGAGATTGAAAGTGCAGGGCTTTCTGGAATTGTTAACAGGATGTAAATTCACCTGCTTAAAATAGACAATAAATCAATTACTGGAATTGCCAGATATATTATTATGCGACCTACATTCACGATACAGGTATCACACCCCAAGTATCCCTCGAAAGACCCCCGAGGATCGACAAACGAGAACAACACTCAAATATCCCCTAGCCACATCAAGTGCCCTCGGAGCACATCTTCAAAAATCAAATACTGAAGCAAAGTCATGCCTAATGGCCCAACAGGCGGAATCCGTAACCAAGGCAGACGCCTATCGGAATACACATCAGAAGAGAGAATTCTGCAGATTAGCCACTATCGGAACTACAGTAGCATCGGACAAGCACTCCGCCTCACTCATTCTGCTTCTCTGAAAAGTATGAACCATCGGAAAGGATGAGTTAAAAGAACCAACCTGTCAAACCCACTGGAGCTATTGAAAACCAACAAAGTCCCAGAACCTTGACAAAAACACTTCCTTGCTATGCACTCCCAATACAAATGCTCTCGGAACACTACCCCAGTCGACCAACCCAGAGGACGGAACTTCACAATAACGTAAGAACTACAGAACAACACTTTCTAGGCACTCGGAGAAAGAAAACACCTACCCACGATAGCTAAAAACCCCTCGGAGATCAACCCATGAATAAACACCCCCTCGGAGAATATCCTGAACCACTCACTCCAGAATACACACCTATCGGAGAAGCACTATCACTAAGAGAACACCCAAACTTTGCCCTCGAGTCACCGTTAGAAGCAATGAGTCCTCGAAAGCAAAGAAGGCAGTCTACCCCTTATCATAAAGGAGACCAAAGCCCTCGGAAGAAGATAAAATAATACAGTCAGCGCTTAGTGAATCAAGATAGACGTTATCTTATTGGTTAAAATGAACATTGTAACACGTGTAAAGCACCACCACATGCATAACGACACCTGTAAACCCATGCACAGTGACACATGTCCCTAAAAACTCTATATAAACAGAGGAAGAAGGGAAAGAAGAGAGAGGTCGGACAATGGGGGAAAACACACGTATAGACTCGGAAATATGCATATCGACTCGGAAAAAGAGTGGATCATAGTGAATAAAAGAAAGGAATGTTCTTGTCATTTTTTCTCTCCTTTTAAATAGCACTTAGTTTTTGAACCACGGGCAAAGGCGTTCCAACCCAAATAAATAATTCAGTTAATTAGGTCGTAATTCCAAACCTGTTAACAAAATGGCGCCGTTTGTGGGAACGCCATAAGATTTGTCTTCGAGAGCGTTCAAAAGCGATGCCAATCGGGGAGAATTTATTCTCGCGGTCATTAAACCCTTAAGCGGTTCGTGGGATCATTGCCACAACCAAAAGGGAAAGCAGGTGCTACAGCAATGGAACGATACGCACCAAAGATAAGTTTCCTTCCTTCACTATTTGTAGTTCGATTCCGGTTTTGGATATCTTCGTGAAAAATCATAAGATTCTCTAATTTACTATGTAAATACTTGCGCGGAGTCGATACAAAACTTGTGGGAAGAGGGGAAGACATGGTCCAGTGGCCTCGGAGAATATCTCCGAGAGCAGTTACTTTGGGAAACTTCATTCGTACTCTCTCATCAAAGGCTTTCCAAAAGTCTACATAATTAAAAGTGACGAGGATATAAACAATTCTATTGGAATGATTCTTTGAAAGGACGTGAAAATATTCACTAAACTCTAAGCACCTATATATACTTAGGACCCTTTCCTCGAATAACCGAATTAAGTTGAGCTGCCCAAATCATACTATAAAAAGCCACGACGGCGTGTCAGGGGATACTCCTATTTAGGAAAATATATTTCCCCAAACTTGCACTGCAATTGGACACTCTATGCTAAGTAAGTTGTTTGGCCAGTAAGAGTGAGATGCTATCTCATTTCTTTAAACTCAATCTTAAAATTCTACAATTAAAGGAAAGGGACCAAGTATTCATAATACGCTGAAAAGTTATGTGACTATTAACACGGAAAAGAAGTTTCATTTCAAACAAGAAATAAAAGTACCACTACACATAAAAATAATGACAAGTACAATGGTGCTTAAGAGAAAAAACGAATTAAAAACACCTAAGACTAGGGGTAGAACACTCGAGGAGATGGGGGCTGGCTCAGTTGTGGAGGCAAGAACCGGAGCACTCGTAGGAGGAGGAGCGCCAGAGGAAACAGCCTGGACCACCACTCGGGGAGGGGCATGAACTGAAGGCCGCGGAAGTACCGCTGTCAAGGCACCCGAGTCGGGGAAGAGGAGGAGGGAGGAAGTTGAGAGCTACTCTTTTTAAAGAGGTCGTAGGCCTGATCCAGAGTAGGCCTCTGCATCTCCGCAATATTGACTACCCGCAGATCTAAATTGGGAGCTACCTTACTGCGCACCTGCCCGAAGCATTGAAGGAACCCCCACATAGCATATCCTGCTAAGTATCCCTGGTTCTTACTGATGTATAGTTCTTTCACTTGAGCAGTGGCGTCCTCCCGAGCTTGCTTAACAGCAGCATCCACCCTTTGCTGCACCTCCTCGGAGGTGATGCCCCCCGGAACCATAGCCTGTGACAACCTCTCATTAAGAGTATCCACCTGGCCCAGTGCCTGGGACAGATCCCGCTCCAACTCCTTTTGCCTTGCCTCCCGAGCAGCTTTTTCCTCCTCGAGGGATGTCACCCTTTCTTTCAATACAAGCCCTGAGGCCTCCATCTCTTTTACTGAAGAGTGGAGCTGCTTATTTCCCCCCCTCAAGTCTTGGTTTTGCTGTGTGATCTTGGCCCAAGCCTCCTCATACTTCCCCATTTTCTCTTGTAGATTCTTGTTCTCTGCCTCTAGCTTCTGAGACCGCCCTTCAGCTGTGCTTGCCAGTTTTTGCAACTTCTCGACCTCGAGTAACAGAAGAGGAAGCATTTTAGGTGCCTAAGAAAGCAAAACAAATGAATAAAGATCCCGACAAAGGATCTTAAGCGAATTAGATAAATAAAAACTTACCAGCATAGCCACATTGTTGGTACAAGCTCGGACGAATTGCCACCCGTCCGCTGGCAGGGAATTGACAGCCATTAGATATCGAGTGACAGTCTCGAGAGCCACCTGGGCATCTTCGGAACTAGGCTCTCGTCCTGAGGCTGGAGCATTAGAAGACGAAGGCCTCCCTGGAGGTACTCCCCCCGACAGTGGTACCTGAGTGACTACGGGACTATCTGACTGGATGGCCGCGAGCGGTCCCGGAGCAGGAGCACCCGTAAGCGGGGGACCCGCAGCCAGAAGCTCTTCCAGTAGACTCATTGTATCCTCAAAAGTGGGAGGAGGGGCGGGGTCCGAGGGAAGCGACCCACCTTCTAGACCAAAAATGTCTTCACCTCCTGCGAATCAGAAATTTTTCTAAGAAAAGCTATCCCTTCGTCTATCAAAAGCAGATTCCCGTATAAATAGAAGGAGTGTATAATGTTTCAGTACCGTCTAAGGCTAGGGAGAAACACATAACTTTGGGAGGAGTCGATAGTAACGCATACGCAGAAACCCCCGATGCCTCTGAGGGAGAGGGTATGTTGATAATACCTGGGGGTGGTAAAGGCATCCCCTCTATCCCAACCTCATCATCCCCACCTCCTATGACAAATACCCCCGCAAGGCCTGCATCTGCAGAAGTCATGCCTAACCCCGCTTCCTCAGGGGTATCGGAAGTTCCGCTAGACGACCAGGACGTGACTGAAGCAACCCTTAAACGAGTCCCCCTTTGCTCATTCTCACCCTCCGCAGTACCGAAGGCTTCACCCTCTCCTAGTGTAGACTTCCCCTTCTGGGTTACCACGTCCTCGTTCTCCACCATGAACGGTCATAGAACATTCACTACAAAGACGGTTACAAGTTAGATAAGATAGAAAAAACACCTGTAATATAAGGGATGTAAGTGTGAGAACTCACCAAAGGTATCGAAGAGCTTCTCGGGGATAGCCAGAGGAGTCTCGATTCTGTCTACCGGAGCAATGTGCCTCAATCCCGCGGTCCGATAGAGGCGAATAAAATCCTTCGACTCCACCAGAGGCTTCACAGAGAACACCGGTAAGAACACCAGTGTATCGTCCATCACTCTCTCGGGAAAAGTGGGCTCCCTCCAAGTCAGGGGTATGTCCCACTCTCCCTCAGCAGGACATATGAAGAAAAACTTGTTTTCCCATGAACTGTGGGAGGTAACGTTGCCCTCGGAGATCCGATCATCCTTATCCCGATGGGTTAAGTAATAGAAAGGACCCCCCGGAGACGGCTTCAACTCAAAGATAGCAAAAAACCTATCTTTCGTGCATTCGATGCCTCTCACCAGACACCAAAAAACGAAAAGAGCCAACGCAGTGAAAGAATTAGAGGTGAGTTGGCTAGGGCATAGATTGCAGTACTTGAAAACTTCGCAGTAGAATGGCGGGAAGAAAGAACGCAGTCTCGCCTTTATCTGAGGATAATACACCGTTAGGTGTCCTGGCGGAGGAGAATCACCCCGGTGGTAGGCTTCCGGCACCATCACCTCCACGTTACGGCCAGAAGCGCCGTACTCAACGAACAAATTTCAAACTTCTTTCTCCGAAGCAGTTCTAACCATATCACCCACTTTCTGGGTAGCCCGCGTAACGCCACCCTTTTCGGCTTTCTTCTTCAATTTGTTTGCCTTTCCGGCACCACCACTGCCACTCGCCACCGCCACCGCTGTGCTCCTCTTTCGAGAAGTCAGAAACGTCGCCCCCGCTGCTCCTCCGGTGCCGAAAGCGGCCGATACCAGGTTGGTAGTAGATTGAGATGCCATTAAAGAAATTTGTTGGAAGATCAGAGAACTTTTTTGCAGAAAGAGAAGTTTTCGCTTAAAATTACAAGTGAGAATATGATTAGGAAAGGAGAAGGTTTATAAACCCTACGCCCAATAAATGCCTTAAATGACCACTAAACCCGCTCACATTCCACGATTAAAAGCCATGCCTAGTGCTATTAATTGTCACGTCTCCTCGATTACGAAAACACAACGGTCAGAACGCTTCGATCTCCGCACCATACATAAACGTGGCATTAAATTATCATTGATTGCATTTAAAACCACCATTAAATGGCACAACATTAATTAATGCCCCGATATTGATCTAACGAGGGCACATTTCAGAATACATCGGGAATCACTCGCATCGGAGAGAGTAACCACGATACTCCTCTCACATTTTTAAAGGTAATGCCAAGAACGAGGGAAACGTCGAACAAGACATAAATGTCACTGACGAATGTCTACGACATCCCCGGAGAGTTCTACGAGGCTTTATGAA
Source organism: Linaria vulgaris (assembly GCA_948329865.1). Classification (NCBI taxonomy): domain Eukaryota; kingdom Viridiplantae; phylum Streptophyta; class Magnoliopsida; order Lamiales; family Plantaginaceae; genus Linaria; species Linaria vulgaris. The sequence continues at coordinate 19,379,073 of OX415253.1, read as the reverse complement.
ACATTCCCGGTGTAATACTTGACAAAATCTACGATACCCGAACCCTCGTACCCTTCGACCTATTAAGTTTCTAGTGCAGTCGCAATGACCAACTGCACTAAAAACTGGGGGGGGTTTGTTAACAGGATGGAAATTCACCTGCTTAAAATAGACAATAAATCAATTACTGGAATTGCCAGACCTGCATTCACGATACAGGTATCACACCCCAAGTATCCCTCGGAAGACCCCCGAGGATCGACAAACGAGAACAACACTCAAATATCCCCTAGACACATCAAGTTCCCTCGGAGCACATCTTCAAAAATCAAATACTGAAGCAAAGTCATGCCTAATGGCCCAACAGGCGGAATCCATAACCAAGGCAGACGCCTATCGGAATACACATCAGAAGAGAGAATTCTGCAGATTATCCACTATCGGAACTACCATATCATCGGACAAGCACTCCGCCCCACTCATTCTGCTTCTCTGAAAAGTATGAACCATCGGAAAGGATGAGTTAAAAGAACCAACATGTCAAAGCCCACTGGAGCTATCGGAAACCAACAAAGTCCCAGAACCTTGACAAAAACACTTCCTTGCTATGCACTCCCAACACAAATGCTCTCGGAACACTACCCCAGTCGACCAACCCAGAGGACGGAACTTCACAATAATGTAAGAACTACAGAACAACACTTTCCGGGCACTCGTAGAAAGAAAACACCTACCCACGATAGCTAAAAACCCCTCGGAGATCAACCCATGAACAAACACCCGCTCAGAGAATATCCTGAACCACTCACTCCAGAATACACACCTATCGGAGAAGCACTATCACTAAGAGAACACCCAAACTTTGCCCTCGAGTCACCGTTAGAAGCAATGAGCCCTCGGAAGCAAAGAAGGCAGTCTACCCCTTATCATAAATGAGACCAAAGCCCTCGAAAGAAGATAAAATAATACAGTCAACGCTTAGTGAATCAAGATAGACGTTATCTTATTGGTTAAAATGAACATTGTAACACGTGTAAAGCACCACCGCATGCATAACGACACCTGTAAACCCATGCACAACGACACTTGTCCCTAAAAACTCTATATAAACAGAGGAAGAAGGGAAAGAAGAGAGAGGTCAGACAATGGGGGAAAACACACGTATAGACTCGGAAATACGCATATTGACTCGGAAAAAGAGTGGATCATAGTGAATAAAAGAAAGGAATGTTCTTGTCATTTTTCCTCTCCTTTTAAATAGCACTTAGTTTTTGAACCACGGGCAAAGGCGTTCCAACCCAAATAAATAATTCAGTTAATTAGGTCGTAATTCCAAACCTGTTAACAGGAATCAATGTCAGACGATGCAATGTTAGACGATGTTGGGTTAACATTGTGGATAACATTGAAAGCCGAGAGTCTGTGCGAAAACTGTTATTTAGTTGCCAAATTTAAGTTTTGCCTTTATTCACATATTAATCAAGTTCCACAGTTTTAGTTGTTTATGTTTATGTCCAGGAAGGTATCTTAAGCAGAAGGAAGAGCTATGGAAGATTCCTTACTTGAAGTTTCCATAATTCAAGCTAAGTTGAATTAGTCAACACAACACGGTTTCAAAATAAGGAAACAAGCGAGTTGTTCTCTGCGACGCGATTCTTTCCAGGATTCTGCGAATTGAAGAAGATGTGTTACCTTGTTAAATCGGTAACAATGGAAACACATTCTCAGAAAAGATTTGAAGTTCCCAAAAAAGGCAAATTTCAACAAGGAAACAACAAGAGTTACCAAAACCGTGAACAACACATCTTGGCGTTCAAGACTCAAGAAATCTATAAAAGATGTGAAGTTCATCAAGATGAAGACAAGACAATCGTACCAATAATCTGAGAGATTAATTATTCTTTGTATTGTCTTCGTCTTGTTTTGCGAAGTTTTTGTATCAACTGCTTAAGTCTAGTTCATAGAAGTTAAGTAGTTCTTACTTGTCTGCTTCGTTGAGTTTGATCAACAAAGAGCGTGAGTGAATTGTTGTGAGGAACGTTTTTGATAAAACATTTATGGTTATTTGGCCTAAGGCTCGGAAGTTTTTAATAATATTGAAAACTTCTTAAAATTATATCTTCTTGTGTTCTTACTTCCGCTGCACATTATTATTATTATCAAGAAGATCACAATAGAGTTAAGGCAATTCCACCTTAACTCTCAAAAGTGTTGTGTCAATCCACGGTCCAATATTTTCACGACGCAACTTCAAAGGCCATGTCACTACACAAAAGATGCAAAACTTAATCGCAACACGTTAAGAACTCCAAATGTCGGCCCAATCCAAGAAGGGAGCGGCGCGACACGTAGGGAGCTGAAGGACAGTGCCACAAAAGTTGAATGTAGTGCGAGTAACAGAACGATGCAGAACGTCACAAAGGAGAAATAAAGAGTGGTGCGACGGGGGAGAAAAACAACACGAGCTGCATGACATATCCGTGCCACACGCCAGGTCGCGCATCTCATGGGAAACACCGCCTCATCCTACAATTTAAGTTGTGGATATTCACGAAATTAGGGTAACAAGACTTTCTATAAATAGGAGAGGACGACCAGCACTCAAAAAAATGGCTTGCACCCTGCTAGATTGCTTACAAACACTCACAACTGTTTTCAAAGAGAAACACCATCAAAGTTTTATTTTAGTTTAGTTTGGTCATTCTTCTAGAGTTAATAGTTCGTAGAGAAGATGACCGCACGTAGGAGTCGAGAAAATAGCAAAAACGTCAATGTTCCTTCGGATCTGAGAAGCTTTCCTCTATATCTTTACTTTGTTTATGTTATTTATTTCTTTATTGATTATTGAACTCATGAATACGAGGAGCTAACCTACTCGTTGTTTAGAGTATGAGAGTAACTCTAATTTATGAATATGTTTATTTGCTTTGTTTGATGCGTGTTAGATGAATTGTATGTCTAGATTGAATAGTTTTTTTTATGTTCTTTAACTAGTCTTACTCGCGATACGGAAGCATTACCCTGGGCCCGTCAGAGTGTAGATATTAAGCTAGTTATATATATATATATATATATATATATGTGTGTGTGTGTGTGTGTGTGTGTGTGTGTGTGCGTGTGTGTGTGTGTGTGTGTGTGATTTGTGACTTTGGTACGCTAACACAATTGATATACAAACCTCTAGATCACACGAGATCAATCTTGATTATGTACATTTATATTAACACGATTCGGATAAGTTAATTGGATTCCGAATTTGACATCTCTACTAAAATAACTGACAATTGGGCTAAATCCGCTAACGCGGTAGGTTATTAGAGACTCGTAGATTCTAGAGTTAGGATAGGTATAACTATAGGTCACATATCCACTAGACATACGAGCCTCGAACAATCATCAAGCATCTCAAGTAAACATAGGTAGTTCGTTTATAAACTACTATGGTTAAATGAGTAGTGAAACCCAACCTCTAAATAATCTCTTAATTTATTGTCTATAACTTAAGCATTCAACCAACTCAATCGTCATAAATTCTGTTTTATTAGTTAGATTAGATATTAGAATTCATTATTAGTTTAGTAAACAAATATCCTTGCATTCATTAGTTAATCATTAGTTTAGGTCATTAGTAGTAGAAATCATTCTTGACATAAAAACTAATTTTCTTGCATTCAAAACCATCATCCACATTCTCATCGTTTTCATTGCATATTAGTTAGCCATTCATTGCATATTAGTTTAATGATCTCTGTTTGGAATGAATGTCTATGTTGAGTTCCAAACTATGTTGCACGGATACTGTCAAAAGTTGCTCGATCCGTGTCTGATACATATTAGATACGGATACACCTCAAATACGTATCATATATGCCACATGGAGTATTCTAATTAAAAATTAAATAAAAATATACGAACACGTTATGAGGGCGTATCCGATACATATTCGTCAAATAATAAGACACAATTAGTATTAAAATCAAATTGTGATTTAATTTAAATTTATTAATATATTAGAGTGTAAATTCCTTAATATTCTTGTTGAATATGCTTGACACATTAGTATGTTGAGTATTTTATTTAGTATTTTGAGTTTATTTACAACTGTGGATATCCTTATATAGGCTTGCAACTTTTATTGTGTTTAAACTTGAATATATTTCATATTAATATGTTACTACGTAAGTGAACTAAAAATATTATTGTCTCATACTTTTATTCAGATTAAAATTTTATATATAAAAATTTATCATTGTAAAATATTCAACGTATCTTGAACGTATTTTATTTTTAAATTTTTAAAAACTCGTATCTCCATATCCATATCTTGTCCTATACATGTCTCCATATGTGTGTTCGTGCAACATAAGTTCTAAAAAATGCCACCAATTCCTATAGAGCCTGGTTTGCCGCAAGAGGAGTCATGCACATATAATTGGACATACTCCCACCTCAACCTCCTATAACACCACATTTAACCTTAATACACGGTGATGATGGAGTTAGCGAGGTTAATTATTTCCTACATTCTAGGAAATGTTAAATCTATGTTTAATCTAAACCGTTAGTTAACCACATAAGTTATTCAATGAATGCATAAAATATTTCTTTGAATAGTAGACTAGTAGTACTCTTAATGTTGTCTTCTTCTTTAGTAGTGTTTTGTAAAACAATTTTGTTGCGACTTTTAAAACTACTTGCTTGAACTGTAAATAAAATATAAGAATGACAAAGATTTTTAACATACTAATAAAAATTAATTGGAGAATATTTTTACCATAAAAAAATTCATTGATTTATGTGCACCATTTGTTTCCCCCAAAATAATACAGGAAAAAAGTTTGAGTGATTAATAATATATTAATTTTACTTAAAACTTTTTATATAAATTTTTTTTTTGATAATATTTTATATCAAATTTGATTATATGTATACATGTGCATTAGAGGTATTTATATCGTCCCTTCTTGATAAATCATACACTCGTTTTGAGATTACTATAACATTTAATTTTTCTTTGTAAAATATAATAACATTTAATAATTTAATCAAATATTCGGTAGGTAACGTATTTATGAAGTATATGTTTTTAACAAACAAATGATGGCGCAGCATATAATTATTATAATATATATATAATGGCGTTGGCTTTTTTTTGAAGATATTGGCGTTGGCTTTAATCACCAGTCACCAGACCACTGCTTCTCTCTCTAAAACCTCCTTGAGAGAGAGAGAGAGAGAGAGAGAAATAGGAGAAATTGAAGAAGAGATCGATCGATCGATCGATCATGTGTCCGCTAAGAATAATTTTAATCTTCCTGTCTGCTACACTCGCCGGAATCTTCCTACTGAAAAATTTCAAATCACCCCAAAACGACGACGTCAAGGATGAAACTGAGTCCGCCAATTCGATTCCTCTTTCCTCCAAGGTTATCATTATTTCTCAATTCTTCTTCTTCTTCTTCTTCTTTATATTTCAGTAATTTAGCTACAATTCTTTTATTTGATTTTAGGCTTCTAAAGCGGTAGCGAAGGGTTTCTGGACCTTAGTGGATATGGCCAGCGGCAAGTACCTGTGGAGGAATTTTGTTTCTTCGGTTCGCGCCGAGTAGTTTGATGGTAAATGCATCATGTTTGCTTACTTATATGTTGTCTGTTGTAAATGATCTCGATTGCACGGAAAATGGTGGTGATTTTGGTGTTCCCTCCAGGCTTTGCTTTGCTGTATAGCTTTTTGATATCCTCAATTTCTTCTGTTATTGCGTTTCCTGAATCTCATGTATACTTACTTGCTCATATATATATATATATGGAAAATACATGGCGATCATTTTTCTTTATATATGGTGATATAGGAGCACGCTCAAGTCTTGCCATTGTGTATATGTTCTTCCCGACTTCTATGGCCATCAAAGTTATTTTCATCTTATCTCATCCTAGATTTGCTTTTTTCGTAATAACTGTTAGGAAATTAAGGGGTCTGGATAGCGCTAAGTAATCTGATTTGTTAGGAAGGAATACTTCTGGCATGATTGCTTTCGATACATTAAAGACGTAAGCAAGCTTGACTAGTGCCGCTTATTCTCATAACAGCTACCTTTTATATTTCAATATATATTTTTCACTTCAGAATAACAAGCTCTTGTTTTCTTGAGCCACATAAATAAGCTGTTCTTCTCGTCATCCTTTTCCTTTTTTGATATAGAGAGTTTTGGAATAGAAGTATAAGATGTTTCAAGAGCCTAAAATATACCTTAGATACTTCTTTTTAATATAACGTTTAGAGTGTTTTGGGGTGATATGTTAAGTTATTAAGTACTAGATGTTTTCAAGATAAGTTTTATAAGTTAAATTTGGACTTCCGTTGTTAGATTCCAGAGCATGTATGTCAACGATACAGAAATTAGGTGAAAGAGTTAAAAAGCTAAGGAGATCATGTAGTCGACTCTGGAAAGTTGAAGGATTTGATGAGCTTCAAATTCTTTAATTGGAGACCAGGGCATCAGTGAATGCAACAGATCACTTAAGTCACAGGACATTGTCTGAGGGAAACCTGATTATGATACTGAAAAAGGAATCAAGGGATTTTGTGGAACTGGGAACCCGGGTATGACATCATTCGGCATGCCCAACATTTATTAGTGCAAGGAAAACACGTGGAGCTCGGTGAGTTAGGGCTTGGCCGGCTGTTGGAAGTGGGATGCAGGCCTGCATTGTTTCCCCAATTCATGTGATCATCCTTACTAGATCCTTGGAATATTTTCCTAGGTTTCCGCTATTTGCTTTTGGTCTTGCATCTACAAATTGATAGAACCTTGGGTTGGAGTAGTGGAAGATAGTGCTCCTCATCTCTCTTTTCGGTTGTCTTGTTCTCTTGTTCTAAACCCCTTGGAATGTTCTTCCGCATTCCCTCCTCTTTCTTCTTTTCTCTTTGAATGTTCTTTATCATTAGGCTGATACTTTTGGCTAGTTTAGTTCACAAACTTGAACAGGATATGCCAATAGGAGACATTCTCAACAATATTTTGTATCTAAATTTATAGGATGTCCTAAGGGTTTAATAAATATGTTGGTTCTCGTCGTTGGTTTCTTCTTTGTATCCTGTTGGGACTGTTCACAATCTATCCAAACTGGTCCAAATCAAGAAGTTTGGCTCAACCCAAATTGGAATTAATGAACATGATTATGTTTTTGGATATGACCGGTTTTTAAATGGGTTTGACCTGGGTTGGTTTCTTCCTACGGGTAACTGCTCCAAACTAAGTATCCAAATTAAACATAACTCATTATTAGCACATCACCCGTTTTTCCTAAATCATGCGCGAATTGAGAAAACTCTGGTGCCGGCACTTTCATATTCACACTGTTTTTTTCTGTTTCGTCTCTCTTCAGTTAATTGCTAGTGTGCATATTTTTTTTTTTATGTATATATATAATTTTTTTTTTTGGTTTTTGAGAAAACCACTCTAGCCTGCTAAAATAACCTTCTCTCTCATTGGTGTATGTGATTCAAAGTTGCATTATTCGGTGTAATAAATTATTGGGAGTTTAGTTTAATATCAAAAATATCTAATACGATTTTCACAATAGCAGTGATAAGGTCTTTAGTTAATATTGTTAACAAGACTCTTATCAATTACTAAAACCTAACCAAATATTATGAAAATCAGGGTTTTGTTACAATTTTTTTGTCACAAATTAATTAATGAAGTTGAGCTTTTCGGTGAATGTTCAATCCCTGAAAATTCGATTCTCGAGTGAAAATTTTGGTTCCAAGAAATAACCAAACCAACCCATATATTTCGGTTTGTCCTGAAAACCGATCCGTATACTTTGGGTAACCGAGATCTCGGATTGGTTTTGACCAAGTGAACTCTCCTATGACTCCCTTTCATTTTTACAGTCTACGGAATTCTCGTTTAGTACTTCTGTTTGGTAGTCTTTAGCGTACCTTTTGGGAGGAGCTTATAGCTTCTAACATCATATCCATGGAGCGCAAAACCTTTTACCCTAATCAGTGCTAACCTTTTACTAGAATGTACTATTATATGTAAGAACTTATAAACTGGTTACAGATGGTTGTTGTTTGTTGTCTTATTGTAGCCATAACTTTCGTTACTGTTGTCTTGTCTTAGAGATAACTTTTGTTATCTGTTTTTTTTTTTTTTTTATTGTAGATAGTCTCTGGTTCTGAATATGATTTTTTAAGTTATGTTAGCTATTGCCTTTTGAAAGAGCATATAACTTGTTAACATCTTATTTGTATTGTTGAAAGAGGCCAATTTGTAGCGTTCCCCTTGAGAACCTTATAGACCACCGTATTGCTCTTTCTTTCTATTATTGCTGCAGTAGCTAATTGTCTTAGAGATAACTTTTGTTATCTGTTTTTTTTTTTTATTGTAGATAGTCTCTGGTTCTGAATATGATTTTTTAAGTTATGTTAGCTATTGCCTTTTGAAAGAGCATATAACTTGTTAACATCTTATTTGTATTGTTGAAAGAGGCCAATTTGTAGCGTTCCCCTTGAGAACCTTATAGACCACCGTATTGCTCTTTCTTTCTATTATTGCTGCAGTAGCTAATTGTCCAAAACTGATGGAGGGAAAAATAATTCAAACATTGATAAAATTATGTACACCAGAGGATTATCTTATTTACTTCAAACCTTTATATTTACCTTGTTTGGGTCATTAACATCGTTTTCTTAACACCAAATCAAAAGATAACCATGTTTATCAACGAGGAGATTATCAACTAAAATGGGAAGTATGGGGTGAATGGCTGATTGATAATGATTGTTTTGTACTTTGCGCCAATAACAACTGATCCGCAATAAAGATATACTGAGGGAAAAAATCGAAATTGGTCCTTTATTGTGTCCTAGTTACAGTTTTAATCCTTTATTGTGTCTTTGTTTTATTTTGGTCCTTTATTGTGTGTTTTAGTACGATTTTGGTCCTTCGGACGGAATCTCAGCCGAAAATGTCATGTACGAGCACGTGTTGCCCTAAATTCAATTTATTTGAATTTTCCACAAGCATATTCGCATGTTGGAACAACAATTTTAAATTTTTTATTTAAAATTTTGACTCGTCCGATTCGGATAACCCGGTGAAATCGGGTTGGCCGGGTCAAAATTTTAAATAAATAAAAATTAAAAAAAATTGAAACCAGCGTTTCCACATGTGAATTTGCATGTGGAAATTAAAAAAGTTTTTATTTTGGCCGGCAAGTGTTCCCACGTGATATTTTCGACTCTGACTTCTTCCTAAGGACCAAAATTGTAACGATATACACAATAAATGACCAAAATAAAACAAGGACACAATAAAGGACGAAAACTGTAACTAGGACACAATAAATGACTAGTTTCGATTTTTTCCCGATATACTGACATTCTTCAAACTATTTGATCCATTGTTATTGATTTTGCTCTCTTGCAATCAGTTACCATCTCCCTACGCGGACAGAGGCAGGGATCCCCACTCTAGGCTAATGGCACTCGGGCATATATCACCACCCTAAGCTTAGGCCAAGTTATCAGGGTTTACCGTTCTTTAACATTGCTCCAGAATACAATGGTATAACCTGCCTGAACTCACCAATAGAAGGGTCTACTGGTCCTGCTTGAAAGTTTTGAATTTCCTTTAATAAACAGGTGTACAGGACACACTTGCATTTGTGGTTCTTTACCCTAACCTAACCTTGTGCTGTAGTGATACTATCGTCATTGACCGGTCAAATTTGCACACAGGGGTCTTATTTTCAGACAGGCCGAGCAATTTCATGTTGATGATTAAAGATTGCTAGTCTCCCTCTACACGGTCCTCCCTATCTCTATTGCCTAACCATTTAAAATAGTTGGTGTCACAAAAATCCTTACATCTTTTCTAGTTTCACCATTCCTCCACAGATGTCAATTACCTTTGCACTGGCTGGTAAAACTCGCGACGTTGAACAAGATTTCTTCTTAAATGAGCAGGCAGACTGGGTATATTCATTCTCTCCAACCTTCTATACAGAACAGCAGTCATACCATCGTTGTGATACTTGATTATTGTTTGAAATCGTTTTAGCACATGATTCGGGCATTTTTTCCAATGCATTCTTAATGCTGAGTTCTATTGACAGGAACCACCCCGAAGAATTTCCTGGTAATGTGGAAAAAGGATGTATAGAACAGACATTTCTTCTTTATTAGTTTTCGTAGCGTCATATTATATTATGTGAGTCTCACGATCTTCTGGGCACATGTTATCACCTCGGAACCTTAATAACACGTCTCCACTAATCTTCTGGGATTGACAAAATGACGATAATAATAGTATCAAGGTATGCTATTCCCTGGGCCTATAGCTCTATAATTAGAAATAGACATCCAAGATCCTGAAACTGTGAAACATACAGAACCTGGGTTCTCTACCGGCTAACCATCAGAAATATCCTCTCTGCTCTCCTCCACCTTTCATGCTTGTGTTCTGTTTCGAACTGGGGGTATTTTACCTATGATTGCAAAAATTAGAGTCAAGTATATTATATTACAGTATAGAAGTACAAAGAGGTGGTAGAGTCAAATTTCTGTGATCCAATCAAAGTAGTCATTACATGTTTCGACTTTCATCCACCTTACAATAGGATAAAACGTTAAATAAAACCATTTCAACATAGGTCTTGTTTTTATGTTTATTGGTTCTGATGCCGTCCAGTGTTCAAAACTATAAAATGTTTTTAGAAGCTTATGTAACTTCTAGGCTGATGTAGACTGTGGCCGTAATATTTTAATGTATTAAATTTCGCGAATTTCATTATATATAAAAGACTGCGGCCATAATATTTTAATGAATTAAATTTCGTGAATTTTCATTATATATAAAACATACAATTTTAATATACTAAATTTCGTGAATTTATCCTGAATAATGATGAAGAGACATTTATCCAACCACCATCGCTTGGCATACAATCTATAATTAGACAAACTTGTTTAAATTAAATGTACAAAAAAAACTTTCATAAGAGAAAATTGTCAAATATTTTGATATCTTACTAACTGAATAAAAAAAGTGAAGTTGGAAGACTGCCTTACTCAATTTCTCTTACTCTGTCCGCAGTTCACCCCGAGAGCCTGACCCAATTTAAGGAGTTACAAGAATCCATATTATCCATTCAAAATTAAAGAAACAAGCTGTGATGGGTCTACGTCTACGACATAGCTTTTGAATTTTTGTACAACGACTTCGCCAGCTAAACCTCAAGTGATTCAGCAAATCTGGTCTCATAATTCTGAGCACTGCAAGAAACTAAGCCCCTGGCGCTCCCCTCAGGGTTATTTTTTAGAAAACAAATTATTTTTAGAGATATTGGGCTTCTCAGAAAGTGAATTCGGCCCATTAAGAATAATTTTAGTCACCACTTTAAAATTCTGGACTAAAAGAAAAGTTAAATTTAGGGGGAAATGTAGCATTTCGCTTAAAACGAGGTGTGATTGTGACATAAAGTTATTGAAAAAGCTGTTGATTTTTTTAGGTAATTATTACATAACTGAAATGATTTTTTTCCAAAAATCGGTTGCTCCATTTTTAAAAAACTAACGGTAGGTTTGAATTTTGTACTTCATTTCTTTTAGGCTTATTTTCTTTATATTAGCCTCAATACCGTTTAAATGCCCCGCTATGTGCATCATTTTTGAATTATATGTGCTTGTGATTTTACTTGGATATTAAAATATTACATAATAAAAATCCACTTACTATAAATATAAAATTTCCGAGATCTTTTGCACTCAATTTTGAATTCCTTGACATCTGTTCGGATCTTTATATGAAATTTAATGATTCCGTCACATATTAAACTTGTCTCCAAATTTAAAATGTATCAAATTTATCCGTGAACATAATATTATACTTGATACAAGCAAACAAGGTTTAATAGATAAATAAATATCCCCATACGTTACAAAACAGACATATTTCGTATTTCCCCAATCATCATACATTGAGTTTGCGTTAGTCACAATACGAAATTAACTATTATGAGAAATACACGCCATATTCAGTCTTGACCTCATCAAATTTCATATCCTGGTACCATCTGTGCCTCTGCCTTACCATTTTCTCCAGGGCAATGTACGCGCATTTATCGCCGAATATGGATTCCATCAACTCGTATTGCGGCAACCCGTATTTGCGGAAGAATTTCTATCGGCGTATTCCTGCACGTTTATTTCAAATCATTAGTAGACATCGCTAGCGTGTACACCACAATTTACTTATCAAAATGAGTATACGCGGTGCCATTACACACCTTCAACCCGTGCGACATTTCGTATTCTTTTGTTGTGCTGACCCGCTTTGTTTGTCGGTTGAAACTTATCCCCGGCAAGTTTATGAACTCCATAAAATCTTGGTATCGCATCCAAATGGTATTGTCTGTAAACTTTCACATAGTTTATTCCAACGAGGGGATGAATCTCGCATAGAATGAAGTGGATGCGATCTAAAGCACTTTGCAGGCCGTCCCGGGTCGAAATGTCGATCTGTTTAGCTACGCTTTGTAAGGTCCTTATGTAGCTCTCGTCCAACGAACGGTTCCAAAAACCTTTGTATATAGATAGACGATCTTCCCATTTAGGTTGAGAGGCCGTCTGAATTTGTTGTTGTGGTTATCACATTAAAAATAACATGTCATCTTGTTAGGGGCTTTGTTCATCACCAGCATAAAGAACTCAATGTCCGATTTTTCAACGTTTTCCCAATCATGTTTAACATTTCAAATCGACCGAATATTGGGCATATATATATATATATATATAGCCATAATTCAACTAGTGTTTTCCATATTTTTTATCAAATAAAAGTTTACTGGAAAAAATGTTATCTCGATGTCTGGCCAACATCTCAGCAACATTGAAAACAAAGTGTTTCCGTACTATTTGTTTGAAATTTTATGTTGAACGTTTTGCCTTTTTCCCCTTTCCGCGATTGCTGACTGTTTCATGTATCTTTGAACATGACCAGATGACATAACGAAGAGCATTACATGAAGTTTTTTGCGATGGACACACCCACACATGCGAATAACATTAAATATGGGCAGCCCACCGGTTGCTACTTGTATATATTCATTTCATAAGATTTATGGTCAACTATTCTATTTAGTTCAGGCTCGCGATCAGGTTCATTCAATGAATGATACAATATTTCATTTTTTAAAAAAACACACGTTAGCATTTTTGTCTATTCGTGTACCTTTTTTGGCAATTCTTCGAGCCGAGGGTAGCAACTGCTTTGTCCGTACTCGTAGTTGTCCTGCTACTGTTCCTTACCACATTTGGTTTCCATTGAAGCTCTTCTAGTAATAACGATGACAAGAGAAGGGTGCGAACCATCATGCATATAGTGCCTCTGTTGAATGCGTTATATAATCTTAAAACCAAAAGTAAACTTTGATGATAAGACCGTTGTGTTGCCATTACTACACACAACTGCAACTACATGTATGATACATACACATTGTGGTAAACATTAATTACTTGGAATTGAAATCCCCCTGTAATTTCTTTAATGCACTTCTGTTACTCTATTGACGGGATTGCTATGGATACCCCATAATTGAGAATCACCTACTCCATCGCTGAACTTTGTTAGTAGAGTAAATACTATGTTGTGTTAGCAGTATTCCCACCTAATTAATTATAGAAGTCAATTAAATTGATTGTTATCGTCACATCAAAATTACAAACCTCCATTTTTGTGTTTGTCATGCACTTGTTGTAAGCCTTGCGATATAAGCCTACATGAAAACAATTTTATCGTTGATTTTCCTTTCATAATATGCCTAATTATATCTCCTTAATTCACTACACCAGTTTATTAACTTATGCGCCACAACCAATTGTTGGGAGTAACTATAGGGATTATTGGGCCTCCCTATTATAGGTTTACCCGCACTTACCTTGATTATTTTATGGTTTCATTATACGTTCTGAAATTTGTGATTTCTTTCATCTGATATTTCGGAAATAAATGAAGTGTGGAATTTTTATCATATTAAATTTTCGTTAACACCGATTACGTAATACAGATACTTCAACGAGCTTTCGTGTATACTATATATGCAACTATCTAATTTGTGTAGGCGGGTGGGACGTTGATGTGTATTACTCGTTACGTCGAATATTCGTAAGTCAATAACTTTATCCCGTAGTGCTGCGAGGCATATGTATTACACAGTAATTTTTAAAAGCGGAGGTGTTGTTCTCGCAATGTTGGATGGATGTTGGCTCGACATCTATCCAACATTGAAACCAGGAACCTCCTTTGTTGTGGTTGTATTTTAATCCGTTACTATAATGAGACCGAGGTGCCTTGAATGAAAAGTACATAGTGCAGTTCACAATTAGATACAGTTTTAAAATGTTGTTCATATGGTTTGATGAAGTTTGTTGCCCACGACCATATCCTTTTAAACCATATACTTGAAGCCTGTTTCAGCGTATCATACGAGTTGGTTATGGTTTAATCGACATTTCGTTAACAATATGCAGAAGATGATTTGCATCATTGCAATTTTGGCAGAAAAATATATAACCCATGCGCGGCCAAGTTATAACAAAAAATATTATTAAAGGGGGTTAAAAATTGGCACGTGCTATTTACTTCTACTTGCATGTGCCTGGGATGTGCACGCAGATAAATATCATCCTTGCATTAAATTATTGGAACTGTCCTACAACAACCCCAACCATAGATGATCAATGCCATGCAATACGACTTAAATACAATTATCCTCTAGCTATTACAAAATCTGATTGTTTTTTTTCCTCTTGCCTTATATATTTTGAAAAAGAAATACTCCCTACGTTTGAATACCCTTATAAATCCAAACGCCTCTTGTGCCATTCTATCATGTCTTCCGAATTTTCCACTTGTTCAACAATGGATAGCACTGGACGCAGCCCTTCTATCGAGGTACACTATTGTGTTCATTAGTGAAAATATCTTACGCAACAAATGCCAAACATCACATAATATGAGGTTTTTGTTTATTTGCTAATCCACATACATTCAATTCATATTGTTAGGAAAATTACCGCCACTCAGGTAATCCATTTCACTACAACAAAATTTGGTGTGCCGAAACCGAGGCACAACTTGCTTTTGCACTACGCGAGTTCTCCAAACCTCACCTGATTTTAGATTGCACGCACATGTGGAAGGTTATTAAACAGGCGGCCATTTTTATGTCCAACACATTCATAACCGATGTTACTCCCGGCATGGTACGTGCTCGCGTTGGCGTTATGCGGGAAAGGTTTATCAAGTTTCGCCGTTATATGTCAATTCCAGGAGTTATTTTCGATCCATTAAGCGATTGCGTCCGCACCGACGAGTTATACGCTGAATACGAGCATAAGGTACTCATTTACCAATATCAATTCTTGTTTTACGCGATAGACCGATTAAACTATAACGATTCTGATACAAGCATTTTCCATTAATGCCCTGGCAATTAGTGATAGATAGAATATGTAATTACTTATGTATTATAGTTTTAATTACTTATGTAATTATCGTTGTAATTATAACGATGACATTATATATTACTTATGTAATTATTGTTGTAATTGTGTATGTGTACATGCTGTATTAGCACATGATTAAGATTAATCGCGTTAAGCCACTCTCTTATATCTTCTCGTATCAACCATGCCGATCTTTTTGTTGAATGACCGAATCCACCCTAGTTCTTTTAGCTGATGTCGGGAGTTCTTAATTATTGCGGGTGTTTTATACCGATCGAAACTCCTTCCTGATTTCTTGAATCGAAACTTGTCCATCTAATTCATTTGTATACAAAATGCAGGAGACAATGCTTGACTTCTACTTTAAGGTCCACGACATGCCAAATTATTTCGAGCTTGATTATTTCTTCAACGTGAAGCGTGCTCCACTGACACGCGTTGAGGAGATTGGATCTTCAAGCACCCCTTACGAAGTTTATGAAGAAGCATCAACAACCCTTCAACTTAGCTCTACTTAGAGTGTTTTATGTAGATTAGCAATATTGATTTATTTTCCAGGGATATTTTAGCCAATATTGTCGTACTAAGTCCAGCTAAAATCTACATGATAACTTGTTTGTTTGTACCAGTCGATACTCTACTATATGGACTCACCTAAAGTTTGGTACCATTAATTAATATGTTTATACTGTTATATACATACTTGGGTGGAGGCTATTAGGTACAATAAGTAACATCCCATAGTTTAAGCTAATTGTCAAATCGGACATACATGGGGAAGAGAAAGCGTTAAATGCACCTAAAAATGTCATGATTAGCAATATCTCAAAATTGGCGGTAAAAACACCCGCCATACTCCCAAGTTCCCTTTCCCCCCCTTTTGTTTAGTCTATAAATAACTGCCTTATGGCAATTAATTTTATCAACCACTCTAAATAAATTCCTCTTTTTTTTTTTTTTTGCATTCAGTGTTATACATTAGTAGCGTTGGCCATCCAATATTTTATTAATAAATAGAAATCGGGTTCTTGTTGTTTTTCAAAGTCAACTATCAGTATTTAACGGCTTTTGTTGGTAATTTATCACCCCAAAAAAAATCTTCCCAAAAAAATGGATGCCAAAATCGTGTTGTTCTATGAGTCCCCGTGGAGTCTCGAAATTGATGGCACTTTCATTGGACTCTTGGCAGAACATGGTGAACGTCTCGAGCGTAATATACAAAAGAGTGACAGTTTTGTTTTTTCCGAGTGCATGGAACAACGGAACGCAAAATATGGCACAACATTGAATATGAGGGCCTTACGTCTGCGTTTTGAGCACTTGCATGCTAGGTTTAAATGTTTTTCCAGTCTCGTGGACAATCCTTGCATGAAATTTAACCCAGTCACTTTCAAGCTAATTGCCGACTACCCATTTGTTTGGGACTTCTTCGTGCACGTAAATTCTACGTATACCTAGCGACATGATTTCGCAAATTATTTATAAGTGATTTGCATTAATTTGTGCTTTGGGAATTTGTATATTACCTCGTTCAAGTGTAATATGTCGTATAGATTTAACAACGGTTGAGCTATGAAACATTTCCCACGTGTACACATCAAATACTTTAAGAATGAGTTTCAAGAAATCCTTAACATATGCGCTACATTCATTAAACTTTATTCATATATATGGTCAAAGATTTATGATCCTCATTTGTTTGGCTGTAGGGAAACACCCTTGCCGTAGCATACCACGACGAGGGTGAACTCGCGTGGAACAAGCTCGTGTCCATCTTTGGAAGACTAGACCCGGCAGAAAGCGGGCGCAGTTTCCCAGTTGTCGACCTAACTGTCGATCCATATGAGTTCAACGATTTGGACGCCGTTGACAAGTGGGATTCAGGGAGCACGACCGATAATTTCATTGAGTTCCCAAGTCCAGACTGCGTACTCCCTGTCCGTACTTAGAAGCGCCCGTGAATCACAATCGATGATCTTCTTGAGTGGGCGCACCCCGCAAAGGATCCTCCTGTAGAGGACCTTACCCCCAAAAGGAAGAGGATAGCCACGGCCAAGTGCCTGTTTCCTGTGAAAGAAGAAAAGAAGACCCCGGAATCGAAGCCAACAAACTTTGTTAACATCGACTCAAGCCCAGAAACTCCCACTATCAAGAAGTGATGCCTCAGTGCATCCTATGTATTCGCTCACTATATTGGAATAGCCCTTGACTGTGTAATAGTAGTAGACAGTCAATGCTCTTTTGTAAGAGCTTATTTTGGAGCGTTGTAGTTTTTAGATGTTTTGTTCCTGTGTTGATGATGCTTGCATGGGGTCGAATTATTTTGTTAGTTGGCCATAACCAAATTTCGGTTATATATATAAATCGACCTATTTTGGAAGTTGGCCATGCCTATTGTTTGGTTATTTTGTGTGTGGTTTCATTTGGGAGGTCACAAACCTCTTTTTCAAGCTTTCATGATTTATTTATAGCAATTTCAAATTCGGCTGGACACAATGTTCATATGATGTTTAGCCAACATCCATCCAGCATTGAGCAATACTTAACGTTTACACAATCATAGTTTTATATGTTGGTAATAATTTAAAAAAGAACCAATTCACACTTGTCACTTTGAGATTAGCATTTTAACACCTCGACCAATAGATTAAAGGTAACTTCTAAAAAGGAACTTGATGATAAATTTAGTATTTTAACACATGTTGTTACGTTGTAAAATATTTACCATTTTCTAACATAAAAGTATAGTAAACAAATTTAATCCAATATAATGTTAGCACACATTGATTATGTTAATTTTTTTTCACGTAACTATACATCGCATTTTTTTCGTTAAAATTTAAATATTTGGCAAAAGAGGAATAAAGTTTACTTTTAGATTTAGCTTTTTAATCAATTGGGGTCCTAAACTATAATTGTGTTTCAATTATCTAACTTCATGATTTTTATAGTTTACTCACTGAATCAAGTTCTTGTTTTGTTTAATTGATAGTCAGTTTCATTTAACACCGAAGTGCAACATGTGCGGGCGCCCATGTTGGCTGGATATTGGCCCAACACTGACGACCTCTTTTTGTTGACCACCCTCTAAAATATACTTCATTATTTTGAAAACTGCTTGCATCTTTTTCTTCATTTTACCAAGCATCACAACCCTTTCCCCTACCAACCCCTCATTAATTAGACACGACAGTCTATGTTGAAAGTTGTAACCTACTCCGTTAGAGTTGCCACTGTCCATTCTTTTAACATTGTTATTTAACCACATCAATGTCTAAGTAAATTTAATTAGAAACCCCTAAACACGTTCCACAGTCGGCCCTCATAATTATATTTGTCATCTTAAGTGGTAAAACTAATAAGCAGAAAAAATCAAAAGGTCATGGATCAACTGATCTCCGAGATGAAACGCCTTCGGGCCACTCCGATGGAGAGAATCATTGTAAGATTATGTTCATTTCACTCGATTCTACTGTTAAGGAAGCGTACTTTGTTTTGCGTACTTCTTATATCTATTCCCTACGGTTTAAACACTAATAATGTTTCTGCATGCACCAGGAACCGCCAAATGAAGAGGTATTCGCACCAATGCAGTACAACAACGAGTGGGATGACGCTAGAGAATCCTTGTTACTCAAATATCTCCGGTTGGTGGGGGACACATCAAGGAGCACACTTGAACAACTCGCTACCGAAATACAAACACACGGGGGTCCACCCCTTGGTGTAGGAAGCCTGGAAGAACGAACGCAGATTTTGGCCCTTCGTATGTCTTCTTACCTTTCCTTCATTAATAGGGAAGGTGTAGTTTACGACAAGGCCACACATCTTCATACTCCGCGGAAGGATACTTACTTCGAGGCTTTGGCATGTGAAGGGGTAATCAATTTTTATGCTTTGCCCATTTGTAGCACGACAACAAAAATCATTTAAATCGGACATTATGTTATGTACATATTTAATTTGGGTGATCTGTTGTTGTTTGACTGATCCTTTTATATTTGTACATTAGGATGTTGATGCTGCGATATATAGGTACTTCCGTCTGCATGGCCTACCGAACCGCGAGGAAATGTTTGCCGTGTTTGTCCTTCTGGAGGATTCATTTCCTAATATAGATAATGAATCAAAGGAAGAAACTGAAGACGAGCAGACCACCGTAGATGGATCGGGAGACGACACAGGGTCGGGGCCGATCGAAGCCGAGATATCTCACAACGAAGATGAGTTCTATTTCGATAGTACAAATATGCCGTCTCCCCCAATAATGTAACTACTGAGTGTGAGCAATGTGGAGAATATTATGACATGTGCGTCTGTTTGAGTTCCGAGAGGTCGAGTGGTCTCCCGTCGGACTTTTATGACGATTCAAACTAATCACATAATAATGTTAATTTGTTTGTATTTACTATGATTATGGATATTGCACTACTAGGTATTTTGGATGGTTAATTTTATTTTTCGTAATTGCATCCATGTTTTACATTATGGCCTTTGTTGGGCTATGATATAAGTACAATACGTGTTAAGTGTATACTATGTCATGCTATCGGATTCAATGTTGGTCAGGTGTTACCTCAACATCCCTATGACATTCAAAATTTATCACTTGCATTGGCATAAACACACGTGCACTCTTCATTTATAGTAGTAGTATCATGTCAAACACAACTTATCGATAACATATGCTACTTGATTTATTATATTACGCGAAACAGATAGTTGTGTTTTTCAACATTTTGTTTAGTACAAAGGGAAAGAGTCAACAAAAGAAGGAAGACGTCCGCTTTTGTATTAGTTCACACGCCCGGCCATGACAAGTCCAAAATTATTGCACGAGTATGTCCATTCATAATTTTGGGAACATTGTAGTTGGGGTTTCTTTTCTTATTATTAATTTATTAAGAGACGGACCCTAGTCAGTTATGCCAGTGTTGTGGTAAAACGTGTTTAACATTTCAGTCAGTTTCTTCAAATATATATAACACTGGTTCCTCATCCCATACAAAATTCACTCAAAAGCTCTACACCATGGCCCACCTCCATTCCCCCCCCACTCATATAATTATGACATGTGTCCTCTGAATAGTTGGGGCTAGCATTTTCATGTCCCCATGAGTTGTTGATTTATTTTATAATAAAACATAAGTTATTTCATATTAATTAAATGTGTTTTTTGAGAACAAGGCAATGATCATTGTTATGCAGGTCGTTAGTACTATATTCATGTTAAGTTTCACAATGGGCGTCACCCTCCCCATAAAATCTTTTGGCTTGCAAATTGTTAGGTGATAAATGCTATTTGATTCATTCACCGGGACTGTACGATGTAATGATTATGAGTTGTCATTTACATATGACGTGACGGCCAATGTCAGAGGTGCATATACACATTATTAAAAAATCTGGAAAACATTTTCCAAGTTGGTCTTGTGGCATTTCTAAGCTATATATTTTAGCCACTCTTGACTTTTTGTAAGTTAGTTGACAAATGGATGTTTCCCCCTTATGTCACTTGAATGAGTTTTCGTATATTGTTCACCAATTGTCATCAACCATTAAACAATTGATTTTACGTACATATAGTTAGTTATATTAATCCCCATTTTTAGTACAAATATACAATATCATACACACCGAATATCTATCTTTGTAATTCCTTAACAAATAAAAATTTATCATAACGTCTGCCGATAAGTAGTTGTTTAATCAACTATTGAAAGCGACAAATCCACATGCAAGCATTTTGAAGTGGAACACAATACAAGTAGTTACCATCGCAACTCAATACAAAACATGGACGTTGAAGTTTCTAAAAGAACTCCCAAAACATTTACACAAACAAATTATCAAATGAAAGATGTTAATGCCATTTCACATGACATATTAAAATCATTCGAATATCCTTCATGGCTCACCAAACAATACATCCATCTTCGAAAGTACCTTAATTTTAGGGATGGGAAGTTCTTTCACTGCAAACAGATACTGCATCTTGTTGTAGTTCTGGAACCCTTTCATCATGAACCACACATCAATCGTCGTAGGCTGCATTTAGCAAATAAGGTATTCAAAATTTGGTTATGGTAATTTCACATGCATCAGGGGATTGAGATAAAATCACGTGTTTGACATGCAGATCATGAAGCCTTCGATTAATTTTCACTTAGCCTTTCTTCTTGATTAGCGTCACACCAGGTACTTTGTAATATCGGTTGAACAATTGGAAACGAGTTTGCATGATCATGAGACGTTCCTTGATCATCAAAGGGGAAATATCCGTCCCCTCGTATTCCGTTAGTTTTACAACCAATTCCTCATATATCGGCTGCATCATCTCCGGCGTGAACCAAATCCAACGATCCACTCTCTTGCGAAGCTTGCGTAGTAGATAATCCTCGTATATTTGTGTAAACTCTCTGAAACTCATGAACACATTGCATATGTCCTCCTATTATTTTCGATCAGTGGAACAAGTCAACACTCGACGCATGAAGAAAATAAGAATTATATTATTAGTATGTAGAGCTAACCTTGGTGGAATCGTACACTTCCTTCAATTTGCCATTCGTTCCCGCCATTTCGATGGATAGAAGTTATTTTTTCCGTGTAAGTATGTTGTGGGAAAATGTTGATTTCTGAGTGAGAGTGTGGGTAGAGTCAACATATTATATACTTTTCTAAGTTGTTATTAATGACGTGCATCCATCCTTTGGTCAAGGGAACGGTCCAATAAAAACAAGTGGCTATTCATGTTCAATTGCATGCCTGTATGACCATACAGGCATCCGGCAACAAAAGGTTAATTTCGGTAATAAATATATTTAGACATCTCTTTTTATGGCCTTGTATTAAAAGTGCAAACCTCGGTTTCTACCCCAACTACTACTTTTAATTGTGCTGCTCAAACATAAATATAGTTTAATATCCAATGGTCAGGAATAAGTAATGTATGTTTCCTATGTCCATTATAAAGGACATACACGCTTGAAAATCGTTAGACTAATTTTAAAATACACACAAAATATTGTTCTTATGCTTTAAGAACCGTGTGATTAGTAAGGAGTAGAATGTTGTACCGATGTTGAACCCACAGTAATTCAACATCCGTTCTAGAACGTTTGACACTTATTTAATCCTAAATCATTACACATATAACCATGATAGTACGATTTAAGAAAGAAATCTGATCAAGTTGTTATTACTAAGGTAAACATAATAATTTGCCTAAATTCCATAGCTTTAATTGATCATGTCAACGAGTGTGTAATTGAAGTAGAGAATAATCATTGTAACAAACATGTGTTTCTCGTGTTTACGTGCAATGAAATGTTGAGGGATACATACTGTCATAACCTATTTTATAACATATAATTTTAAATTCATGGGGAAGACCCTACATCCATCCTAAATATATTAAAGATTGAATACATTTTTTAGTAGCTTATGTGTGAACTTAGTAGTTCAATAGGTGTACCGTGTATATTTGTATTTAGTTAGAATTATGTTAGTGTACATTTCGCATATTTAATTTTAATATTACACCGATGCGGCCGAAAGTTAGATACGTTCTGGAGATCACAATCCAAGTTACATAAATTGGAATGTTTCTAAATAATAAAACGATATATTTCTTCTGCCTACGCAAATCTCGTTGCACAATATTGCTCGTATCTTCTTGACTAGTTAGACAATTATATATCATATTTGTTTACTTTATTATTATTCCAAAAAATTAAAACCACCCGTTAAATTAGTTCAACCATCTTATCAAAAGATAATGATAAGAAATAGATAATCTATTTAAAATTGGCAGTTTAACTTCATATTATAAACTCAAACTATGATTTAATAGATTCGTGTGCACATTAAAAGCATGCGTGGACAACACCGAACACAAACATACAATTGTAATCGAAAACACTCACCTCCAGTCATTTTAACTTTATTGCCATTTCTAGTTAATAGAAATTTATTGCGTTCCAAATACTTATATTACGATCCAACGTTATCATATCATAACATACTTGTTTGGATCGGGTGTCAACCTGTGGAGGCACCATTTGTTACTATTGGACAAATTTCTCCTAGTGATGGTCTTGTTGACACGTTCATAGTCGTACGAAGCGAATACCCAACTCAATAATCGGAAAACAATGGACTAACATTGTACATAAACAATCAACCATGGGATGTTCTAAATAATTATACAACCCTGATGTAATTTAATATAAACGCCAAACATTTTACAACAATGCGTTTCCCCTTTCCAATATATAAAATGTACAATAATATGAATTGTCTTCCTGGACACGCTGGGATCTGTCATTTCAAACATTACCGCTGTGCATTAAAATAGAATATGTAGGGGTGGATGGACAGATTCAAAATTCGAAAATTAGGAAGGCGGGTTTTCTATATAACCATTCCTAATCCAGGAGTCACTTATCAATTTTAATCATTGTAGAAAATTTAAACACAAATATTAACCACATTATAATTTAACATGGAGTACGGTCAAAGCTCTGGTATCATGGAGCGACCAACTACAGGGTTTATAAATGGGCAGGTTTTGTGCCATTGTGGCCGCGAGGCGGTGATGCAGACAGCATGGAGAATTCCGAACCCAAGTCGACGTTATTGGAGATGTCCGGTGGGTATTCAAATAATTAGGTTATGCTATTACAAGTTTTGAATTTTAGACTTGTACATAATATGATTAACAATTATTAACCACAATATTGCAAGCATATAGATGCAAGATGGTATCCTGGCTTGATCCCGAACCTTGTCACAGATGTAAGGCTGTAATTCCCGGGCTCATCAACAACCTTGAGAAACAAGAGGCATCAATTGAGCATTATAAAAAACATGAGAGAATTGGAATGCTAATGGCATTGGGGGCCTGGATCCTAGTGGTGTCTGTGGTTGCAAAGATAGTATTTATGCAATGATTTTATGTCAATCTATGTCTAATTAGTTATATCATTTTGGTACTTCATAATATTATCGTGTGAGCACTGGCCTAGTTGAACCCAACAATTGCTTTTGGTTGTTTATCCCACGTTCCAACTTGAATTAAAGCAACAACCCAATTATATAAAAGATTTCAACGTTGTCACACAGACTTTGGCTCAACATCGATCCAACATTGCATACAGATCAACGCTCTCTATTTTCAGGTCCCTAATTACCAAATAACCAACTATATTTTTTATAATATCATATATAAAATTAATCAATATTTAAAAAAAAACCATCTAGCGCAAGAGATCGACAAGCGTTTAATACTAAACCGGATATAAAATAGGTATCAATTTTTAAATCTAAAAAGTTGTTATTGTTTTTGTAATTTTATATACCAATTTGATTTTTTGCGGTATATTTATAACAATAGAACCGTGATGATATATTATAAGTAATCAATAATCGGTGAGCAAATGGAATTTAACTGCGGATCCTTGTCTGATTAATTGAAATACAAATAATAATAACACAGATTTCGAGTTGCACAAAAATAAATATCAGGGAATTGTTCTTTTAAATGCCAACTACGAACTAAATAAACTAATACACAGAGTACTCTATTGTCACGCACTATATATAGATAGTTTAAAATTACGAATGGAAATGAATAATTGTACATGGCCATGTCACGCCTATCACCTTTTGGATGGATTTACGGGATTTACCGTCGCGATATATGCAGTACAAGCAAGTTAGCCGCGTACTAGCACCAGCTACCTATCACAGTATCATGTGCAATCCAATACGATTATTTATGAAAATGGAACACATTATCTCTTAGTACGACATAAAATTTTATTGCTAATATATAGAAATCTTTGTTCAAGCTATGACATTTAAATGCATGCACATATGGTGCTCAATAAGGACTAATATCATTGTGAAAATTTCTCTTAAGGTCATGTTTATTCAGTTTCAGAAGTAGTTATGTAAATTCCAATTGTTAAGATTATATTTGTCATCAACCTTCGAACTATGGTAACAGCAAACTTTGTAATTAAATAAATCAAACATTCAGTTACAAGGCACTATGTACTATATGTAAATTATGAAGTGTTGGACCCTCCCGCATACAAAGAAGCCGACATTTGTTAAGGGCATGTTGAGACACTTTATATGGAATATAATAAAACAAAATACACAATGAAAGTACAATTATATGAAATTGGATGTCTAATCAATCAAATTAGGGGGGCTTCAGCTGGTCATGCTCTATAAATAATAGTATGACACATTAAACGCAGCTGCACACTTCTCCAGTCAATAGCAACTTACACAACGATCCACAAAAAATTAATCCAGCAAACACTCAAAAAATGGCACCAATAGTTCCTATGCCACAAGAAGAAATGTTATATAGCAAAGATTGGACCAAG
The DNA here is from genome assembly GCA_948329865.1 of Linaria vulgaris. Taxonomy (NCBI): domain Eukaryota; kingdom Viridiplantae; phylum Streptophyta; class Magnoliopsida; order Lamiales; family Plantaginaceae; genus Linaria; species Linaria vulgaris. Next base: position 19,353,171 of record OX415253.1, on the reverse strand, counting down.
GAAATGGACACGAAATTCATCGGCGTCTTGGCTGACATAGCACGTACAAACCACACAACTTTATCGTTGTGTAACTTTGATACCATATCAGCAGCCGAAGTAGAGACGAGCATCGAATTTGGAACCAACTTATCGTATATTGAATGCATGTGGCGATTTCATCTACTCAAGCTACGATTCGATACTTTCACTGATTTGATGTCTCGAGATGGATTTTTCTGGGACGAGGCAAATAACCAAATAGTTTATACTGAAAAAAACGCTTTTGATGAAGTATTGAAGGTAAACATAATTGATATTAATTGTGGATAATTCGACTTGCTATGATTTAAAGGTGTTTCACAATCGTATTAATTTTTTTGGCAGAAAAAAACGATTTGCGGAGGTCTACATGATAAATGGTGAACCAGCATGGAGCGTTTTGTGCGAAATTTTCCGCGGAAAGGAACCATCAAACGTAACCAACTGTATCTGATCACACTATCTAAGGATTATTTTGCATAGTATTTAAAAAATAACCTCTATGTATGATCCATAGGAGCAACGATCTTAAAAGTCACATTGCACAAGTTGTCAAAACTTGCAATTGAAGCTGGAGTGGAAGTGCAACGACGCAATGGGCCATATCGACCGTCATGGAAAATCAAATATTTTGCTTCATTTAATTTCTTGTGCCATATGGATGTTGGCCTATGTAACGGATAGTAATTATCATATGGTCTTTTAAATGCATTTGCAGAACTTACCGAACTCTTGCGTGTATATTTAATATATTGTTTAATTTATTCGCTTCACCGATGGGACATCTACGAAGAGTTCCATTTACTGAAAACAATAAAGGATTTCTAAAAAAAATCAAACGGACTATCGTACATGACTACTGCTGCATCGCCACCCAAAAAGACTATGAACACAGTAAATGATGCAAGGCAGGCCGAACAAAGTACATTAAAATGGGATTCTGGATTCTTATGAGAAATGGGATTTTTATGAGAAATGGGATTCTGGATTCAATGTTGGCCTGATGTTGCCCTATCATCGTGGCAACATTGAAACCAGAACACTTTGCAATCTACTGTACGCAATAATGCAGCAGGCCAAATAATTGGCGGGACGAGTTCTGGATTCAATGTTGGCCTGGTGTTGCCCCGACATCGTCCCAACATTAATACCAGAACAGTTTGTTTGTACAAAAGTGAACGCAATTAGGCATCATGTCAATTTAGGGAAGGACGAGTTCTGGAGTAAATGTTGGTCTGTTGTTGTCCAAACAACAATACAACATTTCATACACAACAAACTATGAATCCGTAATGTAGATAAAGTTCATTGCACAAAATGATTCAACTATGGGGGGGGGGGGGGGGGGGGGGCTGGACGCTTTGCTGGTAGGGTGTTGCCTCAACATCCATTCAAACTTGAAACCAGGACACAATATAGCAACATCCATTCAAACTTGAAACCAGGACACAATATACTTTCAAATAGCTACATCATCAATGATGTCTTAAGATAGCCATCCAAAGGGTCATGCGCAAAATGTTAAACAGGTGACTAGTAGAATCCTAATCTTTAACCATACATATACCAACAACAGTAGATAAACAATAGACACAACACTCACAGTTCAAACCAAATTGTTCAACATCGAATACCCAACAAAACATTCCAACTAAACCCACAACACGACAAACACAATCACCACCCCTGCAACATAATAAACCATGGATCGATCCATACCATTTTGTGCAGCAAGCTCCTCCATGTTCTTGATCAGGACATCTAGTTCCTGCAACTGAACTTGCTTAACAGCAATCTCCCTCCGAAGATCAGCATAATCATTTCTGTACCAAGCGAGCTGTTGATCCACAAAATCTTTTGTAGTGACCCTGGTTTCAACCTCATCGGAATGGGGCACTGACTATCCCGCAAATAAGTGGGCCCTTCTCTCACTGTTACCAGTAGGTTGTGATCCATCCGCCGGCGCCCACGAGAAGTCCTTAACTCTTCCATTGGTCAAGTAAGTTGTCGTGATGGTACCTTGTCCTGATTCAGCATCATCCCATCAAACTCTTCCTGCCTCATCCCCTGTTTGAGAAGAATGGTGGTGATCAATGAAGGAAATGGTAGAACCCCTGAGTTCCTTCTTGCAACGTCTTCCATTGACCTCAGGACTCTTTCACCGATGTTAACGGGTAACCCGTTCTTCAGTTTATAGATCAAGAAAGCAGCCTACTTGGTCAATACGGTGTTGTTCACGGTGGGCAGCCAATTGTAACTAGCAAGCTTGTGCAAAACAGCACTTAGTGTAGTCAGTCAAGTGCTTGCTAGTTGTCCTTCCCAGACCCTGACCAGACCTCCAGTTAGATCCTGGATCACCTTGTCTAGCCTAGGATTACCACCTTCCTCGACGTGATCCAATCCCCATACCTGATTGATATTTTGCGGACTTATGTCGTACACTTCTCCTCTCACCCATGCCTTGCCATATTTGGACGACACCGGGCACGTGACCCATCTTGAGAGATTCATGTAGAATTCCTGGATGAGGTAGGGCGAATACGCACCGTGCTCCCTCATATAATTAAGAACTCCTCTCGATTCGAGGAATTCAGTCATCCGGTATTCTTTGGCGCTCACCTTATCCATAAATCTCTCCTTATGGATTGCCCTCTTCTTAAAATTAGTTGCCTTAGCTTCTATCTCCTTAGTGAGATAGAACCTAGAGAAGGTTTGGTCCTTCCGGTAGCACTCCGTAAGGTTGTCCTGGTACTCCACCTTTGCTTCTTCTTCTCTGGCCGAAACAGTTCCATCCACATCTTGCTCTTCCTCTCCTTTTTCTGCCGATTCATCAGCCATCACAACATCCTCCTCCTCAACTACCCGTTTACCTTTCCTCCCGCCATCGCTCTTTTTCTTTTTACGTCTCAGTCGTGTAGACCTCCCAGCCGCTCTAGGCAATGTGCTAGTTTCAGCCTCCAAATCTGCCTCCAAATCGGCCTCCACCCCAGCAGCCGTCTCAGCCTCCGCCTCAGCCTCCTCATCGGTCGCAACAGTTTCCTCATCATTTAAACCATCCCCTGCCTTATCACCCTCGGCATCTGATATCACTTCAACCTCGTCAACCACAACATTTTTCCCTTTCCTCCCAGCAACGGAATCTTTCTTTTTACGAGCCAACCGCTTATATCTCTTACCCGAACCTTTTATTCCAGCCGATTTCGACACTTTGCGTAATCTTGCCGCCAAATTGGCCACAATGGTTTCTTCCGCATTTTGCCCAGCCTCATCAGTATCCGTAGGTTGATCATCCATCACAACATCCTTCTCCTCAACAACCCATTTACCTTTCCTCCCGGCATCGCTCTTTTTCATTTTACGTCTCAGTCGTGTAGACCTCCCAGCTGCTCTTCATTTGACAGCCGCTCTAGGCAATGTGCTAGCTTCAGCCTCCACATCTGCCACCAAATCGGCCTCCACCCCAGCAGCCACCTCTGTATCAACCTCGGCCCCCACCCCGGCATCTGCCTCTGCCCCTGCCTCAGCCTCCTCATCGGCAGCCACAATTTCCTCATCATTTAAACCATCCCCTGCCTTATCACCCTCGACATCTGATATCACTTATCATCCATCACATCAACATCCCCATCCACCACGCTTTTCCCTTTCGTACTGCGATTGGACCTACGCCATGCAAGCTTGAATCGTTTAGAGAGTCTTGGCTCACCGTTATGCTCACCCGCATTTGGCGCTTTGCTCGCTTCGGCATCACCCGTAGGCACCCCAACATGGTCTAGTGCAACATCCTCCACCTCAACAGTGCTACTTCTTTCAGCAAGGTCAGCTTTTTTTCTTGAGCGCCTCTCAATTGCGGCTAGGCGATACTTGTCCGCTTGCAGAGCCGATTTGTTTACCTTAATCCCGAGGAATTGGCACCTAGCATCTATTTCACTAGGAACCAACGGGGGAACAGAACCCATGGATGCTGATCGAGACCTAGTTCTGTGCGTGAGAGTTGTAACCACGGGTCTGCTCCTTTTACCCTTTTTCAAAGCTGCCTCTGCAAGTGTGTCTAATGGGTTCTTGCTTGTCATTATAGAGATGTAGAAAGAAATAAAGATGTCGAAGTGAGTTTAATTTTGCCGGAAATAGAGAAGGAAAGAGGAATTTGTAATTGGGGATAAATTAGGGCAGAAACAGTGGAGTCGCAGAAGGAGAGAGAAAGTGGTGGAATTTATGGCGCCAATATCACATTGTATATTTACATTTCCCGCATTTAATTAAAGAATCTATTTTGTTTACCTTTAATTTAAATCAAGTCCCAATCATTTCGGTCCTTTTAGATATTAGAAGCCAAGTGCCAATATGGCTTATATTTTTTTCCATGTAACCCAAGAAACTTATATTTTCTAACTAAGGTGTAATAAAATATAATTTCTTTCCTTGCCAAACAGCCCACCTAACGTCTATCCTGCATTTGTATAACTTCACTGGTTTTAATTTAAAAGGCATTCTCGGTTCATTGAAAATCTGTTTTAAGGAAATCAAGTAATTTACAAGAATATCGAAATAGATGGTCAACAAGCTAGCGGCACGATATTATAATTAACAAGTAGTATTTATATGTAAATAATCGGATAGATTGATTAGCCAATCAAAATAACTTAAAAACATCTTTATAAACAATTAATAAAACTCGTGTGTGGGTACATGCACGACCAACAATAAGTGTGATTTGTTAATAACAAAACTATAAAGTATGGGGCTTAAATGTGGCTGATCTATAAAATTGTGGGTTCATAGTTTCTTCAAGTATACATCGAAGCATAATTGAATGGGGCTGTATAAACTTACTGATTTTCATGTTAAACAGATGTTAGACTAACATCTCTTACACATTGAAACCAGTAATGTTGCATCTGTACTGACGACAACAGAGTAGAATGGACTAAGCTCAAATTAGATTAGACTTGTATAGAGGTCATAAACACCAAATAATGAATGTTGGATCCTAAAAGTGTATTTTTGTCTATAAAATTGTGGGTTCAGATTTGCGGGGAAAATATACGCTAAAATCAAATTGAAAGGGGCTATATGAAGTTACTGATTTTCATGTTAAAGAGATGTTTGAATAACATCTCTTACACATTGAAACTCGTACCAAAGCAACTGTGCTGATGAAAGCCGAGTAGAAAGGGGTAAGCTCATCCTAGATTCGACTTAAATCGAGATCGAAGACACCAAATAATAATAATAACATCCACATATTTAAGGACATCGAGACACAACAAAATACAATCAGCCACAATATTCAAAAATAAAGACAACAACAATGGGGGAGGGGGGTGGATTTACAATCGTCGACATATTGCGATAGTCGTCCCACATTGCATGTGCTATTTCACCCCTCCTGCGATCCATTGCTCTTGCCTCTGCATGAATGGTGTTAATCCGGCTGCGGGATATTAGGCTACTCCCGCGGTACACGTCGTCTAGGTGAAAATCAAACAAGAAATCACCATCGACTCCATTCTTCCGAATGAAGTTGTGCAGTGTACAACACGCCATGACAATCTTAGACTGATGTTTTAAACTGTAGTTGGGCATCATCTTCAGAACGGGGAACCGCATCTTCAACACACCAAAAGTACGCTCAATAACGTTGCGGAGACTCGAATGCCTGTAGTTAAATAATTCCACCATTCCAATCGGCTGATTGTTTTGGAACTCGCGTACGTGGTACCGCATGGACGCAAACGGAGTCACGTAACAAGTGTACAATGAGAACCCCGAATCAACCAATTAATACTTGTCGCCAGGTGGATTTCTCTAGCAGGGGTCCCTCGCGATAAACAGTTGCAATGCCCTGCAATCATTCATAGAACCTTCGTACCCGGCACCGACGTAAGTGAAGTTCATGTCAAAATCGCAAATAGCAACAACGTTCTGGCTCAAGTTGTTTTTCCGATTGATGTATGCCGTGTGAACATGCATGGGCACGTGGGCTGAAATATGTGTACCGTCGATTGCACCAACGCAGTCCTGCCGTGAATCAATGGAGGCTATTGTCAAATTGGTCAAAAGAAATTAAAATGTGCCAAAAAACACAAGATCATGAAAGATGAAAGATGTTCTGGAGAACATGTTGGGTAAATGTTGAAGCAACAGGCGTCCAACATGTAAAGCAGAAACATTCTTAACGTGCGCCAGCGTCCCTAAATTGGGGGATAAGTGCAAAGTGTTATGGTATCAACGTTGCACACATATTTTTCGACACCAGAGAGTGTTAACGATAAGGACACAACTTCTAATTGATTAAAATGTACCTTAAAGTAAGGATAAAAGCGGGAATCGTTGGCAATGCGATCAGGAACAACGTTGAAGTCGGGTGGTACAATCATGTCAATAACCATGTTTAGAATGGCCTTCATCACCCTACGCACGTGTCGGTGAATGGTTTCCATTGAATGTTGGAAGTGCTCACACGAGTCGCGGAATCTGTGATTTAACCCAACGGTCCACATAAATATCGCAAGTGCCTCCATGGACTGTACCTATGAGTTCCTAGAATCAGTGAGGCCGTAATGGTTCTTTAGCGTGTCGTGCAACGTGTAAAATGTATCCCGATTCATCCGCAAAGCATCTAAGAACCGATCATCGTGTCCAAGCAATAGTTCAAAGAGATACCTCAAACCCGTCCGTTCAGAGTTATTCCTAGGGCGCTTCGAGTAAAACCAATCCGGGGCCATTAACAAACCAATGAACATGAACTGAGAAAGACCGTCGTCGCTCTCGTCCTTGCTTTGGCCAGTTGAGGTCGACACAGTGTTATCGCTGCCGGAATCCATTTCTGCAAATTATAAAGATCGTCCAATCAAGGTAAGCGTGATAGGTAACCTTATGAGGTGGCCGTCCTTTACTGTGCTAGTCCTCAGAAATCGATAAAATAAATTTGATCATAACAAACACAATGCATTCATAGAAAAGGCAACAAGCAAAGCGCAGTAAAGGTTGTCAACACAGCAAAAATGCACACAAACGTAGACGTCAAGTCTAATACAAAAGATTGGAACTCGAAAGCACAAAAAGTCAACACTACTCTAGGGACTAGTGTCCATGTTGGCGGGTGTTACCACTACCGGCAGGCGCATCACCCATTCGCAACGATCCTCTTCCTTCATCCTTAGGAAAAACATCCTTGTCTCTTTGTCCTTTAATTGGATGATGGTTTCGAAGAACAACGTTTTCGGCACAATTTCCAGTTTGTACACTGCTTCCATGCATTCAACAATCTGTTTGGACGTTGACTGTGTCATGTTGGCCGCTTTTGTCTCGTTCAACATATTCCAACACTTTAGAGTTGTGTCCAGCATAGCACCTCTGGATGTAGGGTTGTCTGAACGTTTCCTTGGGGCGCGCCTGGTTGCCAGACCCAACTGCGAATGAGTCATATTAACCACATGAGGCGTAGGCACAATGGCATTAGGAGAATTCAGACTACTAGACGCATATTGGGAAGAGTCTTGTGTGTACGCAGTAGGGTCACCACTTTCAAGAAGGTTGTTATGATCAAACACAGAGCTACCGTCAGAAACCGGATCGGGATCACCAAGTTGCGTGATCTCGTCTTCAGAATCAGAATCGCCCTGCCCAGAATAGCGGGCCATGTCGCCGGTGGCAACACGGTTGTGCCACATTTCCTCTAGCAGCTCCCAGTCTGGACAGCCACACCTGCAGCTTAGGGCGGCTCCGGGATCTTCCTGCAATTTTTCAACCGATAAACGGATTAAGTTGCATTCAAAACCCCCGGCGTTATAAATATAGGTTGAAGGAAAGGATGAATGACATTTTACCTTGTTGAACTGCGCCCAACGCTCGTCGTCGAATTCCAGCTTACCCGTCACTAGATCAACACCAACACCAGTCTTTGACCTCCCTAGCTTAATGTGCCTCCATAGGACCTTCAGCCTATTGTACTTGCCCTTTAGCTGGTCAACCGTGTAATCAAATCTGACCGGACAATTCGCTCTCATGGCGTTCACCAGATCGTTCCATGTGCTGGTGGTGAAAGTGCTTCCGAGTAACTTACCGGCCACAAATTCCTGGTATATAAGACGGATGAAAAAACGCTCGTTTAGGTCACCCAAGTACGCATCGTCTTTCTTAGAGCGCTTCCGACGATTTGTGGGCCTGTCGACTCTAGCACCGCAACGACTACTCATCTAAACCTCAATTAACTTGGCCAATTAGTAATACTCAACGGACGTAGGTAACCACAAACACGACATCAGGGAAATGTTTTAACTCAAAATATAATATATGCATCTGCAAAGTATTCTGGTTTCAATGTTAGATAGATGTTAAGCCATCATCAATCCAACATTGATATCAGAAACCATTCCGCCAAACTATTGTAAGCTACTCTGCACTTATATATTCATTTAATCACACCTCATAAAAGTATAGATCTTTAGTTGGCTTTCATTATCTTCGTGAACATAATCAAAGCAAGGAAATAAAACAAAAGTAAACATAACAAAAGTGGCATAATCCAAATGAATAATAGGTGATACAGTAAACATCATACATTGGGCATCAATTGTTTAAGAAAACTTTCAAAGTTAAGCATCAAGGATCCATGGAACATGTTATGTGCGTGTAATGTCTGTAACTAACTGAACATATACATCTTCATGTGAATACAAGGTGAGAATGCGCACACTAAATACATGAGACATGGACAACAATAATAGCAAAGATATTTGACATATCAACTTAAATCAGCAAGAGATGAGGTCAAAAGTAAACCTTTACTTGGAATTTGCAGGCAAATAACGGATTTGTCAAAATTAAACCATCACTTGGAATTTGCAGATAAAGAACGGATTTGCTGGTAACTGCACCGAAAAAAACATCTTATTTATAACAACTAATGAACAAGAAACGCAATATATGAGATTATCATGTGTAAGAACTGGGATAATTTCACTGACCTTGACTAAAAATAGAGGCTGCATTGGAAAAAATGAGTGTGGTGGTTGTAATATATAGGAGATTATTAGGGGGAAAGCAAAAATTTCGAATTTTGGATATTTGGATTAGATGTTAAAAAATTTCAAATTTTGGAGCTTTGGACTGAATAATTTTTGGATTAGATGTTCAATGTTGTTATTCTTGAGCTGAGGAATTTTGGAGGGAACCGTTGGCGCAATTTTGGATGAACAGTGGGTCGGATCCGACGGCTACATCAGCTTTTTGAAGCTGTCACAACTGACACAACTGCAAAAAGGTGAAGCTATATTGTAGCTTATTTACGCTTAATTTTAATCCTGAGTTTTGAGACCAATAATGGGCCATTTTAATGCTTGTTGGGCTGTTTCAGAAGTCCTAAACCAAACATTTTTTTTGGTTTCTAAAAATTCTCAGATCTTTGTGAAATGAATGCCAAACAGGGGCTTAGATTTTCAGGTGGATTTGTTCTACTTTTTCTATTTTTTTATCTTCTATATATAATAATTGGTTGATTTGTTGTTTTTAGTAAGATTTTTGACTTTGGACCCCATGCGGAAAATACTCCTTTGTACGAAGCGATGGACGTTGTTTTAGTTGACGGACTACATAATTAAACTTAGTTGATTTTCTTTTGTGTTAGAAATTCTCTTTTGTTGAAGTTTGCTTGTTTTTCTTTTTTATAATTAAATGTTTCATTCACCAAGACACCCTAGAATACAGTACAGATAAACGAAATACAGAAAACAACAACAAAATAAACGCTAAATAAGAACTAAAACAAACATAGATAACTTATAAGGCGAAAGTAGTGACGGGATAGGCGGCAACGACGAGCAGGCGAACAACACCAACACAAACAGCAACAATATCAACGGCGGTGAAGGTAGCAGATTCACTCCGTACAAGACTTGAGCAAACCAAATTTTTTTATGGCGTAGAGAAAAAATACTCTAACTTCAAGATGGGTTCCCAAGCTATGGGAATAAAATGACAATCTCCATACAAGATAGAGATATCAGGAACAAGGGTCCAACCGAACTCTCCGTTGCCAAAATCTTGCCAACAAGAAACACCAAATTTACGAAGAAGAACCAGATTCTATCTTTCGAACAAAAGGTAACCCAGAAACGACAAAATTAAGCTAAGCATACGAAATATTACAGCACAACAAAACTTAAACTGAAAGTAGAAAAACAACCACCACCATGTATGACATGAGATTAAACATGGCGAGTCCAAAAATAAAGTCAAAGGCCGACCAATCCTTTGAAGTGAAAGACAAAGCATGTCACCCAGTATCAATGATGCCAATACCCTGTGATCTTTGGGCAAATCTGGTTTCAGCGGAAGACATGGAAACTGGTGGAGGTTGGACGTTTTGGGTCTGAGAGTGAACGGAAAAGGCGAAAGTCGGGTGGTGATGGCCATGGCAGATATGAAAAGAAGTGAGGGCAGCCGTGATATGTGGGTTCTATGGAGAAGAAAGAGAAGCTTAGATCTGGAATCTCAGATCTGTGCTGGAATGCCAGACTTGTGCTAGAGGAGGCATGTTTCAGGATGGTGTGTGTTAATATGTTGTTTACTTTGATTTTAGCTAATATAACTCAGTGTTGAGAAAACATAGCTCTCATGTCGATTAACATAAGGCGTTCATTGACAATATTAATAGTTTGACGTGAGTGGTGAATATGATAGGAGTTGTCGAATATGGTAACGAATGACCGAGGGATAGTGTACAATAGACAAAATGACTTAAATTGTTTTGATTTTCTAGAGGGTGTTTATGGAAGAAATTTTAACTTGATTTGTGTTGAAATTTACTAGCAAATTCATATCAAAATTTATATGCTTTTATTGTCGAGATGGAATGTTTCTCTCTAAAGTTTACAACATTTGGTGTGCATACAACTCATGTTTTTAGCTCAAGTAAGTCTCTATTTCATGATGTATCTCTTTGTAAATATCAAAATACAGCTCGTCAAGAACTATAGTGAACCAGTATTGATAAATTTGTTTGTTGGATGCTATTAGATCTTAGTGTATAATACGACATATGGAACGTAAATCACCTTACATCAAGTCAACCATAAAACACAAATATTAAAGAGCCTCATTTCTTAAGGTACTCATACGCTATTTTTATGAATTTATTCAGCTACTTGGTGGTCTATAAGTATAATATTTAACCGATCACTAGGACGTCAACTTCAAATATACTAGAAATGCTGGCACGCGATTCTCGCGTGGTTAACCTTTATTTTAAGTATAGTATAATTAATTTGTATTGTAACGATTGCAATTTAAATATGGATAAAAAAATCTCTATATCTTAACAATTTTTTTTATGCAAGACAGAATTAGGTTATAATTATTTTCTTTAATGAAAAGATTTTAATAATAATAACTAAAATAAATTACAGTTATATTCCTATCTATAACAAAACTTAATAGTGTATCTAAGGGTGAATAGGAAAATCAAAAGATTGGTGTCAACATGACTTCCTTTATATAATAGTATAGATAACGTACTAGAGAATCATGATAAAATGTAACCATACTTGTCCCTTATGATAATAAAGGTCAAGATCAGCTCGAGCGAGCAAGTTAGATACAATAAAGTGTTGGGTCATATGACCCTTTTTGTGGAAGTTGACATGAGAAGGTCAAAATGGGGATTAGTTCTCGAGTGTGAAAAGTTTATCTTTCTCGTCTTTTAGGACGAAGTCTCATAAATTTAGGAGGACTTTATAATTGTTAAGGCATCAAGGATATGAACTTTGACAATGATTTAGTGTAATTGCATGACTACATGAGTATACGAGGAATATCGGCTTGTAAATTCATTATCAAGTACGGCGGTTACTTAGGAGTTAGTGTTTGTTTTGACACGGTCGTTCATACAAGGGTTTTTTTGGTAAAAGTATTTTGTGTAACTACTACACGGTTGCCGTAATGCGATAATTATCAAAATAAGCGCAATTACTTAAATTCAAAGCACTTACCACTCCATAATCAGATGTACATCTTGTATTGGGTAGTAGTAATTGAATTTTTGCACTACATTATTATGTAAGAGTAGTACGGGATAATCTCCCTTTTACCCTCGTTGCGTAATTAAAGCTCTTGGAAGTCGAATGTCGAGATTGTGGGGGTGTTTGCAAGACTAGAGGCTTGTTGTCATGAGGACCTAATGCCTTGCGGGGGGGGGGGGGGGGGGGGGGTCATGACGTGTTTCTTCAATACTTCAGAAGATTTCAGCGGGTGAAATTACTTTTGAACCCACAAAACGAGGGTAAGATATTATGCATTTATCAATGCTCATTTAAACTTTTCTTATGATATATTGACCTCTTCCAAATGTTTGTACAAAACCTTAGCAAAAGTGAGTATGTATGTACAATTAAATGAATTTTTTAATGTAAATATACTAGCTCTTTTTTCTTTATCTTTTTTTTTTTCAAAATGGAAATGCTATGTTTTGTATTCTCCTATTTGATCCGTTATACACTTTTATGATCAACACGCTTCCCCATACTCAACATAACAACATTACCGTGTAAATCTACTAATTCCTTTGCCTGTTACTTTGAACTTTGAAGTTTGAGCACTTCGATAGCTTCCCTCTAGATAAAAGTCCTCAAAATCCTAATATATTCCAAATTTAGAAAAAAAGGGATAAAAGCATCAAGCCCCCTGAACTATGCACGTTTTTGCGACTTGCCCCCTAAACAAATTTAATAAGCGTTTTGCCCCCTAAACTATGCACGTCTGTTCGATTTGCCCCTTCAATGGATTTCCGACCATTTTTGGCCGGAATATTCCGCGTTCGAAGTGTTTTTTCGCGTACTTTTTGTTATCAACTACCAAAATACATCTAGTACAACATATATGAGTTGGGTAGGGGGGAATATTCCGGCAAAAAATGGCCGAAAATACACTGAAGTGGCAAATCGCATTTTCGGTCATTTTGGGCCGGAACACCCCGTTCGAGGTGTTTTTTCCCCAACTTTTTGTCATCAACTAGCATAATACATCTAGTACAACACATATGAGTCGGGTAGGGGGGAATATTCTGGCCAAAAATGGCCAAAAATCCATTGAAGGGGCAAATCGAACAGACGTGCATAGTTTAGGGAGCAAAACGCTTATTAAAATTGTTTATGGGGCAAGTCGCAAAACCGTGCATAGTTCAGGGGGCTTGATGCTTTTATCCCTAGAAAAAACTACCTAGGCAACAAACTAGAGTTGAAAATGATATGTACCAAATGTACCGATAATTATCTTTTGGATACTGCCCAAAACAAGAAAGAAAATAATTTTCTCGTCTTTGTTTCCCCGAAAAATAGGAAAAAGAAAAAGAGAAAATAAGGGAAAACAAGATTTTCCAAGAAATTCTTTAGGAAAAACAAGGATAGATTTTCTCATATTCTCTTCTTTTTTTCAAAGATTTCCTTTATTTTTCAGGAAAATTTCAATTTACCAAACAGTGGGAAAAAATATTTTCCATCAAAATTTTCTTTTTCCCCTATTTTTCGGGGAAACAAACTAGGCCTTACAACAAATGTTACCACTAATCAGGTTTTGCAAATATTTTAAATATTTAGCGTAGCCAAAAAATAACTCGAGTGATTTCTTAAATGAAGAAGCACAACAATGAACAATCTATTTACTGTTATAAATATGGTTAATGGTATATGCCTAGTGGCCATTGATGAAAATTATGTACAAATACTATTTTATAATAATAGTAGTTGTTGTAAATAATGTAAGATATTGGAAATCCTTGCCTATATAAGGAGCCATTAAGATGAAGAGAAAAACACTCATTCACAAGTAATACACTCCTTATTTGCTCTTCCTTTCTATGTTCTTTTAATATATTGTTATAATTCTCAAATAGTTTTAGTTATTCTATAACACGTTATCAGCACGATAGTGCTCGATCCAAAAGAATTCAAGTTCCTTCGTTAAAGAAAATATTTAACGTTAAAAGGTACGAAAGTTTTATATTTACTTGTTCATCTATCTACATTATTATAGACAGTGCGGATTACCGCGAATCTATAATTTTATGATTAGATGAATATGCGTTTATAATTTTGTTGTTAAAGTTTAATATTTACGTATTCATCTATATACATTATTATAGACAGGGCGGACTACCGCCTATCTAATTCTACTCTTTATATTTTACTGTCATCTAACTTTAACAGTAAAGCTAATTTTAACTTTCGTTGATGCTTGAGTTAACCCCAAGCCAGAAACGACTACTGTCAATTTATTATTATGGAAGGTTGTACCTCCTATTACTGCTGAAAATTTATTATTATGGAAGGTTGTACCTCCTATTACTGCTGAAAATTTATTATTATGGAAGGTTGTACCTCCTATTAAATTGCTTATTTTATTCCATAAGCCCATGAAAGTTTTTAAATAGTAATGTGGCGGAAAATATATATGTATTTACTTATCGTAATATTATTCCATATGCCTGTTAAAATATCATTAATGCGGAGAAAATTATTTTACATGCTATCAAAATTAATTTTTGTTGCTAAATTATTAAAGACATTACCGTTCATAAAACATTCCAAAATAAAAAAAATGATTGTTTTTCCAACGGCTATAAACGGCTACTTACATATATTTTTCCTCTATAAATACGCAAATTTCATAACACAAATCTTCACCTTATTTCTCTCATCTAGCAAAATGATCTCTACGACAACAGCGATCTTGATCCTCATTTACCTTTCAATTTTTATTTTTATGCTAGTAGATGAGGACACTCCTATGTTTGTCCTTATGATATTCCTCCATTTTATCCTAATAATGTTCGAGTTCAAGATTTGGCTAGAGATGAGATAATTGCATTGTATTATTGTAATAATTATGCTTCTATGATTATGTGTTAAATAAATTGTCTCGATCCTAATTATGTTTTTCTTGGTTATGTATTTAGCTAGCAAAATGTCTAACCTCACGAGTACAGTTAGTTGTATACTCAATATCACTGGCAAGAATTATGGACAATGAAAATCGGATACGAAATTATACCTCAGATCAAAGAGTATCGTTGAAACTCTTCCCGCAGTAAATACAAATACGGATCCAGAAAAATGTGAGGCTGTGATCTACATGAGAAAACATCTAGATAAAACCTTAAAGAGAGAATATCTCGATGTTACCGATCCTCATGAATTATGGACAAACCTACAGGAAAAATATGGCCATCAAAAGGAAACCATGTTGCTAAAAGCCACCGATGATTGGAACAATTTAAGGTTCCAAGATTTTGAAACTGTAAGCGCATACAACTCCGCGCTTATGGAGATTCGTTCAGATTTAATTTATTGTGGAAGAAAGCTTACTGATAGAGAAATGATAGAGAAAACACTTTCTACTTTCCATGTGTCCATGATAAATGTTCAACAACAATACCGATTGCTGAATATTTCAAAATATCACGACTTGCAACAAAAGTTGTTAATGGCAGAAAGTTACAATAACTTATTGATGAAAAATCATCAATCTCGTCCTCCTGGAGCACATGCACCTGAGGCAAATGCCATTAACTTTTCAAACTCATATGGACGAGGTAACAATGAGAATGCCAATCAAGGTCGTGGTCGTGGTCATGGTCAAGGTAGAGGTGATCATAGAGGAGGGTATGGCTATAGAGGTGGACGCGGTAAAAGAGGTGATCGTGGCCGTGGTCGGGGTCGAGAGGGTTTTCACAACCCCTCGCATACCAACACTGTCTTTAAGAATAACCACCAAAACAAAGAAAAACATAATAAAAACCCTAAAGGTTATTGTATTAGATGTGGAATGAAAGGGCATTGGGCCAACGCATGTCGTACACCAGAACATCTCTGTAAGATGTAACAAGAAAGTTTGAAGGGTAAAGAAAAAGAAGTTAACCTTGTCGAACAAAATCAAAATGGTGATTCCACCTTTATGGAGGCGGCAGACTTTACTGATGACTATGATGTTCGTTTGGCTTAATATGTGTTATGTGATCTTCTGGCTGAATATGCTTATTGTGATTTATGTTTTAAGTTGTATTATCTACTTCCTGCATTTCTGTTGTGTGCTTTCTATAAAATAATCTCTTTTCAAATATATACCTTGTTTATTGCAATATTTGTTTTAATATAGTTTATTTAAAGTGAAGCGTGATATGGAGCATAGTGGTGATTTCTGCCTACTTGACTGTTGTACAACTCATACAATTCTCACAAGTAAGAAATATTTTACATATTTAGAACCCTCAAAATTTCAAGTCGGTACAATAGGAGGTCCTATTAAATTGATTGAAGGACCTGGTACAACTACTTTTACTTTACCAAATGGAACAAAGTTTATCATCGATGATGCCTTATTTGCCCCAAAATCCAGAAGAAATTTATTGAGTTCTAAAGATATATATCGTCATGGATATGATACTGAGTCAATGACTGTAAATAAGGCTAAATATGTTTTCATTACTAAGAATATACGAGGAAAGAAACATTTTCTTGAAAAACTACCATATATCTCATCAGGGTTGCATTATACATATATTAATGAAATCGAATCAAATATGGTAGTCAATGAAAATCCAGAATTATTGACTCTATGGCATGATCGACTAGGTCATCCTGGTTCAATAATGATGCGAAGGATAATTGAAACTACACATGTACATTCATTAAAAGGATCCAAACTCAATCTGAGCAACAATAGTCCATGTGAAGCATGTTATCTTGGAAAGCTAATTATAAAGCATTCACCAGTTAAAATTAAGACAGAATTACCCACATTTCTTGAAAGAATTCAAGGTGATATATGTGGACCTATTCATCCATCACGTGGACCATATCAATATTTTATGGTATTAATTGATGCCTCAAGTCGATGGTCACATGTATGTCTATTGTCTACTCGCAATATGGCATTTGCGAGATTTTTGGCTCAAATAATTAAAATAAGAGCCCAATTTCCTGACTATACGATCAAGAAAGTCAGCCTTGACAATGCTGGTGAATTCACATCTCAAGCTTTAAATGATTATTGTATGTCAACTGGAATTACGGTTGAACATAGTGTTGCACATGTACATACTCAAAATGGTTTAGCTGAATCATTAATTAAACGTCTTCAATTAATTGCTAGACCATTGTTGATGAAAGCTAAATTGCCAAGTTCTCTATGGGGTCATGCGATTTTACATGCTGCATCACTAATTCGCATTAGACCAAGCTCGTATCATGAATACTCCCCATTACAACTTGCTTTTGGTCATGAACCTAATATTTCCCATATAAAGATTTTTGGTTGTGCGGTTTATGTTCCAATTGCACCACCAAAGTGAACAAAAATGGGACCACAAAGAAGGTTGGGAATATATGTTGGATTTGACTCACCATCAATAATCAGATATCTTGAGCCTCTAACAGGTGATGTCATTACGGCACGTTTTGCCGATTGACATTTTAATAAGGCAAATTTTCCAACCTTAGGGGGAGAAAAGAAGTAGTTGGAAAAGAATATATCATGGTATAATCCATATTTGACAACCTTTGATATGCTAACAAAGCAATGTGATTTGGAAGTAAAGAAAATTTTGCATTTACAAGCTATTGCAAATCAATTACCTGATGCATTTACTGACATAAGCAGGGTAACAAAATCACATATACCAGCTGCAAATGCTCCTGCTCATATTGTAATTCCAAAAGAAACATCAAAGGATGATATCTTTGATATACCTAAGAAACGTGGGCGTCCTACTGGCTGAAAGAACAAAAATCCTCGAAAAAGAAAAAGAGCATCAAAACCTAATGATCCTATTATTGAGGAATCTATGCCTGATGAGTCGCAAAATGTGACATATGAGATACATCAAGAAATTATCCAATCAGATCCTATAAATAAAGAGAACATTGAAATCTCCATAAATTATATCAATACAGGAATGGTATTGGATCGAAATGAGATAGAAAATATGGATGAAATATTTTCATATTTAGTCGCTTATGAAATTGTGAATGAAAATGATGATCCTGAACCCAAATCTGTAATTGAATGCCAAAATAGAAATGATTGGGATAACTGGAAAGCTGCTATGCAGGCTGAATTAGATTCGCTTAATAAGCGAAAGGTATTTGGATCTATTGTTCTCACACCGAAAAGTGTGAAACCCGTAGGGTTCAAATGGGTCTTCATTCGCAAACGAAATGAGAAAAATGAAACTGTAAGGTACAAAGCTCGCCTTGTCGCACAAGGTTTTTCTCAAAGACCTGGAATCGATTATGAAGAAACGTATTCTCCTGTAATGGATACAATTACATTTCGATTCTTGATCAGTCTATCGGTCTATGAAAATTTAAACATGCATCTCATGGATGTTGTCACTGCTTATCTCTATGGATCACTTGATAATGATATTTACATGAAGGTCACTGATGGACTTAAATTACCCATAACATCAAGTTCCAAACCTAGAGAAATGTACTAAATTAAATTGCAAAGATCATTATATGGGTTAAAGCAATCAGGTCGCATGTGGTACAATAGTTTGAGTGAATATTTATTAAAAGAAGGATATATAAATAATTCTTTGTGTCTATGCGTTTTAATTAAGAAAACATCATCTGGTTTTGCAATTATTGCGGTTTATGTAGATGATTTAAATATCATTGGCACTGACAAAGAAATTCATTCAACAATGAATTATTTAAAAGATGAATTTGAAATGAAAGATCTTGGAAAGACTAAATATTGTCTTGGTTTGCAAATTGAGCCTGTTAAAAATGGAATACTTGTGCATCAATCTAACTATACTAGAAAGATATTGAAACGTTTTAACATGGATAAAGCAGCACCTTTGAACCATCCTATGATTGCAAAATCATTAACTATAGATAAAGATCCATTTCGTCCTTGTGAAGAAAATGAAGAAATTCTTGGTTCTGAAGTTCCATATTTAAGTGCCATTGGAGCTTTAATGTATCTAGCTAATTGAACTAGACCTGATATATCATTTACTGTGAGTTTATTAGCCAGGTTTAGCTCATCACCCACAAAAAGGCACTGGAAAGGAAATAAACATTTATTTCGTTATCTTCAAGGAACTGTGGATCTTGGTCTATTTTATCCTAACAATGCGGTACAAGAATTGATTGGTTATGCAGATGCAGGTTTTCTATCAGACCCACATAAATCCACATCTCAAACAGGATATGTATTCACGTATGGAGGCACTGCTATTTCATGGCGTCCTCAGAAACAGACACTTGTTTCAACATCATCGAATCATGCTGAGATTATTGAACTCCATGAAGCAAGCAGGGATTGTGTATGGCTACGATCAATGATACATCATATAAGAAGTACATCTGGCTTACCTATTAGAGAGGGTCCTACAACATTATACGAAGACAATTCTGCATGTATTACACAGATGAAAGAAGGATATATCAAGAGTGATCGAACCAAACACATACCCCCAAAATATTTTGCCTACACTCAGGAACTCGAGAAGAACAAAGAAATTAATATCCAATATGTTCAATCATGTGACAATATGGCAGATCTTTTTACAACGGCACTCCCTACTGTAACTTTTAAGAAACATGTTCAAAGTATTGTGATGCGTCACCTACGAGACTTATGAATAATTGGAGATGCCAACTTGAGGGGGAGTTCACACGGCTGCACTCTTTTTCCCTTATTAAGGTTTTTATCCCATTGGGTTTTTCCTTATAAGGTTTTTAACGAGGCAGCATTTGACGTGTGCAGAAGACGGATCATGTACATAATAAAATCTTCAAATGGCCAAGGGAGAGTGTTATAAATATGGTTAGTGGTATATGCCTAGTGGCCATTGTTGAAAATTATGTACAAATACTATTTTATAATAATAGTAGTTGTTGTGAATAATGTAAGATATTGAAAATCATTGCCTATATAAGGAGCCATTAAGATAAAGAAAAAAAGAAAAAAACACTCATTCACAAGTAATACACTCCTTATTTGCTCTTCCTTTCTATGTTCTTTTAATATATTGTTATAATTCTCAAATAGTTTTAGTTATTCTATAACATTTACTAATTATTTATTCCTTCCCAAATTAGAAACGCAATCAGCGGCTTGAGCCGCGCGGTACACCGGCTAAGTCGATTCTTTTAGTCTGGACGACAGCTAACCGCAGGAGAGTGGGGACCACTACCAACATTACTACATGGGTCAGCTCTATTCTGTCAACTGCCATCTGGCGCGCCACCATTGGACGTCGTCAGTAACGCCACCCGAATGTGCAAAACGGGCCACGTTCAACGTGAGACCCGCATTCTGATCCGACCCGGTGAAAGCAACTCGGATCTTTGTTGCTTTGGATTATTATTAATTATTTATCGGATTTTACTGCACTGCACTGATTACTGTACCCTTAACACCAGAAACAGACACTTGCACTCAATTTATTACAACAAGTTGGCCATGAGTTGTGGTGGCCCACTATTATTTGGAGCATATGTTGACGATTGACGGGGTCAATGTGTGTGGATTGTAATTTACGCCATGCATCAAAAAAATGAAATGAAATTTATGTGGTAATTGTTATAGAAAAGCTAAAATTATTGGGGTTTATAACAATATATTTAAAAGAATATAGGGAAAGAAGAGCAAATAAAGAGTATATTACTTGTGAATGAGTGTTTTTCTCTTCATTTTGATGGCTCCTTATATAGGGAAGAATTTCCAATATTTTACACCATTTACAACAATTACTACTATTATAAAATAATATTTGTACATAATTTTCAACAATGGCCACTAGGCATATTTCACTAACCATATTTATAACACTCCCTCTTGGCTATTTGAAGATTTTGTTATGTACATGATCCGTCTTCTGCACACGTCTTATGCTTCCTCGTTAAAAACCTTATAAGGAAAAACCCAGTGGGATAAAAACCTTAATTAGGGAAAAAGAGTGCAGCCGTGTGAACTCCCCCTCAAGTTGGCATCTCCAATTCTTCATAAGTCTCGTAGGTGACGCATCCCAATACTTTGAACATGTTTCTTAAAAGTTACAGTAGGAAGTGCATTTGTAAAAAGATTTGTCATATTGTCACATGTTTGAACATATTGGATATTAATTTCTTTGTTCTTCTCGAGTTTCTGAGTGTAGGCAAAATATCTTGGGGGTATGTGTTTGGTTCGGTCACTCTTGACATAGTCTTCTTTTATCTGTGTAATACATGCATAATTGTCTTTGTATAATGTTGTAGGACCCTCTCTAATAGGTAAGCCAGATGTACTTCTTATATGATGTGTCATTAATCGGAACCATACACATTCCCTGCTAGCTTCATGGAGTGCAATAATCTCAGCATGATTCGATGATGTTGCAACACGTGTCTGTTTCTAAGCAGTACCTCCATACATGAATACATATCCAGTTTGAGATCTGGATTTATGTGGGTCTGATAGAAAACCTGCATCTGCATAACCAATCAAATCTTGTTCTCAATTGTTAGGATAAAATAGACCAAGATTCACAGGTCCTTGCGAATAACAGAATAAATGTTTAATTCCTTTCCAGTACCTTTTTGTAGGCGATGAGCTAAATCTGGCTAATAAATTCACAGTAAATGATATATCAGGTCTAGTACAATTAGCTAGATACATTAAAACTCCAATTACACTTAAATATGAAACTTTAGAACTAAGAATTTCCTCCTTTTTTTCACTTGGACGAAATGGATCTTTGTCTTTAGTTAATGATAGAGCAATCACATGATTATTTAAAGGAGTTGATTTATCCATGTTAAAACGTTTTAAAATAATTTTGGTGTAATTAGATTAATGCACTAATATACCATTTTTAGTATGCTCAATCTGTAAACCAAGACAATATTTGGTTTTACCAAGATCTTTCATTTCAAATTCATTCTTTAAATAATTCATAGTTGAATGAATTTCTTTGTCAGTGCCAATGATATTTAAATCATCTACATAAACCGCAATAATTGCAAAACCAGATGATGTTCTCTTGATAAAAACACATGGACACAAATAATTATTTATATACCCATCTTTTAATAAATATTCACTCAAGCGATTGTACCACATGCGGCGTGATTGTTTTAAACCATATAACGATCTTTGCAATTTAATTGAGTACATTTCTCTAGGTTTAGAACTAGATGATTCAGGCATTTTAAGTCCTTCAGGGACTTTCATATAAATATTATTATCAAGTGATCCATAAAGATAAGTTGTGACAACATCCATGAGATGCATATTTAAGTTTTCATAAACAACTAAACTGATTAAGAATCGAAAAGTAATTGTATCCATTACTGGGGAATAGGTTTCTCCATAATCAATCCCATGTCTTTGAGAAAAACCTTGTGCAACAAGTCGAGCTTTGTATCTTATAATTTTATTTTTCTCATTTCTTTTTCGAACGAAGACCCATTTCTGGCCTACAGGTCTCACGTCTTTAGGTGTGAGGACAATAGGTCCAAAAACCTTTCGTTTGTTGAGAAAATTCAATTCAACTTGCATAGCTTCTTTCCATTTAACCCAATCGTCCAGATTTTGGTATTCATCTACAGATTGTGGTTCAGGAACATCATTTTCATTCATAAGATCATAAGCAATATTATATGAAAATATTTCACTTATACTTTTTATCTCATTTCGATTCTAAATAACTCTTGAATTAACATAATTTACAAAGATCTCAATATTAGGATTTGGTTCAGTGATCTCTTGAGTTATCACATTTGTCACATTTTCTGTTTCATCATGAATAGTTTCCTCGATAATGGAGTTAATAATATTTTCTTTTTTTCTTCTTCGAGGATTCTTGTTTTTTGAACCAACAGATCGACCACGTTTCTTACGTGCATTTATTTTATTATTGTTGGATATGTCTTTCGGAATTTCAACCCGAGCAGGAACATTCACAGCTAGTATATGTGATTTGGTTACCTGTTTTATGTCAGTAAATGCATCGGGTAATTAATTTGCAATATCTTGAAAATGTAAAATTTTCTTAACTTCCAAATCACACTGTTCTGTTAAAATATCATAGTGTGATAAAGATGGATTATACCATGATATATCACTTTTCAACTGCTTCTTTTCTCCCCCCTAAGGTTGAGAAATTTGCCTCATTGAAATGGCAATTGGCGGCACGTGCCGTAAAGACATCACATGTTAATGGTACAAGATACCTGATTATAGATGGTGAGCCATATCCAACATATATCCCTAACCTTCTTTTAGGTCCCATTTTTGTTCGTTGTGGTCGTGCAATCGGAACATAAACTGCACAGCCAAAAATCTTTATATGGTAAATATTAGGTTCATGACCAAAAGCAAGTTATAATGGGGAGTATTCATGATACGAGCTCGATCTAATGCGAATTAGTGATGCAGCATGTAAAATTACATGACCCCATACAGAAGTTGGTAATTTAGCTTTCATTAACAATTTCCTAGCAATTAATTGAAGACGTTTAATTAATGATTCAGCTAAACCATTTTGAGTATGTACATGTGCAACGCTATGTTCAACAGTAATTCCAGTTGACATACAGTAATTATTGAAAGCTTGAGATGTAAATTCACCAGCATTGTCAAGTCTGACTTTCTTGATCGTATAGTCAGGAAATTGAGCTCTTATTTTAATTATTTGAGCCAAAAATCTCGCAAATGCCATATTACGAGTAGATAATAGACAGACATGTGACCATCGACTTGAAGCATCAATAATACCATAAAATATTAAAACGGTCCACATGAAGGATAATAGGTCCACAAATATCTCCTTGAATTCTTTCAAGAAATGTTGGTAATTATGTCTTAGTTTGAACTGGTGAATGCTTAATAATTAGCTTTCCAAGAGAACATGCTTCACATGGACTAGTATAGTTCAAATTGAGTTTGGATCCTTTTAATGAATGTCCATGTGTAGTTTCAATTATCCTTCACATCATTGTTGAACCAGGATGACCTAGACGATCATGCCATAAAGTTAATAATTCAGGATTTTTATTGACTACCATATTTGACTCAATAGCATTACTATATGTATTATGCAATCCTGATGAGAGTTTTGGTAGTTTTTCAAATATATGTTGCTTTCCTGATATATATATATATATATATATATATATATATATACTTAATAATAAAATGATATTTAGTTTTGTTTTTAGTTTTTGAGTTGGTATCCTATCCATCACGATATATATCATTAAAACTCAACAAATTTTTTCTGGATTTTGGGGCAAATAAGGCATCATTGATGATAAATAGCGTTTCATTTGGTAAAATAAAACTAGCTTTACCAAATCCTACAATCAGGTCAAAAGGACCTGATATCGTATTGTTTTTTGCCTTTGTTGGTTTTATATATGTAAAATATTTCTTACTTGTGAGAATTGTGTGAGTTGTACCACTATCAGGGATGCAAAAATCACCGGTATGCTCCAGACTGTCTTCATGTCAAACAAGTAGAGTTAAACATGCTATAACAATAAATGAAGCATATATTTTAAAAAAAAGGAAATAGTTTCATTAAGATGCATAAGGAAACACAATTAATGAAAACATGGTACATTACAAGCAGAAATCGCAAATACATATCAATTTAAAAATTACACAACAAGGAATCACATAATGTAAATCAAACCAGGAATCACGCAGACATGAATCACATAGCTCATATCAAGCCATAGTAACATCATGATCATCCGTGAAATAAGATGCTGCTAAATATATGGGATTATTAGGCATTTGTTCAACAAGGTTCACTTCTTTTTCTTCACCTTTACTCTCTTGGTACAATTTACAAAAATGTTCAGGTGTACGACACGTATTGGCCCAGTGTTCTTTCATTCCGCAGTTAAAACAGTAACCTTCAGATTTATTATGAGCATTTTTTCTTTTATTATGATGGTTATTGTTATGGACCGTATCACTGGTCGAAGGGTTGTGATAACTACCTCGACTACGTCCACGACCACAACCACGTGCACCTTTATGACCACGACCACCTCTTGAAACATATCATCTTCTATAACCATCCCGACCTTGATATTGGCCTCTGCCTCGACCACCATTATTGTAATTTTCTCGCCCACAGAAGTTTGAGAAATTTATAGCATGTGCTTCTGGCAATGCATGTGCTCCAGTTGGGCGTAACTCAGATTCTTAATCAATATATTATTACTATTTTCTGTCATTAACAACACCTCTCTAGTTCGTGATACTTAGTGTATCCGACTAGTCTGTGTTGCATTTGGATGAGTATATGACTGACATGAAAAGTAGAAAGAGTTTTTTCAATCATTTCCTCATTAGTAATTTTTGTCCCGTAAAATATAGCGTTTGTCGAATATTATGAATGGTAGAGGAGTAATCATTTACTGATGTAAAATCTTGAAACCTTAATGTGTTCCATTGATGTATGGCTTTTGGAAGCATTGTTTCTCTTTGGTGGCCATATCTTTCATTCAGATTAATCCATAGCTCAGAAGGATCTGTAATATCGAGATATTCTATTTGCAGAAAATTATCTAAATGTCTACGCATGAATATAATTGCCTCGCATCGTTGCTGGTCAGTACATTCATTTTCCTCATCAATTGTTTTCGCGAGGAATTTCGCAGTAAGATGCGTTTTCACATTTGATTCCCATTGCATATAACTTTTCCCATTGACAGTGAGTTCGGTAAAATCTACTTTCGAGAGATTAGACGTATTGCAGCTAAATGAACATTAAAACAAGCATAATTAGGATCAAGACATTTTATTTTAATACGCAACCACACAAGCACAATTATTGCAATAGTATGATGCAATTATCTCATCTCTAGCCAAATTATGCACTCGAACATTGCTAAGACAAAAGCGAGGAATATAATAGGTAGAAACATAGGATTTTCCTCAGCTGCTAGCATAAAAATGAAAAATAAAAGGTAAACGAGCATCAAGATCATTTTTGACGTGCAGAGCATTTTGCAAGATGAGAGAAAAAAAGATAAAGATTTGTGTGGAGTTTGAGTTATAAAATCTGCATATTTATAGAAGAAAGATATCTATAAGTAGCCGTTTTATAGCCGTTAGAAAACAAGCATTTTTCTTTGTTTTGTTTAATTTGGCATAATTGATGAATGATAATAACTTTAACAATCGAGCAACAAGGATTAATTGTATAACAAATAAATAATTTCAACCGCGTTAATAAATTTCAACGGGCATAAGAAATAATATTACGATAAGTAAATACATATAGATATTTCCGCCACATTACTATGTAAAAACTTTAATGGGCTTGTGGAATAAAATAAGCAATATAATAGGAAGTAAAACCTTCCATAATAATTAAGTGTTAGTAGTAATATGAGGTAAACCTTCCATAATAATAATTTGTCAGCAGTAATAGGAGGTAAAACCTTCCATAATTATAAATTGTCAGTAGTCGTTTCTAGCTTGGGGTTAACTCAAGTATCAACGAAAGTTAAAATTAGCGTTATTGTTAGAGTTAGATGGCATTAAAATATAAAGAGGATTTTCATCAAATCATAAAATTATAGATAGGTGGTAATCCGCATTGTCTATAATAATGGAGATAGATGAACAAGTAAATATAAACTTTCGTACCTTTTAACGTTGAACGTTTTCTTTAATGAAGGAACTGAATTCTTCCGGATCGAGCACTATCGTGCTGATAACGTGTTATTGAAAAGCTAAAACTATTGGGATTTATAACAATATATTTAAAAGGACATAGGGAAAGAAGAGCAAATAAAGAGTATATTACTTGTGAATGAGTGTTTTTCTCTTCATTTTGATGACTTCTTATATAAGGAAGAATTTCCAATATTTTACACCATTTACAACAACTACTACTATTATAAAATAGTATTTGTACATAATTTTCAACAATAGCCACTAGGCATATCCACTAATCATATTATAACATTAATATTGTTTTCTGGGCGTGGTAAATCTAAAAGAAAGTTCTACTAGACCATATTTAGATGCTTCACGTAAATTCATCAGAAGAAGTAGCTGTTCACATGCTTCTTTATATCTTTACCTTGGAAGTTGGTCATTACATTTTTAATTGTTCATTTGGCATCCTCAGTAGGAACTTAGTGAGATAAAAAATTGTGCATCTACCACACATTTAATTGAAGCTAAACTACACCTAAACAATTAAGGCTAAAGAAAAAGCTTTTAAAGAAATCAGGTTTTGAAGCACCAGAAAAGTGTAACTTTTAACCATGTGATATACAAAGTGTTTATGAGAGTTTCATGAGAAATAGATTTGTCTTGCTCGTGCTCATGAAAAGGGACAATTATGATAGGATTGTGCTTACTCGAAGTTTTATACTATAACATAGATAACTTCATTTATTTTATAATTTTAAAAACATCACTGATTATGTCTTATGCCAACCATTGATAACTGATATAATGTATTCAAGAATAATTATTTACGTTGACATGTAAAAAGTTCATTAAGGAAGGAATAATTACTGTTTAAGAATATTTTCTTTATTTATACCTCATCAATTACTAATGCCTTATAACCGTCACTACAAGATTTGAGAATTTTCCCGACTCCCCAGGTGACCGCCGGGCGGTCCCCAGGTTTTCGGCGACCGCCGATATCAACGGGGACCGCCTGACGGTCTCCGAAACAAAATGGGGACCGCCCACAAAGATATTTGGTGACCGCCCGGCGGTCCCTAATAATATCCATACCTCTTTTTTTGATTTTATGGAATAATTATGGTGTCGCGTTGTTTGTTTAGTTGATAGATATCCTAATAATAGTTAAGAGAACAAAATTACAAGGTTTCATGCAAATTGAAACAACATGTGATGATTAAGTGTACGTATAATGTATAATAGGTTCAACGTTAAAAACTCTCTCAATCTCATTCAATCTACTATTAAAGAACTAAATTAGTAGTTTTATAATCATTTGTTACTTAAATTGACATGTTATAATGAGGTTAGTTGCTAAAAATCAAAAACACATGGAGATCGTTCCGTAAAAAAAAAAAAAAAAAAAGAGGTATGAATATTATTAGGGACCGCCTGACAGTCCCTAAAGACACTTTTAGGGACCGCTGGGCGGTCACATTTGGCGATAGATCGTATTATATATATATATATATATATATATATATATATATATATATATGCGTGTCGGTTACAAGTGCATGGTCTAGCAATACAACGAGTCTATCTCAAATCAGGCCTACACTATGTATCTTGCGTAGACTTGGTCCGGAACCTGTTGCTCAAGGTCGGGGATGAGTCCCGATATGACGTCGGGGATAATCCTCGATATAACGTCGGTGATGATCCTCGATATAACGTCGGTGATGATCCTCGATATAACGTCGATGATGATCCTCGATATAACGTCGGTGGTGATCCTTGATATGACGTCGAGGATGGTCCTCGTTATAGGAGGCAGAATGCCGATGTGGGCAAGACTGTGTTCAATGTCGATATCGGGTATGATATCGAATATCTCTAGTCGATGTGATGCGGGATGACCGAGGCAAGAATTGATTGTCTTTCTCAGTGTGCGGGGCGGGATATTTATAGGCGCGGCTGGCCTATATCGAATTCTATTTTCAACGTCATATCGGGGTTGATCCCCGATATGCTTGATCATGGGCCGCGCCCCAAAATGGGCCCACATGCTAGAAACCTCCATATCATGTAGTCCCCCAATTTGGGGATTATTATCCTAGGGATAAGAATTCGCAAATTTAGTTTTGAATTTTCGAGTTACCTGTACCCCCACATCCCCTCAGTTCGAAGGACGGAAATCGAAAATGGGGGAGTGCACTTGGAACTGGGTTGTGCGGTTCCCCAGTGCAGTTACCGCATTGCACGAGGTCCTCGTTTGAACTATAAGTTCTAGTGCTGGTACGGTGATCTCACGTCGAAAATCAAATCGAATATGACTTTCGATGTAATCCCTGATGTAGCGCATTTAATGCCGTGGGCCCCTGCTTTTGTCTGTTTATAAAAGTCGATACATGCCTTGTCATCCTTCACTTATTTTAGTTCCTCGTGTTGTCACCGCCGGGACTACATCGAATTATACATCGGTAAATTTCCCCGATGTCTTCTTCGATATAGATTTCGATATATTTCTCGACATTGCTTTCGATATTCTGCGCGTTTTTTGCAATAAGTCTCCTTATTTGTTTTGCCTGAGGATGGTTCATGATAAGAAATTTCCGAAGAAGAAAAAACTTGTTGTATCATCGCAGTATTATGAAGCTGGTCGTGCTAGGCGAAATGCTTTCGTGGTGTCAGACGATGAATCTTCTGATTCTGAAACTTCTGCGAGGGATGCGTCATTAGATGACGGTTTAGTGCAAGTCTCCGGAATCTTTGCCCATCTAAGGTTACCCCGAGTCCGTCTTCATGAACGGAACTCTCGGTTCCCTGATAAGTATGTCGTAATGCAGTCAAATATTTATGGTGGGAGCGTTATTGTTGGAGATCGCACTGCCATAGCGGAAGGTATTCTGTTGGAAGAGGATAGAATTAATGCTATGACCGTGGATCACGCTTCCCATCAACGTATAGCTGCCAACCCTCCCCGGGTCAAAGTGACTCTGCCGCCAGCAGGCGCACCGGCTAACTATTGGCATCCTCGGGCTCGGGCTCGCTTTGAGGCATTAGCAGGGGGCTTGGGAAAAGTTCTCATTCTGACCCTCAACATTTTGCGGTGTCGCCCGGTGCCGGGAGTGGAGAACTTGATCCTGACGAAGAAAGTTGTGATGAGGTCCCTGCTGTGCCGGCCGCTCCGAGCTCGTCTACTTCGGCCGCAAAGCGTACTGCGGCATCCCCTGGTAACACTAATACTGAGGGGCCATCTGACAGTAGAGCGCCATTGAGGGAAGATTACTCTTTTCTCCATGATCCTCTTTCGGAACGGTTAATTATGCGGATTGGGAATAATAATATCCGTGAAGAGGATGCTATTCGAGGCTTGGAAACTATTTATGGAAATATTGATCCTTCTGAATTGTGCCGAGATCTGGGGGTGGAATTAGCACCACGCATATGTCTGATGCTGCTATATACAGTAAGAAGCTTGCCATGTTGTTTGTAGGCTGTTACTAATGTTCATACCTTCTTATTCGTTACTAATGATTATTCGGTTCCTTGGCAGTTTGGGCACACATTCCATGAACTGTGCAGAGATTACATGCTGCTTGGGGAAGTGCAGACTAGTCACGATGCTTTGGTGAAAGAACTACGCGCGATGATTGCGCGTAGTGAAATTAGTCGTGATCGTGCTAACAGCCGGGCTCGTGCTGCTGAAACTCAGAAATGCATTGCCCGTGACGCAGCGTGGAAAGCATTGGTCGCTGAGGAAGAGATGAAAAAGGAATTGGCTAGTAGCCAGGTCGAGACCCAACGTCTGTGTGCCAGTAATCTTAGGTTAGAGCGTGAACGCGATGCGTATCGGGAGTCCCTTGAAAACTTGGAAATTCAGAATGCGAAATTAACCGAAACTTTGGCTCGCCACGGGGTAACTGTATGTTCGCCTTATACCAAGGCAGGTGTTGGTGATTCTATAAAGGATAGTGATTATAACTTCGAAGACTCTCCCCTCTCATATGGGTGTACCGCGGTCGAGGCTGATATGATTGGGACTACCGAGCCTTATGGCGGAAGGGTGCCCGGATGGGCTGTCGCGGGACCGTACATTAGGGAACGTTATAGGGTCCCTTGTGCGATGCGGTATTCCCAGTTATTATCTGATCCAGAAAGTAGTAGTCCGAAATGGAATAAATACCCAGAAGTTTTGTCTCCCCGGGGAATGGATGAACTTGCTGACGATATTTGCGCCGAGCCCTGGAAATTTCCCGAATTTGAAATGAATGTATCTGGGCTTGGGCCCTTTCATCGGGACGATATTCGGGCGGAGTTGTTCACTGGTCTTGCGAGTAACGAGTTTCTTTACGATATGTAGGTGTGTTGTGGGCTGGTGACATTTTTTGATATTGTAGCAATTATTTCCTCGGGCAAATTTTTGTATGCGAAGTGTGCCCCATGCTATTGACTGGGAGCCGCTTTCATGATGTTCTATGAAAGGAGTTTTATTTGTAGAATTCCTATCTTGTGTAATTCTTTATGTGATCATGAATATTCTATCCTTGTCGTATAATAATTGTGATAGCCTGATGAATGTCTGGTATCATGGGCATAGAATTGCCTATCTTTGGTAGGTGATTTGTTACCACTCATGAATGAGAGCCATCCCCTTTTGACATGGTATGTTTTTCTTGCGGGTAGGGGTTCATCCCGTTATCGTAGGGAAACCGCTACCGTTGAGATGTTTATGATCGACCCCGTTATCACAGGGGATATTTTCGTTGTGGGTGAGCCTTTCCTTTGTCTTTTTGACTATGTCTCTTGGTGACTCTGTCGTCGTTGAATATGTAGGTCATTGAGCCCTGCAAAACATCATAGACAAGAAAAATTTTCGAAATAAAAGCTAATACGAAAGCACGAAATGACGTGCATGTGTTATTTGAGAGATGTTCCCTCAATCTATGAATATCTGTTTTACACGAGAAATAGTGTTTCCGTAGTGCTCTATCATGCCCATGGTACCCATTTGTACCTGTTTGTACCTGTAAGATGGCGATGTGTTAAATATATCTAAGGGGATATTCCCCAATTGTTTGCGCAATTCTCTGCACTTCTGCAATGCCCGCTTAGGACATATCCCTTCATCGAATATGAGATTGTGCCAAGCAACAAATAAAAAGGTAATAACGGATAACGGTCGAAGGCTAAGTAAACCTAACCCACCTACATATCCCGTTGAATGGGGAGTCAGAGGAAGTTCTTCTTGGATTGGCCCCGTTATCACAGAGAATTTTTTGAATCGACCCCGTTATCACAGGGGATTTTTGCTTGGATTGGCCCCGTTATCACAGAGAAGTTTTTGAATCAACCCCGTTATCACAGGGGATTTTTCTTGGATTGGCCCCGTTATCACAGTGAATTTTTTGAATCGAACACGTTATCACAGGGGATTTTTTCTTGGATTGGCCCCGTTATCACAGGGAATATTTTGAATCAACCCCGTTATCACAGGGGATTTTTTCTTGGATTGGCCCCGTTATCACAAGGAATTTTTTGAATCGACCCCGTTATCACATGGAATTTTTTCTTGGATTGGCCCCGTTATCACAGGGAATTTTTTGAATCGACCCCGTTATCACAGTGGATTTTTTTTTTTTTGTAGGTGACCCGGTCCCGCTCCTGGGCAAGAGCCTTCCTCCTTATCATGATAGTTTTAACGATAGACTGGTGCTGAACCGTATCCGATTGCCTACGTATCCCGTACAGGGAATCAAGCCTCGCGTAGTTCTTTACATTGCTGATAGTGATTGAAATGCTGAATTTCATAACAATAAAAATGCGTAAGGTGTTGAACGTTCCATGGCCTGGGAAGGGACTCGCCATGCATGTCCTCAAGATAATAATAGCCTTTCGCGTTGGCGTGGGTGACCCTGTAGGGTCCATCCCAATTAGCTTGTAGTTTCCCAACGTGTTTACTTGCTTTCACACTTTTCAACACCAAGTCACCCACTTGAAACTTCTGGCCATCGCTGCTTTGAATGCCACCGTCCGTTGGTAAGCTTGCTCTCTTGTGGAACCAATCATTTCTAAGTCCATTTTTCGCAGTCGTGCAGCGTGCTGCGGGTCATACTTCGCAATTCTGTATGTTGGCATGCCAATCTCCCCTAGGACTACTTCCTCGGACCCGTATACTAGAGTAAACGGTGCCTCTCCTGTGGATGTTCTAGGCGTGGTCCTATACGCCCATAGAATACCTGGCAGTTCATCGATCCAACTCCTTGTGGCGTGTAGTCGCCGTTCCAAATACTATTTAAGAGTCTTGTTGGTGGACTGCACTTGTCCATTTGCCTGCGGGTGGGATACCGCGGCAAAATGATGGGATATTTTTAATTCTTTGCACCATGCGACCATTGTCTTTCCTCTGAACTGGGTACCATTGTCCTATACCAAAACTCGGGGTAGTCCAAAGCGACATACGATGTTATTCCAGACAAAGTCTATCATATTTTTCTCCGTGATGTGTATTAAAGCTTCGGCCTCCAACCATTTCGTAAAGTATTCTACCGCTACTAAGAGAAATTTCTTCTGACCTCTGGCCATTGGTAGGGGACCAACTATATCAATTCCCCATTGATCAAATGGGCAGGTGATCTCTAGGGGCTGCATCAGTACAACTGGCATGTGTACTAGTTTGGCGTGGTACTGGCAACTCTCACAATTGCGGCAGTACAGGGTGGTTACTCCGATTGGCAGGCCTAGAGGTGGTTAACAATGTCACACGCTTTTCCACAAAGACGTCTGAGGAACTAGTGAATTTCGATAAGGCATCAGCCTTTGCATTCTCCGACCGAGGTATTTGTGTCAGATTGAATGTAGTGAACTCGGCCGCTAATTATTTCAACTTTGCCAAGTATAAAACCATGGTTTCTTGCTTTGCTTCGAAGAATCCCGAGAAATTGTTAGCCACTAACTGTGAATCAGTGAAAACTTCCAGATGTTTCGAACAGAGGGTTTTAGCCATTCTGATTCCTGCCAAAACTGCCTCATACTCCGCCTCGTTGTTTGTTATAGGAAAGTTCAGACTGATAGCAAAATCGAATTCCCTACGATCTCGGGGCACCAGGTGAATTCCTGCTCCCCCGCTGTTTGCCGTGGAGGAGCCATCCACATGAAGTAGCCACGCTGCGGGTTTCGAACTAGGACCAGGGTCCTGGCTTACATGAAATATATGGTGGCACGAATGGTCTAAGTTGTTACCTAGCGCCTCCGCCATAAAGTCGGCTAGCACATGTGCTTTAATGGTTGTACGGGGGCGGTACCCGATCCCGAATTCGCCCAATTCTATGGCCCATTTTACCAATCTCCCCGAGGTATCAAGATTGGTCATGATCTGGCGGAGTGGTTTGTCTGTCATGACCACGACTAGGTGCGCTTGGAAATAAGGTTTCAACTTACGAGCCGTCATGACGACGACCAAGGCAAATAGTTCAATTTGCAGATAATTCTTTTCTGCTCCGTGAAGAACACGACTGACGTAATGAACTGGAGATTGTTTCTCGTTTGCCTCTTTCACTAATATTGTGCTAATGGCGTTGGCGGAGACCGCCAGATATAGATAAAGCGTCTCCCCCGGATCTGGTTTCGCCAAGAGTGGTGGTGCCACCAGATACTTCTTGAAGTGCTGAAACGCTCTTTCGTATTCTTCGGTCCACTAGAAGTGCTTGGCCTTCTTCAAGATTTTGAAGAAAGGAAGACTCCGCTCTGCGGAGGTAGCAATAAAATGTCCCAAGGCTGTTATACGTCCCAAAAGGCATTGCACATCCCGTACCGAGCGTGGGGAGGCAAAATTCAACACGACCTCTATCTTGTCTGGGTTGGCTTCAATTCCGCGCTCGTTAACCATGTATCCCAGAAATCTTCTTGCTGCCACCCCAAAGGTACACTTCTTGGGGTTGAGCTTCATCCCATAGTTTCTCATAATGGCAAACGACTTCTCCAAGTGCTCTACGTGATCATGTGCCCTCAAACTTTTAATTAAGATATCGTCCACATATACCTCCATCGACTTTCCTATTGGGCTGTAAAACATCTTCGCCACCAATCTCTGGAACGTCGCTCCGGCGTTCCTCAAACCGAAAGGCATTACACGATAATAGTATACACCCGTGTCCGTAACGAAGGCTATTTTCGGTTGATCTTCCATTGCCATAAAAATATGGTGGAACCCGCTCTTGGCATCCATGAAACTAAATAGGGCGCACCCGGCTGTTGAATCTACTAGAAGGTCGATCCTTGGCAACAAAAAAGGATCCCGCGGGCAATGCTTGTTCAAGTCTTTGTAATCCACACACATTCTCCACTCTGCTTCTTTCTTCAGAACTAGGACGATATTGCTGAGCCACTCCGAATAGCGCAATTCGTAAATATGCCATGCTTTAAGCTTTTCCACAACCTCTTTCTCTGCTGCCTCGCTCTTCTCCTTGCTAAAGTTCCTTTTCTTCTGTCGTATCGGTTTGGCCCGTGGATCAACATTCAGCTTATGCTCTATAATCTTCAGGTCGATCCCGATCAAGTCAGAATCACTCCAGGCAAATATATTGAGATTTCTTCTTAAACATTCAATCAATGCCTTCCGAATATCGAGCGGCATTGTAGCTCATATCCTCAACGTGTGCTCCGGTTGTCCTGGGTCGATCTCTATTGTGATAAAATCTCCGGCCGACTCCATTATTGGTTCACATTGATAAGGAATGATTGGCCTTTCCATCTCGGCGCGTTGCGCCTTATGATCAAGCCTCGACCTCTTGCCAGTCTTCATCACATTGGGATCTGTCTTGTTCAACTCCTGCCCCTCAATACTTCGTTGCCCCTTCCCTGCCATCTTGTCTGATGAGCCCCCTATCTAGAGAACCTTGGTTCCCACAGACGACGCCACTGATTTGGCAATAGATCATATTATATATATATATGCATGTCGGTTACAAGTGTATGGTCTAGCAATACAACGAGTCTATCTCAAATCAGGCCTACACTATGTATCTTGCGTAGACTTGGTCCGGAACCTGTTGCTCAAGGTCGGGGATGAGTCCCGATATGACGTCGGGGATAATCCTCGATATAACGTCGGTGATGATCCTCGATATAACGTCGGTGATGATCCTCGATATGACGTCGAGGATGGTCCCCGTTATTGGAGGCAGAATTCCGACGTGGGCAAGACTATGTCCAATGTCGATATCGGGTATGATATCGAATATCTCTATTCGATGTGATGCGTGATGACCGAGGCAAGAATTGATTGCCTTTCTCAGTGTGCGGGGCGGGATATTTATAGGCGCGGCTGGCCTATATCGAATTCTATTTTCTACGTCATATCGGGGTTGATCCCCGATATGCTTGATCATGGGCCGTGCCCCAAAATGGGCCCACCTGCTAGAAACCTCCATATCACCGCATGTCAGTCCCTAATAATATTCATACCTTTTTTTTTATTTTACGGAACGATTATGGTGCCGGGTTGTTTGTTTAGTTGATAGATATACTAATAATAGTTAAGAGAACAAAATTACAAGGTTTCATGCAAATTGAAACATCATGTGATGATTAAGTGTACGTATAACGTATAATAGATACAACGTTAAAAACTCTCTCAATCTCATTCAATCTCCTTCAATCTACTATTAAAGAACTAAATTAGTAGTTTTATAATCATTTGTTAGTTCAATTGACATGTTATAATGATGTTAGTTGCTAAAAATCAAAAACACATGGAGATCGTTCCGTAAAAAAAAAGAGGTATGAATATTAATAGGGATTGCCTGGGAGTCCCTAAAGCCACTTTTAGGGACCGCCAGGCTGTCCCTAAAGATATTTGGTGACCGTCCGACAGTCCCTAAAGGTGGTTCTTTTTTAAATTTTACGGAACGAGTATGGTGCTGCGTTGTTTGTTTAGTTGATAGATATCCTAATAATAGTTAAGAGAACAAAATTACAAGGTTTCATACAAATTGAAACATCATGTGATGATTAAGTGTACGTTTTACGTATAATAGGTTCAACGTTAAAAACTCTCTCAATCTCATTCAATCTCATTCAATCTACTATTAAAGAACTAAATTAGTAGTTTTATAATCATTTGTTATTTCAATTGACATGTTATAATGATGTTAGTTGCTAAAAATCAAAAACACATGGAGATCGTTCCGTAAAATCAAAACAAATGAGGTATGATATTATTAGGGACCGTCTGGCAGTCCCTAAAGACACTTTTAGGGACCGTCGGACGGTCCCTAAAGATATTTGGTGACCGCCTGACGGTCCCTAATAATATTCATACCTCTTTTTTATTTTATTTTACGGAACGATTATGGTGCTGCGTTGTTTTTTTAGTTGATAGATATCCTAATAATAGTTAAGAGAACAAAATTACAAGTTTTCATACAAATTAAAACCACATGTGATGATTAAGTGTACGTATTACGTATAATAGGTTCAACGTTAAAAACTCTCTCAATCTTATTCAATCTCATTCAATCTACTATTAAAGAACGAAATTAGTAGTTTTATAATCATTTGTTACTTCAATTGACATGTTATAATGAGGTTAGTTGCTAAAAATCAAAAACACACCGAGATCATTCCATAAAAAAAAATATGAATATTATTAGGGACTGCCTGGCGGTCCCTAATACCACCTTTAGGGACCGCCGGACGGTCACTAAATATCTTTAGGGACCGCTCGGCGGTCCCTAAATGCAGTGAAATAGGCAGGAAGGGGGGGGGGGATTTGAAATTTCTGTTTTCACCCTCAATACTATATATATCACCACTCTCCTATCCAATTTTTCAACACTCTACTCTAAAATTTCTCTTCTCATTTTTCTCTTCCTAAATCCCAAAAGTAAAAATCATCTAACCAAAACTTTCATTTCTTCTTTCTTTTACCAAATATAAACAAACACTCTTCCCTTTTTTCTTCAAATCCCAAAACACAACATTTCTTCTCTTTTCTTTTAACAAATGCCAAGAAAACACCAACAATATGTTATTCATTTCTTTTTCTTCTTCTTTTTCATTGTTTTTGGTTTATTTATATAACTATCATTTATTTTTACTTTTATTTCATTATTTTCTTTGTTTTATTTTGTTAACTTTCATTTCATTTTACTTTTTTATCATTATTTTGTTTGTTTTGGTTCTTGTAAATATTTGTTGCATATATTTACACGCAATTTATACAAAAAACCCAATAATATTCTGGTAAATTTCTAGAATATTATTGGGTTTTTTTTATTATGCGGCAGACTTTTAGAGACCGCCAAGCGGTCCCCAATAATATTCATAGCATCAGGGACCGCCGAGCGGCCCCGATCTATGAATATTATTGGGGACCGCTCGACGGTCCCTAAAAGTCCCTATATCTTTGGGGACCGTCGGGCGGTCCCTAAAGACTTATAGGCTTTGGTGACCGCCCAGTGGTCCACATAAGTCATTAGGGACTGCCCGGCGGTCCCTAAATTTGCGGTCGCAGAAAATAGTCCCCGCGACCGCAAGGCGGTCGCCAAAGGGTGGGGGACCAAGGGTATCCGCGACCGCCTTTAGGGACCGCCCCGATGGTCCCTAAAGACCCCTGAATCTTGTAGTGCGTAAACTAAACTCTCTCCATGTTACGTTGCTTCACAACTATGATCTACAAGTACGTGTTTAACAAATCTTCTAACAAGTGGAGGTCAACTTATATTTGATCCATCGGTTGCTATTGATCAACCTACAATTGGTCAATTTTGAAGTCTTGGTCGACTTATACTCAATGCAACATGTTACTTTTGCAAAACTAGTCGATTCACTCTCAATTGAGTCAATCTTTAGTTGCTCGAAGATTGCTATGACACAAGACAGCTTCTCCATAATACTAGCCATATTTTTCGTGCAAATTTGGAACATCGGTTATTACTTATTACTACTATTTTTTTATAATTTTTTTTAATATGCGGCATATTTGATAGAAATGTGAGATTCTGAAAAATACTTACAACGCGATAGCATGACAAACATGAAGAAATTGGGCAACTTTCCGCTGTTTCTTGTATTTATGAATTTTCTACGCATTTCTCTCTACTTTTCTGATCTTATTTCTATTTTTCCTTTTCACAATATTCTTGTGCCTAGTTGACCACTTGACTTGATATCAATGATATTATTTTAATTTATTTCGTGGGTTCCAATTTTAGAGTTTTAAAAGGTCTTCTTTTGTACAAAAAGTTGAAAATGTAACTG
Source organism: Linaria vulgaris (assembly GCA_948329865.1). NCBI lineage: Eukaryota > Viridiplantae > Streptophyta > Magnoliopsida > Lamiales > Plantaginaceae > Linaria > Linaria vulgaris. Next base: position 19,314,228 of record OX415253.1, on the reverse strand, counting down.
ATCTTGAATTTATTAATATAGATAATCCTTTATCAAAAGGATGAAACACACTTGATTGTCATTGGATATCACGTCAGCATGAGTAGATTAATTCGTAAGATTATATGGAGTGACGTCTGATTAGTCAAGGCTCATAACTTTGAGGTCACAGGTTCAAATCCTAAGAACCGTCCTTTCTTTTTTTGGAAGGTGGTAGAAAAAAGGAAGGGATAGACTCCCTATATATTATGCTTGTATTATGTGTTTTGAAATTATTATTACTCTGGTTAATATAGTAACTAAATTAAAATTTTATTTTTAGAATCCTTAAAGTAAAACACCCACTTCTCTTCGCTCAATTTTAAGTGGCTCTTCACCTTTTCAACTTTAATTTTGCAATCGGTATATATAATATTGTAAAACGATCAATTAGTTTTATTTGACTTGTGTAATGCGTCTCGCATGAATATATTCAGAGAAAAGGTTAGGACCAAACATGAACATTATAATGCAACTTATTAAAAAATATAGTAATTCGGCCAACAACCTGCAAGATGTAAGATTATGAGGTCAAAATAGTATTCGAGGGCCCAAAGGGACAACTAATTTGTTGGTGGCATCCCCCTTTTCCATTTCAACAAATGACAAGAATAATTACTAATAAGAAAAAAAAAAAATATTTGCAATAATCAAAGATTTGCATGATCATCATCAATATAAAACACAACATATACATGATTTGTAAGGTAGAATAAGATTAAGCTTATCTTGATGCTATGCATCGTCTTTCTATGTAGTTTGACTTTTGAGAATATTCTTGAATGAATTATTTTTATGTAACAAAAAAGATAATGATGTATTCATAATCACACGACGAAGAAGATAAAATTATATGTACGTGAAAAATGTGGCGGAGGGATTGATATCGTCATTGCTAATGTCAGAAAAGGTATATTCTGATTTAATAACTCTAAAAAATATTTACAAAAAAATTAAATAATTGACCAAAAGAATTGACCTAGTGCCAGAGGAGAATTAGATGGAGCACACGAATGGCAATATTTGATTACATGGCTTCTTCAAAGGAGGGCTAAACATTTGAAAACGCTGAAATTCTATGAGCTATGCAAAATGAAATTAAACATTATAAACTTGGGTACAATTTTAATTTCATTCTTTGGTCAAACTATCAAAGGAAACTAGGAAAGTGATAATTGGAGGATTTTCAGTTAGTCCGAGTCTAATTTAATAATCCTTTAGAATGTTTCAATATTGTTCTTTTCCACAAAGAAAAGAAATTGAAAAATATACTTTGGTCAAACACTAAAACCCAATTGCCAACGGCATAATAATAAAGAAAAAATAACTTTATTGAATTATTTTTTAGTTTTCTTTTGAAAGAGGGATTTTTTTTTGAAAGAGGAAATTTCGTGATTGTTATTTTGTCGAATGTTCTTTCTCTGATGTGACTGGTGACAATGACACTATACTTAATCTTGTCGTGGTGCAATTCTTTGTTTTTCCATTGGTGGATTTAGGGGCTGGAAATGCACTCGCTATGATTTTGGATTTTACCCTTAGCCATAAAAAAAAAAATTAAGTTAAATAAACTCCTATTCAAAAAATAAATATATTGAGTTACCGTTTAAATAGTGATGAAATTGCAACCGATTGAATTACTCATTTCCACGTCGATTTCAGCAATACAGTTGATTATGATTTGTTCGAAAATACCTCGAAGCTGTACACTAATATTTATTGGGCTCTTGATTCTCTGGACTTGCCTAAAGTCAAGCAAGCAATTTTATCCTCTACCTTTGCTTGAATTGAGAATTCTTTTTTTAATTGAATTTTGCATTGTTTGCCAATGAGCATTTGTAGTTCTACAATCTTTTTTCAGATAAATACAAGATTCATTATCAATGACAGAGATCTAAATCAACTAATTTAAATCATAAACTTCTGCGTTTTCATGCGATTTACCAAACAACTCTAAAAAAATGAATATTTTTTCAATAATCTAATTGTGGACTTTATAAGTAAATTTGCACACTAAAATAGTAGTTATATAAAATTTGTCATTATCCAAACTAAATCAAAAACGCATTATAGTAATGGGATAATCAGATATCTGATTAAGAATTGTACTGACCATTACTTTAATTCTGTCAATAGCTATCCACATTAGCTTCAATCTCTGCAGTTTTCACCAAGAACACAAGTACAAAGAACTGCCCATTCACTCTGCGTGCTCGACCCGGCTGTCGATTATCACAGGTTTGCCATCCACCCGAACACGAAGACTCTCATTCCCCAAGCTATGTTGTTCCTTGAGAATTTCTTTTGCTGAATCGTTAACAGAATCACTGCAACCCCACAACTCAATTAATCGGAGTGTTGTTATGTCTCCAATGCCAGAGGGTATCTCCTTCAAATTTCTAACGTAATGAACAACAAGGTGCTCAAAGACTGGGAAGTGAACACTGTCCCCCGTCCAGCATAGAAGATTGGGATTCCCATGTAACTCCAGATATTTTAGATGAAGGAAATGCCCTTCGACTGGGTTCCATTCATCTTTCTCCGTAGAGAAGTTTACTAATTGGAGCTTTTCAAGATAAGGTAACGGCCCAATCTCTGTCGTTATGTCTTCCCAGGAGAATCTCATATACGATAACGTCAACTTCCTGAGATAACCAGGGAACCCCAGGATATCTCGCATATAGTTATGTTCGCGGTCTGGAAACGCACAGTTTAGCAATTGAAGTTTCTGTAGACGACCCACGTTGTTGAGAGAGTAATGCGGTAAATCTCTGTTGCATTTCCGACAATAGATTAGTTTCAATTTCACAACATTGAGAATTTTCCTAACAACCTCTTCGATAAATCTGAAATTCAACACATGTGAAAGTGTCTCTAGGTTTTCCAACACATCACGTTACCTTGACCATTGACCATCCACTTGGCTAACAGGCGGAGGTTCAGGGAGACACAATCCAGAAACTATTATATGCTTAAGTTGTGGCATCTTCCAAATTTCAACTGGTACAACAACTGCTCTGTTACTATTTAAAAATATTACCGTTTGTAGATTCCAGAGCATGCATATCGAAGAAGGAAGCACGTCCCAATCTGATTCAGACTCGATGTAGCGTGCATTAATCATTTGGAGAAAAACCTCTAACCTATCAATACTCACATCAAGTACCCTGAGCAATCTGAAATCAACCAACACCTCATAATCTAATAGTCCCCAACCGCAAATCAATGAACGGAGAAATGATGTTGGTTGAATATCAAAGAGATCTCGTGAGGTATATCTCTCGTTTGACTTGCAATGTATTGCTAACCGGTGCATATTATTTGTGCCTTTCAAAATGTCAGTGATATTCAACTTAAGGATATCCTGGAAACCCAATCTAACAAAGTCAAAATGCCTATTTTTGTCTTTTGAATTGTTAGACATATACATTGCTCCAATGTGAAGAAAATGTTCATTTCGAGCTTCCACCAAGCACATATCTCTCAAAAGATCGTGAAGTTTGCAATATTTCATATTGCCTGTGCATCCCAACTTAGTTACAGTCAAAAGATTTCTTTCAATGAGATCTTTTAAATAATCTCTACCCACTTCCTCCAAACCTTTTGCCCTATCTAGTCGTAAAATTCCTTCAGCAACGCACAACTTAATAAGCTTAGACACACGAATCTCCTCATCCTCTTTGAAAACTCCCAAATATAGAAAACAAGGTTTCAAACGAATAGGCAAGTGGGTATAACTAAGAGAGAGTATATTCAAGCAATTCTCTTCATTGTTTGAATTCAGAGTTGTGTTTGTATTTTCAGCAACATACTCCCAGTATTCTCGTACCATGTTAGACTTAGCAAGCAACCCTCCAACCGCACCAATTGATAGCGGAAGTCCTTTACAATTTTTTGCAATCTTTTTTCCAACATCCACTAATTCGGGAGGGCAATTTTCCTTGTCGAATACTTTTTTGCAAAGTAGACTCCAACTTTTACTCTCCCCGAGAAGATTCATTTCATAAATATCAGAGGAGGCAAAATTGTTAGCAACATTTAGTATCCTAGTCGTAACCACGATCCGGCTCCCACAATTGTTATCAGGAAAAGACGACTTTAACTCATCCCATGCCTCGATACTCCACATATCATCTAGTACAATCAAATACCTCCTTCCAAATAGATGTTGGTGTAAACTTTTTTGCTTGCTTTGACCAATATGATTAAAGTTCATACCTTTTAAAAGGCACGATAAAATTTCTTAGACATCATATTGTTGAGATATAGTAACCCAACAACGGATGTCAAAGTGTGACACAACAAGTAAATCTTCATAAGCAATTTTAGCAAGTGTTGTCTTACCGATACCACCCATTCCAATGATTGGAATGACTTGGCGGCTAGACCGTTGGTCAACGAGCTTATCCAGAATGTGGTTCAGGTCCTCTTGGTACACCACGTCGGAGTCTTTCCGGGATGGAGGGGTTGAGGAAGCTGAATCTGGAGGCAACTGATTTTTACTCGTAAACTTCTCTTTCGTTGCGATCGCCTCCTTCTTGATCAAGTTCATGCCTTGTATTACTTCCCAAATTGCTTGACAGAAGTCGTCGTCAGGGCTCCTTTTCTCGTGACCGTTGGATCGGGCATGAATGTCGTCCACTATATAAGATTCAATGATACCTTCCGCGGCATGAGCTGCTTTTGCGATCTGACTGTCCAGAGCTTCCATTTCTTTGGTGCTACGTCCATGGGAGTTAACTTCAAAGAAATCTTGAAGGAAACAGAGCAACTGGTTGAGAGATTGAAGTTGTATCAGTTGTTCATCAACGAAAATCGGTTGACGAGCATGATACAACTTGATCTGATCCATAACATGAGTAAGTGAAACTACTGCTGCATATGCAGTCGCCATTTTTTTTCTTCTCTGATCAGAGCTATTGTGTGAAAGACTCATGTGAATAAAGTTGATGTAGTAAAGTCTATAAGTCTTCAATCAGTAGCTTTTTTGTGTGGCTGGTAGTACATGTACGATTTAAAAGTTGAATTATTGCCACTTTGATTGGAAAAATTATTCCATACAACTGTTGTGCGATTGTTGGGGCGGTGCTTAGTGGGGCGGTAGTGCACCATTAATTAATAAGTGCACCATTAACTCATAGTGTAGCATTATAAGGTGGTGCACTATGATTAAATTATACATTTTAGGTTTAGAATCTTGGCTATAAATTGCCAGCCTCCGTTCAGCATTTCCATCATCCAAAAACACAATTCATTCTCTTATATATTAAGTGTAATTAATATAAAGAGTGTTGTTAGTGTGTTGTAAGTGTGAGGTAAAAATAGAGAGTTTTGGCGACTTTACTACGGTAAAAGTCGGAGAGTTGTAATTCCTATTTTACACTCATAGTGCAGTTCTTCTACCTTGCCCGTGGTTTTTTATCCTAAAGTAATTTGGGGTTTTCCACGTAAAATCTGTGAGTCGTTTATTTTTTCGGTTTTCAATTATTGCCATGTTTTTCGCTCTATCGAGAAGGGTCCACTTTACAACAAGTGGTATCAGAGCCTCGGTTCATATCCGGGGTCTCGGTGATATCTGTGGGTATCGTACTGAAATTATTTTTCAGTAACGGTGGTACGTGATAGAAGCAATGACGGCGAAATTCGAGATCGAAAAATTCAACGGGAGTAATTTCTCGTTGTGGGAACTGAAGATTAAAGCCATATTGCGAAAAGATGGGTGTCTCGCGGCGATCGACGACAGGCCGGTAGAAATCACAGATGATACGAAGTGGAACGAGATGGACGGCAACGCTATCGCAAATATTCACCTGGCGTTAGGTGATGGCTTGTTGTCAAGCGTTGAGGAGAAGAGGACAGCTAAGGAGATATGGGACCATCTCAACAAGCTGTATGAGGCGAAGTCCCTACACAACTAAATTTTCCTTAAACGAAAATTGTACACACTGAGGATGGCGGAATCTACCCCGGTAACTGAGCACCTCAATGTTTTAAATACTCTATTTTCTCAATTGACGTCGTTGAGTCATAAAATCGAAGTGGTTGAATGTGATGAAATTCTGCTGCAAAGTCTGCCCGATTCGTATGACCAGCTTATCATCAACTTAACAAATAATGTCCTCACGGATTATTTGGTCTTCGACAAAATTTCAGCCGCTATTCTGGAAGAAGAGAGTCGGCGCAAGAACAGAGAAGACAGGAGGCAGGTTCGCAACAAGCAGGTGCCTTGTCAGTGACAAGAGGGAGAACGACGGAGCGCGGTGCAAGTGGGAGTAAGAAACAGGGGAGATCCAAGTCAAAGACCAAGGGCCGTTGTTGGCACTGTGGCAAGAAAGGTCACTTGAGGAAGGATTGTTGGAATCTTAAGGATTTGAACAAGAAGAGTTCTGATCCTCAGGGGAACGTTGCTAGCACTTCAGATGATGGTGATGTACTATGTTGTGAAGTAGCAACAGCTATTCGAGGTATGCGTGGCTTCGATGATGTATGGCTTATTGATTCAGGAGCCAGTTTTCATATGACTCCCCGGAGGGAGTGGTTTCATGAGTATACACCGATCGCTGGAGGATCTGTGTATAGCTGTAAAAATGAACCTTTGAAAGTTGTTGCTGTTGGTACGATCAAGCTGGAGATGCATGACGGGATTGTTCGGACCATTCGAAATGTCCGACACATGGAGGGATTATGCAAGAATTTGTTGTCTTATGGACAACTCGATGATCTTGGTTGTGAGATTGGGTCGCGAAACAAGATCATTAAAGTTAAAAGGGGTGCGCTTGTACTGATGAAGGCGGACAAGATTGCCGGAAACTTATACATGGTACAGGGGAGGGCTCTGCAAGTGGGAGAAGCGCCAGTGGCTTCATCTGAGTCGATTGAGAAATCATCAATGATTTGGCATCAACGGCTCGGGCATATGTCGGAACAAGGCATGGAGGTTCTTGCAGAGAAGAAACTACTTCCAGGCCTCACAAAGGTATCTTTAGCTTTTTGTGATCATTGTGTTGTTGGCAAGCAACATCGTATAAAGTTCCGTAGTGCAGATTCTAGAAGTAAAGTTATTCTAGAATAGATTCACTCTGACGTGTGGCAAACACCAGTACTATCACTGGGAGGTGCAAAGTATTTTGTGTCTTTTATAGATGATTATTCCAGGAGATGTTGGGTGTACATGATCAAGAGTAAGGCCGAGGTGTTCTCGATGTTCAAGACGTACAAAGCGCTGGTGGAACTTGAATCTGGGAAAAAGATCAAGTGCCTGAGATCGGACAATGGAGGGGAATATACTGGCAAGGAGTTTGAAGACTTCTGTAAGATGCTGGGATTAAGAGGCAGTTTACTACGGCATACACTCCGCAGCAGAATGGGGTGGCAGGGCGGATGAACAGGACCTTGTTGGATAAAACAAGAGCCATGATGCAGGCTGCAAGCTTAGAAAAGACGTTCTGGGCAGAAGCAATCAATATCGCCTGTTATGTGGTGAACCGATCCCCGTCAACAGCATTGGGGCTGAAAACACCGATGGAGGTGTGGACAGGTAAACCAGTTGATTATTCTAATCTCCATGTATTTGGGAGTCCCACTTATGTTTTGTTCAATACTCAAGAGAAAACAAAGCTGGACCCAAAATCCAGGAAGTGTTTGTTCTTATGGTATGCTAAAGGAGTGAAGGAGTATCGCTTGTGGGACCCCACTGCCCACAAGATTGTTGTAAGCAGGGATGTTATCTTCACGGAAGATAAGAAAGGTAATGATAGCATCACAGGAGAAGATCCAGAAACTACGACAGTAGTAGTCGAGAAGGATGCCGAGCAGGAGGGTCCTGCTGAACCAGAGCATGAACCTGAGGAGACAACGGAGTCTGGAGTCTCGGGGATACGTCGATCGACACGTGTCAAGAGACCACCAGGCTGGCACTCAGACTATTCTATGGAGAACAATGTTGCATACTGTCTTTTAACTGAGGATGGGGAGCCATCAACTCTCTAGGAAGCAATGAGTTGTTCAGACGCAGCTCAGTGGATGGCAGCAATGCAGGAGGAAATTGAAGCACTCCATAAGAATAAGACATGGGAACTTGTGTCGCTACCACAAGGTAGGAAACCCATTGGCAACAAATGGGTGTACAAAATCAAACGTAACAGTGATGACCAAATGGAGAGGTGTCGTGCACGATTGGTGGTGAAATGATATGCTCATAAGGAGGGGATTGATTTCAACGAAATATTTTCTCCGGTGGTCCAAATGACAACTGTGCGGGTAGTTCTGGCAATGTGTGCTACATTTGATTTACATCTTAAACAGTTAGATGTAAAGACGGCTTTTCTTCATGGTGATCTTGAAGAAGAAATTTACATGCTCCAACCAGAAGGATTTATTGAAGAAAAAAATTGGTTTGTAGGTTGACCAAATCTTTGTACGGTCTCAAACAGGCGCCGATGTGTTGGTACAAAAGATTTGATTCATTCATAATGAGCCTTGGATACAACAGGCTGAATGCAGATCCTTGTGCATATTTCAAGAGATCTGGTGATGACTTTGTTATTTTACTGTTGTATGTTGATGACATGTTGGTTTCAGGCCCCAACAAAGCTCGTATTGAAGAATTGAAGGCTGAACTGGCTAGAGAATTTGAAATGAAGGACTTAGGACCAGCGAACAGGATTCTAGGGATGCAAATCCACCGAGACAGAAATAACAGGAAGATTTGGCTTTCTCAAAGTAACTATCTGTTGAAGATTTTGCGGCGGTTCAGTATGCAAAATTGTAAGCCAATCTCTACCCCTCTTCCTGTTAATTTCAAGTTATCCTCAAGTATGTGTCCTAGCAGTGAAGAAGAGATGAGGGAGATGTCTCGAGTACCGTATGCATCAGCAGTAGGAAGCTTAATGTTTGCTATGACCTGTACTAGACCAGACATTGCACATGCAGTGGGAGTGATTAGTCGATACATGGCGGATCCGGGAAGAGAGCATTGGAGTACAGTAAAGAGGGTTCTGAGATACATTAAGGGAACCTCAGATGTTGCATTATGTTATGGAGGATCGGGTTTTACAGTCAGGGGCTATGTTGATTCTGACTATGCAGGTGATCTTGACAAAAGCAAGTCCACAATAGGATATGTGTTTACTCTTGCTGGAGGTGCAGTGAGTTGGGTTTCGAAGTTACAGTCAGTTGTTGCGACATCAACAATGGAGGCTGAATACGTGGCAGCTACGCAGGCGAGTAAAGAGGCAATTTGGTTGAAAATGGGTCTGGAGGAACTCGGGCACAAACTAGAGAGTATTTCTCTATTTTGTGACTGTCAGAGTGAGTTACATCTTGCAAGGAATCCAGCGTTTCATTCCAAGACAAAGCATATTCGGGTCCAGTATCACTTTGTTCGTGAGAAAGTCGATGAGGGTACTGTGGATGTGCAAAAGATTCACACTAAAGATAACATAGCTGATTTAATGACGAAGAGTGTTAATGCTGACAAGTTTGTTCAGTGTCGGTCCTCGTGTGGTCTGGTGAAAACGTAAGCAACATGAAAGGCGAGGTAGAAAGAATGGTGTGAAGATCTGATTAGTCCTTAATCAAATCTTCAAGTGAGAGATTGTTGGGGCGGTGCTTAGTGGGGCGGTAGTGCACCATTAATTCATAAGTGCACCATTAATTCATAGTGTAGTATTATAGGGTGGTGCACTATGATTAAATTATACATTTTAGGTTTAGAATCTTGACTATAAATTGCAGGCCTTCGTTCAACATTTCCATCATCCAAAAACACAATTCATTCTCTTATATATTAAGTGTAATTAATATAAAGAGTGTTGTTAGTGTGTTGTAAGTGTGAGGTAAAAATAGAGAGTTTGTGCAACTTTACTACGGTAAAAGTCGGAGAGTTGTAATTCCTATTTTACACTCATAGTGAAGTTTTTCTACCTTGCCCGTGGTTTTTTACTCTAAAGTAATTTGGGGTTTTCCACGTAAAATCTGTGAGTCGTTTATTTTTTCGGTTTTCAATTATTGCCGTGTTTTTCGCTCTATCGAGAAGGGTCCACTTCACAACATGCGATAACTTAGTGCAACAGACAGCTAAAGATTGCATGAGTTTCCAAAATTATGGGGCAGTCAGTCGGTGATCTCCCAACACCTCCTCGCAGTCGCACCCATACACTAACGGTAATATCATAATTGAGTACTCGCTACTACACGTGATAAAGTCTCAATTGATTGACACCTAACTCACTTCGTGACAAATTTTTTTTTTCCGCAGAAAGTTAAAATATATTGGAACTCAAATCGGAGAGTTTACAGAGGATAAGAGGGGCATACCCCAATCGAAAGCAAAAACTCTAACAAAACAGTTGATAACCATCAAGCTATGACAATATCTAGCTCTAGACTATGTCTATGACTAGAGTATTCTCCCACAAATCTACAACATAGTCTACACCTTATCCAAAGAAATGTCCAACAAGGCTAAGAGGGCCTTTTCCACTCATTGGCTTCAGTCTCTGACTGTGACCAAACCTCAAGCACTCTTAGTGTAGTTTTGCTTAGCCTTTCAGTGATGGCCTGCTTTCTTGAATCAACTGTTTCTCCTTTTGGGGGGGGGGGGGGGGGGGGAAGAAAGAAGTTGGAAAGAGAGGGAGCAACCTGGCACCTCCTGACCGCTTGGCCCCTTATTCCCACCTGCAAATAGAACCAACAAAAGAAACTACCTTTTTCAAGGAGTCATGAGTGTCCGTCTATATCACAAAAACAAAACAGGACATAAAAAAAAAAACCACCAGTTACACTAGGTTCAAATTATCACAGATTGCTCTACTAATTGTATTTACCTTTCCCCCTTCTTTGTATTGTATTTTCACTACCAGAGTTCTTGCTATTTCTTTGGCCTGCTGTGTTACCTCTTGGGGCTTGCCTTCAAATAACTTCCTATTTCTAGCTTTCCAGATAACTTCGTGACAATTATTGATGTACTGAAGTCACAATAAACGAACTTAAGGACTTTTGATACATTAAGATCCTGAAATATTAGTTTTGATAGCTGATTATAAGGACGTAATATCTGATAGTATAATTAAAGTTCATGCTACAATTAATCTAGTCTCTGATTTATTGTGATTCGTATTTAGTTTGGGAAATGCACTCGCTATATAGGCAGTTTCGATTTTATACATGATTTTAATTTACTTAAATAAACTCATGTATTCAAAAAAAAAAAAAATTGAGTTACACTTTAAATAGTGATGAAATTATCTGGAGGAAAAATCAAATAGCCACTGGAATTACACGACTATATAAAAGTTTGGCAGAGGCTTCACAAACCATGGTGTGGGTTCTTGATACTTTTTGTTATCTTTTCGCATGTCCGACTAGTTTATAAAAAGAATCTCAAAATTTCTATACATTTTTCAAAATACTGAATTTCTTTTATTTTCGAGTATGTATGTACTAATAATTTCCACGTCTATTTCAACAATACTATGTTGATTACGATTTGTTCGAAAATGCCTCAAATATTTATACCAAAATCTCTAATATTTAACAAATGACCTATAAAGTAAAGTCGAAACTTTGATCCGTCGTCAATAACAATAGTTGACTGCTTCAAACTCAAGCCCAGGAAGTTGTCCCATGAATCACAAAGTTGTGAATGAGCTTTGGTAGTTCTAAAATCTTTTCAAGAAAAAAAAAACTATCAATGCCAGATATTCATAAAAAAAAAAAAACAAACAAACTATCAATGCGATTATTAGATGGACTTTAGTCAAGTAAGTTTGTACTAAAGTTAAATAGGAGCTATATTAAATTATCATTATCTAAAAAAAATTATGGTAAGGGAATTGTTAGATGATTAAGAATTGTATTGACACACCTGCACAGGCTTGTCAAATGCAAATCAAAATGTCAAAAAATTAGTGAAGAAATCGTAGCTTCCAAACCAAGTTTATAAACAAAACGAAAGAAAAGGTTACTCTTGTTCATTATTTTTCTGTACATGAATACAAGACAATATGGGATACAAGACAAAACTGATAATATTTCAAACATGCCAACTAAACATCCACGTTAGTTTGAATCTCTGTAGACTGTAGTTTTCATGATGTTTTCATGATACCATAATTTAATTGTGGAGTTTAGTCAAGTAAGTTTGCACTAAAATACCAGCTATATAAAGTTTATCATTATCTAAAAAAAATCAAAAAAGTTTATGGTAATGGGATTGTTAGATGCAAATCAAAATGTTAAAAAACCAGTGAAGAAATTCGTAAGCTTCCAAATCAAGTTTATAAACAAAACGAAAGAAAAGGTTCATTATTTTTTTGGTACAGGAATACAAGACAATATGGAAGAGTAAAATGCAAAAAACTACCATGTGTTATTTCTAATTGGCAAAAAAACCCCTGTGTTATTTTTATTAGCAAAAACCCCCCCTGTGTTTTTTCAACCTTAGCACACCGCCCCCTAATAGTTGACCACTCGCGAAAGGACTATTTTACCCCTTTCTTAATTACC